>JAHIAL010000008.1:0-600000 GCA_021605145.1 Aegilops bicornis
GATTAATTAACCTAATAACTAATTAACCTAACTAACTCATTAATTAGCTAAAGGTCCACAGACTGGGAGCCACTTGCGGAGTTGACCAAATCAACGGTCAACGTTGAAGCATGACGTCATGGTGACACATGAATTAATTTTGAATTAAATTAATTTATTATATCTAGAAAATTGATTAAATCCTTTGAAAATTAATATAAAATAAACCATAACTTCGGATGAAAATACTTTGTACATGAAAGTTGTTGAGCAGAGGCGAATCCGAATCCATTGTTTAGCCACACATCCCTAGCATAGCGAACACAACTTTCCCCATCGGTTCATGTCAAAGCGTGAAATCGGGGATACTTTCCGGATGTCCCCCTTCGTGGTATCCTCCTACTACGTTAGGTCCCCACTTATTGCCATGTTATGCTTTGTGATGCTTTGATTGTTCATTGTTATTGTGTTCTCCTCTTCTTCTTTCTAGACCCAAGAACGCTGCATTCTCTATGATCGACTACATCGACGAACCCTTCTCTTGCGAGCACCGGGCAAGCCCCCTTGATCACCGGATATCACCTATTCTCTATCTGCTTGCATTAGAGTAGTATAGCATATTCTTTGTTAATCCTATTCTGCTGCTGTCATCGTTACATGTTACACCCGCAATCCTAAATGCTTAGTATAGGATGCTAGTATTCCATCATTACATTCTTGTCCGTCTATGCTATACTATCGGGTGATCACTCGGGAGGTGATCATGGGTATATACTATATACTTTATACATGATACATGTGGTGACTAAAGTGAATTCGTGAGTACCCGAGTGATTCCAGTTGGTGACCTTTGTCCCGACCCCTCGTGGATCTTTGTGGCGGAGCGACAATTGAGACCACCTAGGAAAGAGGTGGCCTGTCGGCGTCCGGTTACTTCATAATAATATACTTGAGATCTTGGTACTTGATCTGAGTTGGGTCGTTGACCTTATACTAACATGGGACAAGATATGGGCGCGTCGTGGTATCGCTCTTTTCGTCTCGAAGCGGCCGCCCAGTTGGCTGAACGCTCTTGTAAGGAGGCTAGGCACCTCCTGCATGCAATGGGCGTAGGCGAACTCAGCATAGGATTTAGGCGTCACCGACCTCTCTGAGTCTAGGTGGTCTCGTGTAGATTCTAACGGGATACCACAAGCGAGCAGTGCGGCTTGATTCTGCCCTTGCAACCCTATTGCTTTGAAGTTATTGGTTGACCGTTCATTCTTAGACTATTTATTACTGAATCACCATTCTAACATTGATCATGCTACCTAAGGCCATATTTAGGGAGCATCTTTCAACCAATGTTTAATTGTGTATGTTTTCCTCCAGCATACATCATTATTCATTTGATCGACAAATATCTCCTATTCACGCAATTGTGGAAATCCATCCTTTTGGAATCTCGATGAATTATTGTTGAGTCCAACCTCCTCATCTCTCCTTGGTTTAATGATGAACTCTTGTTTGAACTTCTTCCATAGTTCATTTCCCAAGAATCTTATAATGTCATCTCGAAATTTATTTTTACCTCTTCCTCTAGGGCATCCACAGTGAGGTATCTGACACCAATCGGATCTAAATCTGGATATGATGGTTGGAGCATATTCAGAGTTATAACAATGGTCTTTATGTGACCCGGTAAGGTGATGTCATGCCTACCCAGGAGGACCTATTGTTATAGTTTCCTTTTTAAGGTTATCCATTCTTCCATGAGGAAATTGTAAGACTTATTCTATAAGTTGTTTGATGGATCCTTTGTATCAAAGTCGACCTTTGTGACCATGCCAATGATATCTCGAAGCATGTGTGGTACTCCGTTTTCAATAAGAACATTTGAAGCACAATGCTAAATTTTCTTTATCATTTATCCAAACACCGTTGTATGGGTAATGTCATGAAATTCTCTCCCTTACCTAAAGTTTTCTACATTATCCTGTCATGGATATCATTCCTTGTCCTTGGGAAGGATATACCCTGAATTATGTGTTTAAACACATTTTTTCTCCATTGTTCGATTTGATAACACTTTTCCTTTCCATTGGTTTGTTTAAACCTTTCTATGATCTATATGATATAAGTAGTAATAATTCCCTTGTGCAAACACCTCGGTGTACAACTCACAGAAGACCACATACTATTGTTGATGACATTAGGTAACCCGATGGATGAGAACTTTGCCTATTGGTCGCCTCGTTCAGCGAAAAAGGTTCTCTTAGTCCCTGGCCCTTCAAGCGTTGTTCGACATATAACGAGCTACCGACATGCCTTGCTATCATGTGCAAGATGTCACCGCCCTTCCTACTTTAACCCACATGGTGGGCCCATAACCCAGTTCCACAGATCGACGACTCTCCTGTACACCTTTTTTGCCAAAGTTATTCCTCGCTTGACTTAGTATGTAATTCACGGGTCACCTTCCTTGTAATCTATGGAATCACACAATACTTATTCCGTTGATTTGAACCCCTTTCACGCGTTTAGGGCATCGAAGATTGCCTGCCCTCTTCTTGTACCTTCTTACCTTGCTCTCGATATTTTCAGGTTTCAATTCGAGAGTTACTTTCCATTACCTTCCTAATATTATCTACCAGATAAGCGTGTAGAGGTCACTTGTGAAGCTACCCTTATCTTCGTAAGTCGATGAAGATCCGAAGAAAGACTTCATCATGATGCATTGACGGGAAATGAAGACATTAACACTATGGATCAACCTCTTGAGAAGAAGCGATTACCGAGAAGATCCGTTAGATTTTCGCAAAATCCCTTCCTTACTCCCTCTTAAATCTGGAATGAGATTTCTTGTAATGGAGGAGGGTGACCTTGGATAATTAAGCTACGGTAACCTACTAATGATGCCACATCACCTCTTCTTGATAAACTCGTTAGTTCAAGCAATATTCAAATTTTAATTAATGGCAAACAACAAAATTTAAAACAATAAAACTAAAATGTTAGGTATGCCAAATATTACATAGGTAATTATAGTGAAGAAAACAATTGTTTAGAAAATACTAAATGCTCTAAGATAAAAACAGTAAAATAAAATAAATAAATGAAAAAAAAAAATAAACTCTGGGCATAGTGGCCTAGCCAACAACTAGGGGCCAAGCTAGCCACCCCACTACACTGAAACCCTAACCCACGACACCCACTTCCCCCTGTCTCCCTGATGATCGGATGAGATCTCGCCACGTCGGCGCCCGTCGCCCTCTCGCCCGCAGCCGCCCGACTCCCTGGCCCTCGTCTCGTCCTCTCCCTCGACCCCTGCCCTCTTCAATGAGCCCGTTCTTCTCCTCGCCTCGTCCAGCGCGCGCCACAATGTCGCCCCGCGACTCGCCCGCCGTGCTCCCTGTGGCCGCCCCCATCTGGCGGCGCCCAGCTCGCACTCGCACCTCGCCTGCCACTTGATGAAGCCGCATCGCCCGTCCTCGCGCCGACCCGCCCTTGCCAGCTCTACCCGCCTTTGCTCCCTCCTGGCGCCCATGCCCGCGCTGGCTCGCTCGTCCCGTGAAGCCAGCCTGCTCCGCCCGCTGCCGCGCCATGACCTCGCCCCAATTTGTCGCCGCACCTTCCCCTGCCTGCTGCTGCGGCTTCTTGCCCCTCCGTTCCCTCTTCGTCTCCTCGCTCGCGGAAGCTGCCTCTCCGCCGCTTCCTCACCGTGGTGGCTCATGTCTTCCTTCGTGAAGCTGCCGCTCGCCGGCGTGCTCGCGCCGTGTTCGCGTCATCGCCCTCGTTAACTCCTGTAATATCGCCAGGCCTAGCCATGACATGAGGGCCCCGCCCTAGCGTTTATTAAAAAGGAATTAAAATAATAAGAACAAGAAATAAATATTAATAATTAATAATTAATCAACATTAATGTTTAAATTAACTAATTAATATTAATTAACCTAATAACTAATTAACCTAACTAACTGTTAATTAGCTAAACAATCACACGGGACCCACACTCGATTGACATCAGCGGTCAGTTGACTGACTCATGTTGACACATGAATTAATTTTCGAATTAAATTAATTTATTATATCTAGAAAATTTATTAAATCCTTTGAAAATTAATATAAAATAAACCATAACTTCGGATGAAAATACTTTGTACATGAAAGTTGCTCGAGCAGCAGCGAATCGAATCGCAGCCCATTCATCGCCACATCCCTAGCATAGAGAACACGCAACTTTCCCCCTCGGTTCATCTGAAACGTGAACGGGATACTTTCCGGATGTTTCCCGTCGTTATCACCTCCTACTCGTTAGGGTAGCACCGCTTATTGCCATGTTATGCTTTGTGATGCTTTGATTGTTACATTATTTATTGTGTTCTCCTCTTACTTCTTTCCGAGAACCGAGACATTTGCGTACCCCTATCGACTACGGGCGAACCCTTCTCTTGAGCACCGGCAAGCCCCCTTGATCACGGATATCACCTATTCTTCTATATCTTGCATTAAGTAGTATAGCATATTCTGCTTTCGTTAATCCTATTCTGTGCACATTGTTGTTACATTGTTATTACCCTTACGCAATCCTAAATGCTTAGTATAGGATGCTAGTATTCCATCATGGCCCTACATTCTTGTCAAATCGCTATGCTATACTATCGGGCCGTGATCACTCGGGAGGTGATCAGTATATATATATACTTTATACATGATACATGTGGTGACTAAAGTCGAATTAGTGAGTACATGAGTGATTCCGCAGTTGTGAAAGGACCTTTGTCGAGCCTCGTGGATCTTTGTGGCGGGCAGGGCATGAGACCACCTAGGAGAGGTGGGCACTCTGGTCGGCGTCATGATTCATAATAACACGCACAACGAGATCTTGGTATTTGATCAGTTGGGTCGTTGACCTATGCACTAACGACGTGGGACAAGATATGGGCAACGGCGTCGTGGTATCAGCTCTTTTGGCGTCACCGGCGCGTTGTATCTTGTATTGAGGCTAGGCGCTCATCGTCAACGTCTGCGGTGTGCATGGCGATGGGCCCGGACCCGCGCATAGTATTTAGACGGTGTTGACCTCTCTGTTGAGTCTAGGTGGGGTGCTGTTGATCTCTCGCGGCATGACCGGAAAGTGTGCCCACGGAGGGATCGAGTGTGTGTATGGTGCACCCTAGAGTTGATCTATTGAATAGTCGTGTCGATAAGCGACGTTGTACCTTGACCTTATGACAACTAGAACGGATACTTAATAAAACACTCTCCCCTCGTTGCTATGCATCACCATGATCTTGCGTGTGTAGGATTTTTTAATTACTCGTTCCGAAGCATATCATATACCTGGTTGTCAAAGTTGGTGACGGTGCAAATAAACACCTGACAAAACAAGTCGAACTGAAACCACTTCACAAGCTCAAGAAACAATATCCAGGTACCCATAATGTTGGCAAGATGCTTAAAACTTTCTCTTGTTTGGCGCTTAAATCCAGGCCTTTGTTGCACGGAAAGTATGCATCTGAATTCTGCGAGGACTTCTCCTTGACTTCTGTCGCAACATCGATTGATGTCTTTCAACTTGAAGTTGAGACTCAAGCCAAACCGATTAAAGGAGTTCAAAGAAAGGATGGTAACCGATAACTCGAACACTACATCAAGACATGACTTTGGGTTGTCTCGGTGTCTTCAATATAGTTTTTATCGACTTTCTTGGAGACCACGAGGATGTCTCACTATCTTAAACCTTATACATTACTTCCTTTGCCATTGCATAAGGGTACTCTTCTCCAATATTTTATCCGCGTTCTAAAGAGAAACAAACAAACACATCACATGTTTACAATGTAGTATATGAAACTCATTTTGGTAAACCGTTCGTGATAAGGTGGATAGGATAAGACATGAAACAAACATATATCTATGTAGTATGGTCCTTTGTATGGTCTATATCATTATAGTTTATGTTGCCAAATCGAGATAGATACGGTTGAATCATATCTATTTAAGACAAAGCAGCATGCAGAATATAAGTGTGGAAACTACACAATAACAACACTTGTATGCATGGCATGAGAACATAATGTTTATTCATTGAAATGAAATCAACATAGAGCAAGTTACAACATGACAAACACGTTAAAGAAACATGTTTAAAACATACTATTGCGCCATTGGAGTTTCCGTTGCATCCTTCAAATTTTAAATTAGTTGGTATGAGTTGGCATGCCATAATTCAGATACATGTTGTCTATGTAAACATCTTGGCATGATATAATTCAAATATATGATTTATATACTAAGCAGTGAGCGACATCGCATATATGATGTGTCAACTAAGGAGATGGCATTCAATATTGTGCTATGATGTAAAAACTAAGCATTGCAATACAACATATGCATGATATGAGTAATATAACCTACCAAGTTTGAGCATACACCTCGGGATAATAGGAGGTCATCTGCCTCTGAATCCTTGAAGAGCTATCTGTAACTGACAAGATATGCTTCGAGTAGCATTATCTACGAAACCTTGTTTTCCTCCAGATTTCTCCATCACCAATTCAAATGGCTGATGACAAGAAGAAGCATTGAATATACAAACATTGTCGACAAAGCAATGAGAAATACAAAAAAGGATGGCATGATATAATTCACATATATCGTGGCTAAACAACATGGCATTGCATAATTCACATATATAATGCCTTGCAACAAGATAGCATTGCATAATTCACATATATAATGTCTTGCAACAAGATGGCATGCATAATTCACATATGGTAATTAGACACTAAACGGTGGCATTCACACAAAGCATGTCTAAACTAAGCAAATGACATAGCAATGCAAGATACCATACGCGATATGAGCAACATAACCTGAAGTTAGATGCACCTCGGGGGATAATGATCATCTCAAATCCTCCGAGGAGTTATATAACCATCAAGACATGCCTTGTCGGATAGCATTATACTTTGAAGACCTTGTTTCCATGATTTTTCCATGACCGTCGAATGGCTGATGCAGAAGAGTAATTGAATGTACTAAAATTGTTCAAATTTAACACGTAATAAAAAATGATGGCATGATATAATTCACATATAAGATGGTAGCTAACTGGCATTGCAAAATTCACATATATGATGCTGGCTAAACAAGATGGCATTGCATGATTCACATATGATAAAGAAACTAAGCAGATGGCATTGACACAAAGCATGTCTAAACTAAGATGACATATGTATACAATAAGCAATGCGCACCATATGCATGATATTACCAACATCGCATGCCAAGTTAGCGAAGACCTCAGTAAATAGGGTGGTCTTCTACGAATCCCCTCGAGTTATCTTCCTCTTGATTATGATCAAATGGGTGGAGGCTGCCTTTGCCCACCATGAGCGTCTGCATGAAATTTTATTTACAAGGCTCGTCTCTTTTCCTCTACATGATCGGTTCCATTGTGTATAAGCATGCATAGGAATAAAACATAGTGAGATTATGTAAGGAGTGCATGCACAAATCCATGATGGTAGCAAGCGTGGATAGACCCAAAACCAATGATAGCAAGATAATAGCTTTAGTTAAAAAATCTGATAATGGCTCCTTTAATGTTTGTTTCCAACATGAAACTCATAGTAGACACGAGATTAACCGGATAGTAGCATAGTACTATTGCTGCCCCAATATGTACCCACAACCATTTAAAAACTCAAGTTTGAATTAGTTTGGACTGACTCGAGTCTAATAGGTGAACACGATAATGTATGTCATCATATTAAGCGATGCATAAGCGTGAACAAAGAGACCTCTCTTGCGGACCGTAGTCCTCAAGGTCATCGCAGTTGATGATGGTAATGGGTTATCGTGGCTGCCGAGAAGAAAATCGGCGGCGAAAAAAGTCTGGAGGCGGATCCTATGTGGTGAACCCTTTGATCGTTGGAGCTGAGTTGGGGTGGAACACCAGCAGGACAAACCACAAGGTTGAATTATTAAAGGCTTGTTTGAATTTGAGGATTCTAATGGGATAGGAAATATGAGGATAGGAATGCCGCAATGTGAGAATTTAACAAATTTATGATTCACAATTGGAAGATCACAATGCAAAGCATGGTGAGATTAAGTCAAACCCAATGAGATTATAATATTTGCTACTATTCTTAGTCTTGTGCTTCATGAATAGGAATTTGAAAAGGATAGTGGAAATTAAAATTCCTCTGGTTCTTTCAAGGAGACACTAAAGGAACAAATCCTGATTTTCCTTTGCTCCATTCCTTTGAACCAAATTCATGAATAGTAGTACCAACTTTCCAATTCCTGTTTTCATTCACTTTTCCTTTCAAGCAGATTCTAGTAGGCTTGAGCAAGGAAAAAATCACTAAAAATGTTTTTTGCTACTTCTATTACTTGGACCATTACTAGCTCAACTCCGGGCCCATCGACAAATGCATAGCTCAAACACACAGAGATAAATAATGATGGCGTTGAGAGTCCATCACGGATAGCTAAGACGTACCTCCATGTCATATAGTAGGATAAAATAATCGTATTTCCGTTTTGATTTGAATGTATATATATAACATGTAGAGTAAAGAGATGCAACAAGTGTACAACCTCTTTGGCGAAGCCATGTCGATCTCGGTGTGATTGGGTTGGCGGTGAGGATGCTCGGTGACTTCTGCGAGGAGAAGAAGATCTTAGGCGTCAAGATGGAGCGTACTACTCGGTGTGATGGAGGTTTCATCGTTGGAGCCTCTTGAGTTGTCTGACCGAATTTGAAGCGGGACAAGAAACGTTAACTGGTGAATTCTAATAGCATCTCAATAGATGGCGTAAAATACATAACCACAAAGTGCTAGATGTAAAATACATCACCGCTCATCTGAACTTAAGCTCAAAACTGAATTTAATTAGCGAACTTGCCATGCTATGAAATTGAATGCACTAGTACGATGAATTGCAGCCAGGGTCAGCACTTTCGGTGAGGCTACACGTCGGTCAACACTTTTCATCTCTATCGATTTTCCAGCCTGGATATAAATCAAGGGCCGGTTCATCTTCAACCTCCACCCCACAGCCACCACCGAACAACAAGCCGCGCCGCGGCGGTGCGCCTGCCGAAAACCTCTACCCGTGCCCGCCCGACCATCCCTCTAACCCCCCGTCGAGCTCTCAGATCCCATGAGCCCACCACCACCACCACGAACCCTAAGATAGATAGTGGGGTACCTCTCCGTGAGCCCCCCTCCCAGTGGTTCTTCCTTCACTCCGAGCCCCATCGGCGTGACCCAAAAGTCGATTCATCGGATGTAGCTAAATTCAGCATAAGCAAGAGCAAGCGAGGCAGCCGAACAACAATAGCAAGCGACCAGCGGGACCAGAAAGAAGCGGAAGCGGCGGCGGCGAGCTAAAGCGGCAGCTCCTCGATGGGGCGTCGCGCCGAGGAGCGGCGCGTGGAGAAGTGGCCGCCGCCGTGGATGGAGCAGCGCCGTGTCGGCTCGGGACCGACGGCAACACCGTGGTCGAATCAGAAGAAAATCTGCGGCGATTAGTGTACAACCTCTTTGGTGGCGCCGATTAGGCCTCACTTCATCAGAAGCGGTGATGATGATGCTCTTCGTGTGCGGTGAAGGCGTGTGAATGGAGGTGGCGCGAAAGGCGAGGGAACGTTGGGGCAGCTCCTTGGAGGTGGAGGCGGGGTGGCTAAGGTGAGACGGCGGATCGACAGCGGATCCTCATCGATCGGTGGATGAGGGCGTCGTGTTCTTGTGGATGGCGTCGGGAAGAGGCTCTGGGTGGCGACGGAGGAGGGTGTGGGGCTTCACGGTTTCGCCTCGGTGTACGAATGGGTGGGCGGATGGGATGGAGTGGGGAACCATGGCTTAGGGGCGGCGCTTGTCGAAATGTGGGGTAAATTCGAAAGTACCCCCACCGATTTCTGCGGTTCTTTCGGTTCGAGGTATCACGGGCATTTCGTGCGAGATTTCACGGAGGTGGGAGTTTTTCGCGTGTTGTAATTTTGGAATAGCAAGGCGGGGAGATGGAGGAGTTGGAGCACAACAAGACAAAGATATATCTTAAATATTTGGGTAAGCGGGTTGAAGAGGCGGGAGTTTAGACGATGAAGCGAGACACTAGCTTGAAATTTTCGGCATAACAAAGGCGTGGAAATTTGGAGAACAAAGCGTGTACCAAAAAAGACAATTGCACCTCATCACTAGAGAGCCATGTCGTTTACTATATTACTAGAAATGCATTCAAATAGACAAAAAACTAATGACAAGAAACATACTGCATTACCAAAACAATTTGCACTTCCCTCAACAATAAAAAAACAATGTGTTGTCTATGCATATGGACTAAATTTGAGTACATTTCCCTATTTGAATGGATTGTACTAGTTAGTTATACAACCATCTAAATATTATCTTCACAACACATGACATGAATATAGAGAAGTAAATTCCTATATAAATCTGAACATATACATACAATCTCAAATTCAAATATATAAATCCATTTTATTGAATTCAAATCATAGTACATGTATGCTCTAGCTAGATTTGAATCTAAACCATGTATGATACTATTACAATGTGTTTAACAAGCACACACACACTCACCATTTAGACTAGTAAGGTACCGTGCATTGCTGAGATTTAGGATTATGAATAAATACCGCATTATAGCATGTAAGCTTTGAGTCATATATGCATGATGTAGATGTTAGTTTAATTCTTATAGTTCATTTCATTCAAAATCATCTAGTTTTTATGAAAGCTAATCTATTTTAAGATTCATGGAATTGTGCATTGTAACATAAAGTAAAACAAATAATGGCAAATCATGTAGAAAAACATTTGGGAAATTCGATACGGAAGATTCTAGAACAAAGAAGAAGTGCTTGTGTTTTGAGGTTTGTGCATTATGCTTAAGTTCAACCATGGAGTCTTCTAGATTGTACATGTGGCAAAATCTGGTGGAATCTAGATGATATCCAACGCATGCTCAAATTTGCCATCTATGCATCGATTGGCCTCATCCAACGACCATCTTTCAAAGTTAAAGTTATCCACACTATATAAAAATAAAAAATATAATATATATATGATAGATATGTGATCTAAAGACCATCATCTCCAATTAGAATAGTGTGTCCATGCGGATGCAATGTGGCCAAACATATACGCCATCTATCTCAAATTCAAATTAGTCTCACCTTGTTCAATGTGTATACATTACAACATGCTCGTTTAAACCACACGCTATCTCTTTATATTCATGCATGCATGGGTTTGAAACATCATGATCTCTTATTCAAATATTTGAATTCAACTTTACATTGATTATGACCTCACCTAGTCTTTTACACCCACACTCGTCTTCTCTTTTATGATTGTACCACTAACTTTCTCTCTGCATGCACCACTACCGATCGGCATTATCCATCGTGCAATCTTTTCTTCAGGTCGGTCTCCCATGCATGCACACACACACACCTCCCTCTCCATCATATCGGTCATTCTTTATCTCTCACGTGCATGCCGCAATCGATGTTCCTCTATGTGTGTGTATATATAGCTTTTTCCAGTTTCCCACAAAATCAATCTATATATCTAGTGATGTCTCACCCTCTTTCCCGTCCACATCGATCAATCTATACCTCTCTATATAGGATTACATAACTAATACACACACATTAATTATATATCCAACGTCCCCTCTCATCATCCATGCCTTCCGCTTCATCTCTCGGGCGCTTGCAGTGGCGAAGGCAGGGGCAGCAAGGGCCCCCCCTAACATCACTATATATCGAGGCTAATATGAATGTGATCATTAGACAATTGTTGGAAAAATGGTTTAAGTTGATGAATTGGCCCTCCTCGTAAAGGATTAGCAATGCTTGGCCCCTAGCTCATTTATTTTTCATGGCTCCACCACTGCACGCAACAACGCACGTTCTCGCCCCCTCTCAGTAAATATCGATCTCGGACTTGTGCACTCCTTCATAGTCTCCCTCCACTTGGCCCCTCTCACCATCTACTAGCCCCCCACCAGATTTTGCCACATGTACAATCTAGCAGACTCCATGGTTGAACTTAAGCATAATGCACAAACCTCAAAACAAAGTGCTTCTCCTTTGTTCTAGAATCTTCCGTATCATAACTGCCCAAACTTTTTTTCTAGTTGAATTGCCATTATTTGTTTTTACTTTATGCTTTACAATGCACAATTCCATGAATCATAAAATACATTAAGGGCTTCTTTGATTCAAAGGATTCTCAAAATAATTTTGGAGGATTCTAATCCTTAGGAATTTTTCCTATCTTGGTTGTTTGATTATAGGATTGTAAACCATAGGAATTTTTCCATAGGATTCATTTGCACTAGATTTCATAGGAAACATCCATCCTCAAACCTCTTTGAAAGAATCCTGTGTTTTCTATGCACAATCAAACACTTTCGTACAATCCTATAGGATTCAAGGGCGACTTTCACTCTAATCCCATGTTTTCCTATTCCGCCTTTTGGAAATCCTATGAATCAAAGAGGCCCCAGCTTTTTTATAAAAACTAATTTATTTTGAATGAGATGAACTATAAGAATTAAACAAAGGTATACATCAGGCATATATGACTCGGAGCTTACATGCTATAGTGTGGTATTTATTCATAATTTGGTTGACAAATCTGATCGTGAAATGCGTGTACCTTACTAGTACTTGAGTATGTGCAAAACACGTAAATTAGAATTCCAATGGCATGCTACAGGTGTCTCTCTTACAGTTCATGAAGCACGTGGCACTTGTGGAGGCGTTGTCGCGACCTCCTTGTGTGGATTGAGCACAATGACGTGCTGCTTGTTCAAGAAGAATGTACTCGTCCTCTCTGAGCCACACTGGCGGTACATGCATGAAGAGAAGATGTGCACACATGCCACGCACGCACTCATTCCTCTCGCTGCAGCAGTACATGGGGACACATTTTTGTATGAAGATCCACCCCATGTGATAATTTGGCGTGTAAAGTCCTTCACTTCATTGATGGTCAATTAATACATCGCATACCAAATTGAGTGGGCGTGAAAGCGGAAAAGACATTATTACTCCGTGCAGCATCTGATAGTTAAATCGTGGGTTTCGTGATATCCATTGTGGTCTCCTTCGTAGTTTGCTTCCCGATTTTTGGCGGTGTAGTACTTGAAATTTATGTTAGCTAAACTCGCCGGGAACGTTCGTGCCTCGACCAAAACCATCAATTAATCTTTACCTTGTTCCCATCATTGACACACTCACACCTACTAGTACATACCAAACTTTGAGCGTGTTCCCACTATACGAGTAATGAAGTACTACTAGTGCTAATGCCAAGTTATAAAAAGGAACTACCTATGAAAATTACTCTACCTTTCCTACTCATAAGTGCTTCTTCTTTTGTTAAACCGTTGCCATGGCGGTGAAGCGAGCTCTAGGCCGAGAACTACCGCCTTAACAAGGCCAGCGATAAGGTTGCGGAGAAAAAAAAGAGGAGCTTCGCCGCCCGCGAGAGAGACCTCGAAAGATCTCTCACCAGTGACATTTGGGATAGCTCCCGAGGCGCCCTAACCATGGGCGAACATCTCAAGATAATTGGAAGCTGAGTAAATTATCCCTACGACGGCATGCCGATCAACAATAAGTACCTCGATAGCGAAGGAAGTTCATCCAAAACGTAGATTCAACTGAAGGAAACCTCTCGACATGCGGCCGAGCTCAGTCGGCGAGAGTTATTGCCCGACTTGGTAATCTTGCTGAAGAAACGCGTGCCCTCGGAGAAAAGGCGACAGCGGGGAATCCTGCGACTTGAGGAGGACAAAGCGAAGCTACCTTACAAGATCGACACATTGAAGGAGGAAAAACGGCCGTTTGAAGGCGCGAAATTAGTAGTTCCTCGATGAAGATCTGCGGGCCCTTGTCGCCGACGAAGGAGGTTAGTAAAGCTCACTTGTGACCTTGGTAGCACTTTCAGGTCACGTAATGCAGTGATGGAACAGATGATGAAGGCTACGTCCGAAATCCCGCGTCTGGACATAATGAAGAAGATGGGCGGAGAGGCGCTGGGGAGATATGGAATTAAATGGGCGATGAAGAAGAAATTCGACTCCATGACGAATTAGATCATTTGGGGTGATAATCTTCTTCTTCTTTTGCTGGCATGTTTTTCATCTTTTGCTTGGGTGTTTACGCCGCTTACAAATACTGTCCGCGTTCTATCACAGGGCATGAATAGAACAATGGTTTTTGTTTTTTGAGGGAATGAATAGAACAATGCTAGCGCTGTTGAGATAGCGAGCAAATTAGATCATTTGCTCTCGCCATATGGCACTTTGGGCTGCAAGTGTTTAGTGTGCTCCTCGTCCAGGTACTACTCGTTAAACTTGGTATCTTGCGAGGTTCTTACTAACTCCTCCTCGATGGGGTGATCGAGCGCATTTATCTGAGCAGTCAAATCACAAGGCCACTTCCAGTGATAATGGTAGTGATCGAATCCCACAAAGGCCCTACGCCTCTAAATGAAACCGACTGAAGCTAATGCCCTTCCCTCTGGCCTTTTAAAAATGTATACTTTGTACAGCGGTGAAATGTCGATGGATTAGCCATGGAGCAAAACTTGAAATTAAGAAAAAGGTGGTACATATAAATTAAACAATATGGAAATTATTCATATAGTACTATTAAAAAGGCTAGTCACAATAATGGTGTCATTTAGCCACCCCTCAAATAAAACTAAAGCGCCTACAGAATTCTTTGACAAAAGTAAGCACCCTGAAATTCTTTGATAACTAAAATTGCTTTGGCTATATGATGTTGGCCATATATATTTGTACACATATATAATGTGAATAAGCAGGTGGTAGTACTATACCAACGCTAAAAAGATGAAACATAAGAAATACTAGTATGTACTTCTTTGAAGGTTAAAGTAACAGAAAAAGAAACATAACATGAGATTACTGCTGGGGCTCGGCCTGTACACCTCAAATTCATTCATACACGAAATTAAACTTTAAGCTATTAAAATTGAACCTTTGCATTAGAACCACCATGAGCGGCGACCTTGCCCACCTTACCGGGTCGTCACGTCCTCGACTTAGTCTTAGCCCTCTTCCTCTTGGCGATACTTCTTTGCTTGAAGCCTTAACTTGGCTGTTGTCTTGTCAACCGTGTAGATATTGAAACAAAGGTAACCATCCATTACATTGTCTTTGGATGTGGTCTATATCTAGTACATTCCGCTGCCATGCATAGCGATGAAAGCGTGTATGAGTTTCTCGATTTACCGTCTGAGAAAAGGACGAACCATAGCTCCTGCGAGAATCGGCGATGAAGGTGACGAGAGGACACCAGTGATTCTTTTGGAGAGTCGAAGGTGTTGCCTGTGAGGCCCTGTCAAGCCTTGAGACTTCTTTATTTGTTACCAAAGTCTCGATGTGAATTTAACTAGAGTTGCTCTCGAGGAAGTCCTTAAAATCCACCGGCACTCCAGCGTCGGCATGGCATATGTGGTAGACCAAGCATAAGTCATGCCGCGCAGAAACTGGATCGGCGGGCTATTCCTCTCACCGTCCTTTGATCCTTCTCTCGTCCTGCTTGTTGCTGGTATTTTCGACTTCTGGCGGCGACCCACTTATCATCCAGGTCTTGAACGTAAATGCAGGCGAAAGCATCGCTTTACGTCATTGGAAAGAGCAGGTGTGAATGACGTCGAACTCATCGTGATGATGGTTCTAACCTTGTACCATGCATGCGTCCGGGGAAATTTGGGGCGCCATCATGGATTTGGGAGGAGGTTGAGATTAGTGGAGCTGGCTAATGAATCGGGCGGGGCGACTAGGAGGCGAACATGCCGTAGTATTAAAGGATGTCGGGGCGAGTAGGAAGGCGGCCTTGTCTGGCGAATGGCGAGAATGGTAGCTTTCCATTCTCCATGATACGGGCTTAGGGAGCCCTTGGATCGGAGAATCGAGCAGTTCCATGCGGCGATTCTAGACCAATGGTGAATATCCTATCACAGAGGTTATTACCAATTTACCGGCAACTTAGCATGCGGCCGTTTGATCTAAAGATCCAGCAGGTACACTTGACGATATCGTAAGTCGTACTACCCCGCATTGTCGCGCCAGCTTCAGCAGTGGCGCCTTGGAGATTAACACGGTGCGTTAGGCTGTCGATGTTGGCATGTCATACCTTAGTGTGTAGTCCTCATACTACAACAATGTTAGCTATAAGGTTGGCTATAAGTGTATTTTCTCCTCTCTATCTCTTTCTTCATACTCCTCGGTCCGCATAATATAAGAGCGTTTTTTGACACTGGTGTAGTATCAAAAGCGTTCTTCGTTTCTGAGAAGCTCTAGTATTATTGCATTTGCCAAGGAGTGACCTCTTCAGTGAAATGGTTTTAAGTTTGCTTCATTTAATTAACTATAGACTCAAAATTGTCTTTTCCCCTCGCTTTACGCTTATGCAGATTTCTTCCTTGGGTCACCAAACAATCTCTCTTCTTGATTAACTTGCCACATGAGACTTTATGCCTATGTTGGCAGCCATCTAATAGAAGCAGTAAATTTGGTCACGCTTTACATGGCATTTTGCATATGTGTAGGAAAAGAGAGGCAAGGCTCTCATGCAAAACTTGACCCTCTACTACCATAGTGGAGCGATGGCGAGAGAGGCTGTGTAGAGTGGGCGGGAATGTTCAGGAGACTCACATACGGTCATAAGCCTTGCGCCCGATTAAAATAATAGCAGAAGTGTTCAAATCAGAATTTATCGGCTTGATAACTAGCTGTCAAATCACCTGACCCTACGTTTGACCAGCCTACTCTCGTCTTCCTCGCGTCTGTCAGGCAAACTAGGCGGGCCCCCATCCCGTAGCCTAAAGGCGAGGAAAAAGCCCGCCTCGACTTTTAAATAGTATCTGATATAATAATTAGCATCCATGGATTCTTGGCGCGCCATGGAGCAAAGCGTCTGAAAATGGCAGCACACATGTCGGAGTATCTGACCACGCCCGTCGAATTACGTCATACCGTGACGGTGGTCGGTCTTTAACTGCTGTTGCTCTCCGAATGGAACCACGCAGCGTCATAATGCGTTCGCACACACATGGGGCAACGGTGAGAAGCGAAACCATAAGCACACTCCACAGCCCATAAGTGAATGACAATAGAAGATAGAGCGAAGCGATAGTACTAGAAAGTGTTGTACTACGTTGGTACAGACGATCCACAAGAACCACGGAAGATCCCGATTCCTCAGCCATGACAGAGACTCAATGAACCACTTTGGATTGGTATCGTCTACATATAATGCGGTACATGTTGTACATGGTAGTTAGTGAGAAATCTAAAAGGTTTCTTATCATCTCGCAAAATTATATGTCATGTGCTTGGATCTTAGGGTTAAACATCGACAAGCGAGTTGGGCCTAGTCGATGGCGGGGCACATACACGAACAATGACTACTCATTTTGCCATCTAAATCAATAGGTTATGTTGAATAGGACATGTCTGTCGACGGACCCCTTTTCTACAAGTTTATCTTTTAATTTGAACTTTTCCTCGTCTAGTATATAAAATCCGAGTTCATGTCTCCTTTAGGCAGTGAGTTATAGATTTCTTGTCATGTGGCATTTTTTACGTGTTATATGTATAATCTAATTGAGATCAAATGACGACAAGCTGCGCCTCAGGAGCCCACGTGCATGAGAACTTCGTGATCATTAGCGAAGATCAATAAACTCATTAGACAAAAGAAAACTAAGTACTACTCCACTATATAGGCGAGGAGCCTCACGCCTTGCTAGTGTTGCTCTTCACTATCTGACCTCTCGGATCTAAACACGTGGTGGTGGCCACACTCTCTCTCTCTCTCTCTCTCTGCTTTCGGTTAGTCTGAATCAATACCCGAGATCCTCTCCGTAAGGGGAAGGTGAGAAGGTGCAATGTTCACCTTGATCGTCCTCGGCTCTTACCTTCTTTGGTAGCGTCCGTCGGCCTGCCTTGTTCTCTCCCAAGCACGTGAGGCCTCCACCCCTTCTTCCTCGCTTCTTAGTGGTGTGGGCGATCCGGCCTCCTTGCGCCCTGGCATCCGTGACCATCAGGTATAACTACAATGAAGCCTTGCTCTACTTGAGTTCTTGGCGTTCTTTGTTGTAACACCTGTTCTCGGGCCCCCTCATTGAATGGGATCGGTCATTTATTAGAAACCACCCTAATTTTTTCGTTTAAAGAGTAAAACTAGTTCATGCACTCTCGAATCTAGTACCATGGTTCAAACAAGGAAGAAAGGGGTGGGGGTGGGGGAGGGATTTATTACACCAGATCTAGGACTTGGTGAAAGAAATAATGGGGAAGCGAAAAGAAATGCTTGAGGCCGGACATCAGCGGTCTCTAGGTCTAGCGGGGAAATAGGGAAACATAGTACAACTCAATATAAACCCGATCTATTGGTTGAAAAAGGAAAAGAAAGTGGGGAATTTGAGGGACAAGTCAGCGAGTAAGTCGACACTAGATTTGCTAGCCTCACACAAATTATAAGGTGGCTATACGAACAAAAATGGGACCAACGGAATATCACCATTCTTATGTTTGTTGCCCAGAGCTTCCACTCTTATGTAATGCCAACCCCAGGTAAAATGTGGCGGTCGCACTGTTAAAAAATGAGACACGTTAAACCAATATTGTTTCAATGTAATGCCTCGATGTGCTGAATCAATGGCACTTCTTTATATATCTGCTAAAATTTCCCATTAAGATAAGTTGGTTCTTTAAATTTAGAAGTAAATGTCTGGTCGCCTACTCTCCATGCCCAAAAGTAATGTAAGTATTTAACGGTTGTCATAGTTAATCCTAATGCCTTCCTTGATTGTCAAAACCGGCGGATCTCGGAGTAAGGGAATTCCCAGCGTAAATCTAAGCGGATGAGTAACCGGAGACAAGGGACCACGATGTTTTACGAGTTGGGCCCTCTTGATGGGTAAAACCCTCGTCTGCTTGTTGATTGATATTGATATTGTAGATGTTTACAAGAGTGGATCTACCACGAGATCAAGGAGGCTAAGCCTAGAAGCTAGCCTATGGTATGATTGTAAGGGTTGTTGATGTTCTGATTCTAGTCCCTACGGACTAAAGCCATCCGGTTTATATAGACACCGGAGAAGGCTAGGGTTACATAGAGTCGGTTACAATGGTAGGAGATCTACATATCCGTATACGCCAAGCTTGCCTTCCACGCCAAGGAAAGTCCCACATCCGGACACGGGGAGAAGTCTTCAATCTTGTATCTTCATAGTCTTGGAGTCCGGTCGATGATGATAGTCCGGCAGGTGATAGTTCGGCTGATGATGGTAGTCCGGCTATCCGGACACCCCCTAATCCGGGACTCCTCGGTAGCCCACGAACCGGGCTTCAATGACGATAAGTCCGTAGCGTATATTGCTTGGCATTGCAAAGCGGGTTCCTCCTCCAAATGATAGAAGATTGTGAACACGAGGATGAGTGTCCGGCTGCAAAATAAATTCCACATTCCACAATGTAGAGAATAATAATATATACACAAGTTCAATCTCTTGGCGTTTTTTGTGGCATGGCGTCACACCACTACCAAGCCATTACTCGAATTGTTTTTACTTTATCACCTCAGCACATTTAAGCAGCGATTTCCTTGTACGTCTTGTCGAGCGAGATCGTGTTTCCCCTTAATCCGAGATTCTCATCAATACGGGCGTGGGTAACCCAACCCAGCGCCATTGGCCGGTGGCAGCTTGGGAGATAAGCGAGTTTTACCGAGGCCGGTGAGGACGGCGTAGCCTTAGCCCGCCCATATAAGGGATAAGATTCACCTTCTCACCTCGCCTTCTTCCTCGTTGCTTATCCATCTCCGTTTTTCGAGCTCCAGTGGCCAAGTTAAGCATCTCATCTCAACCTTCTCAGAGCCATGTCCGGGGCCCGGGGAGGTAAATGGTTGGCCTCCTTTATTGGGAGGAGCACATCGCCAAGTTCTTGGTGACGCGGATACCTTTCGGCGACGCCAGCGCACGGCTGCCCAAAGGGCAGCTCATCCCCACCCGGGCCCATGAGAGGGTCGTCTTTCTTCCACTTCCTCATGGTGGGCTTTCCACTTCACCCCTTTGTCAGGGGGCTCATGTTCTACTCGGCCTGGATTTCCATGATCTGGCATGCAGAACTTCATTCTCAACATCTCGGCGTTTATAAATGCGTGTGTGAGCAACCTTCCTCATCCCCGCCCGACTTGTGGCTCAAGACCTTCAATGTCAAGCCCGAAGGTTGTGAAGGGCACTCAAGCGAAGTGTGGTGGCGCCATGTTGGGCAAAGATGCCCCGTCCTTTAGTTGAAGGGCCTTCGTGGAATCCGTCAAGGGTGTGGCAATGAGGTGGTTCTATATCACCGAGCAGCGTGACCCTACATGGTAGCGGCCCCAGTTCAGAATCTGGTATCCCCATAGCTCACCTCACGAAAAGAGAAGGGCTTCTGTAGGGGTGAATTCGGAAGGCTATCGGGACTCCAAGCTGTATCAGAAAAGGTGAAGAAGCTACAGCTGAATTAGCGTGGTCCAAGTCATGCTTTCGTCTGCCGGATCCTCCCATGCCAAGCGGGCATTCAATCTGTGGGAGTTCGATCCGGAGCGAGCACAGGCGCTAAGCAAGCTCTTGACCTGACGTCTGAAGGCGCTGGAGAGTGCTTTGTTCAAAGGCGCCCGAAGCCCGCATCATGGCGAAGATCGCGGATTTCGCTTGCAGCACCAGGCCGGGGAGGTAAGTGATTCTACCCCTTCACGGGACACTTGCTTTTCATAGTTTGACTCTATGCGGGTTTTAATTTCCCCTTTTCCTTTGTGAGGTACTGGATGAGGAAAGGCGGAGGCAGTTATCTGTCGGCTCCTATGCGAAGAAAATCCGAGTGGGCCTTGATCTAAGCGGGGTTGTTGGGTTCCAGCACCGCACGTGGTCGGAGAAAGAAGGCCAAGAAGGAGGCCCAGGCGCTCGAGAAAGAGTGCCCGATTTCAAATGTCCAAGCGACTCTGGCAGACTCCTCCCCCAGCGAGGAGAAAGAGGACTCTCTCCCGGAGGAGGGAGAGAGGAAGGAAGGCTTCCCTAGCTGGGGAGGCGAAGGGTCCAAGAGGGGAAGGACTATTCCCCGGACATTTCGCCAACATCAACGTTGGCGAGAAAGAAGGGCCTTCAAGGGCCAGGCCCCAGCTGAGATCGTGGATCCAGATTCTGAATGATTTATAATTTACATTTACTGCGTCACATAGTGTCATTCTAATGCCGCCACGCTGCCCGTAGTCCGGCCGTGATGATCTCCCGCTTCTCTGGTGAATTACGTTAGCTCTCGTCGGACGTAGACTCCATCCCGACCGCCTCCACCTCGCGACTCAGGACGCGCAGGGTGGGATCCCAGAAGGGACCCCATCGAGGGAGGCTCGGGCGCCACAAGGCGTCCTCCGGACTTGGCCGGACTCCACATCGGAGAACCCAGCGGTGGTTCCGAGTCCCGGCAGGCCCTTCAGCGAAGAGGCAAGACCGTGGCGCCAGCGGCTTCCGCCCAACCGGGCGCCGAGCAATTTGTTGGAGGCGCTGCAGGCGCTTCCATCGAGGAAGAACTCTTTGCACTATTATGAGTGCGGTGATTGAAAAAGGTCTTGGCTTCGCCAAGGCGAGGTGGCCGGCTGCAAAGAGCCTTCTATCGAGGGTTTTGAGGTAAGAAGTTAAAAATATGCAATGTAATACCGCATAGGCAGTAGCCCCTGATGCTCGGTTCGGTGTTAGGAAAGAAAAGCGGTTGAGGATCTGAAAAAAAAAGATATCTGTGAGGTTGCTAAAAATTATGTCAATATGGGTTGCGAGGCTCTGCTCTTGACCTCTGTATGCACTTTGACTGCGGTCGGTGCTGAAGCAGGGCTCGAGCGGTCGAGCAAGAGCTCAGCCGCGCCAGGAAGCAGCTCGGGACAAAGGTGAGTTACACCACTTTGAACTTGTACCTTCTGAGAAAAGGATTTAGGTTGCAATAAAAAATAACAAGGATAACATAGATGCTGCGGGGCCCACGATCGGTGGCGACCACAGGAAGGCCGATGTCCGTGACGAGCATAATGCGGCCACCAGGCAGGCGAGCGAGAGAAAGCAGGAGGCGGGTGGCGGTGGTTCGATAAGAGCTCCGGGCTCTCATGGAAAAGCATGAGAGGTTGGGCGTGACTCAAAGACTTCGAGAGTCCGAGCTTGCCTCGTCTCGAAGATGCTAAAACCATGCCAAGGCCGAGGCCCATAAGTCCCTTCAGGAGATTGAGTTGATGAGGAAGATAGCGGCGGGTAAGGCATTTTTCATGCAAAGCAAGCATGTGAATGTAAATTACGTGTTACTTACGGTCCGGAGCTCTCGAGGCGTTTGCAGATCTGCCTCGAAGTGTATACGATCTTGCCGCATTCTACCGAGCCGAGGAGGGGAGCTCCAGCGGAGAAGGTCTTACGGTCTTAGTATCTTGAGGCCCGGCCATCCGGTGCCCCCTAGCGACCAGCTGAAGCAGGTGAGTCGAGCTTCTAAGGTGGCGAGCAGGCCATGAAGGGCCTCATAGTCCGGTTGTGGCACAGGAGAGGCCATGCACAGGAGCTACTTCGCCGGCCTCGTCGGCGACTGAGTGAATCGTGCCCCAGGTGGAGGTTATCAAAGCGCTCGCCTGTATTGAAGAGTGCTCGTCGGGCCTTGCCCGCGCAAAAGTGCATTGGGGCAAGCTGGATGCGGAGAAGCTAATCAGCGGCAACGCTACCAAATGAGCAAGGAACATCGTCTGCCAAATATACTATAAGGCTGTCTGAAATTGCCCGCAAGATTGCGGATGAGTGCCCGAGGATGTTATTTTGAGTAAATTTGCAATGTGTTTTCTGTCTGGCTGAAAACTTTGTTCATATGCGCTAAAGCAACGCTTGTTAATTTAAAATATTACCTTCATGTGGGGCCGTTTTATTAAATCGAGAGATGGCAAGTCGTCGGCTTAGCCCCCATGCCACCAGTCTTTGGGGTGTTAGGGATAAACTTGGCGCTCTAGTTCCCATTTTGGGTCCATCGAGGAGGCGCTCAACACAACGAACGAGGCAACCGGACTTATAGTGCTTGAAAACTCTCACTTAGCCATAGAATTCTATAATTTTAAATTTGGCGAAGCCCCTAGTATTCGGAGGGGCGGTTGGGGCGCTATCACGCCTTCATCGGACATTGTCCGGAACTTATTTCGCTCAGCGGCGTAGGTCTTTAAGGACCCGAAAGGACCTCTCGAACAGCGACGGTCTCTCGCCTTATCATGACGGTCGATTTTAGCTTTCTCCTTTGAGGCGTTAACCCGGCTCAGCAAGGCTGAAGAATCGCGAGTGGTTCTCCCGATCTACCTTAGCCGATAGAGCGGGCGTAAGGTGCCAAACATGGGAGCCGGGCAAACCCAACTATTGACCCAAGACATGATTGAACCGATTCATATAATGCTATAAGTTGAGTGCCGCACTTGTGAAAGTGTGCGGACTTTATCACAACATAATGCGGAGAACATAAGCCTGTAACATCCCAAATTTTGGAATGTTAATATAATTAATTGAATTGTTTGTTTGTTTGCTTGAGTGAATTAAACTTGAGTGAAATTTGAACCTTTTCAAAACTTTTGAATGAGAGGGAATAAAAATGACTTTCCCTTCTCAGGTAAATTCAAATTCATCCTATTAAAATCAATGAGAGAAGATGACATGACTTCTTCAACTATAAAGAATTTGAGCGGAGTTTTACAATTTAATTCTTTCAAATATTTGCACTTGCTTCTCTATTTTTCTTCCCGAGAAATACCTCGAAAAATAAATTCTTGCAAGCAAGAAAAAGCGGAGGAAAATGACCCTCCAAAATCAGGGGCATTTTGAAAATATTTGAGCCAAGAAAAACCAAAGTTTTTATTTAAAAATTATTTGCAAAAAGAAATAAAAGCCTTTAGGGATTTTCTGAAAAACATTTTTTTAAGTTTTATTTTGGCCGTGGAATAATGCTCATCATCTACATTTTATTTTTCTGATAATTTTAGTATATAAAAAACTCTTTATTCGAATTGATTTGATTTCCTTTTTATTGTTTTAGTTTCCTAATTTTAAAAATAGGAATGGAATCGTTTTATTAGGAAAAACCTGCTGGCCCATTAAGCACTTTCCTATTCTAGCCCAACAAGAGATCATCTCCTTCCTCTGTTTCCTCTCACGTTAGAAGCTTTCCATATCCATGGAGGCAGGGAATCTCCACCTTCCGATCTCCCTCGTCTTTCCATCCCAGCGCCTCCCGAGACCGCCTATAAAACCCCTCCCTCTCCTCGTTCCATTCCTCCCATCACCACGCCCCTCCCTGCCCGTAGCCTTCTCGCCACCGTCTTTCTTTTCCTGCCTAGAAACGCTCAACAGGAGCTCTCCTGGAACCTCCCCCTCGCCCAGCGCCACCTCCCCTAAGCGCCGACCTCCTCCGCCACCCCACCCTCGCCCGTGACCTCGCCCCCCCTGGAGCAGCCCTCCACATCGCCATCTCCTTCCTACCATCTCTGCCTCACGTCTGAGTAACTCCGTTTTCGTTTTCAGATTTATTTCCGTAACAGATTTAGTTCCGTTCTTGTTTAGCTTATAACTTTTGATCTAGAAGTCCAATGATGCTGATTCTTTTTGAGTTAGTTCACATTTTTCTTGTAGTTTCCAAAATATATAATTTGTCTATGTTTGGATTTATAAAAATTGAGTTAGATCAGATTTGAATTAAAGCTTGTTTTGCTTATTCCGGGAGTTTAAAATAGATTTTTATTTGATTCTTTTTCTACTGATCACTAGTGATCATATTTACCAGTGGTAAAAAGTTCAAAATTGTTTGAGTATTTTAGCTTATTGTTTCATGTAGAACAAATTCTGTTTTAGTTCTATTAGATAATAGCTACTTCTTTTCTATAGTTGTTTTAAATTATTTTATTTTATATTTCAGAAAGTTTATGTTTGTTTTCTATTAGTTAAACATTAGGTGTTCAAAAAGTTATTATATATATTGTTATTTTTTTATAGTGAAATCAATTCAAGTTAGCTAATAAATTGCAATGGATTTCTCTACTTTTAACTCCCAATTGAAAATACTTTCAAAATAGCTTTATGAAAAAATACTTTATTTTTTTTGTCTTAACTAAATTTATATTTTATTCTCTGTTATTTTAGTGTTTTATTTTCCGTTAGACAAAACTATTTTTGTGAATGTTGTAGAAGAAGACTCCCTAGTTTTATTTGAAGTTCCTTGGATTCTTATTCGCTCTCTCTTTTGTTTTGATTGTTAGTGTGAGTGCTTATGTGAATGATATGTTTGTTATATAGATTTCATCGGAGAGTGACGAGTAGTCTATCAAGTTATTTCTTGAGAACGATAATTCTTCTTAAATCGACATCACCGAGCAAGTTCACTTTGACCATGCTTTCATACCTATGTTTTATTGCATCTAGTGTCATCTTTGCAACCACCCCTCAGTAGTGTTATTGAATCCTTGTAGTTGAGTAGTATGCATGAGGTAGGAACCCATCATCCTGTTACCAAGCCGGGGCGTTATTTATTTTTATGCTACGCTATAGTAGACGGGGTTTGGTAAGAGTGCACAGTGGTGTGAGAATGCGGGATCTACGTCAATGACGACAACTCCATGATGGCATCTGCAAGGACTGCATTTTCAAGGCCTCAAGACTTCAAGACTCAGAACAGAATTCAATACACACTCTTTGGGTGAAGGATGGTTGTGGGCACCACTGGAGAAACCGGTGGTTGGCGGGATGCATGGAGAAAGCGCCATGACATCTTGCGGAAAGCTTCACCCAGGACTCAAAGAGGCGGAAGAATACTTCATGCCGGAAGCTTACCTGTGCAACACTTAAGTCATTATGGGCTCTGGCTTGGTTGACCTTAGTGGTGACTCTGGCTGGGGCGGTGCTAGCAGATGTAGAACTACTGGTAGGATTGGATGGAGCACCGGGCGTTGGTCGAGGAACTCTTGGAAGACCATGTTTGGTCGTCTTGTTCTCAAGCATACGAAGTGCGAGAACGTAAAAAGAGGGATCGAATCTTGTGGGTAAAGTGTACAAACCTCTGCAGAGGGTTAAAACCCTAATCGATTAGCCGTGTCCCGATTCACCGGACAATTTGAGCATCTGGACTTGGATCTATCTCGGAACTCTCAACACCGGACTGATAACTTAATTGTGGGCAACTTATGATGATTTTTGGGCTATGAGACATCGGTTGGCGGAACCATGTCATGATAGGAAACTCCATAGTGGAGACTCCGGTTATTCCTTTGATGTAGGGCAAATAAAACCAGCTTTTATGCAAAACAAAACTTCGAATCTGAGCCATAAAGCCATACGCATATAGTATAGTTTATCATCTGTTTTCTCATATAAGTGATCTTGCGGTACATTCAATGTCTTGACCTACACGGCTGCAAGCGTATCATGTTGCGGATATTTCCTCGACGAGTAAGAGTTACGATACAGGGTTACGGTCTACACTTTCGACTTCTTGCCGATGGCGTTGATGGGACTCCACACCCGTTTGATTGTTTCCGCTGAGTATTATGAGGTATATATCATTTCGTTATTTATACATGTGATTGCACTTTGATATATACATTGATGTCGTGTGTGCGGCACTCTTGATCGAGGATGGCTAGATACCTGGAAGGCTTGACCGTGCGAGGTCGGGTCGCTCTGAATATGGTATCGTGAGCACATGTTGGTTGTAGGGCGTGACCCTAGAAATCGGAAAGCCCTTGGACAGGATATATCAAAAACTTTATTTTCAAAAAGACTCTTACTTCTCATCTTTTGATTTTATCAAATAGACCCTCTCACCTCAAATAGTTAGAATATACCCCTTATCCTTTGATCACCGGAGGATCAATGAAGACGCTCCAAGAAGGATTAGATATCGGAGAACTCGATGACCACTTCTGCAGTAAAGAGGATTTCACCATGCGTTGGAAGAATTGCAGCTGCAACAATTGAAGACTACGAAGACTTGAAGGATTTGAAGTTCCCGAAGAATTATTTGACCTTTAGAAGACCAAACCCTGTTACACACTTACGTTAGATGCGCGATTTGTGAGCTGTCATTTGTTTGATGTTTTCAAGCGACCACAAAATAAAACTTCGTTTCTTCAAAAACTATTGTTTGTATTGTGTGTATATCCTCCATTCTTCTCTCATATCTCGTCCCAAAACTTTTGGACCCATTAGATGATGAATGAAGTTGGACCCGGTATTCTCTGGACCCGACAACCCGGCGGAGGCAGAGCTATGGATTCAGAACATGGAGAATCATTTGGGAGCAATTTGGTTTCAAGGAAGAATGAAGTATAAATGACGCTCTTGATTACTTTGAAGGAAGTCTTTACGCAACCTGGTGGAAAATGCAAGATGGTGGCGGATGCATCAAGCCATACAAGGATTTAATGGAGCAAGAACTTGGGAGGAATTCAAGAAGACCCTGTTGAGATCACGTCTCATCCGGGAGCACTACGATAACCCGAAGAAGAAACCTTGTGCATACAAGATTTGCGGAGAAATAGGACACACCCAGGAGGAACACAAGGATGGATGCCCTCATTAAAGGAGAATCACCCGGCTGAAGAATGCCCGATTGGGCAGGTTACTGTTCCACTGTGGTGAAGGAGTTACTCATTTCCCGGCTCAATGTCGATTTACCCCAAGGTACAGAAATTACCAAGCAGCGAGAAGAAGCCCTTAGGAAATGTTTGGAAGAATCCATGATGGAGGAAGTCATTGAAGACCCCGATGGTGAAGGCCTAAACAGATTTTTCGCCCAAATCTGCTATTCATGTGGGGAAGAAGGACATTTTTCGATTGTATTGCGAAGGAATGCAAAGAGGATCTCGAGAGATTTCCCAAATGACGAAGTGAAGTTTGACCCTCGTGAAATAGAAGCTCTGGTCATTACGGAGAAATCCGGGAAGAAAGCGAAGGCATCCCGGAAAAACCAATTTCTGCAGAGAAGGACCTGAGTCACATCACTTATTACAGGTGCAAGGATTTAGGTCATTACGCTTAGTAAATGTCGAGAGAAGAAGCCAAGAACCCAAAGAGTAGACACCATCTCCAAGAAGCCCAAAGACTTATCGAAAGTTATTTGTTTTCAGCTGCAAGGAAGCGGGACATTATGCTACTAAATGTCCCGACAAGATGAAAGCTGGAGCTGAGTAGTTGGAATTTTGATATTGGTAATAAGTGTAGTAGGAAGCAATTGTTTCCATAAGGATATGGAGTTGAAATTATGTAATGAAAGTCTCGGATATTGTAATGAATTCATGAAATCAATAAAGTTAATGTGTCATGATTTCATACATGGATTTGTTGAGTTGTTACTCTATGAACAAAGATTTTGACCATTTTCGAGGATATGAAAAATATGGTCTATGGATGGATTTGTGAATTTCATTTTAAGGGTGGTAGTACCTGTGAAGAAGACTAGACTAATGAATAGGAAAATATATATTCCACGGATTTGTAGTTGAAGGAAAAAAAAGTTGGAATTTTGCTTTTGATATGATGGTATGAAGAAAGCAGTACTACTGGATTTAAAGGAGGTGTAACATGAGAGTTACTCCAAGGATGAGTTAAAGCTGCACTAGTGTTGAAGTGGGCCATAACCCATGTGCCGAGGATTTTGATAAGGAACAGATGTAACCTTGATAAAGGAACAAATTTGGAAGAATCAGTGATCCAATCAGCATACGTTTCGTAGGAGGTTACGCAAAAACCTGAGAGTGGTGAAGTAACGATAGATGTTTGTTTAGCTTGCAGAAACCATGGATTTATACGAACTCAGTTCGTCAACAAGAGAAATTCTGCAATGCTTGTAAGTATGCCCAAGTGTTAGAATACGTGATTCACTTTGTTACGTATGTGGTAATGATTCAAATGCGGGATGGATTGGCCCCCATCACGAGACTTCTATCATGAACTATCATATGTTGATGGAAAATCAGAGAGCCTTGAAAACCTTAGAAGAGTGTCGACGCGATAAGCCATAAAACCATAGAATGGTAGGACGATGGAACCCTTCTACAGCAACCGTTGCCAATAATCGTAGGTTATACGGTAAGGTTCAACCCAGACCCGTTTCTGCGGGAGAAACCATTAATGGTAGACCACCATGAGTGCTTCGATAGTTGTCTAGAATGGACACGGACCTATCAGCTAAGAAGATCCAGTCTCGGACGAACCACAACTTTGAAGAACCGACCCAAGATTTCGAGGAAAACTCTATGCTTCTGACAGAAGAGTGTTAAATGAAGGAGCTATTGTAAGATATGTGCAGAGAAATACATTGTCAACACTCCAGAGGAAGTATCTGAGATTATTGGAACCATGACCTTGTTTTTAAGTGTGGTAGCACCTGACCTTTACGACCAAAACATTTGCTAGAAGACCCCAACCCCTAACCTTTTCTTGCTAGCCTCTTGAATCTCGAGGGGCCAGATTCATTTTAAGTGTGGTAGATTTGTAACATCCCAAATTTTGGAATGTTAATATAATTAATTGAATTGTTTGTTTGTTTGCTTGAGTGAATTAAACTTGAGTGAAATTTGAACCTTTTCAAAAACTTTTGAATGAGAGGGAATAAAATGACTTTCCCTTCTCCGGTAAATTCAAATTCATCCTATTAAAATCAATGAGAGAAGATGACATGACTTCTTCAACTATAAAGAATTTGAGCAGGAGTTTTACAATTTAATTCTTTCAAATATTTGCACTTGCTTCTCTATTTTTCTTCCCGAGAAATACCGAAAAATAAATTCTTGCAAGCAAGAAAGAGCGGAGGAAAAATGACCCTCCAAAATCAGGGGCATTTTTGAAAATATTTGAGCCAAGAAAAAAACCAAAGTTTTTATTTAAAAAATTATTTGCAAAAAGAAATAAAGCCTTTAGGGATTTTATGTAAAACATTTTTTTAAGTGTTTCTTTTGGCCATGGAATTATGCTCATCATCTACATTTTATTTTTCTGATAATTTTAGTATATAAAAACTCTTTATTCGAATTGATTTGATTTCCTTTTTATTGTTTTAGTTTCCTAATTTTAAAAATAGGAATGGAATCGTTTTATTAGGAAAACCTGCTGGCCCATTAAGCACTTTCCTATTCTAGCCCAACAAGAGATCATCTCCTTCCTCTGTTTCCTCTCACGTTAGAAGCTTTCCATATCCATGGAGACAGGGAATCTCCACCTTCCCGATCTCCCTCGCTCTTTCCATCCCAGCGCCTCCGAGACCGCCTATAAAACCCCTCCCTCTCCTCGTTCCATTCCTCCCATCACCACGCCCCTCCTGCCCGTAGCCTTCTGCCACCGTCCTTCTTTTCACCTGCCTAGAAGCGCTCACCGGGAGCTCTCCTGGAACCTCCCCATCGCCCAGCGCCACCTCCCCTAGCGCCGACCCCTCCTCCGCCACCCCCACCCTGCTTGGCGACCTCGCCCCCTACTTGAGCAGCCCTCCACATCGCCGTCTCCTTCCTACCATCTACGCCTCACGTCACAGGTAACTCCGTTTTCGTTTTCAGATTTATTTCCGTAACAGATTTAGTTCCGTTCTTGTTTAGCTTATAACTTTTGATCTAGAAGTCCAATGATGCTGATTCTTTTTGCGTTAGATCACAATTTTCTTGTAGTTTCAAAAATATATAATTTGTCTCTGTTTGGATTTATAAAAATTGAGTTAGATCAGATTTGAATTAAAGCTTGTTTTGCTTATTCGTGAGTTTAAAAATAGATATTTTATTTGATTCTTTTTTCTACTGATCACTAGTGATCATATTTACCAGTGGTAAAAAGTTCAAAATTGTTTGAGTATTTTAGCTTATTGTTTCATGTAGAACAAATTCTGTTTTAGTTCTATTAGAATAATAGCTACTTCTTTTCTATAGTTGTTTTAAATTATTTTATTTTATATTTCAGAAAGTTTATGTTTGGTTTCTATTAGTTAAACAGTAGGTGTTCAACAAGTTTTTATATTTATTTTTATTTTGTTATCATTGAAATCAATTCAAGTTCGCTAATAACTTGCAATGGATTTCTCTACTATTTAACTCCCAATTGAAAATACTTTCAAAATAGCTTTATGAAAAAAATACTTTATTTTTTTGTCTTAACTAAATTTATATTTTATTCTCTGTTATTTTAGTGTTTTTATTTTCCGTTAGACAAAACTATTTTTGTGAATGTTGTAGAAGAAGACTCCTAGTTTTATTTGAAGTTCCTTCGATTCTTATTCGCTCTCTCTTTTGTTTTGATTGTTAGTGTGAGTGCTTATGTGAATGATATGTTTGTTATATAGATTTCATCAGAGTGACGAGTAGTCTATCAAGTTATTTCTTGAGAGCGATAATTCTTCTTCGTCAACATCACCGAGCAAGTTCACTTTGACCATGCTTTCATACCTATGTTTTATTGCATCTAGTGTCATCTTTGCAACCACCCCTCGGTAGTGTTATTGAATCCTTGTAGTTGAGTAGTATGCATGAGGTAGGAACCCATCATCCTGTTACCAAGCCGGGACGTTATTTATTTTATGCTACGCTATAGTAGGCGGGGTTTGGTAAGAGTGCACTGAGTGGTGTGAGAATGCAGGATCTACGTCAATGACGACAACTCCATGATGGCATCTGCAAGGACTGCATTTTCAAGGCCTCAAGACTTCAAGACTCAAGACAAGAATTCAATACACACTCTTTGGGTGAAGGATGGTTGACGGGCACCTGGAGAAACCAGTGGTTGGCGGGATGCATGGAGAAAGCGCCATGACATCTTGCTTGAGCTTCACCCAGACTCAAAGAGACGGAAGAATACTTCATGCCGGAAGCTTACTGTGCAACCGCAAGTCATTATGGGCTCTGGCTTGGTTGACCTTAGTGGTGACTCTGGCTGGGGCCGGTGCTAGCAGATGTAGAACTACGGTAGGATTGGATGGGCACGGACGGTGGTCAGAGGAACTCTTCGGAAGACCATGTTTGATGGTCGTCTTGTTCTCAAACGCATACGAAGTGCGAGAGCGTAAAGAGGATCGAATCTTGTGGGTAAAGTGTACAAACCTCTGCGGAGGTTTAAAACCTAATCGATTAGCCGTGTCCCGATTCACGGACAATTTGAGCATCTGGACTTGGATCTATCTCAGAACTCTCAACACGGATGATAACTTAATTGTGGGCAACTTATGATGATTTTGGGCTATGAGACATCGGTTGGCGGAACCATGTCATGATAGAAAACTCCATAGTACAGACTCCAGTTATTCCTTTGATGTAGGGCAAATAAAACCAGCTTTTATGCAAAACAAAACTCAGATACAGAGCCATAAAGCCATACTGCATATAGTATAGTTTATCATCTGTTTTCTCATATCGTGATCTTGCGGTACATTCAATGTAATCGATTTGACCTACGGCTGCAACGTATCATGTTGCAGATATTTCCTCGACGAGTAAGAGTTACGATCTGAGGTTACGGTCTACACTCGACTTGCCGATGGGCGTTGATGGGACTCCACACCCGTTTGATTGTTTCCGCCGAGTATTATGAGGTATATATCATTTTCGTTATTTATACATGTGATTGCACTTTGATATATACATTGATGTACCGTGTGTGCCAAAGATACTGATCCGAGGATGGCACGGATACCACGAGGCTTGACCGTGCGAGGTCGGTCGCTTCTAAAGCCCCTGAGTGTTTTTGGCCGTACCAAAGTGTACGGATGCAACGTGTAAATAAATGAACATATATGTATATATAAGGTAATGCAATTATAGGCAAAAAGGTGCCGCATTTTATTCGAGAACATATGCTATGAGTGCGGAATGATACAAATAGTCACGGAAAGCAAAGGGATTGGACGAATTAAAGGCGTCTCCCTCGAGGGTAGGCGCGGAATGTTGTATGTAACAAATTTAATGCTCGTGATGGAGACCACGAGTGTTAAATGACCTTTGTCCTTCCCCGGCTGTTGCATCATGAGTTCGGCAGTGCGCCACGGACATAGTTCTGTATAAAAAGAAAAAAAAAAAAAAGAAAAAAGCGAAACACTTAGGAGCCCCTGGTGTGGTCGAACCGCACTCTGGGTCTGTTGTGGTTGTGCCTTTCCCCTATGCCCATGGTATCTCCAAAGGCGTAATATATGCGGAGAGTTTCTCTTACAATTTTGCGAGGGCTGGGGTTGAGGCCGCATTACTCTGGCGTGCTCGGAGCGTGCGGGTGGTCTTGGTTGATGTTGCTCCGGTAGCGTTTGGCGTGTCCGGTGGATTTAACGGCGGACTCGAGAATTGCCTTAAAAAGGCTGCTCAGTACTTACGCCACGAGAGTCATTGTATGTTCCTCCGTTCGGAGGGGCGTTCCGTGTTTCCATTGACCGTGATGACTCCACGAGGGCCTGGCATCTTGAGCTTAAGGTATGCATAATGCGGCACCGCGTTGAATTTCTTGAAACGCGTTACGTCCGAGCGAGCGTGATAGCCGCTTGCGAACGGGACTATGTCGAAGATTAACTCCTCGCTTGAAATTATCAGGGATCCGAAGACCACTTCCGATTAATCGAGCCTGTACAATTGGCCTCGACACCTGGTATGACGCCTTTGAAGGTTGTCTTTGTAGGTTTAATCCTTGAAGGGTCTATGCCCATCTTGCGCCTTTGTACCACGATAAAGCAGGTTCAGTTACACTTGCCGCCGTCCATCGAGGACTCTCGTGAGGTGAAATCCATCAACGATTGGGTCTAAAACCAATGCGGCGAATTCGCCATGGCGGTACTGGTGGGATGATCTCTTGATCGAAAGTGATCGGGCAAGAGGACCATGGGTTGAATTTTGGGGCGACGAGGCTCCATCGCCATATATCGTCCCTTAGTGCGCTTTCGCTCCCTCTTGGGAATATGTGTTGCGTATATCATGTTTACCGTCCGAACTTGAGGGGAATCCCTTTTGTCCTCTCGTTGTTCGTGGCCGGGTCTCCTCCTCGTCATGTTGTGTAGCCCCTTGTCACTGCTTTGGCGATTAATTTGCTGCCTGCTTGAATACCCAACAATCTCTGTTGGTGTGGTTAGCCTGGCTTTTGAAGTTCCATGTATCCGGCGGGAGCGGTCGAGTATTCGGTCCAAATTGGACCAGGCCGAGTGGTTCTTTTGAATGGCTTCTTCCGTTGACGGGTTTGGAGCCTCGGAATCCGGCGTTGATTGCCCGTATCCTCATTCTTGTCGCCAGATTAATCACGCGGCGTTTGTTTTGTTTCGGCGCAACCTGCCATTACGGTCCTTGGTATCCGGACTGCCGGCGTTTTCTTTGAGGTTGTTCTTTGCGAGCTAGCAACTATCCTCTCCCGCCTGAAGCGGGTCATGAGTGATGTGAGGGCTGCCATAGATTTCGGCTTCTCTGTCCAAGGTGCGGGCCAGCCACTAAATCACGGATGTTATGTTTGAAGGCAGCGAGTGCCTGCATCAGGACGGTCGACGATTTGATTTTTCTTTGTTAAGAACCGTGTCAGAATTGCCTGGCGATTAAATGCGTCTGCTGGATTATGTGGCTTAGGTCATCTGCGTCCGGTGGTTGCACATACGTGCCCTGGAAGTTATCGAGGAATGCGGCTTCCAGGTCCTCCCAGCATCCAATTGACTCTGCGGGCAGGCTGTTAAGCCAATGCCGAGCTGGTCCTTTAAGCTTGAGCGGGAGATATTTGATGGCGTGAAGATCGTCGCGCCCATGGGCCATGTGTATATGGAGAAGATAATCCTCAATCCAAACCGCGAAGTGCTGTTGTGCCATCGTAGGATTCGATATTGTGAGTTTAAACCCTTCGTGGATTTGATGATCCATTACTTCGTCCGTGAAGCATACTTTGGGTGTCTGGCGCCTCTTGTATTGAGCAATATCGCGGCGTAGCTCGAGAGAGCGTTATACTGCTGTGTTGACCCGGCGGAGTAGTTGTTTCCGGCCACGGTATTACGTGCGTGGAGTCGTGGGGCGCCCACGTGATCCATAGATAGATCTAGATTGTCTTGCCTTATCCTCCAATATATCTCGCAAGTTCGGCGCGTTCCCCCGTGGCTTCCTAATTTTTGAGCGATGCCGGGGTATGGTTTTGGTGGAGGGTTTACGCGTCTCTCTATCGCGGCCACGAGGTGGTCGGTCTGCCGTATTATGCGCTGGTGATGCTTCCTCCTCTAATCGGGGGAGCAACTTGCGTTTTGGGTAACTTTTGGAGGGGCGTTCGAGTTCATACTCTTGACGCGAGGACCTCAGTCCATCATCGTCGGCCAGCAGATCTTGATCGACTTGAAAACTGTTGCTGCTTTTCTCTAGGCTGTTTGCCGTGGCCATTAGCCCTGCGTCTGAAACGCTCTTGTTCAACGGGATCCTCGGGCACGACGAATTAAATGCGTCGTCGAGGCTTGCCTCGTCTCCCGGAGGGAGGTAAGTAATTGTCATCCTCGACCTCTTAAATGCCGCCCTCTCGTGAGGGCTTGTTTACGCCTCCTCCTGCGGCTGGATCGTCTTTGGAGGGAGTTATCTTCGGCACTTTACGGGGTGTTATTATCTCGTGCGGAATCTCCATTCTTGCCTTGGTGCGTGGCTTAGAAGCGGCGCCACGACGCGTCGGCGCTTGGGCTGTTTCTTTAAGGAATCGGCCTCCATTGTTTCTTTGCCGTCCCCATCTTTAGGGTGTCCACCATGTATATGTCGTATGATTGAGGTGGTCTTCCAAAGGTGTCCGTAGGCACCGTTCTTGGTAGTCTCTGGCATCGTCGTCCATACCGTCGATGTCTTCGGAGTCGTAGTCGAGTACGTCGGTTAAATCATCGACGGTAGCTACGAAGTGGGTGGTGGGTGGGCTCTGAATTTCTTCGTCGTCCGCGTCCCAACCGTCCTGGCCGTAGCTCGGCCAGGGCTCTCCGGATAGCGAGAGATGCTTTAGTGAATTTATGATATCACCGAAGGGCGAGTGCTGAAAGATGTCCGCAGCGGTGAATTCCATGATCGGCGCTATGTCGGATTCGTGGCGGTGGGCGCAGGAGGTTCGGAGTCCGTAGAGAGTCCGCACCTCGGAGTCATGAGCTTTATGCGGACAAGGTAAGTGTTAGCTCTATCGCCCGTAGAAGTTACCGGCTCCGAGGCGGTGTCCAGCCATCCGTCCTCGATTGACGATCGCCTCCGGACTATGAGTCCGAAAGCGGATTCGTGTCACGGCCTTCAAGGTGTCCGGCCAAGTAGAGTTAGGGTCATGCCCATCGCGACGGCAATGGCGTGCTCGGGTTGTGGCTCGATCCGTCGAAGATCAAGTCCCGCGGATGTTGGCCGTGAAGTTTAGGCTTCCAAACCTGACTGACGGCGGGCGTAACTTCGATCCGCCTCCAGATGGCCAAGTGAGTTGGCCCGCGGATCTGCAAACCGCGAATCACGAGGATCCGTCCGGGAGAAAAGTCTCACCCAGGACTGCGTCGTTGTTGATCGAAGAGGCCATCAAGCCTATCGGTGACGACACGAGGAACTCTCAATGAAAGCACCAATGTCGGTGTCAAAACCGGCGGATCTCGGAGTAGGGGGTCCCGAATCGTCTAGGCCCGGATGATAACGAGGAGACAAGGGACACGATGTTTTACCCAGGTTGGGCCCTCTTGATGGAGGTAAAACCTTACGTCCTGCTTGATTGATATTGATATTGTAGATGTTTACAAGAGTGGATCTACCACGAGATCAAGGAGGCTAAACCCTAGAAGCTAGCCTATGGTATGATTGTAAGGGTTGTTGATGTTACGATTCTAGTCCCTACGGACTAAAGCCATCCGGTTTATATAGACACCGGAGAGGGCTAGGGTTACATAGAGTCGGTTACAATGGTAGGAGATCTACATATCCGTATCGCCAAGCTTGCCTTCCACGCCAACGAAAGTCCCATCCGGACAGGGGAGAAGTCTTCAATCTTGTATCTTCATAGTCTTGGAGTCCGGTCGATGATGATAGTCCGGCAGGTGATAGTTCAGCTGATGATGGTAGTCCGGCTATCCGGACACCCCCTAATCCAGGACTCCCTCACCGAGCTTGTTCCTTGGCTTGGACAAGCTCTGCCCTCAGGGCCTCCACGGCAGCAGCACCATCTGTAGTCCGAACATATTACATTAATATCATGCCGCCTCCATATTTTCCTATACAAAGGAAGGCAGAGCACATACCTTGTGACTTGTCTAGCCGCTCGTTCACTAGCGTGATATCGGCATCAATCGATCGAATCTTCCTGGTCAGTTGGAAACTTCCATGGACTGGCTACGTGATGGACTCCACAGTACTGCACATATTTATAAGCGCACTCATTGATTTATGATCCCCCGTTTGCCCCCTAGGGTGGGCAACCAGTGTCTCAGGGGCTACTATTTATATGGAGCACACCTCACGCGTGCCTCACAGCCAAAAACAGTGTATTCTTCACTACATACCTCAAAGCCTCTAAGCAGACTTGAAATGCTTCATTCAAACCGCTTATGTGGATGAAATCTTCTGAGTACCGTGCTCATTATTGAGCGGCGCCTCCCGAGAGCGCAGCCCGCTCTAGTAGGTCTACAAGATGTCCGCCGGACATGGAACCGTCCCGGACCCTTCCCATCTCCCCTCGCGGGAGCCAAACGCTCCGAGTTCAGGGCGGCTGACGCGTTGGCCTCCGGTTTCGGCAGATCCGGACTCCTCCGTGACGACACTTCGGTGTCGCCCGCTTCGCGAGCTGGAGAGGTAGGTGGGGTCTCGCTCTCCATCATCTTCGGAGGAAGGTCGCCCAAAGACGAACTCTGTTGAGAGGGGCTGCTAGCCGAACTGCGAAAGACGAATCCTGGTTATTGATCTAGGAGGAGCGCAGATGCCTTGAATTAAAAATTAAACTTACAGCTCGGTGGAGGGCTGGCCCGTTGGTGGGCACGATGCGGTGAGGGTGCCCGTTGGGGCAGAGCCCCCTGGTGTTATCTTTTTCCCAGGTTTAGGCATCTCCGTCTCCGAGCATCCGGAGACGGCCCTCTTCTTCCCGCGTGGGGAGGAGGCCTTAGCCTCCCCTTCCCGACTATCCTCCTTAGGGGAGGTAACAATTCCCCTGGTTCGGATGCATAGCGTGTGGGGTTCGGACTCTTCGTCCTTCCCCTTGTCTTTCCCCGGGGGCATCCTGCTGAGTACTCGGTCAAGCATCTTGGCCATGGTGGGGGCGGGTGAGCCTTCGGGAAGTGGCGCTTGGGACACCTAATTCTCTCCGCCTTTGAGCCATTCCCGACGCCGGATGATTTTCAGAATAAACAATCATAACAAATACAAAACACGTATCTCGTATCAAGTTTACTTGGGTATCTAGGCGATTGCAGCTTAGGCCCGCATCCTCGGTGGTGTCCAGGACAATTTACTTTCCGTCTTCGAAGAATAATTTGCACATCTCTTGAAGCTTCAGGCCGAAGAAGTGCTTGATGGTCCGCGGACCCTCCGGATTGAACTCCCACATCCGGAGAGGCCGGCGTTGTCACGGCAGCATCCGTCGGATCAACATCACTTGCATTATGCTGACGAGATTAATGTCCCTTGCAAGAAGCTCCTGGATGCGATTCTGCAGTGCTGGTATATCACCAGCGGGTCCCCAGTTCCTCCCTACGTCTGTCCAAGACGCCACCTGTGACGGAGGGCCTGAACAAAATTCCGGGGCAGCCGCCCACTTTGTGCCTCTGGGAGCCGTGACATAGAACCACCTCCGCTGCCATACATCGGATACTTCTGGGAAAGAACCCTCTGGACACGGGGCATCGCTGCTCACGCCTTACTACGGCACCGGCCAAGATTCCACATGTCGCCTCTATCATCTTGACATCACATTGAAGGTCTTGAGCCATAAGCCAAAGTGTGGGGCGATATAGAGAAAAGCCTGCGACACGATAATAAACGCATTTAGATGTGAAGGATAGCGTCCGGAGCGGATCGTGAAAATCCAACCCATAATAGAACATGAGCCCTCACGAAGGGATCTAGCGTGAAACCCAAACCGCGGAGGAAGTGTGGGACCAACGACACACTCGTTGGGCTCCGGCGTCGGGATGACCTGCCTGAGCAGGGAGCCTGTGCTTGGGATATCTGCATTCAAGTATCCGACCTCCCTAAGCTTGGCAATGTCCTTGTCTTTGATTGAGGAGGCCACCCATCGTCCTTGAGGGTCAGATCCGGACATATTGAAGGATTCCAGAGGGGTGGAGCTTAGGTTTTGGGTGTTAGAACTCGAGGTGCTGCATCCTCTCCATAGATGTCCTTCTGAGTGGTCCGGTGCTAGCTTTGGAAGATGGGAGGAGAGACGATGGTCTTGCAATAGAGAACAGGGAGAGGCGAGACGGTGGTTTTGGAATGGACATGATGGAGAGGAGAGGGGGTGGTGTTGCACTGGCGAAGAGTGAGAGGCGAGACGGTGGTTTTGGCATGGAGATGAGGGAGACGAGAGGTTTCCCTGCCTTTGATCCGGGTGACATGTGGGCCTTGCTTAGTGGGACCCATGTGTCGTTGTCTCAATGGCAGGATGGGCTACGTCAGGGATCCTCGTCCGAGGAGAGAGGAGGTGGTTTTGCAATGGAGAAGAGGGAGGCGAGGCGATGGTCTTGGAATGGAGATGATGGAGAGAGGAGAGGAGGTGGTTTTGCAATGGAGAAGAGGGAGAGGAGCGTCTGGCGATTTAGGATTGGACGAGAGGGCGCTACCGTGGATCGGATCAAAATCAAAATCAATTTACCCTTCAATTAAGAAAGTGACCCCACATTAACTAGTCTCCCTTTTATTCTGGGTTATAATTGACCATGATTTTCACAAATAAAATATATGTTATACGTTGCAAAAATAATATAATTTGAAAGTACATTCAGATATGAACCAAACAATACAATTTTTGGTGACATGCATTCACATTTTGCTTGTCAAATACAGTACATGGTCAAACTTTGACCCAAAATACGCAAAACAAAGAAATACTTCCAAGACCAGCGCCGCTCCTCTCCTCTTAAACCACCGCTGCTCCTTTCCTGTTCCAATCTAAATCCAGCGCCGCTCCTCTCCTCTTCCATTTCAAAACCGCCGTCCCTCCTCTCCTGTTCCAATCCAAAAGCAGCATCGCTCCTCTCTCATTCTAATCCAAAACCAGCGCTGCTCCTCTCCTCTTCCATTCAAAAACCACCGCCGGCGAGTGAAGGTGCTGTGGAGAAGTAGATCGATGGAGGAGTACAACCGATACGTGAGGATCGCAGACGGCGACCCTGTGAAGCTAGCTAGGATGTTGGAGATACAGTCTTGGTTTGACAACAAGGACCAACTAGCGGCGACGGCAACATCCATGGCCAAATATCTGCAACAAAGCGAAAAGGCGGCGATACTCCCGAAGGGAGTCACGCGGGAGTACATAGAGCTCCTCCTCTGGTCCATGGAGCAAATAGATTCACCGAATCCGATCGTGAGGGAGCGGTGGTGGGAGTATCGATCCCAAATGGAGCATTCACCAGAGATTGAAGGATCGAGCATCTACAGGGTGCCGTTTGTGAGGGTGTCGTGCTAGAGCGAGCCAGTGGAGTCTTCATCGACCGAATCCAACTGCAAGAGGAGAAAAGAAGTTGGCCGGACGATGCTTCCCCGCCATCCTCTCCCTCGCTGTTCACATCGTCTCGCGGGGCAGCTGTCTGCCTCTGAGGAATAGGAGGGGACTGCCCCCCATCCCAATAGTCGGGCAGGTTGTGAATTGTCAGGAGGAGCTTAGGGTTGACGGTATTTGCAGGTTGTGAATTGTGTTTTGTGTTGTGTATTTTGAGAGTACTTTCAGATATGAATGTCTTGAATTTCAGATTTGCAGTATTGAGCATATGAAGTATTTTATGAATTCTAGAGATCTATTTTTAGCACTTAAAAAAATATAGTTTCATAGGAGTATAAAAGTGTAGACAATGTGATTCTCAGAGAAGAAACTGCAAGTTTCAGAGGCAGAGCATTTATATTGAAACGGTCTTTTCAAACAGGGTTAACATCATGTTGTAAGTTTTATTCATGGTTCAAAATGGAACTACCAGCCAGTTAACATCATGTTGATCAACATTCATGCATAGCACATCGTCATATGATGCACAATGAAAAAGGTGTGCTATTTTCAAAATGCCCACACAATGTCGAGTGTGCGAAAAACAGAGAAAACGAGGGACGAAGTTTTGGCCGTTGTTGGGCGTGGTGTGCGTGGATGACAATGGGGGACCCACATGTCAATAATGGTAGAGGCAAAAAATTTGATATATTTTCCCGGATCGTGGAATCGAACTCAAGGCGTAACAAGCGCCGGGTAATGTCACTTGGCCACTGGGCTAATTCAAGATTTCGTTACAAATAAGGCACAACCTCAGATGGTCCGATCTCCTCCTCTCGCCTTTTTTATGCGCTTCTTAAGGCACTTGTTGTCTGCCGTTGCCAGAACAAGCTGAACAAACGAGAGGAATCGAGAGGATCAGGGTATGCGTGGAGAGGTGGACTTTAGGGACCCACCAGGTCTATGGCTGTACGCAAGCAAGTGCCTCATCGAAAAAAATACTTCCTCCTAAGGCTATACTGACGTTGGGGCCCACGGGTTTGTCAACATAGTTAGATTATTTTAGGTGCTTCAATGTTGTTACAATAGGAGATAAATTCTAGCAACGGGCTTGGAGTGGCGGTATCATTTATTATCACTTTCAATGTAAGTATTAGCTGGGTTTTGGGATGTCCTGTCTAGGCTTTCTTTATTAACATGCGCATCCCACGACATGCCGGTTTGTATTTTTTTGAGGGCCATCATGTATCGACCGGCCTATGGACCTCCTATCCAAGGTTTTATTTTTCCTGAAACATCGACAGCCCAATCTACGTATTTTTTTGTAGAAAATGCAGAGGTCTGTTTATTTTTCTATATAAGAATAGGAACGTCTGGTCCAACTTATGTTTCCCTTCTAATTATATTATATATATTTAAATTATCTTATATGTTATTATATATTATTATTATTGTCATCATATATTTAACAGATACTTACATATGTAAGAAAACAATATCTCACATCTTATTAACTTATAAAAATAATTTCTTAACAATAAAATCCTGGATTTTTTGGCAACGAAAATCCTGGTGATTGTGTACAAAAGCCCGGTAAGATTTAAGGACCAATGTAATAATAAATAACTTATTATTTAAATATATTTATAACAAAATGGTCAGCCCCGTTTATTTTTTGATAACATTGCTGCGCCCAACCTAACATTATAATTAGAATCAGCCCAACAAAATCGTGTATTTCGAGAAAGTGCAAATGGCATGTAATTTTGTAGGAAAAAAAATAAGTGGGCCGCATGGACGCTACATTATTTGTTCACCCAGCCCAGTAAATGGACTGTAATTCTAAAAAAACGTTCTCCCCGCTGACAGGTCGGACCCACCAGCCATATCTTCGCACACAAGGAAGTGCCTCCTTATTACCCACAAAAAATGAAAACCCCGCTTGCTAGCTGGGACCCACCATAGTGGGAGGCTTACTTGTGGGCCTACTAAGTTAACCGGGACGGAGGGCTTTGTCAACTTAGTCAATATGAACGATTCTAGCTCCAAAGGACTGACGATTTCTCTTGAATGGTCAGAGTGCTTCTTCAATCCTCCTCGTCTTCTTGCTCCGGCCACGCCCAAACTAGCGCCGGTCAGGCTGCGCTCCTGCCTCCCGTGGCCTACAGCTGTGATGCCGCATGAGGCCTCACCGCCCCTACTACTCCCACCGCCAGCCCCGGCCATCCCTCTACTCACCCACTGTTATTCTATGGTGATGACAACCTCACACCGCAATGAACCAAAGAACCATCAGATTCCTCTCTGCGTGGGCAACCATCGCCGTGTCTTCCCTGCTCCCGTCATCCCTTCCTAGGCTCGCCGCATCGTCCACCGCCTCGGTGCTCTCGGTGCGGTGTTGTCAACATGGTCAAGGAACGCACTTCCATCTAAGAGTATCGTGCGATGTAGAGGCCGATTTGGGTCCATGGCCGCAGCAAGGAAGTGCCTCCTTATTACGCTGAGAAAATAATGATTCCTCCACCGCATGCCAGGACCCACGGACGGGCCACCGTATTTGTGAACAAAACATTTCCCCGACCGCTGGGACTCACCAACTAAATCTTCGCACGCAAGGAAGTGCACGGCGGTGGGACCCACCTGGTCAAGCGTCGTAGCATTGTCATTACGGTCGCGAACGGTAATGCATTACATCTTGGTTGATGTAGAGGCATGCACGCATTAACCGTTGTAGAGGCGTGCACATAGCATGTACACGCATATACAACGCCGTGATGCAAGAAAGTAAATCTGACGCCACGTCACGTACATACGGGCGGGGTCTCGAACGCCTACTCACGCATACGTACGGCCAGGGCTCGTGTACATGGCTGGGTCGGAACGGAGAAGTTGCGCCGTTGTTGTGATCATGGGGAGGCAACCGGCTGGGTCGTAACGTAATGAGTCGTCGTGTTCATCATGAGGCAACCGGCTTGGACGGAACAACCAATGGAAACAAGGCCTGGCATACCGCAGAATGGAGGAAACAGCCTTGTGTTCGACCGGCCACGGTCGAAACAGGATCTTGTTCATCGGGAGGGGTCTGGCATACCGCAAAACGCAAGAAACAGACCTCCTACAGTCGAAATGGGGTCCTGTTGATCGAGAGGGGTGTGGCGTACCACAAAACGGAGGAAACGGACTTGTGTTGGAGCGCTACGGTCGAAACGGGGGTCCTGTTCATCGGGAGGGGTATGGCGTACCGCAAAACGGGACTCCACAGGATACTGTTCATCTCCACCGTCGACTGCCTCCACGGGCTACTCTTCATCCACCGTCGACTGCCTCCACGGGCTATGGTTCATCCACCGTCGACCTCCTCCAGCCTCCACCTGCAACTGTTCATCCACGGGCTCCTGTTCATCCAGCCTCCACCTCGCGCTCCTCCACCGGCTACTGTTCAACCATTCCTCTCCACGGGGTCTTGTTCAACCACCCCTCCACGGGGTAGTCATCCAGCCCTCCACCGACTACTGTTCAACCAACCCTCCACTGGCTACTGTTCATCTAGCCCTCCACGGGGTCCTGTTCATCCAGCCCTCCACGGGGTCCTGTTCATCCACCGGCTCGTTCATCTAACGGCAACGGCCTGTACTACCACAGGTTCCTATTCATCCAACTCCCCCACCGAACTCGCTCATCCAACCCCCCCCCCAACAATGCTCACTGCTCATCCAGTGGCAGCATCAATCGGCTTCAGCTAGCGCAGAGAAGGAATCACCCGGGTTTAGTTAATGCAAAGAAGGGATCGACCGATCGCTCGGGTTCGAATGTCGTAGCCTCATTACAATAATCGCTCCGGGTTCGATTAGGAGCCCAACGCCTCGCTTCGAATTGGGCTTAGTAACGCCGCGCCTACACGCCAGACGTACGTCACGAGAGAAACGCAGCATCGCTTCGGCCCCAAACCACCCAATCAGAATCGAACTCCCCGATATTTTTCCTCGCCGCCGCTTCTACCACGGTTTTTTCTCGTCATGGTCGGCCCAAAAAATGTCATGCGCAGCTGCGTCTCCGGCCCGCCCAGACGAAAAGCCCATTTTCTGTCATGATTTTTTTGTCATAGAAGTAGGAGCCCACCACATCTATGATGATACCGGGTTTTGTCACAATTATCGTCATAGAAGTATCATAAGTATGACAATCTTTTTTCGTTCAGCCCAAAATGTCACGGATGTGTCTTTTTTTCGTAGTGATACAAGCAGTTTTACAACACCGTCAGGTTTAACTATTAGCCAAAAACTGAACAGTTGAACTAGATATAATCAGGGATGTGATGTACCTGCTCGTTGTGCATGCTGCTCTTGCAAGCTGTGACTGTCCGTTTGCACAAGCTCGATGCCATGCCCGTGCTGCCGCTGCTGCCTCCCACGTAGGCTACACCCAGGGTTGGATCTTCATCTTCTTGTCCTTCCATTCTCTTGAAGCCCGACGACCGCCCTCCAACGAGGGCGCGAGGAAGTGTTGTGTCGGTCTGTCTCAACAAGCGGCTAGGTTAGGAGCGAACCAGATTGGAGGCTGGAGCGAAGGAATTGGGATTTTTCATGTTGTCGATCAATATGGGAGGCGCTCGTTTGGGCCGCGAGCCTGCTATAGGGCCTGCCTTGCACTTACGTTATTGGGCCCATCCAAATTGAAACGTTTTTCTTCATTTTTACATTGTCTGCTCGTGCGTTGGGACGAACAAAACTAGCCTGGGCTAACCTGGACGACTCAAACTAGGTGCACACTTTCCAGCCACCCGAGGCCGCCCATACCAGCCCTATGGTGGTGTCGCCCCTTTTGCGTGTATGATTGGGGTAGTGAAAATATTCCAAAGGGCGCTTTTGATTTACCCACAGAATGGTTGAATTGCTTGTTTCTATGAACCGAGTTCACCAATAATGTGAAGGATGCCATCTTTTCATCCTATTGTAGATTGCTAAGATCTCGATATGCCAAATGTAATCGCATGAAATATACAGTAAAAGCCAGTGTGATGTGTGTGGCTACAACTAGTCTGACTACACGTCCTCATATAACATATCATGGACCCATCATCTTACCAGATTAACCATTCGATTTACCAATGCAGTGTGGGAAGAAAGAAGTATTGGGACTGCATATCCAAGCAATTGATGCCATGGACTCCTTCAGAGAACCTTGTAAGTGAAAAGAAGTTGCAGTGTGCATAAAGAGCTAGCGTAAGTTCGATTACCTGCTTCTCGCAAATTTAGTTAGCCACTTATTGCAAAATTATTCAATTACGTTGCTTGGCTTAATTTAGTTTGCTACTGATTACATAATGCCATAGCCTGTTAATCCTATTATAGAATGCGCCTATCTATGTGTTTGATACTTACTATTAAGAATTACCTGTTTGCCTGAACTTAAATAGCTACTTAAGCATGTAGATAGCTGGTCATATGTACTTCTAGGGTGCAGCAGAATTCACGTGTAATTTACGTTCTGATACCCTCTTTTTTTAAATGGTTTCTTTGTTATCACTGTGTAGCACTAGTAATGTTTGCATGTTCATAGATAGACAAATCGCTGTGTTTATATGAGGGACACCGTCTTTTTAAATTATATATGTGTTGGAATCATTTTGCTTACATCAAAGAAATTTCTGAGATGTCCGTATGTTCTTTGGTAAGCAGATGCAGACTTGTTACTTTAATACGTTGCCAAGAACTTGTTAGTTTTACTAGTTCATGTGTATTAAATACGTTGCCAAAACTGGTTAGTTTTACTAGTTTGATGTTAGTTTCTTATGGCTCTTGCAAAAGTTTATTTATTGATTGCTAACATTCAAGTTTGCAGGATCCAACTGAAACTCCGTTGGCACAACATGTATGTTTTCAGAAATTTCCTTGTTTATCTGGTTTGCTGCTGTAACTTGTTGCTGTAATCATCTTACAACTTCAAGTTTTCAGGATCCAATTGGAAGTCCAATTGCGCAGCAAGTACATTTTCAAAAATATATTTGTGTAAGAAGTTTGTTGTTGTAACTTGTTGCTCTAATCAAGTTACTAACTACTTAACTTTTCAGGATCCAAAAGAAACTCCAATGCCGCAACAGGTTCCTTTTGCAAAACTTGTTTGTTTAACTTCTTTGCTACTGCAACCGGTTGCTCTAATCACATTACTGGCTACTCAACTTTTCAGGATCCAACAGAAACTCCAATGCCATAACAGGTGCCTTTTGCAAAACTTGTTTGTTTAACTGCTTTGCTGCTGCAACAACCAGTTACAATGATGTTAATAACTACTTTTCAGCATCCAATTGAAACTCTTTAATTCCTTGTTTGTTTAACTAGTTTGCTGTTATAACTCCCAGTTGAGATGTTTTGCTAACTTCAAGTTTTCGGAATCCAATCGGAACTTTAATGGCAAAATAGGTTAGCCCAAGATCAAAGAGCGAGGTCCCCATGGACGTTGTATCATCCCACAAAGAAGCACCGCCCAATCGTGCATCATGAATTGTCAACTGCTAATGCTCTAGAGGCTAAACTAGTGGTAGAAAGAGATTACGCTTCTACACTTAGAGATGAAGTTGACATGTTGAGGAAGCAAACAACACAATCACAAGCGATTACTCAAGACAACCATTAAATATTTGGTGGATTTCAAAAGCGAAGCAAAATTTGAGACTCCACCGCATTGTTAAGGTCCTGAAGGAAAAAAGGAAATTAAATTCCCACTTGGTAAACCATAGGTGAAATGTTATTTCCATCGTTGAATAACCTTTGTGTTGTTTGTTCATGTAATTGATCAAACCATTTGTTTTAGAGATCATGTAACAATTGTTTTTTGTTTTTTGGTTTGTAATTTTATTTGAGCAAAAGTCTGTATTAATTGATAGGACTCGGAGACATTTCATTTTGATTGCTATGTCAGACCTACAAATATGCCAATCGGGCTGAATGTGCATTCAACAATAACAGTAGTATATATGGACCATAAGTGGCACACATCGGAAAGGGCCAAGATTCTGTACTAGCTTCGCTAAAAAAAGGATGCTCTTCTAGCAAAAAAAGTACAGTGGCCTGGCTTATGTATGTTAGTTGATATTATTGATCCATATACTCTATAAGTGTTTATATGTGCATTAGTTTTGTACATTATTGGTTGATTGACTCGGTATTTGAATCTTGATACATCACTTGTGTACATATCTAAATGGGAGTACACATTATGCTGCTTGTGACACTTGAGTTGGACATAAAGTGTTCCAAATATTCAAATTCACCTTAAACTGGATTCTAGCTTTTGAATTCGAGTATTGGCATTTGTAAATCATATTCATATATGACAGTGGAATACATCTTTGTCGTGCTTTTGAAGATATATAAAAACACATAGAATGATTTATAAAGATTCGTATAGGAATACAAAATGGATTCGAATTTAGTTGCCAGGGTAAACGTGGATGCTTATTGTCCCAAAATTCGAAAGAAGCGGCAAAATGTCCACTCCCACGTTGGCTGCCCAAAGCCAAGTGTTTGGGAGATGGAAATTACTGTCTACCCCTTACACGGACAATCCATCGGCCCGATTTCCACTGCTCTCAATAGGGGTAGGTTAGTAACTTCAATTAGATGTGGCATGACCGCCTCTAGGCCCATTCCGACACGGTGGGCGCCAAACATGGGCGGCAAAACAGATTTGATTCAAGCTCGTCCGAAATACCTCCGTTTCTCCCTCCATTTCCCCATTGATACACGGTGGGCGGCAAAACAAACTCGACTCGGCCGAAATCGATGTAGGCAAATATTTTCAATAGGGACAGGTTTGTAACTTCACTTTCGGAGCGTGACAAAACCGCCTCTACCACAAACCCCGTTCATACACGGTGGGTGCCAAAACACACTATCCTCGCCCTAAATCGCTCTTGGCAAATATTTGCGAGATGCGAGATTACCGTCCTGTCCCCAACCGACGAGACGTCCACATTTTAAACGGGGGCTAAGTTCGTAACTTTCCCATATTTTAGACAGGTGCGTCCCAAAAACATGGTTCCCCGTACCTCTCCCTTCATTTTCCCAATCATACACCATCCTTGCTAGAACACCATCCCCACACCAGCCTCCTCCACCCGCCACCCCATCCATCGCCGCCGTTCTCCACCCCATCCATTGCCACCTTCCTCCACCATGCCTGAGCGCCTACCAAGACCGCATCGTCCACTGCTAGAGATGGACGTTTCTCATCCATGGCGACGGACCAAGAGCCTTGCATCGCGTCCTCTCGCTTCATCGGCGTCGTCGCCCTCTTTGCCGGGGCCGCTCACACGACCTTCTCCCACTTATCACCCGATGCACCCGTCTACCGTCGCAGATATGCTTCAACGCCACTGATAGCCATCGCAACCCCGATGCCTACACGACGCCACAAGAGAGGTGGCACTTCATATCTCCACCACTTTTTGATCTCAACCAGAAAATAGATCGTAACTTGGTTACTGTACTTTCTTTTCAGCTCTTAGAATTTAGTTCTTAGTTCGAAGCAAACAATGGATGCTAAATAGCATTTCCCCGGTTTGCAGCTTTAAATCTGCCATGGCACAGTCATAATAGGGTTTAATTGATCATGCTTAGGGTTTAATTGCCCATGTTGGTTCCGTGGTGGTTTCTTTAATAGAAATTGGAGGGGAAACCCTCTTTTGCTCCAAAAAAATGCTTAGGGTTTCCCCCTTTTTGTTGGGGAACGTTGTGGAAAATAAATTTTTTCCTACGATTTCACCAAGATCTATCTATGAGTTCATCTAGCAACGAGAGAAAGGAGTGCATCTACATACCCTTGTAGATCGCGAGCGGAAGCGTTCAAGAGAACGGGGATGATGGAGTCGCATCACTCGCCGTGATCCAAATCACCGATGACCAAGTGCCGAACGGACAGCACCTCCGCTGCTCAACACACGTCACGGAGGCGGATGATGGCCTCCCGCCTTGATCCAGCAAGGAGGAGGGAGAGGTTGAGGAAGAAGGCTCCAACAGCAGCACGACGCAAGGCGTGGTGGTGATGGAGAGGCAGTTCTTCGGCAGGCTTCGCCAAGCTCACGCGAGGAGGAGAGGTGTTGGGGAGGGAGGCTGCCCTTGGATGTTGTGTGCAGCCCTCCCTTCGCCCCTTTATTTATAGGGAAGGGGGGAAGAGGCGGCCCCTCTAGATGAGATCTAGAGGGGCGACGAGGGAGGGCTTGCCCCCCAAGCACGGGGGGCGCCCCCACCCGGGTTTCCCCCCAAACCCTAGGCGCATGGGCCCCAGGGGGGGGGGGAATGCGCCCAGCCCTCTAGGGGCTGGTTCCCTGCCCACTACGGCCCATGAGGCCCTCCGAGAGGTGGCCTCCCGGTGGACCCCCCGAAACCCCTCCTGGCCCCCACAATACCGATATGACCCCGAAACTTTCCAAAGGACCGTATGACAACTTCCCATATATAAATCTTCACCTCCTGACCATTAAGAACTCCTCGTGAAGTCCGGATCTTATCCGGACTCAGAACAATATTCGGTAATCACATAGAAGTCTTCCTAATAACCCTAAGCGTCACCGAACCTTAAGTGTGTAGACCCTCACGGGTTCGAGACATGCGCAGACATGACCGAGACACCTCTCCGGTCAATAACCAACAGCGGATCCGGATATCCATGTTGGCTCCCACATGCTCCTCGATGATCTCATCGGATGAACCACGATGTCGAGATTCAATCAACCCGTGATACAATTCCCTTTGTCAATAGGTATGCGTTACTTGCCCGAGACTCGATCGTCGGTATCCCAATACCTCGTTTGATCTAGTTACCGGTAAGTCACTTTACTGCAGTCTGTAATGCATGATCCCGTGACCGGACACTTGGTCACACCGAGCTCATTATGATGATGCATTACCGAGTGGGCCCGGAGATACCTCTACATCATACGGAGTGACAAATCCAGTCTCGATTCATGCCAACCCAATGCAGACACTTTCGGAGATACCCGTAGTGTACCTTTATAGTCACCCGATTACGTTGTGACGCTTGGCACACCCAAAGCACTCCCTACGGTATCCGGGAGTTGCACAATCTCATGGTCTAAGGAAATGATACTTGACGTTTGGAAAAGCTCTAGCTAAAGCGAACTACACGATCTTTGAGCTATGCCTAGGATTGGGTCTTGTCCATCACATCATTCTCCTAATGATGTGATCCGTTATCAATGACATCCAATGCCCATAGTCGAAACCATGACTATCTGTTGATCAACGAGCTAGTCAACTAGAAGCTTACTAGGGACATGTTGTGGTCTATGTATTCACACGTGTATTACGATTTCCGGATAACACGATTCTGACATGAATAACAGACAATTATCATGAACAAAGAAATATAATAATAACCATTTTATTATTGCCTCTAGGGCATATTTCCAACAGTCTCCCACTTGCACTAGAGTCAATATTCTAGTTACATCGTGATGAATCGAACACCCATAGCGTTCAGGTGTTGATCATGTTTTGCTCTAGGGAGAGGTTTAGTCAACGGATCTGCCACATTCGTGATCCGTGTGTACTTTACAAATATCTATGTCTCCATCTTGAACATTTTCACGTATGGAGTTGAGCGACGCTTGATGTGCCTGGTCTTCTTGTGAAACACAGGCTCCTTGGCAAGTGCAATAGCTCCAAGTGTTGTCACAGAAGAGTGCAATCGGCCCCGACGCATTGGGTATGACTCCTAGGTCGGTGATGAACTCCTTCACCCAGATTGCTTCATGCGCGGCCTCCGAGGCTTCCATGTTTTCCGCTTCACATGTAGATCCCGCCACCACGCTCTGCTTGCAACTGCACCAGCTTACTGCACCACCATTCAAAATATACACGTATCCGGTTTGTGACTTAGAGTTATCCAGATCAGTGTCAAACCTAGCGTCGACGTAACCCTTTACGACGAGCTCTTCGTCACCTCCATAAATGAGAAACATATCCTTAGTCCTTTTCGGTACTTCGGGATGTTCTTGACCGTTGTCCAGTGTTCCTTGCGGGATTACTTTTGGTACCTTCCTACCAAACTTATGGCAAGGTTTATATCAGTGCAGTACACAGCATGGCATACATAATAGACCCTATGGCTGAGGCATAGGGATGACACTCATCTCTTCTTTATCTTCTGCCGTGGTCGGCAGCATTGAGCCGAGCTCAATCTCACACCTTGCAATACTGAGCAAGAACCCTTTCTTGGACTGATCCATATTGAACTTCTTCAATATCTTATCAAGGTATGTGCTTTGTGAAAGACCTATGAGGCGTCTCGATCTATCCCTATAGATCTTGATGCCTAATATGTAAGCAGCTTCTCCAAGGTCCTTCATTGAAAAACACTTATTCAAGTAGGCCTTAATGCTGTCAAAAATTTCTATATCATTTCCCATCAAAAGTATGTCATCTACATATAATATGAGAAATGCTATAGAGCTCCCACTCACTTTCTTGTAAACGCAGGCTTCTCCATAAGTCTGCGTAAACCCAAACGCTTTGATCATCTCATCAAAGCGAATGTTCCAACTCCGAGATGCTTGCACCAGCCCATAAATGGATCGCTGGAGCTTGCATACCTTGTTAGCATTCTCGTGGCTCGACAAAACCTTCCGCTGCATCATACACGGTTCTTCCTTAAGATGGCCGTTAAGGAATGCCGTTTGACGTCCATTTGCCATATCTCATAATCATAGTATGCGGCAATTGCTAACATGATTCGGACGGACTTCAACTTTCGCTACGGAGAGGAAGTCTCATCGTAGTCAATCCCTTGAACTTGTCGATAACCCTTAGCGACAAGTCGAGCTTTATATATAGTAACATTACCATCCGCGTCCGTCTTGTTCTTAAAGATCCATTTGTTTTCTATTGCTCGCCGATCATTGGGCAAGTCTGTCAAAGTCCATACTTTGTTTTCATACATGGATCCTATCTCGGATTGCATGGCTTCAAGCCATTTGTTGGAATCTGGGCCCGCCATCGCTTCTTCATAGTTCAAGGTTCACCGTTGTCTAACAACATGATCTCCAAGACAGGGTTCTTTGTACCACTCACAGTGCGTAACGTGTCCTTGTGGACCTTCGAAGTTCGGTGAGGAGCTTGATCCGAAGTATCTTGATCATCATCATTAACCTCCTCTCTTGTCGGTGCAGGCACCACAGAACATCTTCCGAGTTGCGCTACTTACCGCTTCAAGAGGTAGTACTTCATCAAGCTCTACTTTCCTCCCACTTAATTCTTTCGAGAGAAACTCTTTTTCCAGAAAGGACCCGTTCTTGGCAACAAAGATCTTGCCCTCGGATCTTATGTAGAAGGTATACCCAATGGTTTCCTTAGGGTATCCTATGTAGACGCATTTTTCCGACTTGGGTTCGAGCTTCTCAGGTTGAAGTTTCTTGACATAAGCATCGCATCCCCAAAGTTTTAGAAACGACCGCTTAGGTTTCTTCCCAAACCATAATTCACACGGTGTCGTCTCAAGGATTTAGACGGTGCCCTATTTAAAGTGAATGCGGCTGTCTCTAGAGCGTATCCCCAAAATGATAGCGGTAAATCAGTAAGAGACATCATAGATCGCACCATATCCAATAGAGTGCGATTACGACGTTCGGATACACCGTTACGCTGAGGTGTTCCAGGCGGCGTGAGTTGTGAAATGATTCCACATTTCCTTAAGTGCGTACCAAATTCGTGACTTAAATATTCTCCCCCATGATCTGATCGTAAGAACTTTATCTTTCGGTCACGTTGATTCTCTACCGCATTCTGAAATTCCTTGAACTTTTCAAAGGTCTCAGACTTGTGTTTCATCAAGTAAACATACCCATATCTACTCAAGTCATCAGTGAGAGTGAGAACATAACGATATCCTCCGCGAGCCTCAACGCTCATTGGACCGCACACATCAGTATGTATGATTTCCAATAAGTTGGTTGCTCGCTCCATTATTCCGGAGAACGGAGTCTTGGTCATTTTGCCCATGAGGCATGGTTCGCATGTGTCAAACGATTCATAATCCAGAGACTCTAAAAGTCCATCAGCATGGAGCTTCTTCATGCACTTGACACCAATGTGACCAAGGCGGCGGTGCCACAAGTATGTGGGACTATCGTTATCAACTTTACATCTTTTGGTATTCACACTATGAATATGTGTAACATCACGTTCGAGATTCATTAAGAATAAACCATTGACCATCGGGCATGACCATAAAACATATCTCTCATATAAATAGAACAACCATTATTCTCGGATTTAAATGAGTAGCCATCTCGAATTAAACGACATCCTGATACAATGTTCATGCTCAAAGCTGGTACTAAATAACAATTATTGAGGTTTAAAACTAATCCCGTAGGTAGATGTAGAGGTAGCGTGCCGACGGCGATCACATCGACCTTGGAACCATTCCCGACGCCAAGATCGTCACCTCGCCCTTCGCCAGTCTCCGCTTATTCAAGCTCCCGCTTTGAGTTACAAATATGAGCAAACGCACTTGCCGGTATCAAATACCCAAGAGCCACTACGAGTCTTGGTAAGGTACACATCAATTACATGTATATCACATATACCTTTGGTTTTTGCTGGCCTTCTTGTCCGCTAAGTACTTGGGGCAGTTCGCTTCGATGACCACTTCCCTTGCAATAAAAGCACTCGGTCTCGTGCTTGGGTCCATGGCCTGACTTCTTCCGCAACCTGGCTTACCAGTAGCGGCAACTTCCTTGCCTTCCTTCTTGAAGTTCTTCTTACCCTTGCCCTTCTTGAACTTAGTGGTTTTATTCACCATCAACACTTGATGTTCCTTTTGATCTCCACCGCCGCTGATTTCTCAAAGATTGAATATACCTCAGAATGGTCTTTTCCATCCCCTCGCATATTGAAGTTCATCACAAAGCTCTTGTAGCTTGGTGGAAGCGATCGAGGATTACATCAATGACCCGCGTCATCCAGGAGATTGACTCAGCTAAGTCAAGCGGTTGTGTAACCTGCACATCTTGCGTATGTGCTCACCGATGTAACTATTTTCCTCCATCTTACAGCTGAAGAACTTGTCGGAGACTTCATATCTCTCGACCCGGGCATGAGCTTGGAAAACCATTTTCAGCTCTTCGAACATCTCATATGCTCCGTGTTGCTCAAAACGCTTTTGGAGCCCCGGTTCTAAGCTGTAAAGCATGCCGCCTTCGAACGAGGGAGTAATCATCGACGTAGACTGCCAAGCGTTCATAACGTCTTGGTTCTGCAGGATTGGTGCTTCACCTAGCGGTGCTTCTAGGACATAATCTTTCTTGGCAGCTATGAGGATGATCCTCGGGTTCGGACCCGATCCGTGATAGTTGCCGCCATCATCTTTCGACTTGGTTTCCTCGAGGAACGCCTTGTAGTTGAGGGTAACATGGGCCAGTTGATCTACACGACATATTGTAAAGATTTTAGACTAAGTTCATGATAATTAAGTTCATCTAATCAAATTATTTAATGAACTCCCACTCGGATTAGACATCCCTCTAGTCATCTAAGTGAAACATGATCCGAGTTAACTAGGCCGTGTCCGATCATCACGTGAGATGGACTAGTCAACGTCGGTGAACATCATCATGTTGATCGTATCTTCTATACGACTCATGCTCGACCTTTCGATCTTCCGTGTTCTGAGGCCATGTCTGTACATGCTAGGCTCGTCAAGTCAACCTAAGTGTATTGCGTGTGTAAATCTGGCTTACACCGTTGTATTCGAACGTTAGGATCTATCATACCCGATCATCACGTGGTGCTTGAAACAACGAACCTTCGCAACGATTGCACAGTTAGGGGGAACACTTTTCTTGAAATTATTATGAGGGATCATCTTATTTACTACCGTCGTTCTAAGTAAATAAGATGCAAAAACATGATAAACATCATATGCAATCAAATAGTAGTGACATGATATGGCCAATATCATACAGCTCCTTTGATCTCCATCTTCGGGGCTCCATGATCATCTTTGTCACCAGCATGACACCATGATCTCCATCATCGTGTCTCCATGAAGTTGCTCGCCAACTATTACTTCTACTACTATGGCTAACACGTTTAGCAATAAAGTAAAGTAATTTACATGGCGTTTCTCAATGACACGCAGGTCATACAAAAATAAAGACAACTCCTATGGCTCCTGCCGTTTGTCATACTCATCGACATGCAAGTCGTGATTCCTATTACAAGAACATGATCTCATACATCACATATATATCATTCATCATTCATCACAACTTTGGCCATATCACATCACAAAACACTTGCTGCAAAAACAAGTTAGACGTACTCTAATTGTTGTTGCAAGTTTTACGTGGCTGCAATAGGGTTCTAGCAAGAACGTTTTCTTACCTACGTGAAAGCCACAACGTGATTTGTCAACTTCTATTTACCCTTCATAAGGACCCTTTTCATTGAATCCGCTCCAACTAAAGTGGGAGAGACAGACACCCGCTAGCCACCTTATGCAACTAGTGCATGTCAGTCGGTGGAACCTATCTCACGTAAGCGTACGTGTAAGGTCGGTCCGGGATGCTTCATCCCGCAATACCGCTGAAGCAAGATAAGACTAGTAGCGGCAAGAAAGTTGACAACATCTACGCCCACAACAAATTTGTGTTCTACTCGTGCAAAGAGAACTACGCATAGACCTAGCTCATGATGCCATTGTTGGGGAACATTGTGGAAAATAAAATTTTTCCTACGGTTTCACCAAGATCTATCTATGATTTCATCTAGCAACGAGAGAAAGGAGTGCATCTACATACCCTTGTAGATCGCGAGCGGAAGCGTTCAAGAGAACGGGGATGACGGAGTCGTACTCGCCGTGATCCAAATCACCGATGACCAAGTGCCGAACGGACAGCACCTCCGCGTTCAACACACGTACGGAGCGGATGACGTCTCCCGCGCCTTGATCCAGGAAGGAGGAGGGTGAGGTTGAGGAAGAAGGCTCCAACAAGAGCACGACAGGCGTGGTGGTGATGGAGAGGCGATTCTCCCGGCAGGCTTCGCCAAGCTCACGCGGAGGAGGAGAGGTGTTGGGAGGGAGGGGCTGCGCCTTGGATGTTGTGTGCAGCCCTCCTTCGCCCCTCTATTTATAGGGAAGGGGAAGGGCCCCTCTAGATGAGATCTAGAGGGGGCGTGCCAAGGAGGGCTTGCCCCAAGCAAGGCGCCCCACTAGGGTTTCCCCCAAACCCCTAGGCGCATGGGCCCAAGGGGGAATGCGCCCAGCCCTCTAGGGCCTGGTTCCCTGCCCACTATGGCCCATGAGGCCCTCCGAGAGAGGTGCCCCCCTAAGTGGACCCCTCGAACCCTCCCAGGGTGGCCAGACAATACCGATATGACCCTAAACTTTCCGGTGACCGTATGACAACTTCCCATATATAAATCTTCACCTCCGGACCATTCCCGAACTCCTCGTGACATCCGGGATCTTATCCGGGACTCCGAACAACATTCGGTAATCACATACACGTCTTCCTAATAAGCCTAGCGTCACTGAACCTTAAGTGTGTAGACCCTACGGGTTCGGGAGACATGCAGACATGACCGAGACACCTCTCCGGTCAATAACCAACAGCGGGATCTGGATATCCATGTTGGCTCCCACATGCTCCTCGATGATCTCATCGGATGAACCACGATGTCGAGGATTCAATCAACCCCGTATACAATTCCCTTTGTCAATCAGTACGTTACTTGCCCGAGACTCGATCGTCGGTATCCCAATACCTCGTTTAATCTCGTTACCGGCAAGTCACTTTACTGCATCTTAATGCATGATCCCGTGACCAGACACTTGGTCACATAGAGCTCATTATGATGATGCATTACCGAGTGGGCCCAGAGATACCTCTACATCATACGGAGTGACAAATCCCAGTCTCGATTCGTGCCAACCCAATAGACACTTTCGGAGATACCCGTAGTGTACCTTTATAGTCACCGAGTTATGTTGTGACGTTTGGCACACCCAAAGCACTCCTACGGTATCTGGGAGTTGCACAATCTCATGGTCTAAGGAAATGATACTTGGACGCTTGGAAAAGCTCTAGCTAAACGAACTACCACGATCTTTGAGCTATGCTTAGGATTGGGTCTTGTCCATCACATCATTCTCCTAATGATGTGATCCCATTATCAATGACATCCAATGCCCATAGTCAGGAAACCATGACTATCTGTTGATCAACGAGCTAGTCAACTAGAGGCTTACTAGGGACATGTTGTGTTCTATGTATTCACACGTGTATTACGATTTCCGGATAACACAGTTATAGCATGAATAATAGACAATTATCATGAACAAAGAAATATAATAATAACCATTTTATTATTGCCTCTAGGGCATATTTCCAACACTTTTATGATCACTATACGATCAGCATACGTGCTTCGTGTCATAATAGCACTGCTCCACCCATCAAGCTAAACAAGCTTAGTTGTTCAAATACGAATATGACATTATTAAAACAGATACGTTTAATTGGTCAGCTAAATGTTCCTAATTTAGTTTCGAAAATGCATGTTCGCCGCTCAGGTGTGTATCTCTACAGGGTACCCATGGTGGTCCGCGGGCCACCCTGGGATTTTGGATCGGCCCAGGCCCCGATTCCCCTCTGTTCTGCTGCACGCTTCTGATCTCTACTCGCCCCCAGCCGCCTGCCTCGCCGGTGACTTGCCGTCCCCGGACGGCATGACTCTAGGAGGAGACGCCGGACTAACAGGAGGTCAGGAGCCGCTCGCCCAACAGCGTCATGTTGCTGCCTGGCGCCATGCCTACCTTCCCAGTCCTTTCGAGGCTCAAAGTGCATCACCCACTAAGCCAATCCGATTTATCCTGAGATACATCCTCAACACTCAGCAGCCACTCCTCATCACCCATTTTCTAATTGATTCATTACTCATTATGTCGGACTGTCATTAGGGTTTGTTGTGTGCTGAGTGCTACCTACACTTAATGGTTTAGATGTATTTCAGTAATCTTTAGTACCTGTAAAGTTCACAGGGTTTCAAAATTCCGGCCCTAGGAACACACACTAGTCATTTTGGATTGTTGGTCGTAGTGACATTGACCCAGATTACTATTGCACGCCAGGTTTGTTGACAATTTTACTTGTCTTTCTTACTCATTCGATCTGATATCCAATTATTCACGTCGGTTAGTTGCAAAAAATAAGTGCTAGACAAACTTCTTGGTTCAGATTTTGGACGGTCTCTTACTGCAGTTACAATTCTTCATACCTGTCCTAGTAAACTCACAAGTAAATGATTGATTCACTACATCTATGCTTGCCTTGTCATATTTGTTGTCAGTATTCTTTTAGGGTGGACCACCCTATTTCAAAACACTAGAATCGTAGATATGAGTGAATAGTATTTCTCTGTGTGATCTCTTCCATCATGTGTGGGCAACGAGCACTGCATTGTATAGAAAGAAAGTGCCATTTCCAGCTTTTACATAGACTACGATCTTTTACATGGAATACAATCTGCCTACTTGCTTTGTGTCGCACTACCAGCACTCCACCCTTGAAGCTAAACATTATGCCACTGATAATTCCTTCAAACACGAATTTGATATGATTCTAATGTTCCTACTTCAGTTTTGAAATGTGTGTCTGTCTGTTATAGAGACATAAGAGGTTTGTATTTCTGTGTGTGGTCTGGTCAGCACGGTTGGGAGGTGAACTTTAGATATGCAGGGGTTTATAGGGAGACACTCTTCAAGTTGAATCCGCAATGCATTCCATAGATAATCTGACTACTTTTTATGTTTTCATGAATCTCATATTCTAACAAAGATCATAATGATTCTGAGCTTGAGCACATGAAAAGAATAAAGCAGAACAATGCCATTGCTATCAAACGTGGCATTAAGGGACTGAAATCAAGTCTAGATGCAATGCAATGCAAACACTCTCCACCTACAGATTCATGCTCAGAATATCATGCTAATAGTGATTCTGAGCTAGAGGGAGACCTAAGTCAATGTAGCTCCCTAGTGGAGGAGTCAGAGGCAGACGCCCAATCTTATTCACCCATCAAGGTGCTTGCTCTAACTTTCCAAGGTTATATTGGTCGCACATATCTTGCAACTGATGCTTGATACGTCTCCGTCGTATCTATAATTTTTGAATGTTCCATGCCAATATTCTACAACTTTCATATACTTTTTGGCAACTTTTTATACTATTTTTGGGACTAACATATTGATCCAGTGCCTAGTGCGAGTTCCTGTTTGTTTCATGTTTTATGTTTCGCAGAAACCCCATATCAAACGGAATCCAAACAGAATAAAAACAGACGGAGAACATTTTTAGAATATTTGGAAAATATGGGAAGAAGAATCAACACGAGACGGTGCCCGAGGTGGCCATGAGGCAGGGGGGCGCGCCTGCCCCCCTCGTGGGCCACCCGTAAGGCGGTTGCTGCTCTTCTTTGGCCGCAAGAAAGCTAATTTTCAGAAAAAAAATGTCGGTGAAGGTTTCAATCCAATCGGAGTTATGGATCTCCATATATATACGAAACGGTGAAAGGGCAGAGAACGAGGAGAACGCAGAAACAGAGAGAGACAGAGAGACAGATCAAATCTCGGAGGTGCTCTTGCCCCTCCCACGCCATGGAGACCATGGACCAGAGGGGAAACGCTTCTCCCATCTAGGGAGAAGGTCAAGGAAGAAGAAGAAGGAGGGGGCTCTCTCTCCCTCGCTTCCGGTGGCGCCGGAACGCCGCCGGGGGCCATCATCATTACCGAGATCTACACCAACACCTCCGCCATCTTCACCAACATCTCCATCACCTTCCCCGCTCTATCTACATCGGTCCACTCTCCCGCAACCCGCTGTACCCTCTACTTGAACATGGTTCTTTATGCTTCATATTATTATACAATGATATGTTGCCATCCTATGATGTCTGAGTAGATTTTCGTTGTCCTATCGGTGGTTGATTAATTGCTATGATTGATTTAATTTGCTTTTGGTAATGTTTCTATCCTTTGGTGTCCATCATATGAACGCGCGCGTGGGTCACACCATAGGGTTAGTTGTATGTTGATACGACTATGTATTGGAGGGCAAGAGTGACAGAAGCTTCAACCTAGCATAGAAATTGATGCATACGGGATTGAATGGGGATCAATATAACTTAATGCTATGGTTGGGTTTTACCTTAATGAACGTTAGTAGTTGCGGACGCTTGCTAATAGTTCCAATCATAAGTGCATAGAATTCAAGTCAGGGATGACATGCTAGCAGTGGCCTCTCCCACATAAAACTTGCTATCGGTCTAGTAAAGTAGTCAATTGCTTAGGGACAATTTCGCAACTCCTACCACCACTTTTCCACACTCTCTATATTTACTTTATTGTGTCTTTATCTAAACAGCCCATACTTTTTATTTACGTGCTCTTTATTTTCTTGCTAACCTATCCAAAAACACCTACAAAGTACTTCTAGTTTCATACTTGTTTTAGGTAAAGCGAACGTCAAGCGTGCATAGAGTTGTATCGGTGGTCGATAGAACTTGAGGGAATATTTGTTCTACCTTTAGCTCCTCGTTGGGTTCGACACTCTTACTTATCGAAGAGGCTACAATTGATCCCCTATACTTGTGGGTTATCAAGACCTTTTTCTGGCGCCGTTGCCAGGGAGCAATAGCTGGGGTGAATATTCTCGTGTGTGCTTGTTTGCTTTATCACTAAGTAATTTTTACTTGCTGTTCTTAGTTGTTCTTTATCTTTAGTTATGGATATGGAACACGAAATACCAACAAAATTAGGTGTACTTGCTGCTCATGGAGATGGGGAACCTCCTAAAACCCTCGATGCTCAATATGTGAAAAATATTATGTACCACTTTGATAATCCTGAGAAAACCTCATTCAATTATGTAATGGGAGACACGTTGGATCAACGTGAATACTTTAGGGATTATCGCTTGACTCAAAAAGGAAACTATTATGGGATCAAATTTATATGTTGAAGTGGTATGCTAGGCAACTATGCTTGAGATATGATTATACTTGTTGCTCTAGGATGAAGTCTCCACACCTTCCCTTTTCATGCGAATTTAATGATAATGAAACCTTGGCTTCTTATGCTAGAGGTATATATGATTACTATGATGTGGAACAAATAGAAGAATTTGTTGCTTTTAAGGGTGCTTATGAAATTGAATCTTTGTTTGAAAAGTATGAAGCTTTTGATGATGATGTTTATAGGCCTGAAAGTTTTGCTATGAGAATTATGAATATAATTCCGATAAAAATGGTTTTATTGAGCAGGTCTCCGCTGTCCAAGAAGAGACTAATATTTTGCAGGAAACTATGGAAGAAGAAATTACTGAAACTGTGAGCTCATTGGATGAAAAAGATGATGAGGAGAGCGAAGAACAAAAGGAGGAAGAACGGATTAGCTACCCGTGCCCACCTTCTAATGAGAGTAACTCTTCAACTCATATATTATTTAATTCCCCTCCGTGCTTACCGAAGGATGATTGCTATGATGACTGTTATGATCCCATTGATTCTCTTGAAATATCCCTTTTTGATGATGCTTGCTATTGTAACATCCCAAATTTTGGAATGTTAATATAATTAATTGAATTGTTTGTTTGTTTGCTTGAGTGAATTAAACTTGAGTGAAATTTGAACATTTTCAAAAACTTTTGAATGAGAGGGAATAAAATGACTTTCCCTTCTCCGTAAATTCAAATTCATCCTATTAAAATCAATGAGAGAAGATGACATGACTTCTTCAACTATAAAGAATTTGAACGGAGTTTTACAATTTAATTCTTTCAAATATTTGCACTTGCTTCTCTATTTTTCTTCCCAGAAATACCCTTTAAAATAAATTCTTGCAAGCAAGAAGAAGCGGAGGAAAATGACCCTCCAAAATCAGGGGCATTTTTGAAAATATTTGAGCCAAGAAAAACCAAAGTTTTTATTTAAAAAATTATTTGCAAAAAGAAATAAAGCCTTTAGGGATTTTCTGAAAACATTTTTTAAGTTTTTATTTTGGCCGTGGAATAATGCTCATCATCTACATTTTATTTTTTCGATAATTTTAGTATATAAAAACTCTTTATTCAATTGATTTGATTTCCTTTTTATTGTTTTAGTTTCCTAATTTTAAAAATAGGAATGGAATCGCTTTTATTAGGAAAACCTGCTGGCCCATTAAGCACTTTCCTATTCTAGCCCAACAAGAGATCATCTCCTTCCTCTGTTTCCTCTCACGTTAGAAGCTTTCCATATCCATGGAGACAGGAATCTCCACCTTCCCGATCTCCCTCGTCTTTCCATCCCAGCGCCTCCCGAGACCGCCTCTAAAACCCCCTCCCTCTCCTCGTTCCATTCCTCCCATCACCACGCCCCCTCCCTGCCCGTAGCCGTCTCGCCACCGTCCTCCTTTTCCTGCCTAGACACGCTCACCAGGAGCTCTCCTGGAACCTCCCATCGCCCAGCGCCACCTCCCCAGCGCCGGCCCCTCCTCCGCCACCCCCCACCCTCGGCCCGGCGACCTCGCCCCTCGCCGAGCAGCCTCCACATCGCCATCTCCTTCCTACCATCTCTGCCTCACGTACAGGTAACTCCGTTTTCGTTTTCAGATTTATTTCCGTAACAGATTTAGTTCCGTTCTTGTTTAGCTTATAACTTTTGATCTAGAAGTCCAATGATGCTGATTCTTTTTGCGTTAGATCACAATTTTCTTGTAGTTTCCAAAATATATAGTTTGTCTATGTTTGGATTTATAAAAATTGAGTTAGATCAGATTTGAATTAAGGCTTGTTTTGCTTATTCCGGGAGTTTAAAAATAGGTTTTTAATTAATTCTTTTTGCTCCTGGTCTGTAGGACCTTTGTTTATCCAGTAGTATTTAGTATTTTATTTCTAGGTTAATTTAAATTAGGTTTTTAGCAAAACAGTACTGTTTTATTATTAGTTCTGTTTTAGCTTTTTCTTTATTGTTTTTATTAGTTTTAAATTATTTCTTTTTGTCACTTTTGACAAAATTAGTTGTGTTTCTGTTAGACAATAGGAGAAAATTTATTTTTATTTAAAAAATTTATTTTCCTTAGTTTTGTATGAAACCTTCTATAGGTCATAGTTAGAGTTTTATAAAAGCTTTTTATTTGTTTCTTTTTGCAAATAAAATTTTATGGAAAAAATACTTTCTGTTAAATTAGTTATTTTACATTTTATTTTCTGTTAATTTATTAGTTTAGTATTTTAATTGTTGTTAAGTTTTTACTTACGGCAAAACTATATTAGATGTTTGTAGCAAAGTCATAGATCTTCGTTAGTAGTTTTTCTTTGTAGTTTTATTTGAAGTTTCTTTTGATTTTGTTTGAGTTTTATTATCGATTTTCCTTGCTGTTTTGATTGTTATTTCGAAGTGCTAAAATTGTTTGCTAGGATGTTTGCTTATGTGAATGCTATGTTTGACTATATAGATTTTCAACGGAGTGACGATTAGTTCTACCAAGTCATTTTCCGACAACGTTGTTATCTTCATCAAGTATTACTGTGCAAGTTCACTTTGACCATGTTTTTCATACCTATGTGTTTTATTGCATCTAGTGCCATCTTCGCAACAAATCCCTCCAAAGAGTGATACTGAATTCTTGTAGTTGAGTAGTATGCATGAGGTAGGAACCCATCACCCTGTTACCAAGCCCGGACGCTATTTATTTTAATGCTACGCTATAGTAGACGGGTTGGTATGAGTGCTCGAGAGTGGTGTGAAGAAGGAGGACTCTACGTCAATGACGACAACTCCATGATGGCATCTGCAAGGACTGCATTTTCAAGGCCTCAAGACTTCAAGACTCAAGACAAGAATTCAATACACACTACTGGGTGAAGGACGGTTGACGGGCACCCTGGAGAAACCAAAGGGTTGGTCGGGATGCATGGAGAAGCGCCATGACATCTTGCGGAAAGCTTCACCCAGACTCAAAGAGACGGAAGAATACTTCATGCCCTAAGCTTACCTCAGGCAACCACAAGTCATTATGGGCTCGCTTGGTTGACCTTAGTTGTGACTCTTCTGGCATTTGGGGCGGTGCTAGCGAGATGTAGAACTACGGTAGGATTGGATGGGCACCGACAAAGGGTCGAGGAACTCTTGAAGACCATGTTTGATCATCTTGTTCTCAAACACCACGAAGTGCGAGAACGTAAAGAGAGGGATCGAATCTTGTGGGTAAAGTGTACAAACCTCTGCAGAGGGTTTAAACCTAATCGATTAGCCGTGTCCCCGGCTACGGACAATTTGATCATCTGGACTTGGATCTATCTCGGAACTCTCAACACCGGATTGATAACTTAATTGTGGGCAACTTATGATGATTTTGGGCTATGAGACATCGGTTGGCGGAACCATGTCATGATAGAAAACTCCATAGTACAGATTTCATTTATTCCTTTGATGTAGGGAAAATAAAACCAGCTTTTACGCGAAACAAAACTCAGATACAGAGCCACAAAGCCATACTACATATAGTATAGTTTATCATCCGTTATCTCTTATTGTGATCTTGCCGGTACATTCAATGTAATTGACCTACACGGCTGCAACGTATCATGTTGCAGATATTTCCTCGATTTGTAAGAGTTACGATACAGGGTTACGGTCTACACTCAACCTGCCGATGGCGTTGATGGGACTCCACACCCGCTTGATTGTTTCCACGAGTATTATGAGGTATATATCATTTTACGTTATTTATACATGTGATTGCACTTTGATATATACATTGATGTACTGTGTGCCAAAGATACCGATCCAGGATGGCATGTATACACGAAGGCTTGACCGTCTGAGGTCGGGTCGCCACGTAGATGGTATCGAGCACATGTTGACTGTAGGGACGTGACCCTAGAAATCGGAAAGCCCCTAGGCGGGATGTCTCAAAAAACTTTATTTTCAAAAGGATCCTTTACTTCTCATCTTTTTCTGATTTTATCAAGTAGTCACTCTCACCTCAAATAGTTAGAATATACCCCTTTCCCCTTTTGACCACACGGAAGATCAACTGAAGTCACTCCAAGAATTAAAGATATCGGACAATGATGACCCCTTCAAAGTAAACGAGGATTTCACCATGCATTAGAAGAGTTGAAGCTGCAACAATTGAAGACTCAAGACCAAGAATTTGAAGTTCCTAAGAATTATTTGACCTTTAGAAGACCAAACCTCTGTTATATACTTACGTTAGATGCACGACGATTTGTGAGCTGTCTTTTTGTTTGATGTTTTCCGACAACCCCAAAATATAACTCGCCTCTTCAAAACTATTGTTTGTATTGTGTGTATCTCTCTATCCAACTCTCTCTTATCTCACCCTAAAACCCTTGGAGCCATAGATGATGAATGAAGAAGGACTGGTATTCTTCGGACCGATGACTCAGGTTGGAGTCTGAGCTATGGATTCAAAACATGGAGGATCACTTAGAGAAGAAAATGATTGCAAGGAAGTATGAGGTTCAATATGCTCTTCAGTATTTTACCGAGAGTGCCGCAACCTGGTGGAAAATGTATCGAGCCATACAAGGATTTAATGGAGCAAGAACTTGGGAGGAATTCAAGAAGACCCTGCTGAGATCACGTCTCATCCGGAAGCACTATGATAACCCAAGAAGAAACCTTGTGCTCGCAAGATTTGCGGAGAAATAGGACATACCTGTGAAGAGCAAAAGGATGGATGCCCTCATTGTAAGGAAAATCACCCAGCTAAGGAATGCCCAACTAGTCGTGTGACTTGTTTCTTGTGTGAAGGAACCACCCACTACCCGACTCAGTGTCACATTTACCCCAAGGTGCAACAAACTATTCAGGAGCAGGAAGAAGGAATGAAAGAAGCCCTCCGAGAAGTTATGAAAGAACCTGTGATGATGGAATGTGTTGAAGACCCTGATGGAGAAGGCCTAAACAGATTTTTCGCCCAAGTCTGCTATTCATGTGGAGAAGAAGGACATTTTTCACAATATTGCACCAAGGAAAGCCAAGAGTATCTCGGAGACTTCCCAACAGCAGAAGTGAACTTTGGCCCTCGTGAAATAGAAGCTCGATCATTACGGAGAAATCCAGAAGAGGAAACGAAGGCATCCCCGTAACAACTCAATTTCTCAGAGAGAAGGACCTGAGTTATGTCACATGTTTCAAATGCAAGACCTTAGGACACTATGCCAATAAATGTCCAGAGAAGAAGCCAAGAACCCAACGAGCAGACACCATCCTCAAGAAGCCCAAAGACTTATCGAAAGTTATTTGTTTTCGCTGTAAGGAGGCAGGACATTATGCTACTAAATGTCCCGACAAGATGAAAGCTGGAGCTGAGTAGTTGGAATTTTGATATTGGTAATAAGTGTAGTAGGAAGCAATTGTTTCCATAAGGATATGGAGTTGAATTTATGTAATGAAAGTCTCGGATATTGTAATGAATGCATGAGTCAATAAAGTTAAGGTGACATGTTTTCATATGTTTAATTGAATGAGTTGTTACTCTATGAACACGGATTTTGACCATTTTCGAGGATATGAGAAAAATATGGTCTATGGAAGAATTTGTGCATTTCAAGGGTGGTAGTACCACAGAGGACACCTGACCCATGGAAATGATAATGATATTCCACGGAGTGAAGTTTGGACAAAATGAGTTGGAGTTTTATTTGATATGATGGTATGAAGAAACAGAGTACTCTTTGGATTTAAGGAGGTGTAACAAGAGAGTTACTCCAAGGATGAGTTAAAGCTGCACTATTGTTGAAGTGGGCCATAACCCATGTGCCCGTGATTTTGAGAAGGAACCGTTGTAACCTTGATAAAGGAATAAATTTGGAAGAATCTGTGATCCAATCAGCTTACGTTTCGTAGGAGGTTACGCAAAAACCTGAGAGTGGTGAAGTAACGATAGATGTTTTGTTTGGCTTGCAGAAACCATGGATTTATACGAACTCAGTTAAATAACAAGAGAAATTCTGCAATGCTTGTGAGTATGCCAAAGTGTTAGAATACGTGATTCACTGTTTACGTATGTGGTAATGATTCAAGTACGGGATGGATTGGCCCCCATACCGAAGACTTCTATCATGAACTATCATATGTTGATGGAAAATCAGAGAGTCTCAAAGACCTTTGAAGAGTGTCGACGCGATAAGCCATAAAACCATAGAATGGTAGGACGATGGAACCCCTTTACAGGCAACCGTTGCCAATCGTAGGTTATACGGTGAAGTTCAACCCAGACCACTTTTCAGCAGGAGAAACCATAAATTGTAGACCACCATGAGTATTTCGATAGTTGTCTAGAATGGACACGGACCTATCAGCTAAGAAGATCCAGTCTCGGACGAACCACAACTTTGAAGAACCGACCCAAAATTTCGAGGAAAACTCTATGCTTCTCGATGTAAGAGCTTTAATGAAGGAGCTATTGTAAGTTATGTGAAGAGACATACATTGTCAGCCCTCCAGAGGAAATATCTGAGTTTATTGGAACCATGACCTTTTTTTTTTTAAGTGTGGTAGCACCCCTGACCTTTCTGACCAAGACATTTGCTAGAAGACCCCAACCCTAACCTTTTCTTGCTAGTTTCTTCAATCTCGAGGACGAGATTCATTTTAAGTGTGGTAGATTTGTAACATCCCAAATTTTGGAATGTTAATATAATTAATTGAATTGTTTGTTTGTTTGCTTGAGTGAATTAAACTTGAGTGAAATTTGAACCTTTTCAAAAACTTTTGAATGAGAGGGAATAAAATGACTTTCCCTTCTCCGTAAATTCAAATTCATCCTATTAAAATCAATGAGAGAAGATGACATGACTTCTTCAACTATAAAGAATTTGAACAGAGTTTTACAATTTAATTCTTTCAAATATTTGCACTTGCTTCTATTTTTCTTCCCGAGAAATACCCGAAAAATAAATTCTTGCAAGCAAGAAAGAGCGGAGGAAAATGACCCTCCAAAATCAGGGGCATTTTTGAAAATATTTGAGCCAAGAAAAACCAAAGTTTTTATTTAAAAATTATTTGCAAAAAGAAATAAAGCCTTTAGGGATTTTCTGAAAACATTTTTTTAAGTTTTTATTTTGGCCGTGGAATAATGCTCATCATCTACATTTTATTTTTCTGATAATTTTAGTATATAAAAACTCTTTATTCCGAATTGATTTGATTTCCTTTTTATTGTTTTAGTTTCCTAATTTTAAAAATAGGAATGGAATCGTTTTTATTAGGAAAACCTGCTGGCCCATTAAGCACTTTCCTATTCTAGCCCAACAAGAGATCATCTCCTTCCTCTGTTTCCTCTCACGTTAGAAGCTTTCCATATACATTGAGACAGGAATCTCCACCTTCCCGATCTCCCTCGCTCTTTCCATCCCAGCGCCCCGAGACCGCCTATAAAACCCCCTCCCTCTCCTCGTTCCATTCCTCCCATCACCACGCCTCCCTGCCCGTAGCCTTCTCGCCACCGTCCTCCTTTTCCTGCCTTAGAACGCTCACCAGAGCTCTCCTGGAACCTCCCCATCGCCCAGCGCCACCTCCCCAGCGCCGACCCCTCCTCCGCCACCCCACCCTCGCCCGGCGACCTCGCCCCCCTGAGCAGCCCTCCACATCGCCGTCTCCTTCCTACCATCTCTGCCTCACGTCAGGTAACTCCGCTTTCGTTTTCAGATTTATTTCCGTAACAGATTTAGTTCCGTTCTTGTTTAGCTTATAACTTTTGATCTAGAAGTCCAATGATGCTGATTCTTTTTGCGTTAGATCACAATTTTCTTGTAGTTTCCAAAATATATAATTTGTCTATGTTTGGATTTATAAAAATTGAGTTAGATCAGATTTGAATTAAGGCTTGTTTTGCTTATTCCGGGAGTTTAAAATAGGTTTTAATTAATTCTTTTTGCTCCTGGTCTCTAGGACCTTTGTTTATCCAGTAGTATTTAGTATTTTATTTCTAGGTTAATTTAAATTAGGTTTTTAGCAAAACAGTACTGTTTTATTATTAGTTCTGTTTTAGCTTTTTCTTTATTGTTTTTATTAGTTTTAAATTATTTCTTTTTGTCACTTTTGACAAAATTAGTTGTGTTTCTGTTAGACAATAGGAGAAAATTTATTTTTATTTAAAAAAATTTTATTTTCCTTAGTTTTGTATGAAACCTTCTATAGGTCATAGTTAGAGTTTTATAAAAGCTTTTTATTTGTTTCTTTTGCAAATAAAATTTTATGGAAAAAAAATACTTTCTGTTAAATTAGTTATTTTACATTTTATTTTCTGTTAATTTATTAGTTTAGTATTTTAATTGTTGTTAAGTTTTTACTTACGGCAAAACTATATTAGATGTTTGTAGCAAAGTCATAGATCTTCGTTAGTAGTTTTTCTTTGTAGTTTTATTTGAAGTTTCTTTTGATTTTGTTTGAGTTTTATTATCGATTTTCCTTGCTGTTTTGATTGTTATTTCGAGTGCTAAAATTGTTTGCTAGGATGTTTGCTTATGTGAATGCTATGTTTGACTATATAGATTTTCAACGGAGTGACGATTAGTTCTACCAAGTCATTTTCTCGACAGCGTTGTTATCTTCATCAAGTATTACCGTGCAAGTTCACTTTGACCATGTTTTTCATACCTATGTGTTTTATTGCATCTAGTGCCATCTTCGCAACAAATCCCTCCAAGAGTGATACTGAATTCTTGTAGTTGAGTAGTATGCATGAGGTAGGAACCCATCACCTGTTACCAAGCCCGGGCGTCATTTATTTTAATGCTACGCTATAGTAGACGGGTTGGTATGAGTGCTCGAGAGTGGTGTGAAGAAGGAGGACTCTACGTCAATGACGACAACTCCATGATGGCATCTGCAAGGACTGCATTTTCAAGGCCTCAAGACTTCAAGACTCAAGACAAGAATTCAATACACACCATCGGGTGAAGGACGGTTGACGGCACCTGGAGAAACCAGTGGTTGGCCGGGATGCATGGAGAAGCGCCATGACATCTTGCGGAAAGCTTCACCCAGACTCAAAGAGACGGAAGAATACTTCATGCCCTAAGCTTACCTGCAACCACAAGTCATTATGGGCTCGCTTGGTTGACCTTAGTTGTGACTCTGGCTGGGGACGGTGCTAGCGGATGTAGAACTACGGTAGGATTGGATGGGCACCGGACGGTGGTCGAGGAACTCTTCGAAGACCATGTTTCGGTCATCTTGTTCTCAAACACCACGAAGTGCGAGAACGTAAAGAGAGGATCGAATCTTGTGGGTAAAGTGTACAAACCTCTGCAGAGGGTTTAAACCTAATCGATTAGCCGTGTCCCCTTGCTATTTTACAATTTGAGCATCCGGACTTGGATCTATCTCGGAACTCTCAACACCGGATTGATAACTTAATTGTGGGCAACTTATGATGATTTTGGGCTATGAGACATCGGTTGGCGGAACCATGTCATGATAGAAAACTCCATAGTACAGATTTCATTTATTCCTTTGATGTAGGGAAAATAAAACCAGCTTTTACGCGAACAAAACTCGAGATACAGAGCCACAAAGCCATACTACATATAGTATAGTTTATCATCTGTTATCTCTTATTGTGATCTTGCGGTACATTCAATGTAATCGACCTACACGGCTGCAACGTATCATGTTGCGTATATTTCCTCGACGAGTAAGAGTTACGATAGGTTACGGTCTACACTCAACCCGCCGATGGCGTTGATGGGACTCCACACCCGCTTGATTGTTTCCGCTGAGTATTATGAGGTATATATCGTTTACGTTATTTATACATGTGATTGCACTTTGATATATACATTGATGTAATCGTGTGTGCCAAGATACTTGATCCGAGGATGGCACAGATACACAGAGGCTTGACCGTTTGAGGTCGGGTCGCTACAGCTATGCTTGTGGCCAAGATGCCAATATGAATTATTCTTATGGAGATGAACTTGCTATAGTTACTTATGTTAAACATGAAATTGTTGCTATTGCACCCACGCATGATAGTCCTATTATCTTTTTGAATTCTCCCGACTATACTATATCGGAGAAGTTTGCACTTATTAATGATTATATTGATGGGTTGCCCTTTACTATTACACATGATGTTTTTGATAGATATAATATGCATGTGCTTGCTGCTCCTACTTGCAATTATTATGAGAGAGGAACTATATCTCCACCTCTCTATGTTTCCAACAAGATAAAATTGCAAGAAACCTGCTTATACTATGCATTGGCCTTTACTATGTGTGCATGAATTGTTGTTTTATGACATGCCGATGCATAGGAAGAGAGTTAGACTTTGTCATTGCTTGATATATGTTGCTTTGTGCTCACTACTAAATGCTAAATCATTGCTAATTAAAATTGGCTTTGATATACCTTGGGATCCGGTGGATTCACTACTTGAGCACTATATGCCTAGCTTAATGGCTTTAAAGAAAGCGCTGCCAGGGAGACAACCCGGAAGTTTTAGAGAGTCATTTATTTCTGATTGTGTGCTTTTATCAGGTTTAAAATAAAAAAAATGTGCCAAGGTTGCCTTTAGGATGTTTACAATGCTTGTTGGTTTGTGCGGTGCAGGACAGAAACTTTGGCTGTAGTGCATGATTTATAATTTTTTACTGGAACCTCAAACGGTTCTGATTCTTTTTGCACTGTATTTTTATACAAATTGTTTATTTTTCCTAATTTTTGTAGAAGTTTTCAAGTATCATAATTATGGTGAATGTCCAGATTGTTACAGACTGTTCTGTTTTAGACAGATTCTGTTTTTGATGCATAGTTTGCTTGTTTTGATGAAACTATCGATTTATATCAGTGGATTAAGCCATGGAAAAGTTATATTACAGTAGCTAAAATGCCAAAACAAAACATGAATTGGTTTGCAACAGTACTTAGAGTAGTAATTTGCTTTATTGTACTAACGGATCTTACCGAGTTTTCTGTTGAAGTTTTGTGTGGATGAAGTGTTCGATGATCAAGAAGGTCTCGATGTGAGAAGAAGGAAGAGAGGAAAGAGCTCAAGATTGGGGATGCCCGAGGCACCCCAAGTAAATATTCAAGGAGACTCAAGCGTTTGCTTGGGGATGCCCTGAAGGCATCCCCTCTTTCTTCAACAAGTATCGGTATGTTTTCGGATTCGTTTCATTCATGCGATATGTGCAAATCTTGGAGTGTCTTTTGCATTTAGTTTTCACTTTTCTTTTATGCACCATGCTGGTATGAGATAGTCCTTGGTTGATTTATATAATTCTCTTTGCACTTCACTTATATCTTTTGAGTATGGCTTTATAGAATGCTTCATGTGCTTCGCTTATATCATTTGAAGTTTGGATTGCCTGTTTCTCTTCACTTAGAAAACCGCCATTTGTAGAATGCTCTTTTGCTTCACTTATACTTGTTAGAGCGTGTGCATATCTTTTGTAGAAAAAATTAAACTCTCTTTCTTCACTGATATCTATTTAGAGAGATGACAGAACTGGTCATTCACATGGTTAGTCATAAAATCCTACATAAAACTTGTAGATCACTGAATATGATATGTTTGATTCCTTGCAATAGCTTTGCGATATAAAGGTGGTGATATTAGAGTCGTGCTAGTTGAGTAATTGTGAAATTGAGAAATACTTGTGTTGAGGTTTGCAAGTCCCGTAGCATGCACGTATGGTGAACCGTTATGTAACGTAAGTCGGAGCATGAGGTGTTCTTTGATTGCTTTCCTTATGAGTGGCGGTCCAGGACGAGCGATGGTCTTTTCCTACCAATCTACCCCTAGGGCATGCGTAGTAGTACTTTGCTTCGAGGGCTAATAAAATTTTGCAATAAGTATATGAGTTCTTTATGACTAATGTGAGTCCATGGATTATACGCACTCTCACCCTTCCATCATTGCTAGCCTCTTGATGCACTGCATTGCCCTTTCTCACCTCGAGAGTTGGTGCAAACTTCGCCGATGCATCCAAACCCCGTGATACGATACGCTCTATCACACATAAACCTCATTATATCTTCCTCAAAACAGCCACCACACCTACCTATTATGGCATTTCCGTAGCCATTCCGTGATATATTGCCATGCAACTTCCATCATCATCATACACATGACTTGAGAATTTATTGTCATATTGCTTTGCATGATCGTAAGGTAGCTAGCATGATGTTGTCATTGCTACGCTAGATCATTGCACATCCCGGTACACCGCCGGAGGCATTCATATAGAGTCATATCTTTGTTCTAGTATCGAGTTGTAATATTGAGTTGTAAGTAAATAAAAGTGTGATGATCATCATTATTAGAGCATTGCCCCAGTGAGGAAAGGATGATGGAGACTATGATTCCCCCACAAGTCGGGATGAGACTCCGAACTTTAAAAATAAAATAAAAGAGGCCAAAGAAGCCCAAATAAAAAAAGAGGCCAAAGAAGCCCACCAAAAAAAAGAAAAAAAAGAAAAAAAAGAAAAAAAGAAAATAAAAAAATGAGAGAAAAAAAAGAGAAGGGGCAATGTTACTATCCTTTTACCACACTTGTGCTTCATAGTAGCACCATGTTCTTCATATAGAGAGTCTCTTGAGTTATCACTTTCATATACTAGTGGGAATTTTCATTATAGAACTTGGCTTGTATATTCCGATGACGGGCTTCCTCAAATGCCCGAGGTCTTCATGAGCAAGCAAGTTGGATGCACACCCACTTAGTTTCAGTTTGAGCTTTCATACACTTATAGCTCTAGTGCATCCGTTGCATGGCAATCCCTACTCCTCACATTAACATCAATTGATGGGCATCTCCATAGCCCATTGATTAGCCGCATCGACTTTCTCCTTTTTGTCTTCTCCACCAAACCTCCATCATCATATGCTATTCCACCCATAGTGCTATATCCATGGCTTGCGCTCATGTATTGCGTGAGGGTTGAAAAGGCTTAAGCGCGTTAAAAAGTATGAACCAATTGCTCAGCTTGTCATCGGGTTGTGCAAGATTTGAATGCTTTGTGTGGTGAAGATGGAACATAGCCAAACTATATGATTTTGTAGGGATGAGCTTTCTTTGGCTATGTTATTTCAATAAGACATAATTGCTTGGTTGGTATGCTTGAAGTATTATTGCTTTTATGTCAAATGATAGACTATTGCTTTCAATCACTCGTGTCTTAATATTCATCCCATGATTAGTACATCATCAAGATTATGCTAGGTAGCATTCCACATCAAAAATTATCTTTTTTATCATTTACCTACTCGAGGACGAGCAGGAATTAAGCTTGGGGATGCTAATACGTTTCCGTCGTATCTATAATTTTTGATTGTTCCATGCCAATATTCTACAACTTTCATATACTTTTGGCAACTTTTTATACTATTTTCGGGACTAACATATTGATCCAGTGCCCAGTGCCAGTTCCTGTTTGTTGCATGTTTTATGTTTCACAGAAACCCCATATCAAACGGAATCCAAACGGAATAAAAACGGACGGAGAATATTTTTGGAATATTTGGAAAATATGGGAAGAAGAATCAACGCGAGATGGTGCCCGAGGTGGCCACGAGGCAGGGGGCGCGTGACACGTCTCCAACGTATCTATAATTTTTGATTGCTCCATGCTATATTATCTACTGTTTTGGACCATATTGGGCTTTATTTTCCACTTTTATATTACTTTTGGGACTAACCTATTAACCGGAGGCCCAAATTGCACTGTTGTTTTGCCTATTTCAAGAGTTTCAAGAAAGCGGAATATCAAACGGAGTCCAAACGGAATGAAACCTTCGGAACGTGATTTTCTCATCGATATGATCCAGAGACTTGGACCCTCCGTCAAGAAAGAAGAGAGGCGGTCACGAGGGTGGAGGGCGCGCCTGCCTCGTGGGCCCTCAAGCTCCACCGACGTACTCCTTCCTCCTATATATACCCACGCACTCTGCATTTACCGTGACACGGAGCCAAAAACCCAATTCCACCGCCACAACCTTCATACTCCACGAGATCCCATCTTGGGGCCTGTTAGAGCTCCGCCGGAAGGGGAATCGATCATGGAGGGCTTCTACATCATCACCATAGCCCCTCCGATGAAGTGTGAGTAGTTTACCTCAGAGCTTCGGGTCCATAGTTAGTAGCTAGATGGCTTCTTCTCTCTTTTTGGATCTCAATACAATGCTCTCCCCCCCTCTCTCATGGAGATCTATTCGATGTAATCTTCTTTTTGCGGTGTGTTTGTTGAGACCGATGAATTGTGGATTTATGATCAAGATTATCTGAGAGCAATATTTGAATCTTCTCTGAATTCTTTTATGTATGATTGGTTATCTTTGCAAGTCTCTTCGAATTATCAGTTTGGTTTGGCCTACTAGATTGGTTTTTCTTGCAATGGGAGAAGTGCTTAGCTTTGGGTTCAATCTTGCGGTGTCCTTTCCCAAAGGATGTGAGGGGCAGCAAGGCACGTATTGTATTGTTGCCATCAAGGATAACAAGATGGGGTATTTATCATATTGCATGAATTTATTCCTCTACATCGTGTCATCTTGCTTAAGGCGTTACTCTGTTTTCATTAACTCAATACTCTAGATGCATGCTGGATAGCGGTCGATGAGTGGAGTAATAGTAGTAGATGCAGAAGGAGTCGGCCTACTTGTCTCGGACGTGATGCCTATATACATGATCATACCTAGATACTCTCATAACTATGCTCAATTCACAATTGCTCAACAAAGAATTTGTTCACCCATCGTAGAATACTTATGATCTTGAGAGAAGCCACTAGTGAAATCTATGGCCCCCGGGTCTATTCTCATAATATCAATCTTCAATCACTTTATTATTGCTTTGCTTTTTTACTTTGCTTTAATTTTACCTTGCATCTTTATATCAAAAATACCAAAAATATTATCTATCATCTCTATCAGATCTCACTCTCGTAAGTGACCGTGAAGGTATTGACAACCCCTAATCGCATTGGTTGCGTTGAGCTATTTGTTTTGTGTAGGTACGAGGGACTGCACGTGGCCTCCTCTTTGGATTGATACCTTGGTTCTCAAAAACTGAGGGAAATACTTACGCTACTTTGTCGCATCATCCTCTCCTCTCCGTGGAAATCCAACGCAGTGCTCAAGAGGTAGCAAGAAGAATTTACGGCGCCCGTTGCCGGAGTCTATGCAAAAGTCAACATACCAAGTACCCATCACAATCTCTTATCTCTCGCATTACATTATTTGCCATTTGCCTCTCGCTTTCCTCTCCCCACTTCACCCTTGCCGCTTTATTCGCCTCTCTTTTCGCTCGCCTTCTTCCCGTATGTATCTTTGTTTGTGTTTCCTTGTGCCTTCTATATGCTTGCATCTTCGCTATTTGAAAATCTATTGATATGGATCCACTTAAAGTGTTCTACTTGGATCATCTTCGATCCTTATGCGTCAGGTCTGAAACCCCAACTAGCCTATTTGATGTGAAATCTTTAGATGAGCATGCTCATTTTGTGCGTCACCTTTTGTCAGAAAAAGGGAAACTCTTACGGAGTCAAATAAACAAATTGCTGTGTTATGCTTGTAATCTTTGTGAAATTCATGATTTTACTTGTTGCTCTAAGAACCCTAAAAAACACCTTCCCTACCTATGTGATTTTAATGATAATGAAATCTTATCTTCTTATGCAAAGGGTGTTTATAGTTACTATGATATCGAACAAATTGAAGAATTTGTTGCTTTTAAGGGTGCTTATGAAGTTGCTTCTTTGATTGAAAAGTATGCTACTACTCTCTATGAATCTGAATTTTTTTACATACTTAAATATTGCTATGAAAACTATGCTCATAATGTCTATGTCAAAGAATTTATTGAGAGAATGACCATTGCTTTGGAAGAAAATAATGATATGCATGAATCTATAGATAATGATGATTCCGATGATTTGATTGAATTATCCCTTGATGAACATGATGCTTGCTATTCTTGTGGCCATGATGCCAATATTTATGAAGATGAATTTGCTATAGTTCCGTATGTTAAACATGAGATGTTGCTATTGCACCCATACTTGATAGTTCCTTCGATAGAAAGCATGATTGCAATGATTTTACTATAAATTCTCTTGACATCAATTGTGTTAATAATATGCAAAACCCTAAGCTTGGGGATGCTAGTTTTGCTATGTCTACTAGTTGCAATGATCATGATTGGGGTGATTCTTCTTATGATCTTGAAAATTTATTTAAGCCCCATGATGAATATGAGATTGATAATATTGTTTGCAATAATATTGAAAGTGGGTTCGGAAGAGTGTCAACTTTATATCCCACATATTTGGAGAATGTTCAATCTTATGAAGGTTTTGATAAAAGTGGGTTTGGAGAGGTCCTGACTTTAGTTAACTATAATCCCACTATTTTGGAAGAGTGTCAACTTTGCATGCATGTGGATCATGTTGATAATATACTTTGTGATAGCTATTTTGTTGAATTTTCCTATGATCCTACATGTAATTATTATGAGAGAGGAAAATATGGTTGTAGGAACTTTCATGCTACTAAATTACCTCTCGTTATGTTGAGATTGCTATTGTCTCTTTCCGCTTCCTTGCATATGCTAGTTTTGCTTGCCTTGATTTGTTTGCCTATAAGATGCCTATGCATAGGAAGTATGTTAGACTTAGATGTGGTTGTCACATGTTTTATGATGCTCTCTTTGTGCTTCAATTCTTGTCTTTTATGTGAGCATCATTGAAATCTCAATGCCTAGCTAAAAAGGCTTTAAAGAAAAGCGCTTGTTGGGAGACAACCCAATATATTTCCTTTCTGTCGTTGAATAAATCTTTGATCTAGCCTCTGGTTGGATGTGTTTTTATGTTTTAATTAGTGTTTGTGACAAGTTAAACCTATAGGATCTTTTCGGATGATAGTTATTTGATCTTGCTGTAATTTCCAGAAACTTTCTGTTCACGAAAATAATTGTTAAAAATAACCAGAACATGATAAAATAGTGATTCCAATTGCTTCTGACCAATAAACAAATTTCCTAGGTCGTCCTATTTTGGCTGATTGTTTGGATTTACAGAAGTTTGCGTTAGTTACAGATTACTACAGACTGTTCTGTTTTTGACAAATTTTGTTTTTCGTGTGTTGTTTGCTTATTTTGATGAATCTATGGCTAGTAAAATAGTTTATAATCCATAGAGAAGTTGGAATAAATTAGTTTTAACACCAATATAAATAAAGAATGAGTTCATTACAGTACCTTGAAGTGGTCTTTTGTTTTCTTTCGCTAACGGAGCTTACGAGATTTCTGTTGAGTTTTATGTTGTGAAGTTTTCAAGTTTTGGGTGATATCTTTTTGATGGATTATGGTACAAGGAGTGGCAAGAGCCTAAGATTGGGGATGCCCATGGCACCCCCAAGATAATCCAAGGAAACCAAAAAGTCAAAGCTTGGGGATGCCCCGGAAGGCATCCCCTCTTTCGCCTCGCCCATCGGGTAATTTTACTTGGAGCTATAGTTTTATTCACCACATGATATGTGTTTTGCTTGGAGCGTCTTGTATGATTTGAGTCTTTGCTTTTTAGTTTACCACAATCATCCTTGCTGTACACACCTTTTGAGAGAGCCATACATGAATTGGAATTTGTTAGAATACTCTATGTGCTTCACTTATATCTTTTGAGCTTTATAGTTTTGATCTAGTGCTTCACTTATATCTTTTAGAGCACGGTGGTGGATTTGTTTTATAGAAACTATTGATCTCTCATGCTTCACTTAGATTATTTTGAGAGTCTTAAATAGCATGGTAATTTGCTTAATAATAATATGCTTGGTATTCAAGATTTGTAAAACTTTCTTTTGAGTGCGTTGAATACTAAGAAAAGTTTGATGCTTGATAATTGTTTTGAGATATGAAGATGGTGATATTAGAGTCATGCTAGTTGAGTAGTTGTAAATTTGAGAAATACTTGTGTTACAGTTTGTGATTCCCGTAGCATGCACGTATGGTGAACCGTTATGTGATGAAGTCGGGGCATGATTTATTTATTGATTGTCTTCCTTATGAGTGGCGGTCGGGGACGAGCGATGGTCTTTTACTACCAATCTATCCCCCTAGGAGCATGCGCGTAATACTTTGCTTTGATATTCTAAACTTTTGCAGTAAGTATATGAGTTCTTTATGACTAGTGTTGAGTCCATGGATTATACACATTTTTCCCATCCTTCCACCATTGCTAGCCTCTCTAATACCGCACACTTTTCGCCGGTATCATACACCCACCATATACCTTCCTCAAAACAGCCACCATACCTACCAATCATGGCATGTCCATAGCCATTCCGAGATATATTGCCATGCAACTTTCCACCGTTCCGTTTATTATGACACGCTCCATTTTGTCATATTGCTAGCATGATCATGTAGTTGACATCGTATTTGTGGCACAGCCACCGTTCATAATTCTTTCATACATGTCACTCTTGATTCATTGCATATCCCGGTACACCGCTGGAGGCATTCACATAGAGTCATATTTTGTTCTAAGTATTGAGTTGTAATTGTTGAGTTGTAAGAAAAATAAAAGTGTGATGATCATCATTTTTAGAGCATTGTCCCAAGTGAGGAAAGGATGATGGAGACTATGATTCCCCCACAAGTCGGGATGAGACTCCGGACGAAAAAAAAGAAAAAAAAAGAGGCCAAAAAAAGGAAAAGGCCCAAATAAAATAAAATAAAAAAATGAGAGAAAAAGAGAGAAGGGACAATGTTACTATCCTTCTACCACACTTGTGCTTCAAAGTAGCACCATGATCTTCATGATAGAGAGTCTCTCATTTTGTCACTTTCATATACTAGTGGGAATTTTTCATTATAGAACCTGGCTCGTATATTCCAATGATGGGCTTCCTCAAATTGCCCTAGGTCTTTGTGAGCAAGCGAGTTGGATGCACACCCACTTAATTTCTTTTGTTGAGCTTTCATATACTTATAGCTCTAGTGCATCCGTTGCATGGCAATCCCTACTCACACACATTGATATCTATTGATGGGCATCTCCATAGCCCGTTGATACGCCTAGTTGATGTGAGACTATCTTCCCCTCCTTTTGTATTCTCCACAACCACCATTCTATTCCACATATAGTGCTATATCCATCGCTCAAGCTCATGTATTGCGTGAAGATTGAAAAAGTTTTGAAAATGTTAAAGTATGAAACAATTGCTTGGCTTGTCATCGGGGTTGTGCATGATTTAAATACTTTGTGTGGTGAAGATAGAGCATAGCCAGACTATATGATTTTGTAGGGATAACTTTCTTTGCCCATGTTATTTTGAGAAGACATAATTGCTTTGTTAGTATGCTTGAAGTATTATTATTTTTATGTCAATATGAACTTTTGTCTTGAATCTTTCGGATCTGAATATTCATACCACAATTAAGAAGATTTACATTGAAATTATGCCAAGTAGCACTCCGCATCAAAAATTCTTTTTTATCATTTACCTACTCGAGGACGAGCAGGAATTAAACTTGGGGATGCCTGATACATCTCCAACGTATCTATAATTTTTGATTGCTCCATGCTATATTATCTACTGTTTTGGACCATATTGGGCTTTATTTTCCACTTTTATATTACTTTTGGGACTAACCTATTAACCGGAGGCCCAGCCCGTAATTGCTGCTTTTTGCCTATTTCAAGAGTTTCAAGAAAGCGGAATATCAAACGGAGTCCAAACGGAATGAAACCTTCGGGAACGTGATTTTCTCATCAGATATGATCCAGGAGACTTGGACCCTCCGTCAAGAAAGAAGAGAGGCGGTCACGAGGGTGGAGGACGTGCCCCCTGCCTCGTGGGCCCCTCGAAGCTCCACCGACGTACTCCTTCCTCCTATATATACCTCGCACCCCAAACGACCAGAATCACGAGCCAAAACCCAATTCCACCGCCGCAACCTTCTCTACCCACGAGATCCCATCTTGAGGCTGTTCGAGTTCACTTGGGAAAGGCTTAATCGATCACGGAGGGCTTCTACATCATCACCATAGCCCCTCCGATGAAGTGTGAGTAGTTGACCTCAGACCTTCGGGTCCATAGTTAGTAGCTAGATGGCTTCTTCTCTCTGGTGGAGATATATTTGATGTAATCTTCTTTTTGCGGTGTGTTTGTTGAGACTGATGAATTGTGGGTTTATGATCAAGATTATCTATGAGCAATATTTGAATCTTCTCTGAATTCTTTTATGTATGATTGGTTATCTTTGCAAGTCTCTTGAATTATCGGTTTGGTTTGGCCTACTAGATTGGTTTTTCTTGCAAGGGAGAAGTGCTTAGCTTTGGGTTCAATCTTGTGGTGTCCTTTCCCAATGTGAGGGGCAGCAAGGCACGATTGTATTGTTGCCATCGAGGATAACAAGATGGGTATTTATCATATTGCATGAATTCATTCCTCTACATCATGTCATCTTGCTTAAAGCGTTCTCTGCTTTCATTAACTTAAGACTCTAGATGCATCTTTGGATAGCGGTCGATGAGTGGAGTAATAGTAGTAGATGTAGGTAGGAGTCGGTCTACTTGTCTCAGACGTGATGCCTATATACATGATCATACCTAGATACTCTCATAACTATGCTCAATTCTGTCAATTGCTCAACAGTATAGAATACTTATGCTCTTGAGAGAAGCCACTAGTGAAATCTATGCCCCCTGGGTCTATTCTCATCATATCAATCTTCAATCACTTTATTATTGCTTTGCTTTTTTACTTTGCTTTATTTTACCTTGCATCTTTATATCAAAAATACCAAAAATATTATCTATCATCTCCATTAGATCTCACTCTCGTAAGTGACCGTGAAGGGTTTGACAACCCCTAATCGCATTTGTTGCGTTGAGCTATTTGTTTTGTGTAGGTACGAGGGACTTGCGCGTGGCCTCCTACTGGATTGATACCTTGGTTCTCAAAAACTGAGGGAAATACTTACGCTACTTTGCTGCATCATCCTCTCCTCTTCGGGGAAATCCAACGCAGTGCTCAAGAGGTAGCAACGCACCTGCCCCCCTCGTGGGCCACCTGTAAGGCGGTTGCTGCTCTTCTTCGGCCGCAAGAAAGCTTATTTTCAGAAAACAATCTCGGCGAAGGTTTCAATCCAATCGGACTTACGGATCTCCATATATATGAAACAGTGAAAGGGCAGAGAATGAGGAGAACGCAGAAACAGAGAGAGACAGAGAGACAGATCCAATCTCGGAGGGGCTCTCGCCCCTCCCACGGCATGGAGAGCATGGACCAGAGGGGAAACCCTTCTACCATCTAGGGAGAAGGTCAAGGAAGAAGAAGGAGGAGGGGGGCTCTCTCCCCCTCGCTTCCGGTGGCGCCGGAACGCCGCCGGGGGCCATCATCATCACCGAGATCTACACCAACACCTCCGCCATCTTCACCAACATCTCCATCACCTTCCCCCCTCTATCTACAGCGGTCCACTCTCCCGCAACCCGTCGTACCCTCTACTTGAACATGGTTCTTTATGCTTCATATTATTATCCAATGATGTGTTGCCATCCTATGATGTCTGAGTAGATTTTCGTTGTCCTATCGGTGGTTGATGAATTGCTATGATTGACTTAATTTGCTTGTGGTTATGTTGCTGTCCTTTGGTGCCCATCATATGAGCGCCGCTGTGGATCACACTATAGGGTTAGTTGTATGTTCATAGGACTATGTATTGGAGGGCAAGAGTGTGAAGCTTCAACCTAGCATAGAAATTGATGCATACGGATTGAAGGGGATCAATATAACTTAATGCTATGGTTGGGTTTTACCTTAATGAACATTAGTAGTTCTTTGGCACGCTAATAGTTCCAATCATAAGTGCATAGAATTCCAAGTCAGGGATGACATGCTAGCAGGGGCCTCTCCCACATAAAACTTGCTATCGGTCTGGTAAAGTAGTCAATTGCTTAGGGAAAATTTCGCAACTCCTACCACCATTTTTCCACACTCGCTCTATTTACTTTATTGTGTCTTTATCTAAACAGCCCCTACTTTTTATTTACGTGCTCTTTATTTTCTTGCTAACCTATCCAAAAACACCTACAAAGTACTTCTAGTTTCATACTTGTTTTAGGTAAAGCGAACGTCAAGCGTGCGTAGGTTGTATCGGTGGTCAATAGAACTTGAGGGAATATTTGTTCTACCTTTAGCTCCTCATTGGGTTCGACACTCTTACTTATCGAAAGAGGCTACAATTGATCCCCTATACTTGTGGGTTATGAATGCTTTGCATTGCTTCTACTTTGTTTCACTAGCATTAGCTTAGTTTACACATCATGTATGTGAATACACCCTGCCTATCCATTTTCAGTACATATTCCGTCTGTCATCATACCATATTTATCCATTCAAATGATGTTCTTGTGTATCAGACGTTCAAAAGGAAGAGGGCGATTGCTGATCGCGGAGGAGGACGAACAAAGTATTTGGAAAAGGTAGTGACACCTGATAAATCAAATAGCCCATTAGGTGTAGTTGCAATATCACCTGACCCACAAAACACCCCAACTCTAGCAGACTCTAGCCCTAATACACTAGTCATTTCTGATGCCCCAACTCAGCAGACCCCAACCGCAAAGCAAATAAAGATGATGATGCCGATTGACATAGCACCAAACTCTATGACGCAAAACCCCCATTCCATCAAAGAGTACACCAAATCCAGTTGCCAAATCCCTTTTCGAAGCAGAGAGAGCCCCGATTGCAGCAAATAGGACCCATGTTCCATTTCTTCCTAGTTTAGAAGATGAAGCTTATATTGTTGTCAGGAACTTTGTGCGCATCTTTCCTTCATGGAAAGATTATACCGCACACAGAACAATTTCTAGTCTTCCTCTGCAACTTACGCGTAAGTAATGTACTAATGTTATTCATGGTAATTAGTGCATATGTTTCTGCTGACAGAAGACACAAGATTTCATTCTTTTAAGTAGGCGAGGACCAAACTGGATTGTCAAGACGAGCAAGGGTTGGTTATGCGCTTTTCCGGACTTTCATTGGTGAAGTATCGTTCCTACCTAAGGCAAGCGCACTTCGATGGCAAGCCTCTAAACAAAATTTCTATAAAGTCTCCGGTGCTACATTTATCAGACAGTGACTGGAATAATCTTGTTACACATTGGTCTCGTATGAGCGTAAGGTACTGTCTATGATATCACATCACAATTTGAACTACATTTCTGCATTTGCCTTAACATCTCACTTGTACGAAAACTGTTAGCAGAAGAACATTCATTTTCAAGGGACCACAGAATCTCGCAACTATACTACACACTGCATTGCTCTTGTGAGTACCTCTTGCCCTTTATGACCATACTTACTTCCATAGTTGTTTGATTATGTAGCATCACTGCACATGTTAGCCTCGTTATCGTCCATTTGGTGGACATTATAAGATTCGTATGGACTCTTACATAAATTTAGAATCAACCCAATGCTTTTGAAGAGGTTTAGCTCTGCAGTCCTCTTGTAAGGACTGAACGTCGTCTATCACTGTACTTAGATTAACAGCTACTCCCTCCGTCCCATAGTATAAGAACATTTTGTACAGTACACTAGTGTTCAAAACACTCTTGTATTATGGGAAGAGGGATTGGTTCATTGTGTAGCATTGTGCATCTTATCTCCCTCGCCCACCATTTACTAAAAAAATATCAGATCTATATTTAATCTTACCAAAAAGTTGAATACAGAGACAATGCCAGTGCAGAAGTGTTGCCCATTGCTCTTGTCAAGACATTTTGTCCTAGAACGCTTGTACTTCGAGGATTGGCGATTGATTATGTAGCATCAATCTGCACCTTATCTTCATTATCCTCTACCCCTTCCAGTATTATCATATCTATAATTACTCTCTACAAAATGTAGAGTACATGCAATGCTTATGAAGAAGATTCTGTGCTGAAATTCTTGAGTTATCCTTCCCTTGACATGGAGAAGGGCATTAATAAGCCGGTATTAACTATTAATGTAAGTCAGTCCTTCTAAAGCCTTTATCCTCAACTGCTGTTTAATTTTCTCATACTCCGTATTGTTTACTGCTGTTTAGTTTGTTGTTTCAATCAAAATGCATGTTCGCAACAACCGTAAGTTCCAAGTTTTACTTGTAAAACCAAATTCCTTATTCATACCATGCACATTACTCAATAATCCCTATATGTATGCTGGTTTTTGTGGATCTATAATCCGATGTGTGGTGAAGCAGCCCACGCTTGCACCTTGTCATCTCCTGTTTTATCTTCTTGATGTGGTTGATGATATGAAGAACATGCCATGCACATTAACCAAAATAGATACAATGATTGTCTTTGCCCTTCATCTATGCTTGTTATGTTGACATGGTAATCCAGTAGTGTGGTGAAGCTCCCGCATTATGAACAATGCCAAATTATGCTATTGATATTTTGAACTTACTCTTTATTTTCTAATTTGAAATTGGATGGAATTGACAGCACAGTTATCATCTTTGTTTATACACATGCAAAACCTGTCATCTCTCTGCTTGTTTCAGGGTGATATGCCTGATGGCATGCACAAGTCTGCTGAAGGCTGTGACACAAACCCAACATATATTGCAGCAAAGAAGGCAAAACATCTTGAAGATAGCGAGACAACCCCAAAGTCTTGTCTTGATGCAGTGTTCAAGTTACTTGAGACTAGCAATCAGACAAGCTCACAGAATTCGCTGTCTGAATCAGTTCGACTTCTTCAGTCCCAAGTTCTACCAGAAAGGCATTCTGCAACTCAACTTCGACTTGAAGTCCTATCTCTAAGAAAGATTGCGGAGAACACCAATGGGAACCTCATTGCTAAACAGCTACACCGAAGCTATGAACGACATGCTAGGACGGTCTCCCTTGCTTTCAAAGAACTTCATGCAGAGTTCCTGCGCAAGGCTAAGCTTTCTTGAACTGTCTTGGAAGTGGTCTCGGTTCAGTATTATTTTGTTACGGTGCAATGGTGCCTAGTTTTTGTAATCTGCTTCTTCGTTGCGCTTTATGATCACTGGTGGTGAACTTCAATGCCCAGTGGATGTAATATACCATAAATACTTTATTGTATAGTGTAGGTTTATTCTAAGTTACTATGCCGTAATTTCTTTATTGTACAGAGTAGGTTTGTTCTTAATTCCTACTAGTTACTGCCATCATTCACTATCTGAAAAAAATCTGATGTAGTCGACCGGGCCGAAACATTCGCCTCTAACGGTCCTGGTTTTTAGCGGGCCACAATTGGACTGGCTTGCATCTTTCTTGGGCCCGAATGGCCATTGGGGCCTTCACACTTTGCGCCAGGCCCACAACTTACTCCGGCCTATATTCGGCCCAAATTTTAGTTGGGCCTTTTGTGGACCCAACGCTTAGTTTGACCCATGTAGCATTGGGCCATTAATAGGCTGAATATTCTGGTGGCCTGTTATGGCCCAGAAGAAACCATGGGCTTTTAGCAGCCCGAAATGCATGTTGGGCCTCAATTTTCACTAGTCGTCGATGGGCCTTCAGCAGGCTGAAAGGTAGACCGGGCCTTTTTTGGCCTAGTTATATGACGGGCCGTTACCAGGCGGAAACATATTTCGGGCCTTAGTGGGCCCACTGATATCATGGGCCTTTAAGAGGCCGAAAGCTTAGTACATGCATCAACGGGGTGAATTGTACGCCAGGCCTTTAATTGGCCCAAAGTCACGTTGGGCTGAACTGTTGCCACCTTGATCACGGGCCGTTAGTGGGCCGGATGTCGCGTCGGACCCTATATGGCCCATGGGCAGCACGGGCCATTCCCAGGCCGAAAGACACACCGGGCTGAAATGGGCCCATGTCTATCGGGCTTATAACATGCCGAAAGTCACTGGGCCGTAATTGGGCCCAAATACTCGGCGAATAATTAACGGGCCAGATCTGGCTTCGGGCCGTAAATGGGCCTTATTAAACAGGCCGTTATTGGCCTGGCCCACTAGTACCTGAGTAAGTACTACGGGCCTTTAACTGGGTCAGCCTTTTTAACTTATATGGGCCTTTCTTGGGCCGTACCACGTGTCGACGTATCATAGGCGCCTCCTGTCCAACAAATGGATGACATCTGTCCCAACGTTGAGCCAACACATGTTTCCTCCGGCCAATGACAATTTTACACGTGGAAAATCCTCATTGGTCCTGGCTGTTAACGGGTTATCGGATCCAAAACCAGACCCGATAGCTTATCGGCGACCCGTTACGGTGGATGCCACATGTCGGTCACCCTTGACGAAAGCACTTCTATGACGCGCGATTTATCCTCATGGAAGTGGACATTTCCGTGATGATAATTTTGGTAATGTCATGGAACACTTCTACGACAACACAGGTATGACTATCTTGATTCTGTCATAAAATCGTCATGGGTGTACATGCATGACAGAAAATGTGACCTACTGTGACAAACACGTATCATCACGGAAGTGTCTTTTCTTTGTAGTGCTGGGTGATTATAAAGATGCTCTACAGGTGTCTCCGATGGTGTTTGTTGAGTTGGCATAGATCGAGATTAGGCTTTGTCACTCCGTGTATCGGAGAGGTATCTCTGGGCCCTCTCGGTAATACTCATCACTATAAGCCTTGCAAGCAATGTGACTAATGAGTTAGTTGCGGGATGATGAATTATGGAACGAGTAAAGAGACTTGCTGGTAATGAGATTGAACTAGGTATGATGATGCCGACGATCGAATCTCGGGCAAGTAACATACCGATGAGAAAGGGAACAACATATGTTGTTATGCAGTTTGACCGATAAAGATCTTCGTAGAATATGTAGGAGCCAATATGAGCATCTAGGTTCCGCTATTGGTTATTGACCGGAGATGTGTCTCGGTCATGTCTACATAGTTCTCAAACCCGTAGGGTCCGCACGCTTAGCGTTCCATGACGATTTGTATTATGAGTTATGTTATTTGATGTACCGAAGTTTGTTCGGAGTCCCGAATAATTATCAGAGTGCCGGAGGGTTATCGAAACCCCCCGGGGGAACTAATGGGCCTTGATGGGCCTTAGTGGGAAGAGAGGAAGGGCCACAAGGGGCTGGCCACGCGCCCCCCTTGGGTCCGAATTGGACTCGGGAAGGGAGCGGCGCCCCCCGGTGGTTGCCGTCGCGCTCTCCCTTGCTTCTTCCCCCTCTTCCTTCGGTGGACCCCTACTAGGACTTGGAGTCCTAGTAGGATTCACCTCTCCTGGCGCGCCCTAGGAGGGCCGGCCGGCCTCCCCTCCCCTCCTTTATATACGGGGGCAGGGAGGCACCGTAGATCACACAAGTTTCTCTTAGCCGTGTGCGGTGCCCCCCTCCACAGTTACACATCTTGGTCATTTCGTCATAGTGCTTAGGTGAAGCCCTGCGCCGGTAACTTCATCATCACCGTCGCCACGCTGTGCGTTAACGGAACTCTCCTCGGCCTCAAGCTGGATCAAGAGTTCAAGGGGACGCCATCGAGCTGACGATGTCTTTGATCGCGAAGGTGCCGTACCTTCGGTACTTGGATCGGCTGGATCACGAAGACGTTCGACTACATCAACCGTGTTACTAAATGCTTCCGCTTTCGGTCTATGAGGGTACGTGGACACAGTCTCCCCGCTTGTTGCTATGCATATCCTAGATAGATCTTGCATGATCGTAGGCAATTTTTTTGAAATATTGCGTTCCCCAACAGTCATAACCTAGGGTGACACAGAACTAGCTCCAATTCATCAATATAATGTAGGCATGTATTCCGTATATAATCATATATGCTTATGGAAAAGAACTTGCATGACATCTTTTGTCCTACCCTCCCATGGCAGCGTGGTCCTAATGGAAACTAAGGGATATTAAGGTCTCCTTTTTACAGAGAACCAAAACAAACCATTAGCACTTAGTGAATACATGAACTCCTCAAACTACGGTAATCACCGGAAATAATCCCAATTATTGTCACCTTGGGGCATGCGGATCATAACTCGTAATAGGTGTCTACAACTTGCAAGATAGGATCAAGAACACACATATATTCATGAAAACATAATAGGTTCAGATCTGAAATCATGGCACTCGGGCCCTAGTGACAAGCATTAAGCATAGCAACATCAATCTCAGAACATAGTGGATACTAGGGATCAAACCCTAACAAAACTAACTTGTTTACATGATAAATCCCATCCAACCCATCATCGTCCAGCAAGCCTACGATGGAATTACTCACTCCCGGCGGCGAGCATCATGAAATTGGTGATGGAGGAAGGTTGATGATGACGGCGGCGACAGATTCCACCCTTAGGAGCCCCGAACGGACTGCAGATTAGCCCTCCCGATGAAGAACAGGAGGGGGCGGCGGCTTCATATCGTAAAACGCGATGAATCCTTCTCTCTAATTTTTCTCTCCACAAATATGTATATATGGAGTTGGAGTTATGGTTGTAGACAGTCCAGGGGGCCCACAAGCCAGGGGGCGCACCCCTGGGCTTGTGGCCTCCTCTGGTATATTTTTCCGCCAGTATTTTTTATATATTCCAGAAATATTCTCCGTAAATTTTCAGGAATCCGAGAACTTTTATTTCTGCACAAAAATAGCACCATGGCAATTCTGCTGAAAACATCGTCAGTACGGATTAGTTCCATTCAAATCATGCAAATGAGAGTCCAAAACAAGGACAAAAGAGTTTGGAAAAGTAGATACAATGGAGGCGTATCAACTCCCCCAAGCTTAACCCATTGCTTGTCCTCAAGCAATTCAGTGACAAAGAAAAACTTTTACAAACTCTGTTTGATCTTGTTGTTGCAAATATGTCTACCCAATATTCAGGTTTTCGGCAAAGATTATGAACTAACCATATTCACAATAACATTTAGGTTTCACATTTACTCATATCAATGGCATAACAAACTAGCGAATAATGATACTATATCTCAGATGACAACACTTTTTCAAAACAATCATGATATAATATGACAAAATGGTATCTCACTAGCCCTTTCTGAGACCGCAAAACATAAATGCAGAGCACCCCTGAAAATCAAGGACCTGACATGGACATTGTAATTCATGGCAAAAGAGATCCGATCATAGTGATACTCAACATCAACTAAAAACAAAGCATATAAATGACAATAGTGCTCTCCATTAGTTCTTTTAATAACAGGATGATGACTCAACAATAAAAGTAAGATAGGCCCTTCACAGAGGAAGCAGGGATTTGCAGAGGTGCCAGAGCTCGAAGCTTTTAAAACAGAGACTAATATAATTTTGAGAGGTATGCTTTCATTGTCAACATAACAACCAAGGGATCTCACTATCTTCCATGCTAGACACATTATAGGAGGTTCCCAAACAGAATGGTAAAGTTTTACCCCCCCCCCCTCCACTGACAAACACACTCCACCACTAGCCGAATCCACGGGTACCGTCCACACCAACAATAGTCCTAGGGGTGTTTTGTTTCATTATTATATTTTGATTTGATTTTGATCATGGAACTGGGCATCCCGATTACCAGCCACTTTCTCGTGAATGACAAGTGAATAAACACTCATCGTGAGAATAACCCACCTAGCACGGAAGATACTGACAGCCCCTAGTTGCTACATGAGCGATTCGGGCATACAAAACATATTATTATTTGAAGGTTTAGAGTTTGGCACATGCAAATTTACTTGGAACGACAGGTAAATACCGTATATAGGTAGGTATGGTGGATTCATATGGAACAACTTTGGTTTTAAGGAAGTGGATGCACAAGCAGCATTCCCGCTTAGTACAAGTGAAGGCTGGCAAAAAGATCGAGGAGCGACCAACTAGAGAGCGACAACGGTCATAAACATGCATTGAGGTTAATGAACATTGGGTACAAGCATGCGTAGGATATAAATCACCATGAACATAAATATCGTGGATGCTATGTTGTTTTTGATTCAACTACATGTGTGAACATGTGCCAAGTCAAGCCACTCGAATCATTCATAAGAGGATACCATCCTATCATACTACATCATAACCATTTTAAATGCATTTTGGCACATAAGATAAACCATTATCCACTCCTAGCTAATTAAGCATGGCATGAGTAACTATAATCTCTAATTGTCATTGCAAACATGTTTCATTCATAATAGGTTTAATCAGGAACGATGAGCTAATCATATTTACAAAAACAAAATAGGTCAAGCTCATACCAGCTTTTCTTCATCTCAATCATTTTATCAAATATCGTCATTATTGCCTTTCACTTGCATGACCGAACGATGTGAGTAATAATAAGAGTGCACGTGCATTGGACTAAGTTGGAATCTGCAAACATTTATTCAAAGGAGAGGACAAGGTAATATGGGCTCTTTGTTAGATCAAAATAATGCATATGAGAGCCACTCAACATTTTCATCGTGGTCTTCTCCTTACGACCCAAAGGAAAGAAAAGAATTTCAAAGAAACACACTGAAATATTTTTGGATTTTTTGTTTTTCTGAAGAAAGTAAAACGAAAACGAGAAAAACTATTCACACAGAAAGCTCCCAACAAGCATAAGAAGAAGGAGATATCTTTTGGGGTTTTCTTTTAATACTACAACTAATTAAGCTAGAAAGAAGAACGAAAAAGAAGTGAGAAATGTTTTTTGATTTAATCAAAGTTTGTCAAACACACAAGAAGAAAGCAAGAAAAATAAACTAACATGGATTTTACAATAGATAAGGATAAATACCAACAACTGGAATGAATGTGTGATGCATGAATGTGATGTCGGTGAGAAATACATACTCCCCCAAGCTTAGGGTTTTGGCCTAAGTTGGTGTAGGGCCACGGCTGGCCTGGCGGATACTCAAAGTTGTAGTTGGGGTTGTACTAAGTTGCAGCCGCTATCGCTTGGAGAGCTGCCTCGTGGAGGCGAGCAGTCTCCCTTGCTCTCTCATGCTCCTCCGCTTCTTCTCTGGTTACGAAGTATCTTCGTTTTACCTGAAAGTCAATAAAGGTAGGAGCGGGACGCGTAATATGGAAGATACGTTCCCTATCAAAGATTAGTATGTACTGGAGAGGTTGTTCACCCCTCTCTAGGAATTGGAAATGTTCCATAGCATCATAATCAAGGTAAACGGGTGGTAACTGAATATCATTTTCTCTTATAGGTACCTTGAGATAATTAGCTAAATGAGTGGCATAAATTCCACCAAAGAAATCTCCCTCTAAAGCATTATTATGTAACCGCCTTGCAACAATAGCCCCCAAGTTATATCGTTTATCACCCATTACCGCACTCTTGAGGACACTTAAATTAGGAGAGAAAAGGTGGCTATGGTCATGTTTACCATTAACGCATCTACCTATAAAGAGAGCAAAATAATGTAAAGCAGGAAAGTGAATGCTCCCTATGGTAGCTTGTGTTATGTTTCTAGTTTCTCCCCTAGTGATGCTAGCAATGAAGTCAATGCAATCAGATTTGCGAGGTTTAGTATAAATGCTCCATTGCGGAATTTTACATGCTTCATTAAAAACTTCAAGGTCCATGCGAAATGATTTGTCATAGAGATCAAACAAAACAGAATGTGTATTGCGCTGGCCTGAATACTCAAATCTCCACACAAAGGAATCAGTAAGGTTGTAGTATTGCAAGCACTTATCTGACACAGAGTCCGTAAGGCTGGCTTGTGCATGTACATATCAAATTCTTCCTTAAAACCTGCGTGAGTCATGAAGTGATCTGACGGCCATTCACATGGTCGCACTAGAGCTCCCCGTGGTGGTTCAAGGTCCGACTCACGTATAGCAAGCCTTGGGGCTTTCTTCTTCGAGGAACCACCTTGGTACATTTTCCTAAACATTTTCTTCCTTTGAAATTTTTTGAAACTTTTAGTGACTCAAAGTAAAAGTGAACCAAACTCAACAAAATGGATACCAACTACTCCCACAAGTGCCTAGAGGCTATATCATGCAACAAAACTACTTTGAACCATATAAATTTGACATGCAAGCTCAAGAACATGGTCACCACAGCAGCAAAAATTTGCAATATATAACGCACTAGAACAAAAACTAATTGGAACATTGGAGGAGTCACATACCGAAGATCAATCCCCCAAAACAGTATCATAAATGGAGCCCCGAGCAAGGATATCGAAAATGTCAGCAAGATAAGCAAGAACACGGGTTTGAGCAAGAGTGTGACTTTTTCCAGAGGAAGAAGAAGTAGATCGATGGTTGGAATAAGTGAGGGGGCCTGTGTGGGCCCCACAAGCCACCTAGGCGCTGCCTGTGGGGTGGGGCGCGTCTTGTGGGCTTGTGGCTCACAGGTGCACCCTGTTGGGGAACGTAGTATTTGAAAAAAATTCCTATGATCACGCAAGATCTATCTAGGAGAAGCATAGCAACGAGCGGGGAGAGTGTGTCCACGTACCCTCGTAGACCGAAAGTGGAAGCGTTTAATAACGAGGTTGATGTAGTCGAACGTCTTCGCGATCCAACCGATCCAGGTAACGAACATACGGAACCTCCGCGATCTACACATGTTCAGCTCGGTTGAGGCCGAGGGAGAGTTCTGTCAGCATGACGGCGTGGTGACGGTGATGATGAAGTTACCGGCGCAGGGCTTCGCCTAAGCACTACGACGATATGACCGAGGTGTGTAATTGTGGAGGGGGGCACCGCACACGGCTAAGAGAAACTTTGTTGTGCCTTTGGGATGCCCCCTCCCACGTATATAAAGGGGGGAGGAGAGGAGGCCAGCCATAGGTGTGGCGCGCCAAGGGGGGGAGTCCTACTTGGACTCCCGGTCCAAGTAGGATTCGCCCCCCTTTCCTATTCCCAAAAGGAGAAGGGGGGAAAGAGGAGGATGAGAGAAGGAAAGGGCCCCCCCCCAACCCTAGTCCAATTCGGTTTGGGCATGGGGGGGCGTGTGCCTCTACCTGGCTGCTGCCTCCTCTCTTCCAATAGGGCCCATGAAGGCCCATTAACCCCCCGGGGGGTTCCGGTAACCTCCCGGTACTTCAGAAAATACCCGAAACACTTCGGAACCATTCCGGTGTCCGAATATAACCTTCCAATATATCGAGCTTTATGTCTCGACCATTTTGAGCCTCCTCGTCATGTCCGTGATCACATCCGGGACTCCGAACAAACTTCGGTAGATCAAATCACATAACTCATAATACAAATGGTCATCGAACGTTAAGCGTGCGGACCCTACGGGTTCGAGAACTATGTAGACATGACCGAGACACATCTCCAGTCAATAACCAATAGCGGACCCTGGATGCTCATATTGGCTCCTACATATTCTACGAAGATCTTTATCGGTCAAACCGCATAACAACATACGTTGTTCCCTTTGTCATCGGTATGTTACTTGCCCGAGATTCGATCGTCGGTATCATCATGCCTAGTTCAATCTCGTTACCGGCAAGTCTCTTTACTCGTTCTGCAGTGCATCATCCCGCAACTAACTCATTAGTGACATTTCTTGCAAGGCTTATAGTGATGAGTATTACCGAGAGGGCCCAGAGATACCTCTCCGATACACGGAGTGACAAATCCTAATCTCGATCTATGCCAACTCAACAAACACCTTTGGAGACACCTGTAGAGCATCTTTATAATCACCCAGTTAAGTTGTGACGTTTGATAGCACACAAGGTGTTCCTCCGGTATTCGGGAGTTGCATAATCTCATAGTCAGAGGAACATGTATAAGTCATGATGAAAGCAATAGCAATAAAACTAAACGATCATTATGCTAAGCTAATGGATGGGTCTTGTCCATCATATCTTTGTCTAATGATGTGATCCCGTTGATCAAATGACAACACATGTCTATGGTCAGGAAACTTAACCATCTTTGATTAACGAGCTAGTCTAGTAGAGGCATACTAGGGACACTGCTTGTCTATGTATTCACACATGTACTAAGTTTCCGGTTAATACAATTCTAGCATGAATAATAAACATTTATCGTGATATAAGGAAATATAAATAACAACTTTATTATTGCCTCTAGGGCATATTTTCTTCAGTCTCCCACTTGCACTAGAGTCAATAATCTAGTTCACATCGTCATGTGATTTAATACCAATAGTTCACATCACCATGTGACTAATACCCAAAGGGTTTTACTAGAGTCAATAATCTAGTTCACATCGCTATGTGATTAACACCCAAAGAGTACTAAGGTGTGATCATGTTTTTCTTGTGTGAGAAGCTTAGTCAATGGGTCTGTCACATTCAGAGTCATATGTATTCTGCAAATTTTCTATGTCTACAATGCTCTGCATGGAGCTACTCTAGCTAATTGCTCCCACTTTCAATATGTATCCAGATTGAGACTCAGAGTCATCCGGATCAGTGTAAAAGCTTGCATTGGTGTAACTCTTTACGACGAACTCTTTATTACCTCCGTAACCAAGAAATATCTCCTTAGTCTTCTAAGGATGATTTTGACCACTGTCAAGTGATCCACTCCTGGATCAATATCGTACCCCCTTGTCAAACTCATGGAAAGGTACACAATAGGTTTGGTACACAGCATAGCATACTTTATAGAACCTATGGCCGAGGCATAGGGAATGACTTTCATTCTCTTTCTATTTTCTGCCGTGGTCGTGTTTTGAGTGTTACTCAACTTTACACCTTGCAACAGTCTGCAAGAACTCCTTCTTTGACTGCTCCATTTTGAACTACTTCAAAAATCTTGTTAAGGTATGTACTCATTGAAAAATCTTATCAAGCGTATTGATCTATCTCTATAGATCTTGATGCCCAATATGTAAGCAGCTTCACCGAGGTCTTTCTTTGAAAAAATCCTTTCAAACACTCCTCTATGCTTTCGTAAAATTCTACATCATTTCCGATCAACAATATGTCATTCACATATACTTATCGGAAAAGGTCAGAGTGCTCCCACTCACTTTCTTGTAAATACAGTGCTTCACCGCAAGTTCAGATAAAACTATATGGTTTGATTAACTCATCAAAACATATATTCCAACTCCGAGATGCTTGCACCAGTCCATAGATGGATCGCTGGAGCTTGCACATTTTGTTAGCACCTTTAGGATTGACAAAACCTTCTGGTTGTATCATATACAACTCTTATTTAATAAATCTATTAAGGAATGCAGTTTTGACATCCATTTGTCAGATTTCATAAAATGTGGCAATTGCTAACATGATTCGGACAGACTTTAAGAATCGATACGAGTGAGAAAATCTCATCGTAGTCAACACCTTGAACTTGTCAAAAACCCTTTTCGACAAGTTGAGCTTTGTAGATAGTAACACTAGTATCAGCATCCATCTTTCTCTTGAAGATCCATTTATTCTCAATGGCTTGTCGATCATCGGGCAAGTCCACGAAAGTCCACACTTTGTTCTCATACATGGATTATATCTCAGATTTCATGGCCTCAATCCATCTGTCGGAATCTAGGCTCATCATGGCTTCCTCATAGTTCGTAGGTTCATCATGGTCTAGTAACATGACTTCCAGAACAAGATTACCGTACCACTCTGGTGCGGATCGTACTCTAGTTGACCTACGAGGTTTGGTAGTAACTTGATCTAAAGTTTCATGATCATCATCATTAACTTCATCACTAATTGGTGTAGGCATCACTTGAACTGATTTCTGTGATGAACCATTTTCCAATTCGAGAGAAGATACAACTACCTCATCAAGTTCTACTTTCCTCCCACTCACTTCTTTTGAGAGAAACTCCTTCTCTAGAAAGGATCCATTCTTAGCAACGAATATCTTGCCTTCGGATCTGTGATAGAAGGTGTACTCAATAGTGTCCTTTGGGTATCCTATGAAGACACATTTCTCTGATTTTTGTTCGAGCTTATCAGGTTGAAGCTTTTTCATATAAGCGTCGCAACCCCAAACTTTAAGAAACGACAACTTAGGTTTCTTGCCAAACCATAGTTCATATGGTGTCGTCTCAATGGATTTAGATGGTGCCCTATTTAACGTGAATGCAGCTGTCTCTAATGCATAACCCTAAAACGATAGTGGTAAATCGGTAAGAGACATCATAGATCGCACCATATCTAATAAAGCACGGTTATGACGTTTGGACACACCATTACACTGTGCTGTTCCAGGTGGCGTGAGTTGTGAAACTATTCCACATTGTTTTAAATGAAGGACAAACTCGTAACTCAAATATTTGCCTCCGCGATCAGATGGTAGAAACTTTATTTTCTTGTTAAGATGATTTTCCACTTCACTCTAAAATTCTTTGAACTTTTCAAATGTTTCAGACTTGTGTTTCACTAAGTAGATATACCCATATCTGCTCAAATCATCTGTGAAGGTCAGAAATAAAAATACCCGCCGCGAGCCTCAACACTTATCGGACCGCATACATCCCTATGTATTATTTCCAACAAGTTGCTCGCTCCATTGCTCCGGAGAACGGAGTCTTAGTCATCTTGCCCATGAGGCATGGTTCGCAAGCATGAAGTGATTCATAATCAAGTGATCCCAAAATTCCATCAGCATGGAGTTTCTTAATGCGCTTTACACCAATATGACCTAAACGGCGGTGCCACAAATAAGTTGCACTATCATTATTAACTTTGTATCTTTTGGCATCAATATTATGAATATGTGTATCATTATGACCGAGATTCAATAAAAAATTTATATTAAGTGTATGACCATAGAAGGTTTTATTCATGTAAACAGAACAACAATTATTCTTTGACTTAAATGAATAACGGTGTTGCAATAAACATGATCCAATTGTATTCATGCTCAACGCAAACACCAAATAACATTTATTTTGGTCCAACACTAATCTCGAAGGTAGAGGGAGTGTGCGATGGTGATCCTATCTAGCTTGGAATCATTTCCAACACACATCGTCACTGCGCCCATAACTAGTCTTTGTTCATTTTGCAACTCCTGTTTCGAGTTACTAATCATAGCAACTGAACCGGTATCAAATACCCTGGGGTTACTATGAACACTAGTAAAGTACACATCAATAACATGTATATCAAATATACCTTTCACTTTGACATCCTTCTTATCCACCAAGTATTTAGGGTAGTTCCGCTTCCAGTGACCATTCCCTTTGCAGTAGAAGCACTCAGTTTTAGGCTTAGGTTTAGCTATGGGTTTTTTCACGGGAGTGGCAACTTGCTTGTCATTTTTTCTTGCAGTTCCCTTTCTTTTAATTCGCCCCTTTTCTTGAAACTAGTGGACTTTTTAACCATCAACACTTGATGCTCTTTCTTGATTTCTACCTTTCGCTAATTTTAGCATTGCGAAGAGCTCGGGAATCGTTTTCATCATCCCTTGCATATTATAGTTCATCACGAAGTTCCAGTAACTTGGTGACAGTGACTAGAGAACTCTATCAATCACTATCTTATCTGGAAGATTAACTCCCACTTGATTAAAGCGATTGTAGTACTCAGAAATTCTGAGCACATGCTCACCGGTTGAGCTACTCTCCTCCATCTTGTAGGCAAAGTATTTTTCGGAGGTCTCATACCTCTCGATTCGGGCATGAGTCTGAAATACCAGTTTTAGCTCTTGGAACATCTCATATGCTCCGTGTCGTTCAAAATGGTTTTGAAGTCCCGGTTCTAAGCCGTAAAGCATGGTGCACTAAACTATCAAGTAGTCATCATACCGAGCTTGCCAAACGTTCATAACGTCTGCATCTGCTCCTGCAATAGGTCCGTCACCTGGGGGTGCATCAAGGACATAATAGTTCAGTGCAGCAACAAGGATAATCCTCAGATCAAGGAGATAGTTCGCATCATTGCTACTAACATCTTTCAACTTAATTTTTCTCTAGGAACATATCAAAAATAAACGGGGAGCTACATCGCAAGCTATTGATCTACAACATAGATATGCAAATACTATCAGGACTAAGTTCATGATAAATTAAAGTTCAATTAATCATATCACTAAAGAACTGCCACTTAGATAGACATCCCTCTAGTCATCTAAATGATCACGTGATCCATATTAACTAAACCATGTCCGATCATCACGTGAGATGGAGTAGTTTCCAATGGTGAACATCTCTATGTTGATCATATCTACTACATGATTCACGTTTGATCTTTCGATCTCAGTGTTCCGAGGCCATATTTGCATATGCTAGGCTCGTCAAGTTTAACCCGAGTATTCTCAAGACATGCAAAACTGGCTTACGCCCGTTGTATGTGAACGTAGAGCTTATCACACCCGATCATCACGTGGTGTCTCGACATGACGAACTGTCGCAACGGTGCATACTCAGGGAGAACACTTATACCTTGAATTTTAGTGAGGGATCATCTTATAATGCTACCGCCGTACTAAGAAAAACAAGATGCATAAAAGATAAACATCACATGCAATCAAAATATGTGACATGATATGGCCATCATCATCTTGTGCCTTTGATCTCCATCTCCAATGCACCGTCATGATCTCCATCGTCACCGGCATGCCACCATGATCTCCATCATCTTGATCTCTATCGATGTGTCGTCACATGGTCCTCTCGCCAACTATTCCTTTTGCAACTATTGCTATCACATAGTGATAAAGTAAAGCAATTATATGGCGCTTGCATCTTATGCAATAAAGAGACAATCATAAGGCTCCTGCCAGTTGCCGATAACTTTAACAAAACATGATCATCTCATACAACAATTTATATCTCATCACATCTTCACCATATCACATCATAACAAGCCCTGCAAAAACAAGTTAGACATCCTCTACATTGTTGTTGCATGTTTTGCGTGGCTGCTACGGGCTTCTAGTAAGAACTATTCTTACCTACGCATCAAAACCACAAAGATTTTTCGTCAAGCGTGCTGTTTTAACCTTCAACAAGGACCGGGCGTAGTCAAACTCGATTCAACTAAAGTTGGAGAAACAGACACCCGCCAGCCACCTGTGTGCGAAGCACGTCGATAGAACTGGTCTCATGAATGTGGTCATGTAATGTTGGTCCGGGCCGCTTCATCCAACAATACCACCAAATCAAAGTAAGACGTGTCTGGTAAGCAGTATGACTATTATTGCCCACAACTCTTTGTGTTCTACTCATGCATATAACATCTACGCATAGACCTGGCTCGGATGCCACTATTGGGGAACGTAGTATTTCAAAAAAAATCCTACGATCATGCAAGATCTATCTAGGAGAAGCATAGAAATCGAAGCGGGGAGAGTGTGTCCACGCACTCGTGAGACCAAAGCGAAGCGCTGCTTAGTAATGCGGTTGATGTAGTCGAACGTCTTTGCGATCCAACCGATCCAAGTACCGAACGTACGGCACCTCCACGATCTGCACACGTTCAGCTCAGTGACGTCCCTCGAACTCTTGATCCAGTTGAGGACGTGGGAGAGTTTCGTCAGCACGACGGCGGTGACGGTGATGATGAAGTTACCGGCCCAGGGCTTCGCCTATGCACTATGGCAATATGACCGAGGTGTGTAACTGTGGAGGGGGGCACCGCACACGGCTAAGTGAAACTTTAGTGTGCCTTGGTGTGCCCCTCCCACGTACATAAAGGGGGGAGGAGAGGAGGCCGGCCATAGGTGTGGCGCGCCAAGGGGGGGATTCCTACTTGGACTCCCGGTACAAGTAGGATTCGGCCCCCCCTTTCCTATTCCCACAAGGAGAAGGGGGGAAAGAGGAGGAGGAGAGAAGGAAAGGGGGGCCGCGCCCCCTTCCCTCGTCCAATTCGGTTTGGGCTTGGGGGGCGCGCGCCTCCACCCGACTGTTGCCTCCTCTCTTCCACTAGGGCCCATGAAGGCCCATTAACCCGCCGGGGGGTTCCGGTAACCTCTCTGTACTCCGGAAAATACCCGAAACACTTCGGAACCATTCCGGTGTCTGAATATAACCTTCTAATATATCGATCTTTATGTCTCGACCATTTCGAGACTCCTCATCATGTCCGTGTTCACATCCGGGACTCCGAACAAACTTTGGTACATAAAATTACATAACTCATAATACAAATCGTCATCGAACGTTAAGCTTGTGGACTCTACGGGTTCGAGAACTATGTAGACATGACCGAGACACATCTCCGGTCAATAACCAATAGGGGAACCTAGATTCTCATATTGGCTCCTACATATTCTACGAAGATCTTAATCGGTCAAACCGCATAACAACACACGTTGTTCTCTTTGTCATCGGTATGTTACTTGCCCGAGATTCGATCGTCGGTATCATCATACCTAGTTCAATCTCGTTACGGGCAAGTCTCTTTACTCGTTTCGTAATGCATCATCCCGCAACTAACTCATTGATCACATTGCTTGCAAGGCTTATAGTGATGAGTATTACCGAGAGGGCCCAGAGATACCTCTCCGATACACGGAGTGACAAATCCTAATCTCGATCTATGCCAACTCAACAAACACCATCGGAGACACCTGTAGAGCATCTTTATAATCACCTAGTTACGTTGTGACGTTCGATAGCACACAAGGTGTTCCTTCGGTATTTGGGAGTTGCATAATCTCATAGCCAGAGGAACATGTATAAGTCATGATGAAAGCAATAGCAATAAAACTAAACGATCATTATGCTAAGCTAACGGATGGGTCTTGTCCATCACATCTTTCTCTAATGATGTGACCCTGTTTTTTGGGGATATAACTACTTGTGTAACCCGCCCAGGAGGGGCCGGGTTACGCAATGGCGATTCATCATATGAAGCCCAATATCAAGCTTGAAGATGGCGGTTCAACAAAGGGCCTAAAACCCACAGGCGACTTTAGGCCCGTAGTAATAAACCGCCGTAATGGCATGGCTTGTGTTGTAAGGCAAGATTAACTAGTCACCGAGCCGGACGCTGTTTATGAGCCGGCCGGGACTCATAAACCGTGGGCGTCAACCCGTGTATATAAGGGGACGACCGCATGCTTAGGGCAGGTAACACCAAATCGAGAGCCGGGCATAGCACATTTGCTCCCTGGTCATCGAAACCCCAGCAATTCTATCACAACTAGACGTAGGCTTTTACCTTCAACGTAAGGGGCCGAACTAGTATAAAACTCCTGTGTCCTTTGTACCACTTTAACCCCTTTTAGCTTCCTAGTTGCGATGGCTCCACGACTAAGTCCTTTCACGAGGACATCTGCCGTGACAATTCCACGACAGTTGGCGCCACCGTGGGGGGCCAGCGCAGTGGATTGGAGTTCTTGAAGGGCAACTTCAAGGGCTCAAGGGATATCTTGTCAGGCCGATGACCAAGAGTCGTCATGCAAGCTCTACATCGATGACGCCGACTGGGGTCCCGACGCCGGCTCAATTGAGTACGGGTACCGGGTCCCCTTCGGCGGAATCCACGTCTTCATCGGCCGGATTGGCGAGCCGGGCCCTAAGCTGGACATCTGCAGCGGCATCAACGAGACGACTCAGCGTGCGAGACCCGCCCGCGCTCAGCCTACCGTGAAGCGTGCCTTCGTGGGTTGCATCCATGGAGGAGAATATTCTGAAGGATCCGTGGACAGTGGTGAGACGGCCTTCTATTTTGACGATGAGTCATCCACTGGTGAGACGAATTCGTTATACAAGTGCAGGATGGCGGGCTTGGGTGCTGTTCCGATGGCAGCAGTATTCCGGACCCCTTTGAGCCGCCAAGCAGAGTAGGGATCTTCATGGTCGGCACTCAACCCGCCAAAACTCTATGGCTGGCGACAATAACATCCGGGCAGGAGGCCACTGTCGCGCCCGGCTCGGTCGATTGATCTCATGGAGAAATTGACGGCCCTGTTATCCGCCATAGTTATTCCGGCAAGTCAAGATGAGCACGATGCAGAAGTTGCGCAGGTACGTGAGGAGATAGCCCGAGCCAAGGAAGCCCTAGCGGCTGAGGACACCAGATTGGCCGCGGAGCAGGCGGCTTTGGATGCACGGAATCATCAGCTCCAGTCGGAGGCTTTCCAGCTTATGATGAGCCGGAACGCATCTAACGAGGTGACGAGGAGGACACACCGGAAGGCTCAATCCCGTTTGCCTCCTGTTTATGATCCTCGGAATCTCTTCTGCGCGCCCGGAGCCGGCCCTAGTAACCCGCCAGAGGCAAATCAATTCGTAACATCCGGAGCAGGGGCACCGGTTCAGCCTCGTGTGATGGCACGTCCTCACGTGAATACGGCGCTGCCTCGATACGTACCAACACCACCGGGTCACTTTTCTAACCCCATGGAGAACCTGATCGCGGCATCGGCACGTTTGGCGGCTCTCCCGGTGGACGGCGACTCTCCAACAGCGGTTGAGACGTGAAGGATCAGAGAGCTCATCCAGACGGCCCTGGCTCAGCAGGAGACTTATTCCTATAGTCGAGACATGAAAGCACAAGTGCTCCCTAGGTGGTTTTGGTAATTAATGTCAACATATCTCTTGTTGGACTAACACTTTTATCTAGTATGTTTCAGATAAGTTCAACAATGGAGTGGCATGGACTAAAGGATGTGGGAACTCCTTCAAGATGCTAAGGACAAAGGATTGGCTCAAGCTTCAAGCTCAAGACTCTTCATTTTACATTTTAGTGATCCAAGATCACATTGAGTCTATAGGAAAAGCCAATACTATCAAGGAGGGATGAGGTGTTGCTTAATGAGCCTCTTGCTTCAAGTGCTTAGTGATATGCTCCAAATACCCTCAACTACTTTCCCATTTCCACACATATGTCCTAAACCTAAAGTCAAACTCGCCCCATCGATTCTTTCTATCCGCGCCACCGAGTTTGGATGTCTTAGCCATCGCCACAAACCCTCGGAAAATCGGTCTCACCGATAGGGATCTCGGTCTCACCGAGATGGGATTGTAATCTCTCTGTGTATGTCCATTATCAAAATCGGTCTCACCGAGTTTGAGCAATCGGTACTACCGAGATTACAACGCAAACTCTCTGGTTAACTTATTACCAAAATCGGTCCTACCGAGTTTGATAATCGGTTCAAGCGAGTTTGCCTGACCAACTCTCTGGTTAGCTAATTACCAAAGTCAGTCCCACCGAAAATCACTAACGGTCACTAGGTTTACTAAATCGGTCCGACCGAGTTTAACGATTCGGTCCCACCGAGTTTGGTAAATTGTGTGTAACGGTTAGATTTTGTGTGGAGGCTATATATACCCTCCACCTCCTCTTCATTCGTGGAGAGAGCCATCAGACTAAACCTAAACTTCCAAAGATCCTATTTACGAGAGAGAACTACCTACTCATGTGTTGAGGCCAAGATATTCCATTCCTACAATATGAATCTTGATCTCTAGCCTTCCCCAAATTGCTTTCCACTCAAACCCTCTTTCCACTAGATCCAAATCCTATGAGAGAGAGTTGAGTGTTGAGGAGACTATCATTTGAAGCACAAGAGCAAGGAGTTCATCATCAACACACCATTTGTTACTTCTTGGAGAGTGGTGTCTCCTAGATTGGCTAGGTGTCACTTGGGAGCCTCAGGCAAGATTGTGGAGTTGAACCAAGGAGTGTGTAAGGGCAAGGAGATCGCCTACTTCGTGAAGATCTACCGCTAGTGAGGCAAGTCCTTCGTGGGCGGCGACCATGCTGGGATAGACAAGGTTGCTTCTTCGTGGGCGCTTAGTGGGTGGAGCCCTCCGTGGACTCAGCATAACCGTTACTCCATCGTGGGTTGAAGTCTCCATCAACGTGGATGTGCGATAACACCACCCTATCGTAACCACGCCAAAAATATCCGTGTCTCCAATTGCGCTTTGAATCCTCCAATCCCTTCCCTTTACATTCTTGGAAGTTGCATGCTTTACTTTCCGCTGCTCATATACTCTTTGCATGCTTGCTTGCTATATGTTGTGAATGTTAAACTTGTGCCTAAACTCCACTCAAACTTTAAAGAAACTTAAAACTGCAACTTTGGCTCTTAGTGTCTAATCACCCCCTCTAGACACCTTTTCTCAAGGTCCTACAAGTGGTATCGAGCATTGGTCTCCATTGCTTTGGTTTAATCACCATTGGAGGAAGATGGATGAGTCTACTTTGGGGAGTCTTAGACATAGAGTACCTATTCTTGATGGAGAGTATTTTCATGAGTGGAAAAATGAGATGCTTGCAATTTTCAATCAATATCATTTGAACAAATACATTGCTAGTCCTTCTGCACCTCATGTTGATCCTATGCATCCTACCCTTGATGAATCTATTGACATGACTAGAAATCTTAGAACTGTTAATCTTATCACTAGAGGCTTGCCTAGAAACTTGATTAGAATCTTGCCTACTTTTGATTGTGCCTACACTATATGGAAATTTCTTGAAGAACGCTTTCCAGATTATTCCTTGAAAAATCTAGATGAAATTCTCCATAAGTCTATTGCCTTGAGTAAGATGAATACTAGTGATCCTATGTTTGGTGATCGTCTATTTGAATTCACCGACCTCATGCGTGCCAAAGGAGATGTTGGAATTATTAGTGATATTATTTCCGAAGCTATAAGAATTCATAAGCAAGATCATTGTCGAACTCACTCTAACGAATTACCCTCTCTAGGACTTGATCCACCACATGGCGATGTTGAACATGGATACTATGATGAGGATGATGATAGTGACTTGATCTTGACGATGCAATGAGACATTTTGGTCTTATGGCAAATCTTGAGGATATATGTCAGGAGGAAAGGAATGGGTTCTTGATAGTGGATGTACCGATCACATGACCGGAGATAAAGACATGTTTCGTGAGCTTGCTGATAATGATAGTCCTCGAAAGTATGTCACTTTTGGTGACAACTCAAAGGGTAAGGTGGTTGGCCTTGGTAAGGTGGCCATCTCACATGATAGCTCCATACAAAATGTCATGCTCGTTGAATCTCTTGGGTACAACTTACTTTCGATTATCTAGACTTGTCGATTTAGGTTTCAATGTTCTATTTACTTAAGTAGATTGCCAAGTGTTTCACGAGATAATCATAAAATGGTCTTTTCTTGGTGTCATGCGTAGAGGTGATCTATGCATTGTTGATTTCACTAAAAGGCTCAACCTAAAACTTGCTTCATTGCTAAATCCTCAAAAGGCTGGTTATGGCATAGAGCGATTAGGCCATGTTGGTATCTGAAACCTTGACAAGCTTATTAAAGGGAATCATATCCTTGGAGTTAATGATGTCATATTTGATAAGGATAGACTTTGCAAAGTGCTTGTCAAGCGGTAAACGAGGTTGGAGGAAGGCATCCGTGAAGAACATCATGACCACGAAGAGGCCACTCGAGCTACTTCACATGGATCTCTTTGGTCCCAACTCTTACAAGAGTCTCGGTGGAAATTCTTTTGGTCTAGTTATAGTTGATGATTTTTCCAGATTTACGTGGGTATTCTTTCTCGATGATAAATCACAGGTCCAAAAGATCTTCAAAAACTTCGCTAGGAAGGCCCAAAACCAATTTGAAGTGAAGATCAAGAAGGTTCGTGGCGACAAGCGAGCGGAGTTCAAGAACGCAATGTGGACACCTTTCTTGGACGAAGAAGGGATTTCACACGAGTTCTCGGCTACGTACACACCTCAACAAAATGGAGTTGTTGAGAGGAAGAACCAGGACGCTCATCGAAATGGCGAGAACGATGCTTGATGAGTACAAGACAATCAAGCACTTTTAGGCGTAAGCGGTTGAGACAGCTTGTCATGCAACAAATCGCTTGTATCTTCACAAGCTACTACTCGGCAAGACGGCATACGAGCTCCTCACCGTAACAAACCCCAAGTTGGATACTTTCCAGTATTCGGCTCAAAGTGCTACATTCTTGATAAGCATCGTCGTTCTAAATTTGCTCCTAAGTCTCATGAAGGTTTCCTACTAGGTTATGGCTCAAACTCTCACACATACCATGTCTACAACAATTTCACCCGAAAAGGTTGAAGAGACGGTAGATGTGAAGTTTGATGAATCTAACGGCTACTTAAGTAGAGCAATTGCCAATTGATGTAGGAGACAAAGATCCTTCTAAGCAATCCAAGACTTGTCTATTGGCAAGGTCCGTCCAGCGGAGGTGAAGGAGAGTACCTCGTCCGTCCAAGTGGAAGCTTCTACTTCACGACAAGGTGAACCAAGAGTTGATACGGAAGCATCCACAAGTGGGACACACCAAGATGAAGAAAACGAGGAAGTGCATCAAGATGAGCGTCAACAACCTCCTTCTCCACCACGACAAGAGAACGACAACGCCAACAATGAAGAAGGCCAAGAAGAAGAACAAGATGAAGAATATGTTCAACGAAGATCCAAGCAAAAGCTTTCACGAAGTTCGAGCAAGAATTGCTAAAGACCATCCCGTCGAACAAATCTACAATGATATTCAAACCGGGAGAATCACTCGCTCTAAAACTCGTTTAGCTAACTTTTGTGAAAACTATTATTTCATCTCTAGCATTGAACCTATGAAGGTTGAAGAAGCATTGGAAGATCCGGATTGGATAAATGCTATGCATGAAGAGCTACACAACTTTGAGAGGAACCAAGTTTGGACATTGGTTGAGAAGCCCGACAACAACCACAACATCATCGGTACCAAATGGGTGTTTCGCAACAAGCAAGATGAAGATGGACAAGTAGTTCGCAACAAAGCACGTTTTGTCGCCCAAGGCTACACACAAGTCGAAGGTATGGACTATGGTGAGACTTACGCCCCGTTGCTAGACTTGAGTCCATTCAGTATCTTACTTGCCTATGCTAATCACCATGATATCACCTTGTACCAAATGGAAATTAAAAGTGCTTTTCTAAATGGTGAAATAGAGGAGGAAGTTTATGTTAAACAACCTCCGCCCGTCAATCCTAAGAAACCCAATCATGTTTACAAACTTCACAAAGCTCTTTATGGACTTAAACAAGCTCCTAGAGCATCGTATAAAAGCTTGACCAAGTTCCTTAATGAAAAAGGCTTAGAAATTGGGAAAATTGATTCTACACTTTTTCCTAAAAGGGTTAATGGTGAACTATTTGTGTGCCAAATTTATGTTGATGATATTATATTTGGTTCAACTAACCATCATTTTAGTGAAAAGTTTGGGAAGCTATTGTCGGAGAAGTTTGAGATGTCTATGATGAGTGAACTCAAATTATTTCTTGGGTTGCAAATCAAGCAAACTAAGGAAGGTACTTTTGTCTCTCAAACGAAGTACACTAAGGACTTGTTCAAGAAGTTCAATATGCAAGAATGCAAAGGTATGAATACACCCATGCCTACTAGTGGACATCTTGACTTAACCAAAGATGGTGAACCGGTTGATCAAAAGGTTTATCGCTCTATGATTGGTTCATTGTTATATCTATGTGCTTCACGTCCCAATATTATGCTAAGTGTGTGCATGTGTGCACGATATCAAGCTGCTCCTAAAGAATGTCATCTTAAGGCCGTGAAAAGGATAGTGAGATACTTAATCCACACACCAAATTTTGGCATTTGGTATCCTAAGAGGGCCTCTTTCGATCTTGTTGGCTATTCTGACTCGGACTATGCTGGAGACAAGGTTGATAGAAAGTCCACTTCGGGTACTTGTCAATTTCTTGGTAGATCTCTAGTGTCTTGGTCCTCCAAGAAACAAAACTCGATATCCTTATCCACCGGTTGAAGCTGAATATATTGCCGCTGGATCATGTTGTGCTCAATTACTTTGGATGACCCAAACTCTTAAAGATTATGGGATATATGTGAGATATGTTCCATTGCTTTGTGATAATGAAAGTGCTATCAAAATTGGTCATAATCACATGCAACATTCTCGAACTAAGCATATTGAAGTTCGTCATCATTTCATTCGAGATCATGTCGCTAAGGGTGACATTGATCTTAAGCATGTTCAAGCACCGAAAAGCAATTAGCGGATATATTCACTAAACCTCTTGATGAGAAAGTGTTTTGCAGGTTAAGAGGAGAATTGAACATCATTGATGCTTCAAACTTGGAGTAGAAACTCCATTGGATACATGCAAGACATGAGCTTATGACTAATCCTTCATATTTCTCTTATGATGAAAAACTTATGTCTTGGATATATTTGTATCTTGCATGTTATCTAACCCATATAAGTACTTGGTTGAATCAAATTCCATGAGGTTGAAACCTACTCATATCTTGAGCAATCTCTACATCACCAAGTCTCTACACAAGGTGGTTGAAGACAAGGAAGCACGAAACCATTCAAACATATCCTTTGACAAATTCTATGTTGAGTTTCATGATTGTCATTTTGGATATACAAGTGCTCTTCCTTGCAAGAACTAACCCATGTAGGTAGATGGACTCAAATTCCAAGTGGTGCTCCAAATTCTTGATGAGCTACATCAACCTTGAGCAACTCACACAAGTTCAACTACATGGACAACACCACCAACCAAGGTATGTTATTCCATCTTAGAGAAGCTTTACTCCGAGTCATGAGCTAAAGCAACTCGACAAGATGTGAATACATCAAGATGCTTAAACGAAAATGGCAACCCCATTTTGAGCTTAAAGCGAAGAGTATGACCTATGATCAAGTGATCTCACTTGACTCCTAAGTCAATATACTCTAACATAGGTGACTTTGTCACCGACCATCTCTAGATGAAGTTCTCTTGTGTTTTCTTCTGTATTTTTGCATTTGTCTCATGCATATTTGTTTCCCCTTTCAAAAAAAAAACTTCATATTGATTTCTTTCTGTTTTCTTTGCATTTTCTGCATCTAATTCCTTGCATATCTTTCAGTTAATTCCTTGCAAATATTTGTGAGATCTTACTAGTCTAGTGAGCTGAGGTGACAAGTGTTTCTCTGCGATGAACTCGGTTACACCAATTTGTTATTTTCGGTCCAACCGAAAACTTTCGGTACGACCGAAGTATACCACTCGGTGCCACCGATTTCATAACAGAAAAAACTCTTTGCTACTTATTCTGTGTTTCTTCTGATCCAGCTCCACTCAATGAATCTTGTCCTCTACAAGCATCACATTTTTAATCATTGCTTTATGTTGTGACTCAAGGATCAAACCCATTCACGACAAATTCCAGAGGGAGAGAGAGATTACATCTTTATCAAGCCCTTCTTGGAAATTGATGTCAAAGGGGGAGAGAGAGATCACATCAAAGCTTATCACTTAAAGAGATCACATCGAGAAGGAGAGAGAGATCCTTCAGTGAGGAGAGAGAGAGAGATTCTCGGGGAGAGAATACTAGTAGAAAGTATTTCTCAAGGATCCCAGATGCTTGGTGTTCAAGAGGAGAGATGTCACATGTCTTCTTGAGGGAAAGACATGTTCATATGTGCTTACTTGCATTAGTTTACTTTAGCTCGATCATTATTCATATCTTTCACTCATTTTTTTCTTGACTCTGATTTTTACATTTCCTATCTTCTCCCGATATCCCATGTTAGATTCAGGGAGCAAGACATCTAAGGGAAAGAGATCATTTAAATTCATTGCATATCTTTACTCTTGGGGACATGTCTAATCCAATGTGGTACTCAGTACTCACTCTCTACATGTCATCCCAGTCTTGGTATTCTTGTGGTTTCTTCTGTTTGCTCTGGCTAGTAGATGCATCTGTGTTATCTAACCTTGTTTTCACAGGTTCATTCCATCCTAAGCCAACTCAAGACCACAATGTAAGTATATGCATCATAATCATGTGTATGAGGAACTCTTGCTGATGTACATACTGTTTGCAAGAAGGACTCATGGGCATGAAGGTATTCTCTTTAATACTCTTTGCTCTGATGCATATAGCCAAGATACATGTAACACATTGCCTGCTCTATCATGGTTATCATATCACATTCTTCTATATTTCATATTCACATGATTGCATATATGTAGGGGGAGCCTATGCTTGTTACATGTCTTTCCAAAGCTTTACTTGCTATTCTTTATATCTTTATCTAAAGCTTTGATATATGTTGCCATCAATTACCAAAAAGGGGGAGATTGAAAGCACAAGTGCTCCCTAGGTGGTTTTGGTAATTAATGTAAACATATCTCTTGTTGGACTAACACTTTTATCTAGTATGTTTTAGATAAGTTCAACAATGGAGTGGCATGGACTAAAGGATGTGGGAACTCCTTCAAGATGCTAAGGACAAAGGATTGGCTCAAGCTTCAAGCTCAAGACTCTTCATTTTACATTTTAGTGATCCAAGATCACATTTAGTCTATAGGAAAAGCCAATACTATCAAGGAGGTATGAGGTGTTGCTTAATGAGCCTCTTGCTTCAAGTGCTTAGTGATATGCTCCAAATACCCTCAACTACTTTCCCATTTCCACACATATGTCCTAAACCTAAAGTCAAACTCGGCCCCACTGATTCTTTCTATCCGGCGCCACCGAGTTTGGATGTCTTAGCCACTGCCACAAACCCTAGGCAAATCGGTCTCACCGATAGGGATCTCGGTCTCACCGAGATGGGATTGTAATCTCTCTGTGTAAAATCGGTCTCACCGAGTTTGAGCAATCGGTACTACCGAGATTACAATGCAAACTCTTTGGTTAACTTGATAACAAAATCGGTCCTACCGAGTTTGATAATCGGTTCAACCGAGTTTGCCTGACCAACTCTCTGATTAGCTAATTACCAAAGTCAGTCCCACCAAAAATCACTAACGGTCACTAGGTTTACTAAATCGGTCCGACTGTGTTTAACGATTCGGTCCCACCGAGTTTGGTAAATTGTGTGTAACGGTTAGATTTTGTGTGGAGGCTATATATACCCCTCCACCTCCTCTTCATTCGTGGAGAGAGCCATCAGACTAAACCTACACTTCCAAAGATCCTATTTACGAGAGGAACTACCTACTCATGTGTTGAGGCCAAGATATTCCATTCCTACCATATGAATCTTGATCACTAGCCTTCCCCAAATTGCTTTCCACTCAAACCCTCTTTCCACCAGATCCAAATCCTATGAGAGAGAGAGTTGAGTGTTGGGGAGACTATCATTTGAAGCAAAAGAGCAAGGAGTTCATCATCAACACACCATTTGTTACTTCTTGGAGAGTGGTGTCTCCTAGATTGTCTAGGTGTCACTTGGGAGCCTCCGACAAGATTGTGGAGTTGAACCAAGGAGTTTGTAAGGGCAAGGAGATCGCCTACTTCGTGAAGATCTACCGCTAGTGAGGCAAGTCCTTCATGGGCGGCAGCAATGGTGGGATAGACAAGGTTGCTTCTTCGTGGACCCTTCGTGGGTGGAGCCCTCCGTGGACTTGGCGCAACTGCTACCCTTCGTGGGTTGAAGTGTCCATCAACGTGGATGTACGATAGCACCACCTATCGGAACCACGCCAAAAATATCCGTGTCTCCAATTGCGTTTGAATCCTCCAATCCCTTACCTTTACATTCTTGCAAGTTGCATGCTTTACTTTCCGCTGCTCACATACTGTCACGCCCAATATGCGACCCTATCCAAGAGGAACTGAAGGTCCCACCAAGGATAGACCCGCATATTGAAACGCTTCTGCAAGGTGGATATCATTACATCAACATTACATAATAGATGGGGATACATACAAGAGGCATACAATGCCACATGAATACAACATCATCATACATAAGATCATCATTCGACTACAGATGAAGCACAAAATGTAAACTCAACGACATCCACCACTGCTAGCCTGTGAGGCCGACAGGAACCTATCCCCGATCGAAGAAGAAGCGTAAGAAGAACTCCAAAACAATAACACCGCTCGCGTCAAGATCATCGCATAACCTTTACACCGCAAGCTGTTGGTGTAGTAATCTGGAGCCACGAGGACTCAAGCAATCCCATTACCATGGGTGTCAAGACTAGCAAAGCTAAATGGGAAAGGAAGGGGTAAAGTGGTGAGGTTGCAGCAGCGACTAAGCAGAGTATGGTGGCTAACCAACGCAAATAAGAGCGAGAAGAGAGCAAGCGGAACGGTCGTGAAGCTAGCAATGATCAAGAAGTGATCCTGAAATCCTACTTACGTCAAACATAACCCAGAAACCGTGTTCACTTCCCGGACTCGCCGAAAAGAGACCATCACGGCTACACACGCGGTTGATGCGTTTTAATTCGGATCTGGTGTCAAGTTATCTACAACCGGACATTAACAAATTCCCATCTGCCTATAACCGCGAGCCACGGCTTTTGAAAGATTATACCCCTGCAGGGTGTCCCAACTTAGCCCATGATAAGCTCTACGCGATCAATCGAAGGATATTCCTTCTCGCCGGAAGACCCGATCGGTCTCGGAATCCCGGCTACAAGACATTCGGCGATAATAAAACAAGACCAGCAAAGCACGCCCGAATGTGCCGACAAATCCTGATAGGAGCTGCACATATCTCGTTCTCGAGGGCACACGGATTGTCCAAACTTCCGTAGGTGATCCTAGAGTTGCCCCCCGGTAGCCACCGGCTGGCGATTTGGACCAGCACTCACGACGAACCTTTGGCCCCCGGGGTAAAATAAGATGACCCTCGAGAGCGCGACTCCCAAAGGGAAAAAAAAGGGCTAGGTGAGGCAAATGGTAAAACCAAGGTTGGGCCTTCTTTGGAGGAGTTTTATTCAAAGCGAATCGTCAAGGGGTCCCATAAATCACCCAACTGCCGTTAGGGACGCAAAATCCGGGAACATAATACCGATATGACGGAAACTAGGGCGGCAAGAGTGGAACAAAACACCAGGCATAAGGCCGAGCCTTCCACCCTTTACCAAGTATATAGATGCATTAATTATATAAGAGATATTGTAATATCCCAACATAAACATAAACATAATCCAACATGGAGCAATCTTCATCTTACCGCAACTAGCAACGCTATAAGAGGGCTGAGCAAAAGCGGTAACATAGCCAAACAACGGTTTGCTAGGAAGGGTGACAAAGGTTAGAGGTTCATGGCAATTTGGGAGGCTTGATAAGCAAGTGGTAGGTAACGCAGCATAGCGATAGAACGAAACAACTAGCATAGCAATGATAGTAATGAGATCCAAGGTGACGGTCATCTTGCCTGAAATCCCGGTAGGAAGAAGAACGAGTCCATGAAGAAGATGAAGTCACGAAGAAGAACCAAGCGTGAGCGAGCGAATCCTCACTTCGGCATGGCAATACGGGAACTATCGAGAAGAAGCACACAACATAGTAAACACACGACACATGAAGAAGGCATGATGCTCAATCAAGTATGATGCATGACAAGGCTACATGAAGCTACTCATGGCAAAATATGATGCCTACAAGACCAACACATCAAAGCAAGTTTAAATGAGGCCGGAAACAACATAGAACAATTCCGGTAAGTCCTCATATGCAAATTTCGAAATCGGTCCAGATCTGAATAACTTTATGTTCAAGTTGTTAAACATAAATTTAAGATGCACCAAGATGATCTACACGAAATTCTAGTCAAGTTACATATAAAGTTCATTTAATTAGAACTCACGCCTAGAAGATATGAGCAAAACAAGTTAAACATGGCATTGATACAAAATGCATTCAAATATCAAGCAAACACCTCAAAACAAGTATGCAACATGATAATATGAAACTACGTGCAAAATCAAGCAAGTTTCATATAGAGCACACACTCAAAAGCGAGCAACGGTGAAACACATACACTCCAAACAATAAATAGCACCAATCTGACCAAAACAGCAAGTAGGCATCTAGCAAACATCAAAACAACATGCTAAAGGACCTAAACATGATAACAAAAGGCATGGCCATAATGTACAGGTAAAGCATTACAAAACATGAACACTGAGATATCTCCGGAAACAACTAGAACATGCTCAAAAAGACATGGCAAGATTGCATATAATAACAGGTTCACACACTTGGCAGAATTTACAGGACATGGCAGAAATAACATCAGGTTGCAATGTCTAGAGCTATCAAACAACATGTTACAGCAAGCTATCATGTCAAACTAGAGCATGGAATGCATCTAATCAAAGCATAAAACAAAAGTCCCTTAATGACCATGAGGCAAAAGGGCACAGAAAGTACAGTTGCAAGCATGTGAACATAGCAAAAACATAAACAGATTCAGACTTAGTGAAAAACTGGAGCATGGCATAAACAGATAACAAGTAGGCATGTTGGTGAGCTTGAAGCACTCACTACAGAGCAATACATGGCATAGAAAGGTAACCAAAAGCAAGACGGTATAAATATGAATCTAAGAATGGCAATAGCATAGTCATAGGGTGCTTGGATCACTAGCAAAACACATGGCAAAACTGAACATAATGTTAACAGGCTGACAGCAACATTATGTAGCAAGTTTGAAGCAAGACTGAAACAAGCTACATCAGGCTATAAATGCAACACAAGGCATGAATGGATATATCATAACATATATAACGAAACACCCTCAGTGAACATCTCCAGATTATGCATAAAACTCATGGTATCAACAGGTTTACATGGCAACAAAAAGTAACAGGCTCAGACTTAGCAGAAATCACTAAGTCACAGAAATCAGCAACATCACGGAGGCTACTTTGCATGCTTGTGCTAGTCACCACATAGATCACAAAAATACATGGCATACACCCCTGGAAAGATGGATGGCATAGATCAAAACACCTGTAGAGGTCATGCTCATAAGATGCACACATCAAATGCAAAAAAAAAATGACAAATCACCAAGTTCTGATAACTGGCAGCAGATAACATCATATATCACTCTTGCAACGATGATTCAGGCATCTAGATGACCTCAAATGAATATGACGCAATGGAATGAAATGGTGTACTCGTTGAGGCGAACAATTCGACATATTACACGCATGAAACGAAGCTACGGATGCGGAGATACAGTGCCACGAACATGGCATGAAAATTACACAGATCTGGGACTTGGGCAAATTTCACCTCCGCGAAAAGTGGACGGGGACGTTCCGGGACGGAGAGATCCGGGGACGGCGGAGGCGTTGGGTCGACGAACTGGTGGATCTGGTCCACCTGACCAGATCCGGCGAGGACCGCGGCGACTCTTGCCGGAGGATGGCCGGAGCAGCGCCGACGAGGTGGGGACGGGAGGAGGACGGTCGGCCGTCCGAGGTCGGGAAGGCGGGAGGCGAAGCGCCGCGGCAGTAGGGGCGGCGGGCGGAGCTTCAGCGCCTTCGAGGAAGCAGACGGAGGGGCGGCGGTGACCGATCTGAGCCCAGTAGGCGCGGCCGAGACGGGCGGCGTCATGGGCGATCTTGGCAAGAACGACGGACGGGCGGCGAGGACCAGCAGCGCGGCGCTTTCCGGATCCATGGCGCGCGGCAGTGCAGGGCGACGGGCTGAGGGGCCGGTGCTGAGCCTGCGGGCGGCTGGCCGCTGGTGGCCGGGGTATGCGTGGCGGACGCCGATTAGCGGAGGGCGGAAGCTGACGCGTCCGGGGAAGATCGGACATGTCCAGGCTGCGGAGAGGCCTAGGTTAGGGTTGACTTGCTGAAAATCGATGGGGAGCACCTATTTATAGGTAGAGGGAGCTAGGAGAGTCCAAATGAGGAGCGGTTTTCGCCCACACGATCGTGATCGAACGACCGAGAGCATGGAGGGGTTTTGGATGGGTTTTGGCCCACTTTGGAGGGGGTGTTGGGCTGCACACAAAAGAGGCTTTGCGGCTACCCGGTTAACCGTTGGAGTATCAAACGACCTCCAAATGGCACGAAACTTGACAGGCGGTCTACCGGTGCTATACCAAGGCCTCTTGACAAACCTCGGTCCATTCCGAGAACGTTTAACACCCACTCACGGGGGAGACAAAAGGGGAACGCCGAGGGCATAGGATCGCCGGATTGCAAAAGCAGACAACGGGGAAAATGCTTTCGGATGCATGAGGCGAACAACCGTATGCAAAATGAGATGCACATGATGACATGGCAAAATGCAACACGCAAGCAAATGACATGGCAACAACGACGAATAACTGGCGGACACCTGGCGCATCGAATCCGGGGTGTTACACATACTCTTTGCATGCTTGCTTGCTATATGCTGTGAATGTTAAACTTGTGCCTAAACTCCACTCAAACTTTAAAGAAACTTAAAAACTGCAACTTTGGCTCTTTGTGTCTAATCACCCCCCTCTAGACACCTCTTCTCAAGGTCCTACAAGACAGGATTCATTCGACTCCTCGCCCAAGCCGGAGCCCAAGTAACAGCAGACATATGGATTCGGAGGCCTTGTCATGCAACGGCCAGCGCCGTAATCAGCCCGATGGATATAATCCGGTACATGACAGGATACGTCGAGAGGATGAGCGGGCGGCTCAACAGGCGGCTCAGCAGGCGGCCCACCAAACCTTCCCGGATTATCCAACGACTTCTGTTGAGGCAGGAGTGGCCACTAGAACCAGCGGCGTTCCTTGTTTGGTGCCGGCTTTGCATAATGAGCATCTGCCCAAGGATTTCAAAGGACCCCGAAAGGTGCCAAATTATATGGCCGATTTATAGCCCGGGGCGTGGATTGAAAGCTATGAGATGGCCATGGAGCTGTTGGAGGTCAGCGATGCGGTGATGGCCAAGTACTTCACCATGATGTTGGATGGAACGGCCCGCACTTGGTTAAAGGGGTTGCCGCCTAATTCCATTGGCTCATGGGCAGAGTTAAAAGCCCGGTTCGTCCAGAACTTCAAAGATACCTGCAAGCAGCCCATGTCAATTGTGGACTTGACTAATTGTAAGCAAGAGGAGGGTGAGTCGACCACTCATTGGGTGCTCCGAGTCAAGGAGATAATACATTAAATGCGACAAGATGGATCTTGAAGCTCTGCAGTCTTAATGTTGGAGAAAAATTGCCGATTTGAACCTCTGAAACAGAAGCTAGGGCGCCTCAAGAGTGATTGTAATGATATGGGCCTGCTGATGGCGGCTCTAGTCAAATACGCCAATTCTGATAGTACCAAGGATCCCGCGTTTGATGAAGAGAAGATAGGGAAGGGAAAGAAGAATGGCAACGGAAAGGGTCAGCAGCATAACCCGGCGAATCAAGGAGGCAATAAGCGTAAGGCCGACGGTAACCCGGAGTTTGTGGCCAATACCAATTCACAAGGTAACAATCAACAACGCAAGGGGAGGCCGCCCCCTCGGTCCGGCGGGTCAGGTCCTACTCTTGAGCAACTGCTTAACGAACCATGTCCGAGACACGGCACTCGGGAAAGGCCAGCCACTCACCTATGGAAGGATTGCGCGATCATGAAGGCTTTCAAAAACTCTAACACGTTGGATGGCAATCATGGAGTCCTGGTGGCGGCTCGGTGGAGGCGATTTTCATGGCCCGGTGGCGGCTCAAACTCGACTATCGTGGAAATCAAGGTGGCTATAATCAATGATGCAGTCGGGGAGGTCAGCGATGTGATCAGGTTATCGGAGCAATCCAAAGCAATGAATAGTGGACGGTATCATGTGTTCACCACTAGCTTATGCAAATGAGACCGTAAGCTTCATAAAGAGGCTGTGAAATATTTGTTGAGCTGACGGTTCCCGTTATTTAAGGTGGTCGAGCGAGCAGCCTATTGTGTGGAGCAGGAAGATCACCCTCCCGGGTTGACAATCGGGTCGATTAGCCTATGGTGGTAGCGCCTCAGGTTGGTGGATATAAATTCACTAAAGTACTCATGGATGGAGGTAGCAACATTAACATCCTCTATTATGAGACCTTTCGACGTATGGGGTTGACTGACAAAAATTTAAAGACATCCAACACTGTTTTTCATGGAGTGGTGCCTAGTAAGTTGGCCTACCCAGTTGGTAAGATTGGGCTGGAGGTAGCTTTTGGAGATGAGCATGATTCTAGGGCTGAGAAATTAACCTTTGAGGTGGTCAAGATCAAAAGCCCATATCACGCTCTGTTTGGACGGCCGGTTACGCCAAGTTCATGGCACGACTGTGTTATGTTTACTTGCAGCTTAAGATGCCGGTCACAAGGGCACCATTCTTGTGCATGGGAGTCGGAAGATAGCCACAGGAATGTGAGGAGGGTGATCTTGCCTATGCCGAATCTGTTTGTCGCGTGAGTAAAAGCTAAAAGTTTTATAAGGATAACGTTGACCCAGCGGACATGACATCTCTGAAGAAGCCAACCACAGAGCACGACCCGGTGATGAAGTTTAAGTCGGCTGATGACACCAAGCTTGTTGATTTTACTCCAGGCGACCCATCTTAACAATTCAGTATCAGTGCCAATCTGGATCCTAAATAGGAAAGCGCGCTCATCGAGTTCATCCATGAGAATCGGGACATCTTTGCATGGAAACCTTCTGACATGCCGGGTGTACCGAGAGATTTTGACAGTTATTTGAGCCGCCGGTCCTTGCGGCTCCCATTCATAAAGAGCCGCTATTGTTATCGTGGCCGCTAACTCACGTCTTTGTCGGTGTTGCAATTGTCTTTGGGCGCCAAGCAGTGGCAAGGAGCATCCGGTTCAATGGCGGTTTACTACATCGATGAGGTGCTTATTGAGTCTAAGCAAAGATATCCACATTGGCGTAAACTTGTTTATGGGGTGTTCATGGCGAACGGAAGCTTAAGCAATACTTCCAGGGTCACCCCATCAACTGGTGGTAAGTTCTGCTCCTTTGGGAGACATCATCCGGAATAGAGAGGCTACGGGGCGAGTAGTCGCCAAATGGGCCATTGAGCTTGGGCCTCATGGTTTTGAAGTATGTGCCACGCCTTTGCTATTAAGTCTCAAGCACTGGTGGACTTCATCAATGATTGGACAGAACTACAGACGCCTGAGGAAAAGCCGGATAACACATATTGGACTATTCATTTTGATGGATCCAGGCAGTTGAAGGGCTCGGGGGCTCGAGTTGTTTTAGCTTCCCCTTGAGGTGAAAATTTTTGTTATGTGCTCCGGTTGATGTTTCCCTGTACTAACAATGCAGCTAAGTATGAGGCCTTGTTCCGTGGTCTTCGGATGGCTAAGGAGATGAACTTAAGCCGGGTAAGGTGCTTGGGCGACTCAGATTTGGTGGCTCAACACGTGTCAGGCAAGTGGGACTCTAAGGATCCTCTCATGGTCGCTTATCGCCGTGAAGTTGACGATGTAGCTGGGCACTTCAAGGGTTATCAAGTGGAGCATATCGATCAAAGGAAGAATGAGGCGGATGATGCTTTAATCCGGCTGGGATCTCAGCGTAAGCCGGTGCCACCTAACACCTTTTTGGATGTTTTGCATAACCGTTCTGTCAAGTTGCCCATAGAGGAAGACTTGGCTGTTCCAGATCCAGAAGCGCAATTGGTGGCGGCTCTTCACGTCATCCCGGATTGGACAGTGCCATATTTGGCTTACATGATCCAGGGTGAGTTGCCTGAGGATGAGACCTTGGCTAGACAAATCATCCGGCGGTCTAAGTCCATGACAATTGTTCATGGTGAGTTGCATCATCGTGAGTATTCTTGGGCGTTTTCAACGTTGTGTATAGCCCTACGGAAGGTCGGAAATACTTCGTGGAGATCCATGAAGGGGATTGTGGTCATCACATGGCTCAAAATCTCTTGTGGCCAAAGCTTTCCGTCATGGTTTTTATTATTGGGTCGACGGCTCATCTTGATGCGGAGGATGCAGTCGATAAATGTGATGGTTGTCAAAAATTCTCACGACGAGCTCATATCTTGCCGGCTCAAGCATTAAGGATGATTCCAATTGCTTGGCGTTTGCGATCTGAGGCTTGATATGGTTGGGCCTTTCAAAAGGTCCAAGGATAAAAAGACACACCTCCTGGTGGCGGTTGATAAATTTACAAAGTGGGTTGAAGCAGAGCCGGTCAGTAAGTGTGATGCAGCCACAACGGTTCATTTCATGAAAAAGGTGATCTTTCGTTTTGGTTTTCCACACAACATCATAACTGACAATGGTACTAATCTGTCTAAAGGTGCTATGGAAGAGTTCTGTCAACGAGAACATATCCGGCTCGATATTTCATCAGTATCTCATCCTCAGTCCAATGGTCAAAATTTGAAAAAGAGCCAATCAAGAGATCTTGAAAGGTATAAAGCCCGGCTCATGGTCCCTTTAAAGCGGCCTTGGTTGTTGGGTGGAGGAATTACCCTCTGTGATTTGGAGCATCAACACTACACCTAACAGATCTCTGGGTTATACACCTCTCTTCATGGTTTCACGGGCGAGGCGGTCCTTCCAAGTGACATCCGTCATGACTACTTCGAAAGTGGCGGCTTACGTTGAAGGCGATAATGAACAAGCTCATCGGGATGCACTTGATTTGTTGGATGAGAAGCGAGATTTGGCAATAGCCCGCTCGAGGATTTACTGCAACAGGACCTGCATCGTTATCACACGGCCGCCGGAGTTAGATCCAGAACCTTTCAAGAAGGTGACTTAGTGCTCGGCTCATCCGAGGATCAATCCGATATGCACAAGCTATCCCCCCCTTGGGAAGGTCCCTTTGTGGTCAGCAAGAACCTGAACAACGGGTCATATTACCTCATCGATGTTCGAGAGCACAAAGACTCACGTAAGTCGGAAGAGGAGACCCGCCATGACCGTGGAATATCGGCTCATCTTGACCTTGCGCACTTGAGCCACCGGCTCTCAGGATGTACATATCTTGACGATGTATATATTATGAAAAGCAATAAAGCAAGACCTCTGTCCTTTTTATCCTCAAAAGTTTATATGTCTTCCTTATTGCATTGTTAAAACATCCAACAGGAGCAGATCATATTCGAATCCGGCTTTCCCTTTGGTACGGCTTATGATCATATTTGAATCTAGCCATGATCATTTGGGGCTTCCTGTTCAAACATAGGTCGTATTTGAACCAAAGAGAACATAGCTGTCGATACCCTCTTGATCGGCATACTGCCAAACTCACTAGGGGGCTTCTTGATCGTATCCGAATCATAGCTCAACCCATTTTGAGTCGGCGTGGATCGTATTCGAATCAGCGATCGTTAAACAACTTTCAAGGTCACTTGGGGCTTCTACTGTTCAAACATAAAATTAGTATTCGAACCAAAGAGAACATAGCTGTCGATACCCTCTTGATCGGCAACGCCAAAGCCATTGGGGGCTATATGATCTTATCCGAATCTTAGCTTAACCCCTTTGGAACGGTTTACTGATCGTATTCGAATCAGAAGCCTTAGAATTTTGTCTATTTCTCATAACACTTTGCAATCACAATTATTTGACTATCTTGAGATCATTTTTTGAAAGCGTTTATGGGGTGGTTTCTATTCCACCGGCTTAACCTTGATCAATATAGTTGTTAGCACATAACAAACATCATATGGGCTGGGTTTTTTCAGAATTGAGTTCTCACCCTCATTGTTCGGGTCACATAAACCGGCAGCGTAATCAAAGGATCACATGTATGCTGTTACGATTATGTCTCAAGGATATAATTGAGAACCGGCTTTTTTATGATTTTTTGATTCATACTCCGGGTTATCCGTAAAATATATGACCCTCCATGCGGTAAGCTGCCAAGGGACTTGTGTTTTGTTCTGTATGCAGGACAATTAAAGCAGCTCTTTAAGCATAAAGAAAGTAGAGGATCAGCATAATACGGAGGAATATAAGATGGTGGCTTAAACTAAGCGGTGTTGGCGCCACACACACACGTCTTGTGATAGCACGACAAAATTAAGTGTTTTGCTACCCTATTACATGACTCCCGAGTCCGAACAATGAAGCATTGTTTTTAGGAAGGCATAAATATAAGTCGCCCGACGGATCACTCGTTTTGTTGGCATGAAGCTTCCGGTTCATCCCTTTCCGCTCCTCCATCTGTTTCCCTGTCCTGGAAGGTTGATGATGACCAGTCAATGCCACTCAAAGCTTCAAATTCAGCTTCATCATCAATTAACCCGGCCGGATCGACTTGGGGAAGGTATGCTTACAAATTGGAGGAGGATCGGGCTGTGCTTCATAATGTGGCGTTGGGATTCTCTGCTTCGGTCACATAACCGGCTGGTACTTGGTAAGGTCAGTGTCATTACCAATCGAATTAGCCCACAGGCGTATTTCCTTCATGCTTGACGGTGAAATTCTTACGGTCAAATGGGGTGCCGTCCTCCTTGAGCGCTTGGATACCCAAAGGCGATGTCGGCGGGTCCAGCTCTGGTAGCCACGCCTTGGCCGGCTTAATGCGGCTATGGCTCCGGCTCTTGCGGAAGCCCGTCTTAACTCTTGGACCCGTTGAGGCAGCACGGCAAGCCGCCTTAGTACATCCGCCAGGAGAGTGGGAACCTCATTCGACAAAGCCACAACGGCTAAAGCACGTTGTGACCCAGTGTAGAGTTGTTCCACCAGTGTATAAACCGCTTTCAGCTTTATCACCATGCTTTGGTTCAAATTGGAGCTTCTGGGGCCTGCATTACAAAATCAGGTGAGTCGGTGACAATTGAGATACTCGTTGAAAAAGATATAAAGTATCTAACACTTGCAGAGTAACTTACCAAACATTGCTGAGACCATCTGAGATATATGGCGTTTTAAGCCGGGTAACTTTCGGCGATTGTTTTACCGCTAGAGCTGCCTCACGGTTTCTCCATCCAGTTGATCAAGGAGACCTTTTCATCAGCCCAAAGCCTTCTTATACTGCTTCAAATCTCCTTTCAATTTCTCTTGTTAAGATACACTCTAACTCAAATTTGGAGTTGGCCTTTTGGGTTTCGATCTCTGAGCTTCAGGCGATTCTTCAAGTCGAAATCTCCGATTCAAATTGACTCATGGCGGCCTGTATGTGAATGTTGGAGTTCTGATCGAATCATCATAATGCAACATTAAGTCCCAAGCACTTTGCAAGCAAAGATACTTGGCACTTGGGGGCTAATGTATCTTTGAAGAACTCTATTTAAAGTGGTGGTTCATGGAACTAAGTCCCAAGCACTTTGCAGGCAAAGGTACTTGACACTTGGGGGCTAATGCATATTGCCGTTCAAGTATTTAATTAAAACATGGTAAGGACCGGTTCAAACATGTTGTTCTAAGCGACCTTCGGGTGCTTCTGAGATAAGCGGGCTTCGGCATATATTACTAATTTGGTATTAAGTCTACAACATATTTCATCATAAGCAATAGACTTGGGGGCTGGTGTAATAAGGATAAATAAAGAATAGCAACAAGAGTTATACCTCAGATTTTTGGTGTATCTGTTTCACCGTGTCAACTTCCAGGTCACGGCTACTGTGCACTTGACTTATATAACCAGAGACAATTTCTCCAATACTCGAGATGAGTATAATCAGGTGACATCCATCTTGGCTTTGCGGCGTTCGAAGTTCTTCTTCCTTGGCGAGCACTTGGCGGCCAACTGATTAGGTCTTCGGTTCAACAAAGTCGATCTTAATGATCTCGACGTCCGGGTAATCCGCCTTGGCGGGCTAGGGATCTCTGGGTTCTCGAACCGTCAAGGGCTTACTCGTGCCCGGCGGATCGATAGTAAGAAGCCGGAATGTCTTGGGTTTGTTCAGCGGCTCATGTGCGTGGGTGTCGAGCGGCCGTTACGAAGCTCCGATTCGATCACGATCGGCTCTTCGGCCGGCTTATTTTTCTTCGCCCTCTTGCTGGGCTTCACTTGTACGCTGTGTACAAATAAGAAAGGTTAGTAAAAAAAATATGGGTAATATAAGCACAAGATAAGAAGATTATTATTACCCTGGAGCAGTTTTGAAAGCCGGCATATTAGACTGCGTTGATTCGCCGGAGGAAGGTGAAGTTCCCTAATAATTTGAGTCGGAAGAATTGAGCGGTTGACGAATGAAACCCGCTATAGGATACAAAGAATGTAAATCGGAGATGACCTCAGTTCGGCGTTTTCTTGTTACATCAGGTAAGCCGCAGGAAAGTTCCGCATCTTTATTGGTCCGAGTCTGCCTCCGGTTCTCGTGAATCTGTCGCTTCAAAAGAAATTGAGGATCTTGGTAAGCCAAAGGATGAGAAAATCGTACTTTCCGGGTTACTCTTCGAACTTTCTGTCTCGGCAAAGGCTCGGAGTCGGAGGAAATTATAGTTACCTCTTCAATTGCTACATGACTCGCTGCGGTATCCTCCTGATGATAATCGGTGTCAATAAGATGGTTAAAAAAGGAGCCTAAAGAGTCAAGAGCTACCTCTGACTCGGAGGTATCCTCCAAATGAAGCATATCTGAGGCGCTAGGCTTGTTCCCTTCTTCAAGGCGGTGACTTTCCCGGCGGCTATCTTGGTCTTCCTGTCTTACTTTGCAGCCTCATGGTCATACTTGAACTTCCAAAATTCATCGTCGACTGTAAATTACAACAAAGGTTTTGAGTCTGCAGCGAAATTATTAAAGATTAAGGGTAGAATGCTTAAGTTAATGGCTTACCATTTGGAGCAGGTTAGTTTTGCGGAAAGGACTTAAGCCCACTTTCCATAATCTGCCCAGTGCTCTCATTCAAGAGACTTGAGTGCATGGGATTCGGGTTCAGCGGACCCTCTAGGTTCAACACCAGGGTCTTGGCGTGGAGATTTCGCCTCTACCTACACTGCACCTCGCCGCCACGCTAGGATCTAAGCTATGAAAAGAAGAACAGCACAAGAGACCACGGGGTTTATACTAGTTCGGGCCACCATTGTGGTGTAATACCCTACTCTAGTTTGTGGTGTGGTGGATTGCCTCTTGGGGCTGATGGTGATGAACAATACAAGGGAGAACAGCCTCGCGAGGTACATTCTTAAGTGGCGCGATGAACTGCTAGGGAGTTCGATTAAGCTTCTCTCTCTCGGGTCCGGGATCGACCTCAACGTGTCACTCAACGTCCACCCCTACCTGTGGGTGGCTAGTCCTATTTATAGGCAAAGGCCTCAGGCCTCTTCCCAAATATTGAGCGGGAAGAGGCGCCAACAATTGGCCATTTTGAAGGGGAACATCTGGTACACTTATCCTGACTAAGCTGGTCCTCGCCGCCAAAGGCTCTGAGTGGTGACGCCTTTGCTTGGGCTCCTAATGACTTCCTTCCTGCCGTTCGCAGCCAGTCTTGGTCTTATTGCAAAATGGATGCCTTTGCTTGATGCTCTCACGCTGCAGCAGTCCCTTTGCACCAAAGAGGAAAGGAGGACCTTGCTGCGGGTGGCGCCCGTCTGGCGCCCGTCTGGCGCCTTGATCGTCATGGCTGCGTCATGGGCACCTCGTGAGGTACCCCGCCTTGATCTCGCCTCCTGCAAGCCGGCCCCAGCGAGGTTGTGCCCGAGGAAGCTTCCTGTCGTCTGCCCCGCGAGGCGTGGCCCCTCGAGAGGGTCTTGAGATTGTGTTGATGAAGATGGGCCGTGCTTGGCCTCCACTTGAGCCACGCCCGGAGCCACAGTGCAAGCAAGTCTAGGGACCCCGTTCCCGGAAGCAGCAAGTAGCCCCGGACCCAAAGGCGCGCCGGACTTGGCTGGCCGAGAGAAGCGAAGGGCAAGTCTTGGCGCGCCTTGAACCTGACAGCTGCGGCCTTGGGCGCCAGCGTGGCCGGTTGATTGGACGTAAGGTGCCTTTTAGCAATCAAGCTTGAGAGTCGATAAAGGAGCGGCATCTGTCTCGGCTTCGCTTCCTTTGCTTCCTCCGGCTACTGCCCAGATCCCCTTTCTTGCGCCCCTCCTTCCTGCCTCCGAAATCTTCAGATCTACTTCGACCGCGCGCTCCAGCAAGACATGGCGCCTCGCCAGACCGGAGCTTGGTACTAACCGCCCATGGACTACGCCCGAATGTGTGCGAGGCGAGCTTTGCCCGGTGTGCAGGATGGTGGCGGCGCAAGGCATCGGCGGGCGAAGGTGTTCAAGGCGGCTCCACCCTTCCACGAGGGCCAAGGGAGCACCTTCTATCCGCGCCGTAAAGCACCATTGCTGCCGGTCTGGTGCCTCCCTTCTCTGAGTTTTTCTTCTCTGTCCTCCGCCATTACAAGCTTCAAGCTCTGCACCTCCACCCCAACTCTGTTCTTCTTCTGGCGATCTTCGCCTACTATTATGAGGCTCACGTCGGGGTGCAGCCCTCGGTGGCCTTGCTGCGCCACTACTTCTTGCTCCCGACCTCTCGTGGTCCCGCCTCCGCGTGCGCGAGCTTTGTCGCGTATGGTAGCTCCAACGCCATCTCGAATCCTAGGAAGAGGATTGAGGGCTTCAGGAGCAAGTGGGTCATGGTAGATGTTGGGCGCATCCACCCTCGGCTGATCCTGCCCACGGAGCACCCTGCAAGCTCCGTTGATTGGTCTCATGGCGGAGCACCACGGATCCCATGCCTTGCCGGTGTTGCAGAAGATGGACGCGGATATGAGGCCAGTCAACATGGCAACGGCGAAGCTGACCGGTGCATCGCTCCTGAGGGAGTTCCCGGAGCATCAGGTGGCCCCGCTTCGTCAGCACTTCAGCTTGTGGAGGCCCGCGCCCAACTCCTTGGTCTTGGCCGAAGATCTGCCCGGTCCTCCAATCCTTGGTCGGGGTGGCGTGGCGAGGTTGGAGGGCGCTCTGCCTCTTTGTTCCTCCGAGATGATTGGGATCAGGTGGTGAAATCCATGCCCGCCTTCAATGGGGGCGGGCCCGTGCCCGTCGAGGTTCCCGAGGACCCGGCCTGGCCACAGCAGCAGTGAACGTGTCTTCCGGCGACTCCATCGAAGAGGAGGAAGAAGAGGAGCGGGAAGAGGGGCTTGACTCCGAGGCGACTGACGGAGAGTCGAGAGCTCCCCTCCCGCGGCGTAGGTCCCACGCTCTCCGCCTCCTGCCCGGCGGCAGCAGCGAGGATGGCGATGGCCAGGCGGCGTGAGCCTGCCCGATCCCAAGAAAGGCAGGACTGGGCTGGTCCCGGGTCTGCCTCCGGCCTCGAGGCGATCCGCCAGACGGTGCCTCCTGCCCCGGGCTTCCCGAGGCCCGATCCCTGCAGCCAGCTTTCAGGCTTCAAGTATGGCCGGAAGTTGCTCGAGCTCGCAAGCGATGACCAGTAAGTGCTTGATTCTTGCTTTATTCCTTGTTTTGTCGCTGAGGCTTGACGTCTGTGTCTCTTGGCTAGGCTGGCCCCTGCGGCGAAGAGGCCGAAGGGACCTCCCCGAGGTCCCGTGCTGAAACAGCCTCTCTGCCCCCTTGAAAGAAGGTGGGGCTGCAGGCGCGGGCCTCCCCACTTGGCCGTCCTCGCGAGGCTCAGGCTGAGACGGCTGGGCGAAGCTTAGCCCCAAGTGTTAAGCGACTCTGAGATGTCCTTGCACGATGCACTGCCACGGGCCGGGGCATGTAGGTCCCGCCTCGGAGATACAGTGGTCACGCCGCCGCTTTCTCCTTCTACTCATGACCGCCGCTCTCCGACTCCTCCCCATCTGGATCATGCTGCTCCTGAACTGGACCCCGGCTGTGGCAGGATCTTCGGGCGCCACCCTCGGCTTGGTGGCCGGGTGCACAGGCCCAGCTTTGGATTCGCTCTCGGCCTTGTCGATTCGGCGGCGCTGGTCCAACGGCTTGCTGACGAGGGAGAAGCGAGCCGATCCTCGGGCGAAAGCTGCCCGCGACGCCGCCTTGGGGGAGGTGGCTGACGTTCGAGGTCGCTGCAAGGCACTAGAGAGCGAGCTGTAGGGCCTACGGGACCAGCTTGCCAAGGAGGCCCGCATCCGCCAAAAGCAGGAGGAAGACATGAAGGCTCATGAGGCGGCCGTCAAGGATCGGGCGTAGCCAAGCTCAAGAAGCGCCGTGACCGCTTTGGGCGTATTTGGAGCAAGAGTTGGAGGCGAGGAAGGTCGAGCTAGACGGCAAGGCGCGGGTTCTTGCTGAGGATCGCGTCGCCTTCACGGAGATGGAGGTGAAGGCTCACACCTTGCTGAGGACGCTGTATGACAGCAGCCTGGAGAGCCCGCTGGCGCCGAGGCTGACCCGTAAGCTGCTTCCCTTCACGATCCGCTCTTGAAGATGTCACCCTTGGCCTTGGCCCTCGATTGAGGCCGAGGCCGCGTCTTAATCTTACCTTTCTTGTTGACGGTGAGTCCTCACCCACATCTACCTTAGCGACCCCAACGTCGACCTCGTGACTTCTTGGAGCCGATAGCAGCCGTGAGCTTGCCGCTACTAGCTCTTTGAGGCTGTGAAGGGCACGTCTTGGAGGCTCTGCTAAGCAGTTCGGGCCTTCAGCACCAAGCCGAAACGAGGCGCTGCCGGCCCTGCGGCTCCACGAGGCGAACCCACTCCGCGCAGCTCCGCCACCGACAAATAACTCCATGGTGGCTCCCATTCTACTTCTAATTCCTGCAACATGTATCATGCCTCGGGGAGGCGTTTAAACTTGCGTTTGGTGTTGTGATAACAATTAAGGACTGTAATATTTGCTTTTTGAATTCCTTGAGATTTGCGATTTTCCTTCCTACTTGCTTGTGTTCTCGCCCCGGCAGAGCCGGCCTCACTTGCTCGGCCGCCCGTTAGCCCAGAGCCGGAAACCAGGCTGAGACCAAGGAGTGAGGGCTACGTGACAAGTTAGGCTCTGAGTCGCGATGCTCAGAGTCCCCTTAGCGCATGAACAGCAAGTAGGGAGGTGAGGTGTGTGGGTGGATCTACCATTCTACGTCTGCAGAGCCCGGCCCAGCATACCTCAACCGCCGTTGTAGCCTTCCGGAACTAAGGAGTGAGGGGCTACGTGACCAGTTAGGCTCATGAGTCGCGATGCTCAGGAGTCCCTCTTGACGCTTAAATGGCCTTCATACCTTGGCTCCGCTCGGGGAGTGGCGTCACGACAACCAGGCCGAGGGGCCTGGTTGAGTGGCGTCGTCTGGGCGTGACTCAGCGCAGCCCGTGCCCAGCCCCTCGCGGCACTCCCGAGGGGAGGCGTTGCGATGAGGCCGACTCCAGCTCTGGGCTCCCTGAGGTTGATGCGGCCGGGGCCACCCTCGATTATTTATCACCAGCCTTGAGCATAGCGCTTCGTATGTGTGCAGGCATAGCCGCTCCTCGGCGGTGTCGTCGGCCAGTAGCATGAGCATGGTGCTTCCACTGGTGCATGGGAGGGGCTCCCCTCGGGAGGAGCCAGGCGTGCTCTGACCCATACGACACGGCGGGCACTGGCAGTAGGGCCTCATGAGGTGTATCTGGGCACCGTGAGCGCCGCAGGACTCACGAGGCCCTACCTCAAAGGCGGGTTCTGCGCTTGTACTGAGCCTTAACTTGTGATTTGTTCCTGCAAATTTGGTTAGATGCCGGCACTCTCGTCCTCGGGTCCGGCCCTCGAGCTGGTCTCACCGTAGTTGGTATGCCAGTCGCGATGCCGTGGACAAGGCGAGAGGGTGAGGGCCGGAGAGCCGATAGGAGCCCTGAGTCGTGATGCTCAGGTACCCCCCCTTTAACGTGCAAGCGGCCGACATGAATGAAGAAGAGGTGTCGTGGACAGGCATCAAATAACAAGCATGATGGGTCAAACGCATGACCCGAAATAAACGCTAGAGGGATAAATGCCGCTGGGTCTGGCCCGAGCGACTTGGGGATGGTGCGGCCCATGGGGCGCCCCCAACAAAGTAAGCTAGGAACATGAAGTAAAAAGGGATACACGCCTGAGGGCCGGACCCAACGGCCTGGGAATAATGCAGCCCGAGGGGGCGCCTCCCAGTGGAAATGAAAACTCGAAGGATGTCACTGATAACATTGAGGACGAAGGGGTGTTGGAGTAGCAGACTTGGTGGGTCAGGAGGCCGGTCCTCACGAGCCCCAGGCCCAGGAGCCTCGGGAGGCTCCGGAGGCACTGGTGGCTCCTCGTGGGCCATCTTCATCTCCGCCTGCGGAACGCCTGGCCTCTTGAGCCTCCAGGATGCTCCCCATGAGGCGCCGATGCCCAGCGGTGGCCCGATTGACAAGCCGTGGGGGCATGCGAGCGTAGGCTGTGGGGTGGGCCTTCGCAGCGCCCCCAGCGTGAGGTCGGCGCGCTCCCGAGAGGCTGGCTCGATTGAGCCCTAGGATGTCGATGCCGACGCCTGAGCCCACCATCCTCGCTGGATGGGGAGCCACAGTGATGTGGCGGCTGCCACTCATGACTCTTGACTCTTGCAACTCCTGCGTGATCTGACCGAACTCCATGAGGGTTTGGCCCTCCTTGCCTTGCTCCTTCACGAGGGAAAGCGTGCTGAAACACGCCTCCCACGTGGTGCCCAAGCGCCTCCTTGTGACCTTAGCAAGGTCGGTGGCCCCTCCGTGGGGAGCCCCGAGCCCTCGCTCGAGAGGGCGCCGGGCGCCGCCTTTCCTATCTGACGGAAGGAGGTGCCCCTGGCGGTAGCGGACCACAGGGGGCCTGCCTCACGAGGGTCGGGCTGGCGATGTCTTCTTCTTCTTAGGGGCGGTCTCGGGAACCTCCACGCTCCCGCGATCCGGGTCTTCTAGTGATGCGGCTTTGAAAAGCCCGCTCCGAGAGCATCTTGCATCTCTCTCTTCCACGAGGCCTTTGTGATGACTCCGCGCCGCTTCACAGCATCTTGAGGGCGTTGTAGCCGTGGTGAGTTACGACCATGAACTTGGCCAGCGCTGGGTACCCGAAGGATGGCGTGTTATAGCGGCGAATGTGGGTGACGTCGAAGTCGATGAGCTCGGTCTTGCGGTAGTTGTCCGCAGCGCCGAAAGGTGGGAGGCGGACCTGCCCAATCGGAACCGTGGAGCCATCGGTGACCCGGAGAAAAGGCTTGGTTGGCTGAAGCTGATCGTATGGCACTTGGAGGTTGTTGAACATCTCTACGGACAGGACGTTGAGCCCTGCTCCGCCATCGATGAGGGTCCTGGTGACTAGCACGTTGCTGATGATTGGGGAACAAAGCATCGGGAGGACTCCGGCCGTGGGCTGCCAAGACTTGAGCTGATCCGCTGGGCTGAACGTGATGGCGCACGCCGACCACCTGAGAGGGCGTGTGGCTTCGAGCTTGGGGAGGACTGCGTTCACTTCGCGGGGTGAACTGCTTGAAGATGCGCTGAGAGGCTGGGGCTTGAGCCCCGCCTCGGATGCAGGCGATCAGCAGCAGCTCCTGAAGCCCGGCCCCCTGCCCTGATGATGGTCCTCGTTTCTCCTTGGCTGCAGCTTGGCAGAGGAGGTAGGCCTGCGTTCCCTTTGCAGGCGAGCCTCGCGAGGCTGATCCCTCGATCTCCCTCGCGAGGCTGATCACGCCAATGATCCTCGCGAGGTCGGTCGCGCCACCTGGCGAGGGCCGCTGTCTTCCCAGCGTCTGCGTTCCTTCCTCCTCCTCGGCCGTAGCCCCATCGTTCTTGTTCGCGGTCGGTGTCGGGCCGATCCTTCCTTCTCGCACGCGGCTCGGAGCTCTTGACATTCGTTGGTGTTGTGGAGTGCAGAGGTCATGGTACACATAGTACCGGGCTGCCCTTGGAAGACTCGGGCTGATCTCTCGCCTGCGGGTGTGTCAGTTCTCGGCTGCGAGCACGGCAGCCCCTTGCGCTTCACATCCTTGGCCTTGGGTTTCTTCTCTTACGGGTCTCTGGCAGGCAGCTCGAGGAGGGAGAGACGCCCTTCCTCATCCCTGGCGCACTTGGTCGCCAAGTTGAACAGCTCCAAGGAAGTGCACAGGTCTTCATGCATCGCCAGCTCCTCCTTCATATTGACGTTGCGCACACCGTCGGAGAAGGCCAAGATGATGGCCTCCTCGGTCACCTTGGGAATCTTGAGGCGTGCATTGTTGAAGCGCTGGATGTACTTCTGCAGGGTCTCCCCTGGCTGCTGCTTGATGCGGCGCATGTCGCTCACGGCAGCGGCGGTCATGAGTACCTTGGAAGTTGGCGATGAAGCGGGTGTGCATCTCGTCGGGAGGAGATCGTGCGAGGGGCCAGGTTCGAGAGCAGCAGTGCGGACCCTGTGTCCTTGGCGCCATGGGAAACCAGTTCGCCATGACCTTCGTCCCGTTAGGCGGCTTGATGCCCAGCTCGTGAAATTTGGAGGAATCTCTGAGGTTGGCCGTACCGTCGTAGCGAGGAGGCAGGTCTGGCTTGAACTTGCCGGGCCACGCGACGCTGCGCAGCTTGGTGGTGAAGGCACGGCAGCCTGCCGTGGCCACGGGAGGCCTTTGATGACGAAGAGCTCGGTCTTGCGGATCCCCACGCGCTGCAGCTGGGAGCAGTGCGGGGTCTTGTGCTACCGGAAGCGGGAGGCGTGGTCGTGGCGAGCCGGAGCTGGGAGCACTCGGGCAGCTTCTTGCGGGCGGGGACCTCTTGGCAGCTCTGCTCTTGCCCGGCGCTAAGCGTGGATGGAAGTGGGTTCCGCCCGGAGGCCGCAGCGCCTCGGGGCCAGGCGCCTTCTTGAGGGGAGGCTGGTGGCGCCCGGGCTTCATCATCGCCCAGCGCGGGCGCGGTGCCAGAGGCCAGACAGCCTTGAGGAGCCCCCTGCAGCGCGGACGAAGCTTCAGCGGCAATCGAGCCACTCTTCGTAGAAGCGTTGCCAATCTGGCGGTAGCACTAGAGCTCGTTTACGCGATAAGCGCCAGCACGAATTCCATGGGCGCGGAGCGCTGCGGACGAAGAACCGCCGGGTGAGCGCGAGGAGTAGTGGTGCGGTCGTCTCGCCTTACGGACGGTGATCTTTGGGGCGATGCTTGCTGCTCGTTTCCCGCGGGGCGATGGCGGCGTTAACGGCGGCGACGGGGAGCGACGAAGCGGCCGCCGACGGGAGGCCGTCCCGGCGACAAAGGAAGCGAAGCGGCCCGGCGCTTAACACCAGGCCAGCGGCGTCGAACATGAATGCGACGGTCGGCGGAGAACAGAAGCGGCGGAAGACGAATTCCGGCGCACCCCTAGCTGGCGCGCCAAATGTCGGATTTCGGGTTCCGGCAGACCCTCTAGGTTCGAACACTGGGGTGCGCGTGGAGATTTCTCCCCCTACCTACCTGCACCTTGCCGCCACGCTAGGATCTAAGCTATGAAAAGAATAGCACAAGAGACACGGGGTTTATACTAGTTCGGGCCACCATTGTGGTGTAATACCCTACTCTAGTTTGTGGTGTGGTGGATTGCCTCTTGGGCTGATGGTGATGAACAATACAAGGGAGAACAGCCTCGCGAGGGTCTGTTCTTAGCTGGCGCGATGAACTGCTAGGGGGAGTTCAGTCGCTTCTCTCTCTCTTGGTCCAAGATCGACCTCAACGTGTCACTCAACGTTCACCCCCTACCCTGTGGGTGGCTAGTCCTATTTATAGGCAAAGGCCCTGGGCCTCTTCCCAAATATTGAGCGGGAAGGGCGCCAACAATTTGCCATTTTGAAGGGGAACATCTGGTACACTTATCCTGACTAAAGTTGGTCCTCGCACGCCAAAGGCTCGTGGTGATGCCTACTTGGGCTCCACAATGACTTCCTTCCTGCCCGTTCTGACGGTCTTGGTCTTGTTGCAAGAAATGGATGTCTTTGCTTGATGCTCTCGCCTGCGCTTGCTCCCTTTGCACCAAAGAGGAAAGGAGGACATGCAGGGCTGGCGCCCGTCTGGCGCCCTTGATAAATCGTCATAAGCTTGTGTCATGGGCACCTTGTGAGGTACCCGCCTTGATCTTCTCCGCCTCCTCGCGAAACCCATTTGTGAGGTTGTGCGAGGAAGCTTCATGTCGTCCGCCCATGTAATCTTGCCTCGCGAGGGTCTTGAGCTTGTGTTGATGAAGATGGGCCGTGCTGGGCCTCCCCTTGAGCCACACCGCAGGCCGCAGGCAGGCATGTCTGGGGAACCCCGTTCCCAGAACGCCGACATGGTCATGTCATTAACAACATCCTCAGGTAAGTCGTCAGGACTGTGCCGTAGTGGATCAGTCTTTTGGCCTGTGTAATCACACATCAAGCCAGGGCGGCGGCTCAAAGGAATAACCCGCCAGGCAAGCCAGACTTGGACCAGATCGATGCCATTTAAGCCGTTTCCCAGAAGAGCTTTGACCTTGCTCATGGTGGGGGAAAGTGTTTGACGTTCGGTAGGAGGCAGTTTATGCAGCGGCGGTGAGATTGACTCCAGTAGCGGTATGCCGGGCAGAGGGTTCTCATTAGCCGGCGAAGTGTCTTGACAGTAGAACCATGTCTGGTTCCAATCTTTAGGATGACTCGGCGGTTCGGCATATGGGAAGAGACAGTCCCTCCGTCGCTGGATTGAGATTCCACCAAGCTCCAAGCTGGGTCCATTGGCGCGTTCATTTTGACAGTTCAAATAAAATAACTCCCTAAAGAGTAGCAAGCTGGGTTCCTCTCCAAGGTACCTCACGGAATACTTGAAAATTGCAGATATTTGACACGGAATTAGGTCCGATGTCTTGAGGTCGCATGAGTCAAAAGTGCAAAGCGTCTACGAAGAACTTTGAGCCGGGTGGAGAAAAGCCCCCGTTCATGTGATCAGTAAAGATAATAACTTCCCCTTCCTTGGGTTGAGGTTTCTCCTCTGCCAGATCAGGAGCACGATAGGACAACACTTCCTTCTTCGACAAATAACCGTCTTCACAAACTCTTTAAAGGTGTTATCTGTGATGATGGATTTAACCCAGTTGCACGTAAAGGGTGCTTTGGCAGCCTTGGGCGGCATTATGGAGTACGAAGTCTATGACAAAGTAAAAGATTCCGGTTCAAATTTAAGCTGACGAAAATATTTCAATTCATATTGAAGATGGCGGCTTATGAAGGGGCTTAATGGCATATGGCTAATTGTGTCAGATTATTTAAGCCGCCATGGGTAAGTCGGCGGTAAGAGTCGCCATGGCTAGGTGGATCTAACAGATACAGTTTTTGCTTGAGTATTACACAAACAAGTTTCACAGATTGCAATTGTTATTTTGGATCAAATGGTCGTCTAGAAAAGTAAATATTCTAGACCTAGAAAGCTGGTACAGATGAGTTTGAAAGTTCTAACGAGGCCTCTGAACTAGAGAAAGGAATCTGTTAGCATCTGAAATGGATGCGAAACGGTTACCGCACAAGTTATGTGTTCTTTTTGGATCAAAAGAAGCTGCGTGGAGGAACATCGAAGAAATGATGAGGAACCATGAAGAACACGGAAGAACTTGAAAACCCTAAATGCAGATCTTAAGTTTGGGAGGCGAAGACTTACAGCTATAGATCTACTGCGGAGGATCGTCGCCGTTCTCTGGTCGATTTAGGTTGATGCAGCGGCCAAGATCGACGAAGATGAGGTGCTCTGCTGCTTGTTGTGTGGCGGAACTCGAGCAGCCAATGGTCGCGAGAGGAAGAAGGCAGCGAAAGGGAGAATGGAAAAAGACCTAGCAATTCGTGCTTATTTATAAAGGGAAAGACTCCACAGAGAGGGCGCGAAACGACGAGGCGGGCGTGGTTATCCAGCTACTCCGACACCTCGATTTTGAATGGTCATTAAGATAAGGATCTGTTGGGATATGACGAGAATAAAATATGAATTTAATGGAAGATGGCGTCTGGCGGGTTATCGTGAATCCAAAAGATAGCGTCATGGCGGGTCATAACTTTTACGGACATAAGGCGTAAGGTTTTTCTTAAGATGCGAAGATTGACATGAACTGGTTCAAATCAATCTGGGTCCTAATGTTGGGGATATAACTCCTTGTGTAACCCGCCCAGGAGGGGCCGGGTTACGCAATGGCGACTCATCATATGAAGCCCAATATCAAGCTTGAAGATGGCGGTTCAACAAAGGGCCTAAAACCCACAGGTGACTTAAGGCTCGTAGTAATAAACCGCCGTAATGGCATGACTTGTGTTGTAAGGCAAGATTAACTAGTCACCGAGCCGGACGCTGTTTATGAGCCGACCGGGACTCTCTAGGCCTTCGGGTGTTAACCCGTGTATATAAGGGGACGACCCGTCGGCGGCTTAGGGCAGGTAACACCAAATCGAGAGACGGGCATAGCAGATTTGCTCCCTGGTCATCAAAACCCCAGCAATTCCATCACAACTAGACGTAGGCTTTTACCTTCATCGTAAGGGGCCGAAGTAGTATAAAACTCCCATGTCCTTTGTCCCACTTTAACCCCTTTAAGCTTCCTACTTGCGATGGCTCCACGACTAAGTCCTTTCACGAGGACATCTGCCGTGACAATTCCACGACACCATTGATCAAATGACAACACATGTCTATGGCCAGGAAACTTAACCATCTTTGGTTAACGAGCTAGTCTAGTAGAGGCATACTAGGGACACTCTGTTTGTCTATGTATTCACACATGTACTAAGTTTCCGGTTTATACAATTCTAGCATGAATAATAAACATTTATCATGATATAAGGAAATATAAATGACAACTTTATTGTGCCTCTAGGGCATATTTCCTTCACACCCCTACGGGGTGTGTTGGTCTCAATTTTTTCAAATATTCTAGAAAAATCATATAAAACTTTAGGGCATGTGGAGAACTTTTATTTTTCTGGTCATTTTTTATTGCATGGATAATTCGAAAGCAGTAAAATAATAGTATTTCTACTTTATTAAATCTAAATAACAGAAAGTAAAAGGTTGATACGAGAAGGTTGTGTTTTCTAAATTCATCGAGTTACATGCCCGTCAAAAGGAATCCATCAATACGGTTGATTTACGTCTTATTAACGAACTTCTTAAGAATGACATGAAGCAGGAGAATCTTCATTATAACACTAGAGTTCTTGTCGTCCATTTTGCATCATGTTTTGTTACTATTATTTATAATGTTTTATCCATAATAATGCTTTTGGAGTAATTCTAATGCCTTTTCTCTCATAATATACAAAGGTATACACAAAAGACGGAGAATTTGGCGGTTGGAAATCTGGACTGGAAAAGCTCGTCGATCTACCTATTCACACAAGTCCAAACAAGCTGAAACTTCACGGAGAGATTTTTATGGAATATTCAAGAATTATTGGAGCAAATAACTACGGAGGGGCCCACAGGTGGGCTGTAATCCACCTAGGCGCGCCCGAGGCCAGACGCAGCCTGGTGGGTTGTGCTCACCCAGGCTCACCTCCGGTGCCCATCTTTCGGTATATAGGTCATTTTGACCTAGAAAAAAAAATAAGGAGAGGACTTTTGGGACGGAGCGCCGCCGCCTCGAGGTAGAACTTGGGCAGGAGCACTTTTGCCCTCCGACGGAGCGATTCCACCGGGGGAACTTCCCTCCCGGAGGGGGAAATCATTGTCATAATCATCACCAACCACTCTCCCATCTTAGGGAGGTAAATCTCCATCAACATCTTCAATAGCACCATCTCAACACAAACCCTAGTTCATCTCTTGTGTTCAATCTTGTTACGAGAACTATAGATTGGTGCTTGTGGGTGACTAGTAGTGTTGATTACATCTTGTAGTTGATTACTATATGGTTTATTTGGTGGAAGATTAAATGTTCAGATCCAATATGCTATTTAATACTCCTATGATCACGAGCTTGTTTATCATTTGTGAGTAGTTACTTTTGTTCTTGAGGTCATGGGAGAAATCATGTTCCAAGTAATCATGTGAACTTGATATGTGTTCGATATTTTGATAGTATGTATGTTGTGATTCCCTTTGTGTGGTGTCATGTGAGCGTCGACTACATGACAGTTCACCATATTTGGGCCTAAGGAATGCATTGTGGAGTAGCAAATAGATGATGGGTTGCGAGAGTGACAGAAGCTTAGACCCCAGTTTATGCACTATTCCATCAGGGACCGATTGGATCCAAAAGTGTAATGCTAAGGTTAGAGTTTATTCTTAATACTTTTCTCATAGTTGCGGATGCTTGTGGGAGGGTTAATCATAAGTAGGAGGTTTATTCAAGTAAGAACAGCACCTAAGAACCGGTCCACCCACATATCAAATTATCAAAGTAGCAAACACAAATCGAACCAACATGATGAAAGTGACTAGATGAAATTTAAGAACGCTTTGCTTATCATAAGAGACCATTTTGTCCTGTCCTTTGCCTCAAAAGGATTGGGCTACCTTGCTGCACTTTTGCTACTACTATCATTACTTGCTCGTTACAAATTATCTTGCTATCAAACTACTCCGCTACTTACAATTTCAGCACTTGCAGACATTACCTTCTTTGAAAACCACTTGTCATTTCCTTCTGCTCCTCGTTTGGTTCGACACTCTTACTTATCGAAAAGAGCTACAATTGACCCCCTATACTTGTGGGTCATCAAGGCTATTTTAAGCACGATTCTTAGGGGAGTGAAGCGCCTTTGGTAAGGAAACATTTATATAGTGTGCTGAAATTTATTGTCACTTGTTACTATGGAAAACAATCCTTAGAGGGGTATCTTCACCTCGAATGGAAACACAATTAGCTACCCCTCAACCTAATTCACCTACTGAAAATATTGAATATGAAATTCCTTCGGGTATGATAGAACAACTGCTAGCTAATCCTTATGCATGAGATGGAACCAAACATCCTGATATGCACTTGATATATGTAGAACAAATTTGTGGATTGTTCAAGCTTGCAGGTTTACCCGGAGATGAAGTTATGAAGAAGGTTTTCCCTTTATCTTTGAAGGGAAAGGCATTGGCATGGTATAGGCTATGCGATGATATTGGATCTTGGAATTGGAATCGATTGAAATTGGAGTTCCACCAAAAAATTTATCCTATGCATCTAGTTCATCATGATTGGAATTATATATATAATTTTTGGCCTCGTGAAGGAGAAAATATCTCTCTAGCTTGGGGGAGGCTTAATTCAATGTTATATTCATGCCCCAATCATGAGCTCTCAAGAGAAATTATTATCCAGAATTTTTATGCTCGGCTTTCTAAAAATGATCAAACCATGCTTTATACTTCGTGTGTTGGTTCTTTTATAAAGAAGACTATTGAATTCCGGTGGGATCTTTGGAAAGAATTAAATGGAACTCTGAAGATTGGGAACTTGACGGAGGTAAAGAGTCAAGTATTAAAATTAACTATGATTGTGTTAAATCTTTTATGAATACCGATGTTTTTCAAAAGTTTAGCACTAAATATGGACTTGACTCTGAGATAGTAGCCTCCTTCCGTGAATCATTTGGTACTCATGTTGAACTCCGTAAAGAGAAGTGGTTTAATATCACCCACCTATTAAAGAAGAAATTAAAGAATTGATACCGGTTAAAGAAGAAACTATACTGTCAGTGTACAAAAGTAGGGGCTCTCCTTTTTACCCCTCTACTTGTGCATGGGCAGTCAGAGCCGCACCTGCGGCCACACTTAGCAGGGCAAGGGGAGGGAGCAGAAGCACAAGAATACCAGAGCAGCGCTCCAGCCAAAAGCACAAGACGGGTGTCGGTGTCAAAACTGGCGGATCTCGGGTAGGGGGTCCCGAACTGTGCGTCTAGGCGGATGGTAACCGGAGACAAGTTACACGATGTTTTTACCCAGGTTCGGGCCCTCTCGATGGAGGTAAAAACCCTACTCCTGCTTGATTAATATTGATGATATGGGTAGTACAAGAGTAGATCTACCACGAGATCAGAGAGGCTAAACCCTAGAAGCTAGCCTATGGTATGATTGTTGTTCGTCCTACGGACTAAAACCCTTCGGTTTATATAGACACCGGATAGGGTTAGGGTTACACAGAGACGGTTACATCGGTAGGAGATCTACATATCCGTATTGCCAAGCTTGCCTTCCATGCCAAGGAAAGTCCCATTCGAACACGGGACGAAGTCTTCAATCTTGTATCTTCATAGTCCAGAGTCCGCCAAAGATGATAGTTAGGCTATCCGGACACCCCTAGTCGAGGACTCCTCGGTAGCCCTGAACCAGGCTTCAATGACGCACGAGTCCCACAGCACATATTGTCTTGACATTTCAAGGCGGGTTCCTCGAATACTTCATAGAAGATTTTGAACACAAGGGCGGTGTCGGCTCGCAAAAATAATTTCCACATAACACCGTAGAGAGAATAATATTCACACAAAATCAATCTGGCGGCGTATTCCGCAGCGTGCCATCACGCATACGGCCAAGTCTTACGTTCAATCGTTTTTACTGTACCGCCTCAGCGCATTTAGCGAGGCGGTTTCCTTGGCACGTCTTGTCAAAAGAAGAGATCGTGTCCCCTAATTCCGGGATTCTCATCAATACGGACGTGGGTAACCCAACCGCGCCAATGATTACGGAGCTTGGAAGATAAGAGAGAGTTTTACCCGAAATTTGGTGGGGCGCTTAGTTGCGTCGAGTCCGTCCATATAAGGGGATAAGGATCCACCTTTTCAGCTACGCCTTCTTCCTCCTTTGCTCATCCATTTCGCACTCAACCTCCGGCGCCCAAGTCCACATCTCTCCTCAACCTTCTCCGGCCATGTCCGGAGGCGGAGGCAAGTGGATGGCCTCCTCTGTCATGGAGGGGCACATCACAAGGCTGCTTGAGGCGGATACTTGTCTGGCGACATCGCGTGTCGGCTCCCCAACAAGGGCAGCTCATCCCCACCCCAGGCCCCATGAGAGGGTGGTGTTCCTCACCCACTTCCTCCATGGACTAGGTTTTCCACTTCACCCATTTGTCCGGGGCTCATGTTCTACTACGGCCCAGATTTCCATGATCGGCCCCAAACTTCATCCTCAATATCTCGGCGTTTATAAATGCGTGTGCGAAACCTTCATCTTCATCCAGACCCACTTAGGCTTATGGTTGAAGACCTTTAGCGTCAAGCCGAAGATAGTGGGTGGCCGACAAGAGGAGTGCGGAGGTGCCATGGCGGGCAGGATGCACAACGTCCACATGGCTTGAGGGCTCCTTGGCGGAGACCATAAAGGGGTGGCTTAATCGGGGTGGTTCTACATCACCGAGCAGCGACTCCAAATGGGTGGCGGCCCCGAATTCAGATCTGGCTCCCCACACGGCTCACATCATGGAAAGAGACGCGGCTCGGCGTGGGGTGATTCCGAAGAACTGGCGGACTCCAAACACATGTCCAAACCTGGTGGACAAGAACCTCAAGCTTGTCGGCGTAGTCCGAGTTATGCTCATCCGCCGGATTCTCCCATGCCCGACAGGGCCTTCAATTTGTGGGAGTTTGATCCGGCACAAAGATCGGACCTTGAGCCGCTCTTCGACACTACGTGCGAAGATGCACAGAAGGTCTTTGTTCAAAAGGCGCCAAGCTCCGCATCCGCTACCGAAGATCAGCGGATTCCGCCTCGCAGCGTCAAAGCCCGGTGAGGTAAGTTATTTTGCCCTTTATGGGATTATTTTTCATAGTTTGACTCTATGCGGGATCTAAAACTCCCTAACCTTTGGCGAGGACTGGTTGAAGACGTCCGGACAGATTATTGTCCGGCTCGTTCTTGCCGAAAAACCCAGCCGGACGCCCGCTTGGCCGGGCTGCTGGTTCCGGCACCTCACGTGGTGACGGAGAAGAAGGCCAAGAAGGAGGCCACGGAACTCCAAGGAGCTCCCGGCACCGGAGTCTTGTCGGATTCTGAAATCCTCTCCACGAAACGAGGAGGAGGAAAAAGAAGCCTCTCCCCGGTGAAGAGAAGAAAAAGGAAGGCCGCCCGACCGGGAGGCCGGAGGGTCCAAGAAGGGAAGAACCCTTCCTCCGGACATCTCCACCAATGCCAACGACGTCGAGGAGGAGTGGCCCTCGAGGGCCAAGCCCCTGGCGAGATCGTAAGTGTCCGGATACCCATGGTTTTTTTTTTCATTCACTGCATAGCGTTCTCTAATGCCGAACAATCATGCAGCCCACCCAAGGACGAGGCTACTTGCCGCCGTCAAGCGGGTCCCTGAATTCGTCAAAGTGGAGAGCACTTCTCTTCACCCGCCTCCTGCCTCGCGTCGCCTCTGACGTTGAGCTGGGAACCCCAAGGGGCCTGGTCAAGAGGAGGTGGCGCAGAGGCGCCACAAGGTAGCCTCCCGGACTCCAGCGCCGAGGGAGCAAGACCCCAGGGCTCTAAGCCCGACCCTTGTCCGGACTCCATACCGGAACCTTCAGCGGTTCCGAAGTCCCAAGAAGCGGCCCTTCGTGTAAGAAGGGTAAGACGCCCGGTGTCCTGCATCCAACCGAGAGGCATCGGATAACTTGCGGAGGCGCTTACAGCGCCTCCATCGAGGAAGAGCACCGCCTTTATTATGAGTGCGGTGATCCGAAAAATTCCGATCCGCCAAGGGCGGGCGACTGAAGTTTCCTGCAACAGCCTTCTAATAGGCTTTGAGGTAAGTTTAGAATATGTAAAATATTGCCGCATAGGCAGTAGCCCTGATGCTTAGTTCGGTGTTAGGAAAGAAAAGCGGATTCGGGATCTAGAAAGATATACGCAGGGAGTCTAACATAAATATGTCAATATGGGAATGCAGGCTCTTGCAGCTGGCTGACCTCTGCCGCCTTGGCTGGAGGTCAATGCATTGAAGCAGAACCTCGAGCTGATGCGAGCGAGCTCGGCCTTGCCAAGAAGCAGCTCGAGGACAAGGAAGGTAAGTAATACCTTATTAAAGTAATACCTTATAGAAAGGAGTTGGTTGCAAAAAAGACAGGAATAACATGGGTATTGTAGGGGCCACGAACGAGGTGGCGACCCTAAAGGAAGCGGTGACCACGGCCGAAAACAAAGCGGCCGCGGAGCGCACCGAGCGAGAGAAGGGGGAGGCGCAGCTGGCGGAGGTACGGCAAGAGCTCCAGGCTCTCGTGAAAAACGCGAGGGTTTGGAGCGTGACTCGAGGACCCGAGAGTCCGAGCTTGCCTCGGCTCTTGAGAGTGCCAAGGCTGCTAAGGCCGAAGCCCAGAAAGCCCTTCGAGGAGATTGAGGCGATGAGGAAGATAGCGGCGGGTAAGGCATTCTTTATGCAAAGCAAGAACGTAAAAGTCAATTATCATTACTTACACGAATCCGAGCTCTCCGAGGCCTTCGCGAGATCTGCCCGTAGTGTATCCGATGCAGCCGCTTTCTCTCGAGGCGAAGAGGGGAGATCGACGGAGAAGGTGTTCTGGTCTCGATATCTTTGAGGCGAACATCCGGTGCCTGAGCGACCAGCTAAAGCAGCTGGTCGAAGCTCTACAAGGTCGCCGAACAGGCCATGAAGGGCCTCATAGTTATTTGTGGCAACGGAAGCCATGCTTGGGAGCTACTTCGGTCCAAGTCTGGCTGACTGGTGGGCCTTTGTCCATGTTTTGAAGTCATCAAAGCGCTCCGTCTGCATTGAAGGTGCCGTAGAGACCCACTTGCCTTTAAGGTGCACTTTGGGGCAAGCTGGACGGTGAGAAGCTTGTGAAGGACGGACCACCACCGGCAAGGAGCATCGCCAAGCCCGAAATGTATTATGAGGGCGTCTGGAGGGTGCCCGCCTTATAAGCGGTGAATGCTCCAAAGATGTAATTTTTGAATAGGCTCGCATTTGTTATCTGTCTGCTGAAAACTTGTTCATATCGCTAAGCAACGCTTGTGAATTTAAAATATTACCTTCGTGCGGCCGTTTATCAAATCTGAGAGATGGCAAGTCGTTGGCTTCAGCCCCATACCCACGAGTGCTTTGGGGTGTTCGAGATAAACTTGAGCGCTCTTGTTCCCATTCTTGGGTCCTCTACGAGGGGCGCTCAATGCAACGAACGAACAACCGGACTTATAGTGCTTGAACACTCTCACTTAGCCATAGAATTCTATAATCTTAAATTTTCGGTGAAGCCCCTAGTATTCGGAAGACCCAGGTTGAGGCGCTATCCACGCTTTGGCGGACAATGCCGGTTCCTCGCTCTAAGCGGCCTCGATCTTTAGGGACCCGAAAAACCTCTCGAGCAGTGCCGACCGTCTCGCCTTATCATGACGGTCAGTTTTAGCTTTCTCCAGCGAGGTGCTCAACCCAGCTCAACCGGGGCACAATCGCGATGGTTCTCCCGATCTTTACCTTAGCCGATATATCGGAACGTGAGATGCGAAAACATGGGAGCAGGCAAACCCAACTATTGACCCAAGACATGATTCGAGCCGATGCATATAATGCTATAAGTTCGGGTGCCGCACTTGTGAAAGTGTTGGACTTATCACACCATTCTTTGGGGTACTTAAGCCCCACAGTGTATTGGCCGTACCAAAAGTGTGCAGGTGCAACATGTCATAGATGAACATATATGGAAAAAGGGAATGCAATAATAAGCAAAAGCTATGTATTGTTTATTCAAAAAGATCTTGCAATGAAAGCGAGCGATACAAATAGTCACGGTAAGCAAGGGATGGGACTATTTAACATGTCCCCTCCGGGGTTAAGCTGCGGGGTGATATGTAAAAAGCAGGTATAATGCTCGTAGTAGAGACCACATGGACACTTTCGGCGTAACTACGCTTCCTGGCTGTTGCATCGTGAGTTCGGCAATTCTAGTGCCGACGGGGCTTACGGAAGGCGGAGTCCTGAAAGTAAAGAGAAAAGAAGAAAGAAAAGAATGACACAATAAGGGGCCTGGTGCGGTTGAGCGCGTGCAGGCGTGCCGTGGTCGTGCCCTCCCCTTATGCCCATGGTATCTCCAGGGCGTAGTTATGTGCAGCGTGAAATGCGGCTTCGCAATTTCGCGAGGGCTGGGGTTGGGGCCGCATTACTCTGGCGATACTCGGAGCGTGCCAGCGGTCTTGTTGTAGGTTACTCCGGTAGCGCTTGACGGTGTCCGGTTGTTTATTGGCGGACCGGAGGATTGCCTTAAGAGGCTGTTACGCACTACGCCGCAAGAGGCGGCCGTAAGCTCCTCTGTTCGGAGAGGCGTTCGGTGTTTCCATTGACCGTAATTACTCCTCGAGGGCTGGCATCTTGAGCTTGAGGTATGCGTGGTCGCGGCACCGCATTGAACTTTTACCGTCACGGTTCGTCCAGAAGCGATCGCGTGATAACCCGCTGCGGAACGGAACTATGTCGAAGATTAACTCCTCGCTTCGGAAGTTATCTGGGGATCCGAAGACCACTTCGAGTGCAACTGAGCCTGTACAGTTGGCCTGTACACCTAGAATGACGCCTTTAAAGGTCTTCTTTGTGGGTTTAATCCTTGAGGGGTCTATGCCCATTTTGCGCACTGTATCCTGGTAAGCGGTCTGAGCTGCTGCCGCCGTCCATCAGGACTCTAGTGAGGTGGAATCCGTCAATGATTGGGTCAAGAACCAATGCGGCGAATCCACCGTGTCGGATGCTAGTGGGGTGGTCCCTTCGATCAAAAGTGATCGGGCAGGAGGACCACGGGTTGAACTTTAGGCGACTGGCTCCATTGCATATCGTCCTTAGTACACGCTTCCGCTCCCTTTTGGGTATGTGAGTTGCATATATCATGTTCACCGTCCGCACTTGTGGGGGAAAGCCCATACATCCTCTATTGTTCGTGGCCGGGCTCCTCCTCGTCATCGCTATGCAGCCCATTGTCATTGAGTTTGGCATTTAACTTGCACCGCTCGTTTGAACACCCAACAATCCCTGTTGGTGTGGTTGGCCTGGTTTCGAAGTGCCATGTATCCGCACAAGCGATCGAGTATTCGGTCCAAGTTGGGACGGGCCTGGGTATTTCTTTTGAATGGCTTCTTCTTCTGACCGGGTTTAGAGCCTACGAATCCGGCATTTCTTGTCGTATCTTCAGCATTGTCACCCGTTAATGCGGCGTTTATTCTTGTTGCCACCAGCGACCTGCCATTGCTGTCCTTGGTATCAAAGTACCGGTGTTTGGCCAAGTTGTTGCTTGAGCTAGCCAGCTGTCCTCTCCCGCAGCGAAGCGGGTCATGAGTGATGTGAGGGCTGCCATGGATTTCGGCTTCTCATCCTAGGTGCCGGAGCAAGCCACTCGTCGCTTGGATGTTATGTTTGAAGGCTGCAAGGGCCTCTGCATCCGGACGATCAGCGATTTGATTTTTCTTGGTTAAGAACCTTGTCCAGAATTATGCAGGCGAATCATCCGCTGCTGAATTATGTGGCTTAGGTCATCGGCATCTGGTGGTCGCACATATATGTGCCCCGAAGTTATCAAGGAATGCGGCTTCCGGGTCTTCCCAACTACCAATTGATTCTTTGGCAAGCTGTTGAGCCAATGCCGAGCTGGTCCTTTAAGCTTGAGTGGGAGGTATTTGATGGCGTGTAGATCATCACGGCGAGCCATGTGGATATGGAGGAGATAGTCCTCGATCCGGACCGCGAGGATCTGTGGTACCATCGTATGATTCGATGTTTCTGGGTTTGAAGCCCTCGAGGGATTTGATGATCCATTACTTCATCATGAAGCATAGTGGGTGTCTTGGCGCCTCTGTATTTGGCTATATCACGGCGTAGCTCATATGAGCTTTGTTCATCAGTGGTTCGCCCTCGCCGGGTTGTCAGATCCGTGACGTGGCGGTAATCATCCCGAGTCATTGGCGTACCTTGATCTGTAGATCGATTTTGTTTGCTTTGCCTTATCCTCCGGTATATCTCGCAGTCCGTAGCGATCTCCCATGCCTTGGTACTTTTTGGCGGGCGTCGGTAGCGTGGCAGCGGAGGGCCGAGAGGCTTCTCTGTCGCTGACCACGGGGTGGCCGGTCTGCCATGTCGTCTTGTTGGTGACGCTGGTGCTACCTCCTCACGATCGAGGCAGCGGCGGCCTGTGTTTGGGGAGGTAGCTTTTGGAGGGCGTTCGAGTTCGTACTCTTGGCTGCAAGGACTTCGGTCCATCCTGCCGGCTAGCAAGTCTTGGTCAGCTCGAAGCTGCTGCTTGCTTTTCTTGAGGCTGCTTGCCGTGGCCATAAGCCTGCGTTTGAAAGCACTCTGTTGGCGGGATCCTCGGGCACGACAAATTTAAATGCGTCGTCGAGGCTTGCCTCATCTTGGAGGGAGGCATATAATTATCGTCCTCTACCTCTCATGCGCCGCTCTATCATGAGGGCTGGCTTCTCCCTCCTCTGTGCTGAATCCTGGCTTTGGAGGGGTTGTCTTCGGCTTGTCCCGGTGTTATTATCTCCCGTGCCGGAAAATCGCCGTTTTTGCTGTGGCGGGATTTAGAGCGGCGCCGCTGACGTCGGCGCTTGGGTTATTTCTTGGAGGGGTCATCCTCCGCTGTTCCATCGCCATTCCCATCTTTTGGGATGTCCACCATGTATATGTCATATGACGAGGTGGCCTTCCAGTGCCCCGTGGGCGCTGGCTCTTGATCATCTCCGGCACCGTCGTCCATACCGTCGATGTCTTCGGAGTCGAAGTCGAGCATGTCGGTTAAATCATCGACAGTGGCTACAAAGTGGGTGGTGGGTGGGTGTTGAATTTCTTCGTCGCCCGAATCCCAACCTTCTTGACCGTAGTTCGGCCAGGGCTCCCCTGACAAAGAGAGAGAGACTATAATGAGTTCAGGATATCGCCAAAGGCGAGTCTTTGAAAAGATGTCCTTGCGGTGAACTCCATAACCGGGCGCCCAATCGGATTCGAACGCAGGCGCGGAAGGTTCGAGTCCAGAGAGGAGTCTGGCACCTCGGAGTCACGGGCTTTGCAAAGGACAGGGATGGTGTTCGGCTCAATTGCCGTAGAGATCGTAGCCCCCGAGGCGGTGTCCAGCCACTCGTCCTCGATCGGCGAAATCGGCTCCGAACTAAGGGTCGGGCGGACGGCCCTGGTGCGGCCTCCGGAGACCTTGACCGGTAATGACGAGCTAGATCATACCCATCGAGGCGGTCTTGGCGTGCGTGCTTGGCTGTGGCTCGAATCCGTCGAAGATCAAATCTCCAGCGGATGTCGCCCATGTAGTTCAAACTCCCAAATCTGACACGATGGCGGGCGTAGCTTTTCGATCTGCTCCAGATGGCCAGAGTGAATTGGCCGCAGGTGCAAAAGCCACGAATACAAAGATCTGTCCGGGAGAAAAGTCTCACCACAGACCCACGTCGTTGTTGATGATCGAAGGAGCCATCGGGCCTATAGGTGACGACAGCAGGAACTCTCAATGAAAGCACCAATGTCGGTGTCAAAACCCGGCGGATCTCGGGTAGGGGGTCCCAGGCTGTGCGTCTAAGCGGATGGTAACGAGGAGACAAAGGGACCACGATGTTTTTACCCAGAGTTCGGGCCCTCTCGATGGAGGTAAAACCCTACTCCTTCTTGATTAATATTGATGATATGGGTAGTACAAGAGTACATCTACCATGAGATCAAGGAGGCAAAACCTAGAAGCTAGCCTATGGTATGATTGTTGTTAGATCCCTCTGGGACTAAAACCCTCCGGTTTATATAGACACCGGATAGGGTTGAGTGTCGGTGTCAAAACCGGCGGATCTCGGGTAGGGGTCCGAGCTGTGCGTCTAGGCGGATGGTAACAGGAGACAAAGGGACACAACGTTTTACCCGAGTTCGGTCCCTCTCGATGGAGGTAATACCCTACTCCTGCTTGATTAATATTGATGATATGGGTAGTACAAGAGTAGATCTACCACGAGATCAAGGAGTCTAAACCCTAGAAGCTAGCCTATGGTATGATTGTTGATGTTGTAGTTGTGTCCTCTGGGACTAAAACCCTCCGGTTTATATAGACACCGGATAGGTTAGGGTTACACGCAGTCGGTTACAGCGGTAGGAGATCTACATATCCGTATCGCCAAGCTTGCCTTCCACGCCAAGGAGAGTCCCATCCGGGACAGGGACGAAGTCTTCAATCTTGTATCTTCATAGTCTTGGAGTCCGGCCGTGGCGATAGTCAGCTATCCGGACACCCCTAGTCCGGGACTCCTCGGTAGCCCCGAACCAGGCTTCAATGATGACGATGAGTCCGGCGCGTTGATTGTCTTCGGCATTGCGAGGCGGGTTCTTCTGCAAATTCCATATACTTGTCAAATAGTGTCCGGCTTCTGATAAATGTTGCGCTCTTCGGCTTCTACGCCCAATAATGGCAATCTTCCACGTGTTTGAATGAATGCGAACAGCGAGGGTATTTTTTACAATTACCCCCTAGCGCCGCCAAATGAGCCGCCCATAAAAGGGGCAAGGATCTAGATCTGAGTCACACCATCCCCCCTTTGCAAGCTTTCATCAGGCGCTTGACCAAAGCCCATTCCATCATGGACACCGACGCGGCTCCTCTTCTCGCGCTCCAGTCCTCGGCCGGAAATTGGGAGAGATGCTCATCAGCATAACGAGCTAGTTATACTCCAAACCAAGGGATTTCTCCCCAGCCTTCTTGGTTCGGTTCGAGCCGGACTTGCCACCTACAAGGGCGGAAAGCAAGCGGAGAGCGTCCCGATTCCTCTAAAGGAGAGCGGGTGTGCTTCATCTCTTATCTAGTAAGAGGCCTCGGATTTCCCATCCATCCGCTTTCTCAGGGCTCTTGGAGTTCTCTGACCTCAATTGCACCATCTTACTCATGCCTCCATCCTGCGCACATCGGGCTTCGTGGCCCCTCTGCGAACTATTCTTGGGCGTTGAGGCTCACTTGGATTGTGGAAGAGAATATTACGCCTAGTACCCCGTTCTCATGAGGGGTCAATATATCAAGTGGGCGGAGGCCAACTTCTATAGTGCAGCGCCGGGACGGATACCTATCCGAACCCCAAAGAAGGCATCCAAGACCGCCTTGGAATGGTTTTACATGGAGGGCGTCCAGCTGCGGATCCTGTTCGGATCGGCCTTAGGAAGTTCAACAATGCTCCTCTGAAGAAAGCGCCTAAGGCTGGCGCCCTCGAGCCCGGAGAGAAGATGACCAGGACGTCCGTTATTTGATGAGCCGAATAAGGTTACTGGCTCATGCCGGATTAACCATGCCACGGTAAAGAGGTAATGCCTTTTCTCCTAAACGGGAGATAAAGCGGCTTAGAGCCGCTACACATCCCGTCAATTTTTGTATTTGTTTGAGGTCTTTTGGAATATCCAATTGTGACAGGGCTCGAATCTTGGCTGGGTTTGCTTCAATTCCTCTACGGATACAATGAAGCCCGAGAGCTTTCCGGTACTGGAACGTGAAGACACATTTTTCCGGATTGAGCTTGATGTCATATTTTGAAGATTGTCGAATGTGAGCCTCAAGTCGTCTACTAGAGTTTCGGCGTGTTTGGTTTTAGCGACCACGTCATCTACATATGCTTCCACCGCTTTTGCCGATCTGGTTGGCGGACATATACGAATCATGCGGCTGATATGTTGCTTGGCGTTTTTGAGCCCAAAGGGCATTGTGTTGAAGCTGAGCGGGCCGTATGGAGTGATGAATGTTGTTGCAGCTTTGTTCGCTCCGCCATCTTGATTTGGTGGTAGCGAGTACGCGTCAAGGAAGCACAATGAGTCGTGTCCTGGCATTGCCGTCAATGATTTGATCAATTCGGCGGGAGGGAAGGGATCCTTTGGGCAAGCCTTATTGAGGTCTTTGAAATCAACACATAAGCCGAGGATTTATCCTTCTTTGGTACCATCACCGGGTTAAGCTAGCCGATCTGGATGTTTTATATCTCTAATGAATCCGGCCTCCAAAAGTTTGGCTAGCTCCTCTCCATGGCTCATCTCTTGGGTTCGGGAAAAGCGAAGAGCCTGTTTGGACCGCTTGAATCCTTTTAGGATATTTAAGGCTGTGCTCGGCCAGGTGGCGTGGGATTCTGGCATATCTGAAGAGTGCGAGCAAAGATGTCCCGCTTTTCTTGTAGAAATTTTACGTAGTCTTGGCGTCTACATCATGATTTAATTGCCCGATGGAGGCCGTCTTTGCGAGGTCCGTTGGGTGGACTTGGAATTTGACTATTTCATCCGCTGGTTTAAAAGAAGTGGACTTGGATCTTTTATCAAGTATCACATCGTCCTGTTCACCATGGAAGCGCATCGCTGATGAGTTCTTCGCCGCTAGGGCTTCGGATAGTGCCTCGAGGGCTAGTGCGGCTGTCTTATTTTTCGGTAGCGAGCGCTATGTTCGGATCACTAGCGAGAGTGATGATTCCGTTCGGACCGGGAATTTTAAGCTTCATGTACCCGTAATGGGGTATAGCTTGAAAAATTGTGAAAGCCTCTCGTCCTAGTAATGCATGATATCCGGCATTTGTTGAGCGGCGCCACTTGAAATGTGACCTCCTCGGACTGTAATTGTCCGAGCGAACACTACATCCAGCGTGATTTTTCTTGTGCAGCATGCTTCCCGGCTGGGGATTATTCCTCTAAAGCTTGTGCTGCTTCGCTAAATGCGGTTCCAGTCTTTTTCCATCTTTCGGAGAGTTTCCTCGTAGATGAGGTTTAATCCGCTGCAGCCATCCATGTGTACCTTAGTAAGGCGAAAGCCATCTACTATCAGGCTGAGAACCAATGCGGCTGGTGCCCGGGCAGTTCGGAATTTAGGTTCGTCACTGGCATTGAAGGTAATAGCCATGTCACTGTAAGTGCATCTGGTGCCACCCCTAGTTGGTTTTGGAGTATTGACGACAAATGTGGTTGAGGGACTAATGCGTTTGTGAGAATTGCAGGATAATGCAGGTAGTGTCCCCATTGATTCGGTTTACCTACCGGAGATGACCCTAAAATGTATGATGACATTGACGACAATGGTGGTATGTGAAGATATTCACATTGAAGACTATGACATGAGAAGACATTGAGTGAAGACTATGGAGCGAAGACGGCGTAGCCGTTTCATTGTTTCCTTTTCTTCTTTGTTGAGTCATAGGAACCACCGTCTTTGTTAAGTGGGGTCCAAGTGATCATAGTCGTAATGACCGAAGTGATGCTCAACCCAAATCCTATGTCTTCGAGCAAAGACAATGAGAGAAAATTTTATCCAAGGCTGGCTGAGTCGACTTTGCTTGTAGCCCAAGTAAAGTTGTCTGTGTGTTTGAAATCGACCGTTGGAACATGTGTCGGTTCCTTAGTGACCTGTGGTCATTTTCGGACATAACAGGTCGGGTTGCCTAGTGGCTATAAATAGCCCACCCCTACACCATAAATTGGTGGCTGCTCAGAGTTAGTGCACGACTTTTGTCGTTTGAGAGCAACCCACCTCGAAGCCTTTGAGAGAGAAATCCTTGCGAGGACAAAGCCCAAACACCCGAGCCAAAGAGTGTTAGGCATCCTTTGAAGTCTTTCTTGTCTATGTGACACGAAGACTTATTACACTTGAGGACTGTGAATCCTCCGGCCGGTTAGGCGTCAGCGTTTTGAGCATCCAAGATTCATTGTGGATTGCGGGTGAACGCAGATCTGTGAAGGTTGGAAGTCTACCTTGAAGACTTACTGGAGTGATTAGGCGAGGCTGTGTGTCCTTAGCTCAAGGGAACAAGGTGAAGACGCGGTCTTCCGAGTTGAATCTCAGCCTCCCTAACCAAATGTCACAGTTGTCACGGCAAGCTGGGAACTGAATCCAACAAATCCTGTGTCTTCAACAAGTGACTGGTTCTATCCTCTCCCTCTCCTTACTTAGAGTTTGTCTTCGTGAAGTCATTGCTCATCTATCATACCTGTTTGACTTCATTGCTTGACAACTTTTATTGATTGGCTTCATACTATCTTCCATCCTGATCCTTACTACCTAGCTGCTATTAGTCTTGTTCTTTCATGTTATTGCATACTCGACTATGGTCTGCTTGTGGTAGTTCATCTTCCGCCGATTATCAATTAGGTCATTTCAATTGTTTGTCTTTGAAACATCCGTGTTTTGAAGACTTTCATAAAAATCGCCTATTCACCCCCCCCTCTAGTCGATAACTAGCACTTTCAATTGGTATCAAAGCAAGGTACTCCCTTGGTCTGTGTGATTCCGGTTTAACCACACAGAGTTTTAGCTATAGTCGATCGCAGGGATAATCAAAGTCTCCGCTGCTTGCCCGTGTTCGATGGAACCGACTATACCCTCTTTGGAAGAATAAGATGCGCATGCATCTTGAAGCCATTGATGTCGACCTACGGTATGTTGTCAAGAATGGCGTTCCCAAAAGCTGGTGAAGGTTTCACCCTGGCGGCGTCAAGAAGTTCATTCAACTGGACTCAACTGCAAAGAACATCATCTCGTGGTCATCGACCAAAGGGTAGTATGGCCGTGTGGAGTGCTTTCTGGAAAGCGTCAAAGCTAGTCGGACTGGCTATCCAAGGTCAACGAAGGCGTCTCAACCCGAGAGAGATCAAAGGATCGGTGTTCTTCGTAACCTCTTCAACCGCTTCAAGAGAAAGCGACAATGAAAATGTCCAGCTCACGTTTGATCGCCTCACTGACATCAAAAAATGAGCTTCATGCTCTCGGCGCCACTGAGATCACCAAGCATGAAATCGTCAAGACTCTACTAAGATCACTTGACAGCTCCTTTGACACCCTTGCCCTCATGATACAAGAACGCCCTGACTTCAAGACACTCGATCCGTCTGATATACTTGAGAGGCTCAACACATGAGTTCCGACTTTACGAGAAAAGAGATATCTATGGCCCCAACTATGGCCGAACTCTCACGCTTTGAAGGCAAAGTTGTTTCCTCATCGAAGAAGAATCATTGCGGTTACGACGATCCTGAAGACATTGGAAAGGAACTTGCCATGCTTGTGAAGAAGTTCCAGAAGTTCACTAGGAAGAAAGGCTTCAGAAAGTCTTCACGATCCAGCTCAAGAAATGATGAAGCTTCCACTCATGACTACAACAAGAGAACCTGTCACAAGTGCAAGAAAAGCTGGACACTATATCTACGAGTGTCCACCGTGGGACAATGAGAAGAAGAAGAAGAAGAGCAAGGAATATGATTCTGATGACAAGAAGAAGAAGAAATCTTCAAAGTCTTCTTCCAAGTCCTCATCAAAGTCTTCATCTCATAAGAAGAGCTCATCTGGCAAGGCTCGTGCTTTTGTTGGCAAAGAAATGGATTCTGAGGAGGAGTCTGCTTCTGAGGAGGTGGAGGTGGAGTCTGAAGAGGAGTCCGACCCTGGCGTTGCAAGTCCTGCTTTAGCCACGTAGCCTATGTTGCCAAGTCCATCTTCAACACTGAAGACAATGACTTCCACACCAACGCTGAAGTTGATGACAAGGACGACCCTGCTCCCACCTACTACTTCATGGCACGTGGTGCCAAGGTAAAATCATGTGATGCTTACTTTCAAACATCAAGTGAAGATGAATCTGATTGTGAATCCAAGCCCAGCTACAAAACACTTGCTAAAATTGCAAGCTGAACAACAAAAGGCTATGGAACATATTCAAAAACTGTTAGACAAAAGCGATGACATTGGGCCTTTGAAATGACATCGTTCACAGTCCTTAGTTGAAGACATAAAAAATCTTCATACTAAGTACCAAGAACTTGAAAGCCTTCATGAAACACTCTCAACCACTCATGAAAAGCTCTCCTATGTTTATCTTCAAAGGAAGCAAGAGCTTGAGAAATTGAGAGCGGCTCATGAAGATCTTCAAAAAGAGAATGAGTCACTTCTCGCTCAACGGATCAGTTCCGCGGGATGGATTTGAACCACCATGTCTAAAATGCATTGAGCGTGATAACGCTACCTCTCGTTCTTTGAATGTTCCCATTGCTGCTCATCGTTGCATTGTCTTCAACTCTTGATGTGGTAACTAACCCCTCTGCGGAGGATACCACTACTATTCTTTGATGAAAATGCTAGGTTGAAGACATTGCTTGAAGCAGGGATGTATAAAAGTCTGAAAGGGCATCAGAAACTTTGCGATGTCCTCAAAAAGAAGATTCTGAACCGAAACCCTAGGAAAGAGGGTGTTGGGTTCGAGAGGAAAATGAATGTTGATGGTTCCTCTTTGGAAGCTTTGAAAGCGGTATCCCAAAACCACATGGGTTGTCGCAAAGGACCTTCAAGGATCCATCCACCTTATCTGGATTTACCGTGCTAATCCTATTATCATTGATGAATCCTTTGATGCAAACTATAAGCTGTTCAAGAATCAGTAATGGTGAAGTGTTTGCCGGTATATTGGTACTAACTGCAGGAATGGACCGCCTATGAAGAAGATCCTGTTCCCAAAAGCTGTCTTGAGAATCTTCCAAAGGAATGCCATCATGACACCCCTCGGAAGAAGACAAACCCCAGGACCTAAGACGTCGTATGGTCCAAAGGCTTCATACAGACGGAAGGACTCACCTGAGTCACCCCTAACGCCAATGTTTTGCGTGGAAACCGTGCTCAAACTTATGAATATGAGCGTGTGTCTTCAAACCGCTATGTTCATAAAACTAAGAATTTTTCTGCTTATTCATATGAGTATCATTCATCTCCTGCAAGGCTATTCGCTAGGGCTCCAAAGCCGAAGTTCTCAGATGCTGCACTTAGATTCATTGCTTCTAAGCCACCCCTGAAGATGTGGGTGGTTAAGAAGAATTAACTCTCTTTTTGCGAGGGAAAGGGTCTCGACCAAAAATCAAAAGGCGTCGATGCTATTGCTTTGGGGACCTAAAACATCTTGTAGGGCACAAGATCAAATGCCCAAATGGTCTCACTATGTATTTTGTTCCTGAATCGATTGCCATTCATCCTATTAGTCCTATTCTTGATTTAAGCTTCAATAATCCACTTGCCTGTCAAACGTTTATGCTTCACAATGCTCTTGGTGAAGCCTATCCCCCTAACTGTACTATAGGGTATGACTAGGGCAAAGCACCCCTCGAAGGCAATCATGACGACATCTCAACCCTTCGAGGTGTTACACATGGACTTATTTGGCCCTACTCACTACTCAACCTTCACAACAACTGCTTGTCTCTATGGCTTCGTCATTGTTGATTTACTCACTCAAGAATACACATGGGTGCACATAATTCTCTACAAGTCTCAAGTACAAGATGTCTTCAGACGCTTCAAATCGAGCAATGAACAATTATGGCGTCAAGATCAAGCACATCGAAGTGACAACGGCTTGAATTCAAGAACACCGGACTTGATCTCTATTTGGATACAATGGGAATCACTCATGAGTTTTCTGCCCATACACACCTCGGCCAAGAAATGGCATCATGGAGCGTAAGAACAGAACCCTCATTGAGATGGCTCAAACAATGCTTGACGAGTACAAGACACCAAGAAAGTTCTGGCCTGAAGCCATTCATACAGCTTGTCACGTCATCAACCGTGTTTATATTCATAATCTTCTGAACAAAACTTCCTATGAGCTCCTTACTGGCAAGAAGCCAAATGTCGGCTACTTGAGGAGTATTTGGGGCTAAGTCTTTGGATCAAGGATCCCCATCACAAGTCAAAATTTGAACCCAAAGCTCACGAAGGCTTCATGCTTGTTTACGGGAAGGACTCGCACTCCTACAGAGTCTTCAACCTCTATCTCTATAAAATCGTCGAAACAGTGGACGTGGAATTTGATGAAACCAATGGTTCACAAAGAGAGCTGCTGCCAAACACACTAGATGAAGCTTCACCCAGCGAATCTATCAAGCTAATGGGAACTGGTGAAATCATGCCTTCTGAAGCACAGCCTGAAGAGGAACTTATCATTTCTGCACCTAACCAACCTGAAGACAATGCTCAGCCTGAAGACAATCCTTCCAATGATGACAGTGATCAGCAAGAGCAAAGTCTTCATCCAGTTCATCCTCGAGTTGCAAATGAAGTACAGATTGAGAAGATAATCGATATCATCAATGCACCTGGTCCGCTTACTGCCCTTCGTAACAACACAACTAGCAAATTTACATGGGCACTTTTCTTTTGTGTCAATATCAGAACCCAGGAAAGTTGTTGAAGCCTTTATGGAACCAGAATGGATACAAGCTATGCAAGAAGAACTTCAACAGTTCAAGCTAAATAATGTTTGGGAACTTGTCAAGCATCCTGACCCTTGCAAGCATAACATTATTGGCACCAAATGGATATATCGAAACAAGCAAGATGAGCATGGTCAAGTCGTCAGTAACAAAGCACGGCTTGTGGCTCAAGGATATACTCAAGTTGAAGGAATTGACTTCGATGAAATATTTGCTCCTGTAGCTAGGCTTGAAGCCATTCGCATACTACTAGCCTATGCTAAGCACCACAACATCTTGCTATATCAAATGGATGTGAAGAGTGCATTTATCAACGGCAAGATTGAAGAAGAAGTATATGTCGCTCAACCACGGCTTTGAAGATCCAAAACATCCCGATATGGTGTACAAGCTAAATAAAGCACTGTATGGCCTCAAACAAGCTCCTCGCGCTGGTATGATACAATCAAAGACTTCACGAAGAGCAAAGGCTTCAAACCTGGATCCCTTGATCCCACACTCTTCACGAAGACATATGATGGTGAATCGTTTGTATGCCAAATATATGTGGATGACATTATCTTGGCTGCACCAACCAAGTATAGTGATGAATTTGCATACATGATGCAAGAACAATATCGAGATGTCCATGATGGGAGAGCTCAAGTTCTTCCTTGGTCTTCAAATTAAATCGACAAAGGAATGGCATCTTTATATCTCAAGAAAAATACCTCCAAGATTGTTTGAAGAAGTTTGGAATGCAAGAGTGCAAAGGATACATCAGCGCCAATGCCGGCCTAAACACCATCCTGGTCCCGACAACAATGGTAAAGAGTTCGATCAAAAGGTATACCGCTCCATGATTCGTTCCTTACTTTACCTATGTGCATCTAGGCCAGCTATTATGCTTAGTGTTTGCATGTGTGCTCGATTCCAAGCGGCACCAAAGGAATCGCATCAGTTAGCTGTGAAGCGAATTCTTGATATTTGGCTCACACCCCAACACTAGGATTATGGTATCCAAAGGGCTCAAAGTTTGATTTGGTTGGATTTTCGGATGCTGATTATCTTTGGTGACAAGGTGGATCACAAGTCTACATCAGGCACATGTCACTTTACGGGGACGATCACTTGTCATTGGTCTTCAAAGAAGCGAGCGTGTATCACTCTCAAGCTATGAATCTGAATACATTCTTCTTTGGATCTTCTTGTGCTCAGCTTCGTGGATGAAGCAAACTCTCAAGGACTATGGCATCAATCTGAAACAAGTACCTCTCTTCTGCGACAACGAAAGCGCCCATCAAGATTGCCAACAATCCAGTCCAACACTTTCGAAGACAAAGCACATTGAGATTCGTCATCATTTTCTCGTGGATCATGTCATGAAGAAAGATATTGACATCATTCACGTCAACACTGAAGAGCAATGGCGAGATATCTTCACGAAGCCCTTGGATGAGAAAAGGTTTTGCAAGTTATGGTATGAGCTGAATATCTTGGAATCCTCAAATGTCCTGTGATCAAGCACACATCCTAACACTTATGCATGTTGATGACTTAGATGCATAACCTGCGAAGTAACGTATATCTTCAATCAATGAAGACTTACATTACGAGTGTGAATACATTAACGTGGAATTTGACTTGAGCGCCACGATAATTGTGCGCCGTGTCCAGGTCTAATATTTCCTATACGGTGGGTAACGCCACCACCAAATTTCTTGTTTGAAGTGTTTCACTCATGGCGTTATTTACGCAATATCTTACGCATTTGATTTGTCTTCAACTTCAACTTATCCTCCCGATTTTCTTCACTATGTTGATTTGGTTGTCGACTCGATATATATATATATATATATATATATATATATATATATATATATATATATATATATATATATATATATATATATATATTGTTCCTCTCTCTACATTCACTTATAGCTATGTCTTCAAGTTGAATCTTTTGAACTAAGTGAATGTGATCGGACCCCAAATCTCTCTATGCTTCCTATCTCAAACTCTATCTGTCCAAATCATATGCATTCTATTGAAAGCTGTCGAATGTCTTCTCTGCGTCCTTGTCGTGAGGAAGACACGTAGACAAACTTTAAGTCTGTTTTAAATGATTCATCCTTTTCTCTTGAAATCCGGAGAAGCCGAACGACCATCCAACAAACTGGCATGCGTGGGAACGTGGGACATCTTATTGCATGTTGCATGCCCGCCACGTGTCCCTCAGATTGAACCGCCAGTGCACCTCACAGTAATTACTTGTTACTGCCGTGTCAGACACCTGCTTATAAATACATGTCCCCTGCGGTAAAGAAAATCTTCTTCCACCTCTCCACCTCGTCAAAACCCTAGCGCCACCGCTTAGCTCTCGACGAGACGCATGACAGCGCTTAGCTGTCAAGCTGACATCTTCGAAACGCCGCCCTCACGCCTACCATGAACATCGTCATCTCCGCCGTTGCCAGAGGTGTCCTCCGTCGCCAAGTTAGGGCACGGTGGACTAAACTTCTCGGCTTCCTCTTCTTCCCATCTAGCAGTTCTTCGAGTGGTAAATATAACTCCATTTTTACCATCTTTTTGATCTTCAAGATTCATCCTACTCGCCAAAATTGGTTTCTGCCCATACTCTGTTAGATCTATTCGCTCGCATCTCAGACTTTGCCTAGTATATTCACTTAAGCTTCACAACTAGTTAGATTCCTCACTTGTACTTATTCATGGATTCGCATAAATCTGGAACCAACTCCCGGTAGATAAGTGAATGTCTTCGCATCATGAGGTCAATGTCTTCAAACTGATTTATCTTCAAAATCTTACGAGAATGCATATGACCTCTTCCCCTTCCTCGCATCTCTAATGTCTTTGTCACGGTACATGTCCGTGGGAGAATCCCTTTGGTTCTCATAGTCCGCATTCGTTTGCGAAATTCTTCTGACATCAACTTAACTCTCCGGCCGGTTCCTCATTTGTCCAAAGAACGCAAGCCCTTGAAGCCTACGAGCGTGTTGAAGCCATTCAGTTTGAAATTCATGGCTACTGAGATAAATCACCAGAAGGGCGGCGGGGCAATGTCGTGGGGAAACCTCAAAGGATCTCGCCGATGACCTCGCAGAACTTTACAATACAGATCCTGAAGAGTCGATGCTCAGTAAGAAGACATGAATCCAATGGATTCGACGCTATTAGGCTGAACAATGGTTCAAGTACAAGTTCGTCACCAAGGAATATGCTGAGAAGAGTGCTATCAAAAGCCCTTGGGGTGATATTCTCTTGAGGCCTTCCACCCAAGAACAGGGCTAAAGCTATTGCACAAGGTTTCTATCCTTGTATGGTCCGTGGACCTCGGCCGAGAATGCCGAATTCAACGTCATTGCTCTCGTGTCGTGGCGATAATCTCTTCAAGCGCAACTTCCAAAGACGCAAAGGCTTACGCAAAGGAAAGCAAGAAGTCATTGGGATTAGACTTCAACCCCGGTCCCTCTACTCCCCGTGCTGACGGCTCACGTGACGCTGAACCCAATGTCATCGGTCCCTTTTCAAACCTTGATGGCCTCATCTCTTACATCTTGGTCCAAGGTGCCAAAGTGGATCACTCTGATGAGGATGCTGATTCTAAAGAAGTCCCAGCCTCGCCGTTGCTCGCTGCTCCAAAGCCGCAGAAGCAAAAAGAAGGCTAAGGCTTGAAAGTCACCGCTCCTCCAAAAGCTTCACGTGTGAAACCAGCTCTTTACCTCCAGAAGCCAGTGTGCAGTCTGAAGATCAATCTCGTATCTCCAAGAAGACGGAGAAGAGAAAGAAAATTGTCAAGAACACTGAATTGACCCTGACTCCTGCTGCCATTTTGCACGAAGAGCACATTGATCTGTCCAGTGATGAAGATCTTGCAGATGATGCCCTTGAGCAACTGATCAAGAGCAAGGAAGAAGCAGAGATCTTCAATAATTTGCCTCTCTTTGATGTGGAAATCAGCCATAACTTCATTGATGAGTGGTTTGACACACCAAATCTCAGTTTTGATGATCGCAACTTCCAATTGGCCTCGCCAGTGGCCTTCAATGGCGCCATTGCTTCGAAAGCTAGCTCTTGCTCAGCGGATTGTTGAACTGAAGCACAAGATAGACTATGAGAAGGCTCAGTTCAAGAAGCATATGGCTGCACTCAACGTGCAAGACGTCAAAAACTTCAAGGTCATGTTGCACGACCTCAAGGAAACCTTTCTCAAGAAGCGTGAAGAAGCTAAAGGCTCTCGCGAGCGCATGAAGGCTCTGGCTGACAAGTGTGTGCTTGCTTACAATGAGGCTGAGAAGCGCAAAGAACTTGGCCGTCCTGGTATTGACCCCAGAATGGCTGCAAAGAATAAGAAGTCTTCAATCGACCAAGCTGCACCTTCCAGTGGAAGAGCCCCACATAGTCTTCCCAAGCAGCATGACTGGCTCGAAGCCAAAGGTCCGGTCAACCGCTTTCTCAATGTAAGAAAACGAGGGGCTGCCGAGGTCAAGCGTAAAAAGGAAACATCCTGAAGCCTCTGATACTGCTCCCTCCAAGAAGAAGCTCAAGACCAAGAAGAATCGGGCTGCTCCTACAGAGCCCTTGGTTGTTGAACCTATTTCTATGGTTTGCCCTAACTCTGCTACCCAAGAACGACGAATGATAGTTCATGAGCCTGCTTCCACAGAGGCTCATGAAGCTGAAGACATTCAATGATTGACCCCATATTCTGCTGAACACATTGGTCCCCAAGACAATGTTGAAGATGATAGCGTTCTTCCTTAGATCGACCAAACCCGGTATCATCACATTACGGCGAGCGGCCCGAACTCATCGGCATTGGTAGTCCTCACGGCGCCAATTGCTCGAGGATCGTCGTGGGCTGATCACCTTTACTGCAACAAGAAGACTCCCCTAGTACTCCCCAACAACAAGTTACTCCCCAACAACAAGTCACTCCCCAACAACAAGATGAAGAGGAAGACTTTGAGGCCCAGCCAACTCCATCTCCAAAGGCATCGCCAGCATTCCGCAGGCTTCACAAAGGACAAAGGCCTCAAGGCCCTCTTTCGAAAGGCGTGCCTGTATGAGAAGAGCACCACCAACCTGTTGCCCGCGTCAAGTGTTTTCGAAGCCACCCAAGCGTGAATGTCTACGAGTCGAAAAGCTCAAGCTGCTTTGAAGACAATCCGGCTGCATCGTGCGATGAACCTCAAGAAGAGGCAGATCGTGTCCCTACACCCCCTGTCATTGAAGAAGTTATTCCCGATATCAACGTGCCAGTGACCGACCCTCCAGCTTCTCAAGAGCAGGTTGAAAACATTGAGGCTGCCACCACCAACACCAATGAAGCCACTGACGTTGTCATGGCTAAAACGAATGTGGAGTCGGCATCAACAGCTCCTGAAGCCAATGAAGGAAATGTGCCTGAAGCCAATGAGACAACTGCTCCCGAAGCATCTGCTGAGCAGCCTGAAGCCTCAGTTGTTGCCATCGCTCAGCCTCCGCCACCAAGGCCCTACACAATTGAGCAAGCATACAACTATGGCGAACTAATCACAATAAGATGGCCCGTTCTGGTCCCTCCGCCTCATGCATCTGGTCCTCAGTTCAACTATCATATTGCGCATAGGCCTCAGGTCCAGAAGCCGAAGCCAAGACTGCCAAGGTTTCGTGCACCGCCCGATTCTCTGAGTTCTTTCAATGCAAATGGCTTCAAAGCCCACAACACTTTCTTTGATGAGCAAAGAACCCCTATACAAGGCCAAGGATATCATCTGATAAACGCTTCGAGTTATCAACAACGAAGCTATTACTCCTGTTACCTTATGATCAAGGGCGCATTTTCCCTCATATGCGCCTCGACACCTAAGCCATTGTCGGACCGTCGTGCTTAGAAGAAGCACTTGATTGCTTTCGTGATGCGTGTCTCGCTTGGTTTCATAACGCATAAAGAGCAACCTTTGGAATGAAGAACTTGTGCTTCAATTCTATGCTACCCTCCACATCCGTGGCTACTACAGAGACACGAAGACATGGGTTCTCGAGTGGATGACGAAATGTTCATCATGAAGCCAAAGCTCTTGACATCATTGAGCTCACAGCCTACCCACTCCCCGAGAGCTGTTTGAACACGGATGTCAACTCCATTGCGATGCCTTGGAGAGCATATTTCATAAATCGTAACCCGATATGAGTCAAATGTTGAGTATGATGAAGCCATCGCCACATGACGCTTGAATACCCTCAAAGACTTCTTTTGTTGATGACCTTGAGTATCTGCCTCGTACAATATATCACATCATCAGGCGAACTCTATGGCCAATCAAAGGGCATTCCTCGTCTGCAAAACTGGAAGGAGCAATGAAGACATTGGTCTTCTACATCCTCAATGGCATCAGCTTTGACACGCAAGAATTCTTCATCCGACAATTGGCTGCATCTGGATCTGACCTCTTCGGACTGAAATTCTATGCTCCATGGGTCATGCGCCTCATCAAGCAACACTGCCATCAACTATCAACCATCTCGCTCGCAATCATGTGATCTTCCTACCAGAGGTTGATATATGCATTGAAGCCATATACCTACGAACACGGCAAAACGCCTCTTTGTCTTCATAATGCTGAACATCAAAGCTTCACTCAGCCTATGGAAGGAGTCCAAGCCGTCACGTGTGTCTATCCGATGGCTGGAAATATTAAATACGCCTCATCGTTGCATCAAGCTGAAGCCACTTTGGGAACACGATTGGCCAAAGGCCTAGGAAGCGCTCTCGAGTCCTCAATGATCGAGAACTTCTTGTGTACATCAAAAGCAAGATAAGCATCACTCCTGGCTCAAGCGTCAAATGCAAAGCCTCTTGGTGGAGGTCAATCGCATTCGAAACCTTGCCACCAAGAATGATTTTGTCACTCACGAGACCTGTCGGCGATCATGGAAGAGTTTGACTTTGCTCAAGATCTTGAAGTAGATCTTCAAGCCGATGGCTTCCTTTGAAGCAACTTCAAGTTTGACTCCACTCCTCCACGGAATGCGGTCCCTCGACAAACTCCATCTCTTGAAGACTCGACTATTCTTCCTCCGCGGGCAACTGTCAATGCCAGAAAGTGATCGACGATGAAGCCGATGCAACTTCACCGCCCCCTACTTCGCAGACGCATCGACACCGCACCAAGCTCGCCTCGCACCGCCAACCAACAACGACAACCACTGTGCATCATCTACTTACGAAGAGGGGCAGTAGATGCTCTATGTCTTCAAACCTTTTTTGGTCATTCTTGACAAAAGGGGAGAAGCATATGAGTTGATAGTCTTCAAGCGGGTTCATAAGGGCGGTTGCACTATATTTTACCTAGTGTTTACAACTCTCGCTTTTGATACATTTGGTTCTTTGAGTTGTAACACTTAACCTCGATGGTCGTCTGCTACTTATTTGCCTTACTCTGGTGCAATGATAAATTCCGCATGTGCGATGATAACTTCCGTACTTAGATCATTCTGCAGACGTCCATTTTTCATTATGCATGTCATTCTCTTAGTTATATCATTTCATGCATGATGAATTATCTTCATAAGTTGAAGAGGATCTCCACAAGTACAACCTGCCATGTGCATTTGCATTCCAAAAGCAAACTACTTATATGCACATCTTCGGGGAGCCTTTGCCTCTTATGAAGACAATTCCCTATCCTTTACAATTTCACATATTTTATCCCGTTGAACACTTTCAACCAGTTTGTCATCAATCACCAAAAAGGGGAGATTGTAAGTGCATCTAGTGCCACCCCTAGTTGGTTTTGGAGTATTGACGACAAATGTGGTTGAGGGACTAATGCGCTTGTGAGAATTGCGAGGATAACGCAGTAGTGTCCCCATTGGTTCGGTTTACCTACCGGAGATGACCCTAAAAATGTATGAAGACATTGGCGACAATGGTGGTATGTGAAGATATTCACATTGAAGACTATGACATGAGAAGACATTGGGTGAAGACTATGGAGCGCCAAGACTGTGGTCGTTTTCATTGTTTCCTTTTCTTCTTTGTTGAGTCATAGGAACCACCGTGACTTGTTAAGTGGGGTCCAAGTGATCATAGTCGGAATGATCAAGTGATGCTCAACCCAAATCCTATGTCTTCGAGCGAAGACAATGAGAGCAACTCTTATCAAGAGCTGGATGAGTCAGCTTTGCTTGTAGCCCAAGTAAAGTTGCCGTGTGTGTTTGAAATTTGACCGTTGGAACACGTGTCAGTTCCTTAGTGACCCAGGGTCATTTCGACATAACAGGTCGGGTTGCCTAGTGGCTATAAATAAGCCCACCCCTACACCATAAATTGGTGGCTGCTTTCCAGAGTTAGTGCACGGCTTTTGTCGTTTGAGAGCAACCCACCTCGAAGCCTTGGAGAGAGAGAAATCCTTGCGAGGACAAAGCCCAAATACCCGTGCAGCCAAAGAGTGTTAGGCATCACCGAAGTCTTTCTTATGCAGGTGACACAGACTTATTACACTTGAGGATCAGCAATCCTCCGGCCCGGTTAGGCATCGCGTTACGAGCATCCAAGAGTCATTGTGGATTGCCGGGTGAACGCGATGCTGTGAAGGTTCGGAAGTCTACCTTGAAGACTTACCAGAGTGATTGGGCGAGGACTGTGTCCTTAGCTCAAGGGGAACAAGAGTGAAGACGCGGTCTTCGAAAGTTGAATCTCAGCCTCCCTAACCGGATGTCACAGTTGTCACAAAGAATCGAACTGGTCCAACAAATCCTGTGTCTTCAACAAGTGATCGGTTCTATCCTCTCCCTCTCTTTACTTAGAGTTTGTCTTCGTGAAGTCATTGCTCATCTATCATACCTGTTTGACTTCATTGCTTGACAACTTTTATTGATTGGCTTCATACTATCTTCCATCCTGATCCTTACTACCTAGCTGCTATTAGTCTTGTTCTTTCATGTTATTGCATACTCGACTATGGTCTGCTTGTGGTAGTTCATCTTCCGCTGATTATCAATTAGGTCATTTCAATTGTTTGTCTTCGAAACATCCGTGTTTTGAAGACTTTCATAAAAATCGCCTATTCACCCCCCCCTCTAGTCGATAACTAGCACTTTCAGTCACTCCATGGATTCATTGTTGCTACTTGGTAGACTTCGGCAAGGTTGCGGAGTTGTCGTTTTCGCATGTTATTTGACGCGAAAGTCTCGAAGACTGTTAAGACCGCATCTTGGTGTTGCTGGGCTAGGATTACGAAGCTAGAAGCTCTTAGCCACTTGTGGCCACCTGCCGTAGTATCCAACATGCTCGAAGGCTATGAGTTGGAGCCGGCGCCCTCATGCTATGAATTTTGCGAATGGTCCGTTTAGCCAACCCTCTAGTGCAGTTCCATTACCCTTTAGGGGTTTTGGTTTTTGGTATTCAACCAGGTGCTTGATAATGATGCACCCTTTTGTTCCGGACTAGGGATGTATTCAGGCGGATTATCCCAAAATTTACTTCGGTTTTCGAGGCGCTCTCCATCGCACAATACTTTTGTACTATGGTCACCAAGTCGAAGAAGCGTGTAATTTCGCTGACGACTTATGGCGCTTAGGATTCCTTGTCCATGCAATTATTGCAAAAATTGGAATTGCGTCCTCCTCTCGGCGATCCTTTATCCTGTTCATAACCGGGAGGAATCAGCCCCGTAATGATGTAATCAAGCTTTAATTTGGCTCTTGCCGAATTCGAGAGAGATCGCCAATGTTTGGGTGGGCGGGTGGCACTAAATCCGAACCCCGTCCAATTCAGGACTCAAGGGCCGAGAAGTTTCGAACTTCGAATTTTGGATTTTTGAGTGCAATCCAATGAGTCTGCCCGCCTCCTGACTTTTAGGGTCAGGCTTGATCAACGTCGTCCCTCCTCGCAGAATCCTGCATGGAGGGATCGGGAATCGAACGTAACTACTCCTTAAGGTAGGGAAGAATGGCCGATTACTCCTCTATTACAGCAACATGATGGGTAGCACAGGGAGAGTTTATCTCTCTTAGATCGGTTTTAGGCCCGATCCGTTGTAACTGTGGCGACTCGAGGCGGCGATGTGATCCAAGAGCTTCGTTTATGGAGGAGAGCTCGATCGGATCTAACTGTTCGCAAGTTCCGAACTAACATGAAGATTGGATTCGATGACTCGAGAGGTCATCGCATGCCGCAATAGAACTAGCGGTCATGAGAAAACCGCCAAGCGAAGAAGTCGACCAAGGCCAAGGCTTCTTTGGCGAAGGTGTCGCCTTTTAAAGACGAAGCGAGGGATCGCACTTTTGACGGGCGACGGCACAGAGAAACTCTCAATGAAAGCACCAATGTCGGTGTCAAAACCGGCGGATCTCGGGTAGGGGGTCCCGAACTGTGCGTCTAGGCGGATGGTAACAGGAGACAAGGGACACAATGTTTTTGCCCAGGTTCGGGCCCTCTCGATGGAGGTAAAACCCTACTCCGGCTTGATTAATATTGATGATATGGGTAGTACAAGAGTAGATCTACCACGAGATCAAGGAGGCTAAACCCTAGAAGCTAACCTATGGTATGATTGTTGATGTTGTAGTTGTTGTCCTACAGACTAAAACCCTCCAGTTTATATAGACACCGGATAGGTTAGGGTTACACAGAGTCGGTTACAATGGTAGGAGATCTACATATCCGTATCGCCAAGCTTGCCTTCCACGCCAAGGAAAGTCCCATCCGGACACGGACCGAAGTCTTCAATCTTGTATCTTCATACTCTTTGGAGTCCGGCCGTGACGATAGTCCCGCTATCCGGACACCCCCTAGTCCGGACTCCCTCGCTTAGGGTTACACAGTCGGTTACAATGGTAGGAGATCTACATGTCCAGATTGCCAAGCTTGCCTTCCACGCCAAGGAAAGTCCCATCCGGACATGGGACGAAGTCTTTAATCTTGTATCTTCATAGTCCAGAGTCCGGCCAATGGTGATAGTTCCGCTATCCGGACACCCCCTAGTCCAGACTCCCTCAAGAGTCTCCTGAACCAGGCTTCAATGACGATTTAGTTTGGCGCATATTGTCTTTGGCATTGCAAGGCGGGTTCATACTCCTAATACTTCATAGAAGATTTTGAACTCAAGGACATTGTCCTTCTCTGCAAAATAATTTCCACATAACTCCGCAGAGAGAATTATATTTACACTAAATCAATCAACGATGTATTCGCAGCGTGCCATCACGCCATGGCCCAAGTCTTTATTTGAATCGCTTTTTACTGTACCACCTCAGCCGACTTAGCGAGGCGATTTCCTTGGCACGCCTTGTCAAAGGCAGAGATCGTGTCCCCTTATTCCGGATTCTCATCAAGACGGTCGTGGGTAACCCAACAGTGCCATTAATTACGGCGCGCTTTGGGAGATAAGCCAGTTTACTGTGGTGGGGGCACATAGTTTCGTCACCCATATAAGGGATAAGGATCCACCTTTTTCACCGCGCTTCTTCCTCCTCCTTTGCTCATCCATTTCACAAGACTTCGAGCTCCAATACCAAGTCCGCGACATCCCTCCTCAACCTTCTCCAGCCATGTCCGGAGCGGAGGCAAGTGGATGGCCTCCTCCGTCACGGAGGGGCACATCGAAAAGCTGAGAGGAAGCCGGATACTTGTCCCGGCGACATCGCATCGGCTCTGCCCAACAAGGGGCAGCTCATCCCACCCCTGTGCCCCATGAGAGGGTGGTGTTCCTCACCCACTTCCTCCCATGGACTAGGGTTTCCACTTCACCCATTTGTCCGGGGCTCATGTTCTACTACGGCCTGGATTTTCACGATCTCGCCCCAAACTTCATCCTCAATATCTCAACGCTTATCGTCATGTGCGAGCCTTCCTCTCGCATCTAGCCCCACTTCGCTTATGGTTGAAGACCTTTAGCGTCAAGTCAAGATAGTGGGTGGCCAACAAGTGGAGTGTGGAGGCGCCATGGCGGGCGAGATGCCCAACGTTACATGGCTTGAGGGCTCCTTCGTGGAGACCATAAAGGGTGGCAATCGGGTGGTTCTACATCACCGAAGCGTGACTCCAAATGGGCAGGGCCCCCAAATTCGATCTGGCTTCCCACACGGCTCACCTCATGGAAAGAGAGACGGCCTGTCGGGGTGATTCGAAGAGCTGGCCGGACTCCAAACTCGCGGTCCAAAACCTGGTGGACAAGAACCTCAAGCTTGTCAACGTAGTCCGTGTTATGCTCATCCGCCGGATTCTCCCATGCCTGAGGCCTTCAATTTGTGGGAGTTTCATCCGGCACAACACCGGACCTTGAGGCTCTTGACACGTCACGAAGATGCCCGGAAGGTGCTCAAGGGCGCCAGCTCCCTCCGCGATCGCATTCCGCCGCAAGCGCAGCCGCAGCGTCAAGCCCGCCAAGTTAGCCAGTGGGCTGCTGGTTCCACCTCACGTGTTTGGAGAAGAAGGCCAAGAAGGAGGCCACGGAACTCGAATGAGCTCCGGCACCAGTCTTGTCACGATTATGAAATGTAATCCTCTCCACGAGAACGAGGTGGAGGAAAAAGAAGCCTCTCCCCCAGCGAGGGAAGAGAAGAAAAAGGAAGGCCGCCCCGCCTGGGGAGGCCGGAGGGTCCAAGAAGGGAAGAACCCTTCCTCCGGACGTCTCCACCAATGCCAACGACAGCGAGGAGGAGTGGCCCTCGAGGCCAAGCCCCCGGAGAGATCGTAAGTGTCCTGATACCCATGGGTTTTTTTTCATTCATGCCTGCTTATTGCACAAGATCTTCTAATGCCAATATGATCATGCAGTCCGCCTCGCCCAGGTCGAGCTCGTCGAAAGCGGGTCCTGAGCTCGGATGTGAATAGCACTTCTCTTCCGCCGCCTCCTCGCCTCGCGTCGCCCACGACGCCGAGGTGGAGTCCCAAAGGGGCCTGGTCAGAGAGGAGGTGGTCTCGAGGCGCCCACATGGCAGCCTCCCTGACTCCGTGAGAAAAGGGGAGCAAGACCCCCAAGGGCTCTAAGTCCGACCCTTCTCAACTCCATACTGTAACCTTCAGCGGTTCCAAGTCCGCAAAGCGGCCCCCTAGTAAGAAGGGCAAGACGACGCCGGTGACCTTCCGGCCCAACCGGAGGCATCGGATAATTTGGTCGGAGGTGCTTAACGCCTCCATCGAGCAGGAGCACCGCACTGTTATGAGTGCGGTGATCCAGTAAAGTTCACCGCCAAGAGCGGGCTGATCAAGCCTGCCAATAGCCTTCTAACAGGCTTTGAGGTAAGTTTAGAATATGTAAAATATTACCGCATAGACAAGAGCCCCTCGATGCTTAGTTTGGTGTTCGGAAAGAAAAGCCGGTGAGGATCTAAAAAGATATAATGCAGGAGTCTAACATAAATATGTCAATATGGGAATGCAGTTGCGCTGTCGACCTCTGCCAAGACTAATCATGGAGGTCAATGCATTGAAGCAGAACCTCGATCGTCCGAGAGAGCGAGCTCGGCCTTGCCAAGAAGTAGCTCGAGGACAAGGAAGGTAAGTAATACCTTATTAAAAATACCTTATAGAAAAGAGTTGGTTGCAAAAAGACCAGAATAACATGGGTATTACAGGGGCCACAACCGCAGGTGGTGACCCTAAAGAAAGCGGTGACCCAAGGCCGAAAACAAAGCAGCGGAGCGCACAGAGCAAGAGAAGGGGGAGGCGCGGGCGGAGGTACAGCAAGAGCTCCGTGCCTCGTGAAAAAACACGAGGGTTTGGAGCGTGACTCAAAGACCCGAGAGTCCGAGCTTGCCTCGGCTCTTGAGAGTGCCTAAATCTGCTAAGGCCAAGCCCAAAAAGCCCTCCAGAGATTGAGGCGATGAAGAAGATAGCGGCGGTAAGGCATTCTTTATGCAAAGCAAGAATGTAAAAGTGAATTATTTGTTACTTACCCGAATCCTGAGCTCTCCAGAGCATTCGCAGATCTTCCCCTGGCAGTGTATCCGACGCCAGATTCTACCGAGCCGAGGAGGGAGCTCGACGGAGAAGGTGTTCTCGTCTCAAGATGTTGAGGCCGAACATCCGGTGCCCTTGAGCGACCAGCTAAAGAAGCTGGTCGAGCTCCATAAGGTCGCCGAACAGGCCATGAAGGGCCTTATAGTTCGCTACGCCAAGAAGCCATGCCTCGGAGCTACTTCTGGTCTAGTGGCAGCCAGGATGCCTGTCCATGGCTTGAAGTCATCAAGCGCCTCCATATGCATTGAAGGTGCTCAGAGGGCCCTTGCCCGCTAAAGTGCATCGAGGCAAGATGGACGGTGAGAAGCTTGTGAAGGACGGACCACCACCGGGCAAGGAGCATCGCAAGCCCGAAATGTATTATGAGGGCGTCCTGGAGGGTGCCCGCCTTATAGCGGGTGAATGCTCCAAAGATGTAATTTTTGAATAGGCTCGCATTTGTTATCCTGTACGCTGAAAACTTGTTCATATGCGCTAAGCAACGCTTGTGAATTTAAAATATTACCTTCTGTGCGGCCGTTTATCAAATCTGAGAGATGGAGAGTCGTTGGCTTCTTCCCCATGCCACGAAAGTGTCGGGTGTTCGATAAACTTGAGCGCTCTTGTTCCCATTCTTGGGTCATTCGAGGGAGGCGCCAAAGACAACGGTAACAAGGCAATCGGACTTATAATGCTTTATCACTCTCACTTAACCATAGAATTCTATAATTTTAAATTTTGGCGAAGCCCCTAGTATTCGAAGACCGAGTTCGGGCGCCATCCACGCCTTTGGCCGGACAAAACCGGTTCCTCGCCTAAGTGGCATAAGTCTTTAGGGACCTCAAAAACCTCTCAACAACGACCAGCTCTCGCCTCTATCATGACGGTCAGTTTTAGCTTTCTCCATTGAGGTGCTTAACCCAGCTCAACCGGGGCACAATCGCAGAGGTTCTCCTAGCGCTACCTTAGCCGATATAACGGAACGTAAGGTACCAAAACATGGGAGCCGCAAACCCAACTATTGACCCAAGAAATGATTCGAGCCGATGCATATAATGCTATAAGTTCGGGTGCCGCACTTGTGAGAGTGTTCGGACTTCTCACACCATATTCTTTGGGGTATTGAAGCCTCGGTGTATTGGCCGCACTAAAGTGTACGGTTGCATAATGTCATAGATGAACATATTTACATAAAAAGGAATGCAATAATAGACAAAAGATATGTATTGTTTATTCAAAAGATATCGCAATGAAAGCGTAACGATACAAATAGTGCGATAAGCAAGAGATGGGACTATTTAACATGTCCTCTCCGTGGTTAAGCCAAGGATGGTATGTAAAACAGGTATAATGCTCGTAGTAGAGACCACCGCACACTCGACGAAGCTTGCCTCCCTCGGCTGTTGCATCGTGAGTTCGCGATCTAGTCTTTGAGTGCCTTCCGGAGAGTGGAGTCTCGAAGTAAGAGAAAATAAGAAAGAAAAAGAATGACAAAATCGAGCCCCTAGTGCGGTTGAGCCGCTTTTGGGCATTCCGTGGTCGTGCCCTCCCCCTTATGCCCATGGTATTTCCAGAGCGTAATTATGTACGCCAGAGTAATCGGCTTCGCACAATTTCGCGAGGGCTAGGGTTGGGGCCGCATTGCAATGCTTGCTCGGAACGTGCCAAAGCGGTCTTGTTGTAGGTTACTCCCGGGCGCTTTAACGGTGTCCGGACGCTTATTGGCCGTGATCGAGAATTGCCTTGAGAGGCTACTTTGTACTTCCGCCGCAGGGCTGCCGTATGCTCCTCCATTCGGAGAGAGCGCTTTGGTGTTTCCATTGACCGTAATGACTCCTCGAGGGCCCGGCATCTTGAGCTTGAGATATGCATAGCGGCATCGCATTGAACTTTGCAAATGTGGTTCGTCCCGGCAAAGGCGTGATAGCCGCTATGAACGGGACTATGTCGAAGATTAACTCCTCGCTTCGGAAATTATCCGGGGATCCAAAGACCACCTCAAGTGTAACTAAGCATGTAGAATTGGCCTCTACACCTAGTATGACGCCTTTAAAGGTCGTCTTTGTGGGTTTAATCCTTGAGGGATCTATGCCCATTTTTCGCACTGTATCCTGATAAAGCAGGTTCAGGCTGCTGCCGCCATCATAAGGACTTTAGTGAGGTGAAATCCGTCAATGATTGGGTCTAGAACCAATGCGGCGAATCCGCCATGGCGGATGCTAGTGGGGTGGTCCCTTCGATTAAAAGTGATCGGGCAGGAGGACCACAGGTTGTACATTGGGGCGACTGGCTCCAACGTTTATACGTCCCTCAGTGCACGCTTCCGCTCCCTTTTGGAGATGTGGGTTGCGTATATCATGTTTACCGTCCGCACTTGTGGGGGGAAGCCCTTCCGTCTCCCCTATTGTTCGGGCGGCCGGGCTCCTCCTCACATCGCTATGCAGCCCCTTGTCGCTGTTTTCGGCATTTAACTTGCTCGTTCGCTTGAACACCCAACAATCCCTCGCTGGTGTGATTGGCTGGTTTTTGGGGTGCCGTGTATCCGCACGAGCGATCGAGTATTCGGTCCAAACCGGACGGGCCCGAGTATTTCTTTTGAATGGCTTTTTCCACCGACCGGTTTAGAGCTCAATCCTAGCATTAATCGCCAGATCCTCAAAGATTGTCGCCGTTAATGCGGCGCTTTGTGTTTGTTGCGACGCCGACCTGCCATTGCTGTCCTTGGTATCCGAATTACTGTGGCTGTTTGGTCATGTTATTACTACGAGCTAGCTAGCTGTCTTCCCGCGCAAAAGCGGGTCATGAGTGTTGTGAGGGCTGCCATGGATTTCGGCTTTTCCCGTCCTAGGTGCCGAAGCAAGCCACTCGTCGCGGATGTTATGTTTGAAGGCTGTAAGGGCCTCTCGCATCCGGACAGTCAATGACTATTTGATTTTTCTTGGTTAAGAACCGTGTCCAGAATTGTTCCGGCCGATTCCTCCGCTGCTGAATTATGTGGCTTAGGTCATCAGCGTCTGGGTGGTCGCACATAGGTGCCCTAGAAATTGTCGAGGAATGCGGCTTCCGTGTCCTCCCAACAACCAATTGATTCAAGGCAAGCTGTTAAGCCAATGCCGAGCTGGTCCTTTAAGCTTGAGTGGAAGGTATTTGATGGCGTGTAGATCATCACCGCGGGCCATGTGGATATGAAGGAGATAATCCTCGATCCATACCGCAGGATCTGTGGTACCATCGTATGATTCGATGTTTACCTGTTTGAAACCCTCGTGGATTTGATGATCCATTACTTCATCTATGAAGCATAGTGGGTGTGTGGCACCTTCAGACTGGCTATATCACGACATAGCTCAAATGAGCTTTGCTTCATCGTGGTTCGGCCCGCCGGATTTGCCATACCCGCGTGATGGTTATCATCCCGTGTCGTGGGCCCACGCCGATCCGTAGATTGATCTTGTTTGCCTTGCCTTGTCCTCCAAAGATATCTCACAAGTCCGGCGATCTCCCCGTGCCTTGGTATTTTTTGAGCGACGCCTGCAGCGGCTTGAGTGGAGGGCCGAGAGGCTCTCGTCAAGGCCACGAGGTGGCCGGGCCGGCCGCTGCTGCAGGCGCTGGTGATGTAGGTTTAGGTGCTTCCTCCTCTAATCGAGGTAGCAGCCTGCTTTGGGTAGCTCTTGGAGGGGCGCTCGAGTTCGCATTTCTCTTCGCCGCAAGGACTTCACCATCCGCCGCCAGCAAGTCTTGGTCAGCTCTAAGTTGTTGCTGCTTTTTCTTGAGGCTGCTCGCCGTGGCTATAAGCCCGCGCTTGAAACGCCTTGTTCGACGGGATCCTCGTGCACGCATAAATTGCCGCTGGTCACGAGGCTTGCCTCGCCTTCGGAGGGAGGCATGTAATTATCGCCCTCTACCTCTTTGTCGCCGCCTCTCATGAGGGCTGGCTTCTCCATCCTCCCCGTGCTGAATTCCTGCCGAGGGGGTTGTCTTCGCACCGTCCGGTGTTATTATCTCCCATGCCGGAATTGCCGCTTTTGCTTTGGCGAGATGAGCGGCGCCACGACGCCGGGCGCTTAGGCTGCTTCTTGAGGGGTCATCCTCCGCTGTTCCATCGCCGCCCTTCTTTTGGGGTGTCTACCATGTATATGTCATATGACGAGGTGGCCTTCCAAAGGTCTATAGGCGTTGGTTCTTGGTCGCCTCCTGCATCGGCGCCCATACCGCCGATGTCTTCGTGAGTCGGGTCGAGCATGTCGGTTAAATCATCGACAATGTCTACGAAGTGGGTGGTGGGTGGGCTTTGAATTTATTCGTCAGTCTCAATCCCAACCTTGCCGACCATAGTCCGCTAGGGCTCTCCGATAAAGAGAGAGACTTTAATGAAGTCGTAATGTCACCAAGGGCGAAAAGCCGAAAGATGTCCGCGCCGGTGAACTCCATGATCGGCGCCTCAATCGGATTCGATTAAGGTGGGGCGCGAGGGTTCGGAGTCCCGGAGAGGAGTCCGCACCTGGAGTCACGGGCTTCCTGTAGGACAAGGCTGGTGTTCCGCCTGATCGCCAGAGAGATTGGGGCCCCGAGGAGGTGTCCAGCCACCCGCCCTCGATCGGCGCAATGGGCTCCGGAAGCTAAGGGTCGAGCGGACATGGGTGCGGCCTGTGGCACTTTTCGCGGTAGAGCTAGATCATGCCCATCGTAATAAAGGCGCGTGGCCAGAAGCTCGAACCCGTCAAGATCAAGTCTCCGCGACGCCACCGTAGTAGTTCAAACTTCCAAATCTGACCTGATGGCTGGGGCGAGCTTTCGATCTCTGCTCCAGATGGCTGCGAATTGCCCGCTCAGCAAAGCCACCGAATACGAAGATCTGTCCAGGAGAAAAGTCTCACCGACCGCATCGTTGTTGATGATCGGAGGAGCCATCGGGCCTAAAGATGACGACATACTGCAGGAACTCTCAATGAAAGCACCAATGTCGGTGTCAAAACCGGCGGATCTCGGGTAGGGGGTCCCGAACTGTGCGTCTAGGCGGATGGTGACAGGAGACAAGGGACACGATGTTTTTACCCAGGTTCGGGCCCGCTCGGTGGAGGTAAAACCCTACTCCTACTTGATTAATATTGATGATATGGGTAGTACAAGAGTAGATCTACCAGGAGATCGTGAGAGGCTAAACCCTAGAAGCTAGCCTATGGTATGATTGTTGTTCGTCTCACGGATTCAAAAACCTCCGGTTTATATAGACACCGGAGAGGGCTAGTGTTACACGTAGTCGGTTACAATGGGAGGAGATCTACATATCCGTATCGCCAAGCTTGCCTTCCACGCCAAGGAAAGTCCCATCCGGACACGGGACGAAGTCTTCAATTTTGTATCTTCATAGTCCGTGAGTCCGCCAAGGTTATAGTCCGTCCGCTATCCTGACACCCCCTAATCCAGGACTCCTCACCGCCCATGAATGGACAATTCGAACTCTAGCCCGCTTACGGCCATAATGCGTTCGTTATTGGCCCATGTTTGTGCCAATCGATCATACCGCCCAGATAAGGCCCATTGATGATACAGCCTGTAGAAGGCCCATTGTTTCTACGTAGTAGATGGCCCATTGTTTCTATGGCCCGTAGAAGGCCCACTGTTTATACGGCCCGTAGAAGGCCCACTATTTCTACGGCCCGTAGGTCCAGTGTCACTACAGTAAATATTAGCCCATGGTTATTGTGGGCTAGTTTTAAAAAATAGGTTATTGCAGCCACTAGCAAACCGCAGAAAAAAGAACTGCACCGACTACCGTGCAAACAAATAAACAAGAAAACAAGGAAATAAATAAGCAAGCAACTTACACTAGGCTATCACGGCTATTACATTATATTACATCCATCGGGCATCAAAGTTCGCCACCGGTGAAATATAGGGAACGAGCAGCATATAAACGCCAGAGCAAAACAAGTCCAGAATCGAAACCACTTTAGAAGAGCTCAATAAACAATATCCCTGGTACCCATAATGTCGGGTAAGATGCTTAGCAAGCTTATTAACTTTCTCTTGTTTGGCGCTTAAGTCCTCCAAAGGTTTGTTGTTGCACCGTAAAGTATGCATCTAAATTCTCAGGACTTTCTCGAGTCCTTCGGCTTCGTCGCCTAACATCTGATCGATGTCTTTCAACTTGAAGTTGAGACTCAAGAAGCCGAACTGATTCAGGCAACGAGTTCGAAGAGCTGGTGCCAGCACTGGTAGCCAGTAACTCGAACACTACATCAAGACAGGACTTTGGGGTTGTCTCTGTGTCCTCAATATAGTTTTTTCAGCTTTGTTGGAGACCAATAGGGATGTCTCACTATCTTGAACCTTATCTGCATTACTTCCTTTACTATTGCATAATAGGGTACTCTTCTCCAATATTTTATCCGCGTTCTAAAAGAGAAACAAACAAACACATCTTAGGTTTACAATGTAGTATATGAAACTCATTTTGGTAAACGAGTTCAGTAGTTAGGTGGATAGGATAACAAAGATGAAACAAACATATATCTATGTAGTATGGTCATCAGATGGTCTATATAATTCTAGATTATGTTGCGAAATCAAGATAGATACAGTTCAAATCATATCTATTTAAGACAAAGCAGCATAGATGTAATATAAGTGTGGGAAACTACACAAAGAATAACAACACTTGTAATGTGCATGGCATGAGAACATAACTGCTTATTCAATTGAAACCAAATCAACATAGAGCAAGTTACAACAGCAAACAGCCAAACACATTGAAGAAACAGGTTTAAAACATACCTATCATAGCGCCATTGGAGTTTCAATTGCATCCTTCAAATTTGAAAGTGGTTGGTATCAAGAAGTACAAAGGATGCAAGAGCAAAGTAGTATGAACCATAGCTACGGAACCCGACCGAGAACAATTCTTCTTCCGCTTAAGCGTTGACTTCGGGTTCTGGAGTGGTGGTCCTCGTGATTTGGGCACTGCAGTTGCTTTACTAACTGCTTGTGTTTGGGTGCTCATGCGGTGGAGACGGCCGTGGTCAACGGGAACGGGTGTCTATCTGCTGGGGTTGGAGTTAGAAGGTGTAGCTGGTTCTCTGTCCAACTGGTAGGGGTACAACTGCATGAGTGTGGGTTATGTGTGGTGGGGCTGATTCTTGGGCAAGTACAACCGTGGTTCTATCTGCATCGCAGGTAGCACGATCTTTTCTGAAGACCGTGTTTTTACTCCCACAAATACTGCCATCACTCCCTCCAATTGAAATGGTTGATAAACAAGAAAAGTAATTGAATGTACAGACATTGTAAGATAGACAGGTGCAATGGATAGTAGGGAAGAAAACAGGGCATGAAATAATTCACATTTATGTTGTCTAAGAAAATAGAATAGCAGGACATAATTTCACATATATGATGGCTAATTAAACAGGATAGCATGACAGAATTTCACATGTATGATGGCTAACTAAACATGATAGAATGACATACTTCAAAATATGATGACTATGTAAACAGGATGACATGATATAACTATACGACGAGTCTATTAAAGTGGTTGGCATGCTATAAATCACAAACATGTCGTCGATGGAAACATGATGGCATGATATAATCCACGGATAGAATGACATAATTTAAAATATGATGACTATGTAAACAGGATGAGATGATATAACTATATTATGTCTTTAGAAAATGGGTTGGCATGCCATAATTCAGATACATGCTGCCTATGTAAACATCATGGCATGACATAATTCAAATATATGATTTATATACTAAGGAAGTGAGCAGAGGGCAATTGCATATATGATGTGTTAACTAAGGAGATGGCATTCAATATTGTGTATATGATGTAAAAACTAAGCATTGCAATACAACATATGCATTATATGAGTAATATAACCCTTCCAAGTTTGAGCATACACCTCGTGGGGATAATAGGACTGGTCATCTCGCCTCAATCCTCCTCCTAAGAGCTATCTCAGAATCAAAGAAGATATCTCGCTTCAAGGTAGCATTGTCTCCGCCTCAAGACCTTTGTTTTCACTCCAGATTTCTCCATCACCAATTCAAATGGCTGATGCACAGGAAGAGCAATTGAATATACAAATATTGTCGACAAAAGCGATGAGAAATACAAAAAAAGGACGGCATGATATAATTCACATATACGACGCTTGCCTAAACAACATGGCATTGCATAGTTCAGATACATAAGGCCTTGCAACAAGATAAAATTGCATAATTCACATATATAATGTCTTGCAACAAGATGACATTGCATAATTCACATATATGGTAATTAGACACTAAACAGGTGGCATTCACACAAAGCATGTCTAAACTAAGCAAATGACATAGCAATGCAAGATACCATACACACGATATGAGTAACATAACCTCGCCAAGTTAGGGCATGCACCTCGTGGGGATATATGATCGGTCATCTGCCTCTCGAATCCTCCTCTCGAGGAGCTATCGGTAACCAAAGAAGACATGCGCTTCGTCGAGATAGCATTGTCTCGCTCAAGACCTTTGTTTCCACTCCAGATTTTCCATGACTGCCGTATTAATGGCTGATGCACAGGAAGAGTAATTGAATGTACTAAAATTGTTGACAAATTTAACACATAATAAAAAAATGATGGCACGATATAATTCACATATAAGATGACTTGCTAACGAGGGTGGCATTGCAAAATTCACATATATGATGCCTGGTTAGACAATATGGCATTGCATGATTCACATATACGATAAAGAAACTAAACAGATGGCATTGACACAAAGCATGTCTAAACTAAGCAGATGACATCTTTAATGTATACAGTAGGCAATGCAAGGCACCATATGCATGATATTACCAACATCAGCATGCCAAGTTAGAGTGAAGACCTCATGGGGTAAATAGGAGTGGTCTTCTCCTTCTGAATCCCCCTCAAACCAGTTATCTTCCTCTTGATTACGATCCGAAATGGGTGGAGGGGGGGCTGCCTTTGCGCCCACATGGAACGATGTCTGCATGAAATTTTATTGCCACGCAAGGCTCGTCTCTTTTGCTCTACAGGATCAGTTCCATTGTGTACAATAACTGGCATGCATAGGAATAAAACATAGTGAGATTATGTAAGGAGTGCATGCACAACTCCAGAGTGATGGTAGCAAACTGTGGATAGACCCAAAACCAATGATAGCAAAAGTGATAATAGCTTTAGTTAAAAATACAGATAATGGCTCCTTTAATGTTTGTTTGCACCCAACATGAAACTCATAGTAGACAATTGTGAGATTAACCAGATAGTACCGATTGTCGCCCTAATATGTACCCCACAACCATTTAAAAACTCAAGTTTCAACATTGGTTTGGACCTGACTCGGAGTATAATAGGTGAACACGACGATAATGTAGCATGTCATCATATTAAGTGACGCATAACGTAAGCAGACACGGAAGAGTGCGACCTCTCTTGAGGACCCGTGTAGTCCTCAAGGTCATCTGCTCAGTTGATGATGGTAATGTAGTTGTCGTGGCTGCCGGCGGTGGGGAAGAAGATCTGAGGCGGCGAAAGACAGTCGAGAGCGGATCCTCGTTGTGGTGAACCCTTCCAGAGTTGGAGCAGCTGAGCTGGGGTGGAACATACGTCATAAGAGCAAGACAAACCACACAAGGTTTTCTTTGACACATATCTCGTAATGTAAGTAGTTGAGTAAGGGCTTGTTTCAATTTGGGGATTGTAACAATGCAGGATAGGAAATAGACAGGAATAGGATAGGAATGCACGTGCAAAATGTAGAATTTAAAACACAGGATTTCTGCTCTGTGTTTGATTCACAACAATTGAAGATCACAGATGCAAAAAAGCATGGTGAGATTAAGTCAAACCACAAGAAAATGTATGGTTATAATGCTATTATGCTACTATCTCTTAGTCTTCTGCTTGATGAATAGGAATATGAAAAGGAGGAGAAGTAGAAATTAGAATTCCTACGGTTTTTCTTTCAAGGAGACACTAAAGGAACAAATCCTACGCTTTTCCTTTTCCTTTGCACCAAATTCATGAAAAGTAGTACCATAGGAAACTTTCCAATTCCTATGTTTTTCATTCACATTTCCTTTCAAGCATCAAGTATTCTAGTAGGCAGGCTTGAGCAAGGAAAATCCTACACTAAAAAATGTTTTTGTGCTACTTCTATTACTTTGGACCCAGGCCACCGCCATATTAGCTCAACTCCCAGCTCATTGATACGCCTCCAACGTATCTATAATTTTTGATTGCTCCATGCTACTTTATCTCTGTTTTGGACTATAATGGCCTCTATTTTCCACTTTTATATTATTTTTGGGACTAACCTATTAACCAGAAAGTACCAGCCTGCACTGCTGTTTTTGCCTATTTCAAAGTGTTTCAAGAAACGGAATATCAAACGGAGTCCAAACGGAATGAAACCTTCGTAAACGTGATCTTCTCACCAAACGTGATCCAGGAGACTTGGACCCTACTCCAAGGAGTGCCAGGCGATCACGAGGGTAGGGGCGCACCCCTCACCTCGTGGCCCCCGATGCTCCACCGACGCATTCTTCCTCCTCCTATATATACCTCACGCACTCGATTGCATCAAAGACGGAGCTAAAAACCTAATTCCACCGCCGCAAATTTCTGTATCCACGAGATCCCATCTTGGGGCCTGTTCTGAAGCTCCGCCGAAGGGGGCATCCACCACGGAGGGGTTCTACATCATCACCATAGCCCCTCCAATGAAGTGTGAGTAGTTTACTTCAGACCTTCGGGTCCATAGTTAGTAGCTAGATGGCTTCTTCTCTCTTTTGGATCTCAATACAATGTTCTCCCTCTCTCGTGGAGATCTATTTGATGTAATCTTCTTTTTACGCCTGTGTTTGTTGGAGACCGATGAATTGTGGGTTTATGATCCAGCTTATCTATGGAAAATATTTGATTCTTCTCTGAATTCTTTTATGTATGATTGTTATCTTTGCAAGTCTCTTCAATTATCCGCTTGGTTTGGCCAACTAGATTGGTAGTTCTTGCAATGGGAGAAGTGCTTAGTTTTGGGTTCAATCTTTATGTGACCTTACCCAAAGGATGTAAAGGGTTGCAAGGCACGATTGTATTGTTGCCATCGAGGATAAAAAAGATGGGGTATTTATCGTATTGCATGAATTTATTCCTCTACATCATGTCATCTTGCTTAAGGCGTTACTCGCTTATAACTTAATACTCTAGATGCATGCCGGATAGCGGTCGATGAGTAGAGTAATAGTAGTAGATGCAGAATCGCTTCGGGTCTAATTGTCACGGACGTGATGCCTATATACATGATCATTGCCCGGATAACCTCATAACTATGCTCAATTCTGCCAATTGCTCAACAAGAATTTGTTCACCCACCGTAGAATACTTATGCTCTTGAGAGAAGCCACTAGTGAAACCTATGGCCCCCGGGTCTATTCTCATCATATCAATCTCCATCACTTTATTTACTTGCTTTTGCTTTTACTTTTTTACTTTGCATCTTTATACCAAAAATACCAAAAATATTATCTCTATCAGATCTCACCCTCGTAAGTGACCGTGAAGGGATTGACAACCCCTAAGCGTTGTTTATGCAGTAGCTATGCTTTTGTGCAGGTACGAGGACTTCATGCGTGGTCTCCTACTAGATTGATACCTTGGTTCTCAAAACTGAGGGAAATACTTTACGCCATCGTGCTGCATCATCCTCTCCTCTTCGGGAAATCCAACGCAAGCTCGAGGACGTAGCAAGAAGAATTTCCGGGCGCCGCTGTCGGGAGTCTCACAAAAAGTCAACATACCAAGTATCCATCACAATCCCTATCTCTTGCATTACATTATTTGCCATTTGCCTCTCGTTTTCCTCTCCCCCACTTCACCCTTGCCGTTTTGTTCGCCCTCTCTTTTTCGTTTGCCTTCTTCCCGTATGTATCTTTGTTTGTGTTTCCTTGTGCCTTCTATATGCTTGCATCTTCGCTCGCTGAAAATCTGTTGATATGGATCCACTTAAGGTGTTCTACTTGGATCATCTTCGATCCTTATGCGTCAGGTCAAAACCCCAACTAGCCTAGTTGATGGGAAATCTTTAGATGAGCATGCTCATTATGTGCGCCACCGTTTGTCTCGAAAAAGGAGACTCTTATGGAGTCAAATAAACAGATTGCTGTGTTATGCTTGGAATCTTTGTGAAATTTATGATTTTACTTGTTGCTCTAAGAACCCTAAAACACCTTCCTTACCTATGTGAGTTTAATGAAAATTAAATCTTATCTTCTTATGCAAATGGTTTTTATAGTTACTATGATATCTAACAATTTGAAGAATTTTTTGCTTTTAAGGGTGCTTATGAAGTTGCTTCTTTGATTGAAAAGTATGATATTACTCTCATTTAATCTGAAAATTTTGACATACTTAAATATTGCTATGAAAACTATGCTCATAATGTCTATGTCAAAGAATTTATTGAGAGAATGACCGTTGCTTTGGAAGGAAATAATGATATGCATGAATCTATAGATACTTATGATTCCGATGTTTTGATTGAAATATCCCTTGATGAACATGATGCTTGCTATTTTTGTGGCCATGACAATACTTATGAAGAGGAATTTGCTATAATTCCTTATGTTAAACATGAGATCGTTGCTATTGCACCCATACTTGATAATTCCTTCTATGAAAAGCATGATTGCAATGATTTTACTATAGATTCTCTTGATGTCAATTGTGCTAATAATATGCAAAACCCTAAGCTTGGGGATGCTAGTTTTGCTATGACTACTACTTGTTGCAATGATCATGATTGGGGTGATTCTTCTTATGATCTTGAAAATTTATTTAAGCCCCATGATGCATAAGTGAGATTGATAATAGTGTTTGCAATAATATTGAAAGTGGGTTTGGAAGAGTGTCAACTTTAGATCCCACATATTTGGAGAATGTTCAATCTTATGGTATTTTTTATAAAAGTGGGTTTGGAGAGGTCATGACTATAGTTTATGTTAATCCCACTATTTTGGAAGAGTGTCAACTTCGCATGCATGTGGATCGTGTTGAGAATATGTTATGTGATTTCTACTTTGTTGAATTTGCCTATGATCCTACATGTAATAATTATGAGAGAGGAAAATATGGTTGTAGAAATTTTCATGTTACTAAATTACCTCTCTTCATGTTGAGATTGCTACCATCTCTTTGTTCTTCCTTGCATATGCTAGTTTTTGCTTGCCTTGATAATTTGTTTGCTTACAAGATGCCTATGCATAGGAAGTATGTTAGACTTAAGTGTGGTTGTCACATGTTTTATGATGCTCTCTTTGTGCTTCAATTCTTGTCTTTCATGTGAGCATCATTGAAATCTCAATGCCTAGCTAAAAAGGTTTTAAAGATAGCGCTTGTTGGGAGGCAACCCAATTTTATTTTGTGTTTTTTGTTTTTGGTTATGTTTAGGAATAAATAATCCATCTATCCTCTGTATATATGTGGTTTTATCTCTTAATTAGTGTTTGTGCCAAGTTGGACCTATTGGATCTTCTTGGATGATAGTTATTTGATCTTGCTGTAATTTCCAGAATCTTTGTGCTCAGTGCCCGAATTGTTAAAAATCACCAGAACGTGATAAAATACTGATTCCAATTGCTACTGATCAATAAACAAATTTTCCAGGACGTCTAATTTTGGTAGAATTGTTTGGGTTCCAGAAGTTTGCGTTAGTTACAGATTACTACAGACTGTTCTGTTTTTGACAGATTCTGTTTTGTGTGTGTTGTTTGCTTATTTTGATGAATCTATGGTTAGTAAAATAGTTTATGATCCATAGAGAAGTTGGAATACAGTAGGTTTAACACCAATATAAATAAAGAATGAGTTCATTACAGTACCTTAAATTATTGTTTTGTTTTCTTTCTCTAACGGAGCTCACGAGATTTCTATTGAGTTTTGTGTTGTGAAGTTTTCAAGTTTTGGGTGAATTCTTTTGATGGATTATGGAACAAGGAGTGGCAAGAGCCTTTGCTTGGGGATGCCCATGGCACCCCAAGATAATCCAAGGACAACAAAAAGTCAAAGCTTGGGGACGCCCGGAAGGCATCCTCTTTCGTCCACTTCCATCGGTAATTTACTTGGAGCTATATTTTATTCACCAACATGATATGTGTTTTGCTTGGAGCGCCTTGTATTATTTGAGTCCTTGCTTGTTAGTTTACCACAATCATCCTTGCTGTACACACCTTTTGAGAGAGCCATATATGAATTGAAATTTGATAGAATACTCTATGTGCTTCACTTATATCTTTTGAGCTTGATAATTTGCTCATAGTGCTTCACTTATATCTTTTGAGCGTGATAATTTTTTCTCTAGTGCTTCACTTAGATCTTTTAGAGCACGGTGGTGGATTTGTTTTAAAGAAACTTGATCTCTCATGCTTCACTTAGATTATTTTGAGAGTCGTTAATAGCACGGTAATTTGCTTAATGTTAATATACTTGGTGTTCAAGATATGTGAAAATTTCTTTTGAGTGCGTTGAATACTAAGATAAGTTTGATGCTTGATAATTGTTTTGAGATATGGAGGTAATAATATCAAAGTCATGCTAGTTGAGTAGTTGTGAATTTGAGAAATACTTGTGTTGAAGTTTGTAAGTCCCGTAGCATGCACGTATGGTTAAAGTTATGTAACAAATTTGAAACATGAAGCGTACTGGCTTGTGCATCCTTATGAGTGGCGGTCGGGGACGGCGATGGTCTTTTCCTACCAATCTATCCCCTAGGAGCATGTGCGTAGTACTTGATTTTTGATGACTTCTAATTTTTGCAATAAGTATATGAGTTCTTTTGACTAATGTTGAGTCCATGGATTATACGCACTTTTACCTTTCCGCCATTTCTAGCCTCTTCTGCACTGCATTGCCCTTTCTCACGTTGAGAGTTGGCGCAAACTTCACCGGTGCATCCAAACTCCGTGATACGATACGCTCTATCACACATAAACCTCCCTATATCTTCCTCAAAATAGCCACCATACCTACCCATTATGGCATTTCCATAGCCATTCCGAGATATATTGCCATGCAACTTTCCAATTCCGCTCATCATTATTATGACATACATTACTTTTGTCATATTGCCATTGCATGATCATGTAGTTGACATCGTATTTATGGCAAAGCCACCATGCATTATTTTTTCATACATGTCACTCTTGATTCATTGCACCATCCCGGTACATCACGGAGGCATTCATATAGAGTCATACCTTGTTCTAGTTTCGAGTTGTAATCCTCATGTTGTAATCAATAGAAGTGTGATGATAATCATTATTAGAGCATTGCCCAAATAAAAATAAAAAAAGGAGAAAGGCCAAAAAAAGGCCCAAAAAAAGGGCAATGCTACTATCTCTTTTTCCACACTTGTGCTTCAAAGTAGGACCATATTCTTCATGTAGTGAGTCTCATATTTTGTGCTTCAAAGTAGCACCTCATTCTTCATGTAGTGAGTCTCATATATTGTGCTTCAAAGTAGCACCATGTTTTTCATATAGTGAGTCTCATAAGTTGTCTTTTTCATACTAGTGGGAATTTTTCATTATAGAACTTGGCTTGTATATTCCTACGATGGGCTTCCTCAAATGCCCTAGGTCTTCATGAGCAAGCAAGTTGGATGCACACCCACTAGTTTTCTTTTGTTGAGCATTCATAGCTCTAGTGCATCCGTTGCATGGCAATCCCTACTCCTCATGTTGACATCAATTGATGGACATATCCATAGCCCGTTGATTATCCTCGTCAATGTGAGACTTTCTTTTTTTTTGTCTTCTCCACAAAATCCCCATCATCATATTCTATTCCACCCATAGTGCTATATCCATGGCTCACGCTCATGTATTGCGTTAATGTTGAATAAGTTTGAGATTATTTAATTATGAAACAATTGCTTGGCTTGTCATCGGAGGTATAGAAGTTGGAAACATCTTTCTGTGACGAAACTGAAGCATAGCCTAACTATATGATTTTGTAGGGATGAACTTTCTTTGGCCATGTTATTTTGAGATGACATAATCATTTTGATTAGTGTGCTTGAAGTATTATTATTTTTATGTCAATATGAACTTTTGTCTTCAATCTTTCGGATCTGAATGTTCATATCACAATTAAGAAGATTTACATTGAAATTATGCCAAAGTATCACTCCGCATCAAAATTTCTCTTTTTATCATTTACCTACTCGAGGACGAAAGGTGAATTAAGCTTGGGGATGCCTGATACGTCTCCAACGTATCTATGATTTTTGATTGCTCCATGCTACTTTATCTATTGTTTTGGACTATAATGGGCTTTATTTTCCACTTTTATATTATTTTTAGGACTAACCTATTAACCGGAGGCCCAAATTTCTGCACTGCTGTTTTTTTTGCCTATTTTAGTGTTTCAAGAAACGGAATATCAAACGGAGTCCAAACGGAATGAAACCTTCGAAACGTGATCTTCTCACCAAACGTGATCCAGAGACTTGGACCCTACTCAAGGAGTGCCAGAGGGCGGGTCATGAGGGTAGGGGCGCGCCTCCCCCCGGGCGCGCCACCCTACCTCATGGGCCCCCGACGCCCCACCGACGCATTCTTCCTCCTATATATACCTACGCACTTCGACAGATCAAAGACGAAGCCAAAACCTAATTCCACCACCGCAACTTTCTGTATCCACGAGATCCCATCTTGGGGCCTATTCCGGAGCTCCGCCGGAGGGGGCATCCACCACGGAGGGCTTCTACATCATCACCATAGCCCCTCCGATGAAGTGTGAGTTGTTTAATTCACACCTTCGGGACGATAGTTAGTAGCTAGATGGCTTCTTCTCTCTTTTTGGATCTCAATACAATGTTCTCCCCGTCTCTCGTGGAGATCTATTCGATGTAATCTTCTTTTTGCGGTGTGTTTGTTGACACGGATGAATTGTGGGTTTATGATCCAGCTTATCTATGGAAAATATTTGATTCTTCTCTGAATTCTTTTATGTATGATTAAGTTATCTTTGCAAGTCTCTTCGAATTATCCGTTTGGTTTGGCCAACTAGATTGGTAGTTCTTGCAATGGGAGAAGTGCTTAGCTTTGGGTTCAATCTTGCGGTGACCTTACCCAAAGGATGTAAAAGGTTGCAAGGCACGTATTGTATTGTAGCCATCGAGGATAACAAGATGGGGTATTTATCATATTGATGAATTTATTCCTCTACATCATGTCATCTTGCTTAAAGGCGTTACTGCTTTTTAACTTAATACTCTAGAAGCATGCTTTGGATAGCGGTCGATGAGTGGAGTAATAGTAGTAGATGCGTAATCGCTTTGGTCTACTTGTCACGGACGTGATCATTGCCTAGATAACCTCATAACTATGCTCAATTCTCACAATTGCTCAACAGTAATTTGTTCACCCACCATAGAATACTTATGCTCTTGAGAGAAGCCACTAGTGAAACCTATGGCCCTGTGTCTATTCTCATCATATCAATCTCCATCACTTTATTTACTTGCTTTGCTTTTTACTTTTTACTTTGCATCTTTATACCAAAAATACCAAAAATATTATCTCTATCAGATCTCACCCTCGTAAGTGACCGTGAAGGGATTGACAACCCCTAAGCGTTGGTTGCAGTAGCTATCGCTTTGTGCAGGTACGAGGGACTTGGCGTGGTCTCCTACTGGATTGATACCTTGGTTCTCAAAAACTGAGGGAAATACTTACGCTACTGTGCTGCATCATCCTCTCCTCTTCGGGGAAATCCAACGCAAGCTCGAGACGTAGCACCCATCGACAAATGCACAGCTCAAACGCACAGAGATAAATAATGATGGCGTTCAAGAGAGTCCATAACGGATAGCTAAGTTGCCTGGTACCTCACTGCCTGTCATATAGTAGGGTAAAATAATCGTATTTCCCATTACTACGAGCGCTCAGTGGACAATATATATAACATGTAGTAAAAAAGAGATGCAACAAGTGTACAACCTCTTTGGCGAAGCCATGTCGATCTCAGCGTGATTGGGTTGGCTGTTGAGGATGCTCCGCTGACTTGTCAGCTTGGAGGAGGGGAAGAAGATCTTAGGCGTCCGGAGATGAAGCTCGAGGTACTGCTTCTCATTGTGATGGAGGGTTTCGCTGCTGGAGCAGCTCCGATGAGTTGTACGACGCCGAGGCTGAAGCAGGACAAGAGAGACAATGAACAACGTTAACCTGAGTTGAATTCTAATAGCATCTCCAATACATGACATAAAATACATAACCACAAAGTACTAGATGTAAAATACATCAGCCGCTCATCTCTGAACTTAACTGTCGAAACTGAACTTAACTGTCAAATCGAACTTAATCATTTAAACCGAACCTAACTCACGAAACTGAATTTCTTGTCGAAACTGAATTTTTTGGTCAGTTTAAACCCGAACGCACTAGCAAGGTGAGGCTACACGCCGGTCGACTCGACTTTTTTCATCTCGTCACCGATTTTTGGCAAGCAGCTTGATACGAAATCAAGGGCCTCGCGGTTCATCTTCAACCTCCACTTCGAGTCAGCCAGCCACCATCGGCCAAACAGCAGCCTCGCCGCTCATGTCGGGCGGTGCGCCGCCCTGCTGCCCTAAAAACACTCCCCATCACGGGTCCGCCGCCGCCTGCCATCCTCTAGGCCCTCACAAGCTTTTCTCCGCGATCCCCACGCCACCGCCTCGCTAACGCCCGCCACTGGCGCACTCACCGCCCCCATCCTCGAACCCTAAGATAGATAGTGGGGTACCTCTCTCCGGCGAGCCCCCTCCCATCAAGGGCTGGTTCTTCCTTCACCCGGCCATGAGCCCACCCCTTGAAAATGGATCGACCCAAAAAGTCGATTCACGATCAAGTGTAGCCAATCGGAGCAGCATCGCAAGCAAGAGCAAGAGCGAGAGCAAAGAGAAGTGGCAAGAGCATACCAGCAGGGACCTGTGAGCAAGAGTAGAGCAGCAAGTGAGCGAGAGCTAAAGCAAAGCAGAGCTCCCATCGATGTGGACGCCGCCGAGGGAGAGACGCCAGGAGGAAGTGGCCGATTTAAGCCTCCGTGGATGGAGCTCTTGTTGTGTCGGCTTTCGGGATCGAAGCGCCCGGCGAGACCGTGAGATTGAATCAAGAAGAAAATGCGGAGATTAGTGTACAACCTCTTTGGTGGAGCCGATTAGGCCGCAGCTTCATCCGAGGAAACGGTGATGATGGTGCTCTTCCGGTGGTGCAGGTGAAGACGGTGGTGTGGGAATGGAGGTGGCGCGAAAGATGAGGGGAACCTCGGGGCAGCTCCTTGGAGGTGGAGGACGAGGTGGCTGAACCGGCGGGACGATGAGATCGATGACGGATCCTCATCCGCATGCTGGATGAGGGACGCCGAGGTGTTATTGTGGACGACGCTGTCGGGAAGAGGCTCCTACTGGGTGGCGGACGGAGCAGGGTGTGGGGTTTCGTCGCTGGTTTTCGCGCCTCGGTGTATGAATGGGTGGGTGGATGGGATGGCAGTTGGGGAACCATGGCTTAGAGACGCGCTTGTCCGAAATTTGGGGTAAGTTACGAAGTACCCCCACCAATTTGAGGCGGTTCTTTCGGTTCGAGGGTACCACGGGCATTTCACGTGTCGGGATTTCACAGAGGTGGGAGTTTTCGCGTGTTGTAATTTCGTAATAGCAAGGCGCGAGTTGAGATGGAGGGAGTTGTCTGAGCACAACGAGACAAAGATATATCTTAAATATTTCGCTAACAAGGCGCCGCTTGAAGAGGCGGAGTTTTATAAAAGACGATAGATGAGACGCTTAGCTTGAATTTTCGGCATAACAAGGCGCGGCTTGAAATTTCGGAAGAACAAGCTTAACGTGTACCCATAAAAATACAATTTGCACCTCAACACGCACAACACACACACAAACACCATTTAGACTAGAGTATGGTACACGTGCATTGCACGCATGAGATTTGGCAACCAAATTATGAATAAATACCACATTATAGCATGCAAGCTTTGAGTCATATATGCATGATGTAGATGTTCATTTAATTCTTATAGTTCATTTCATTCAAAATCATCTAGTTTTTATAAGAAAGCTAATCTATTTTAAGATTCATGGAATTGTGCGTTGTAAGACATAAAGTAAAAACAAATAATGGCAAATCATGTGGAAAAACATTTGGGCAATTCTGATACGGAAGGTTCTAGAACAAATAAGAAGTGCTTGTGTTTTGATGTTTGTGCATTATGCTTAAGTTCAACCATGGAGTCTTCTAGATTATATATGTGGCGAAATCTGGTGGAATCTAGATGATATCCAACGGCCAATAGTGCTCAAATTTGCCATCTTTGGACCATCGGATTCGCCTCATCCAACGACCATCTTTATAAGTTAAATTTACCCGCACACCATATAAAAAAATATAATATATATGTATAGGGGTATAGATATAGATATGTGATGCGAAAGCCGCCCATCATCTCCAATTAGAATAGTGTGTCCATGCACGGATGCGACGTGGGCAAATGATGTCTGCCATTGGTATCTCAAATTCAAATCGGTCTGACCTTGTTCAATGTGTATACATTACAACATGCTTGTTTCCAAACCACACCGCGCAGATCTCCGTTATATTCATGCATGCATGGGTTTCAAACATCAGGATCTCTTATTCAAATATTTGAATTGAACTTTACATTGATTATGACCTCACCTATTCTTTTACACCCACACAGTAGTCTTCTCTTTATAATTGTACCACTAACTTTCTCTCGTGCATGCATGCACACACACTACTAGTCGGCATTATCCATCGCACGCATGCAATCTTTTTGTTCAGGTCGGTCTCCCATGAAGGGACACACCCACACACATCCCCCTCTCCATCATATCGGGCATTCTTTATCTCTCACGCGTGCATGCGCAACGATCGATGTTCCTCTATGTATGTGTGTATATAGCTAGGTCTTTCATAGTTTTCCACACAAACCGATCAATCAACTTATCCAGTGAGGTCTCACCTCTTTCCACGCCCACATCGATCAATCTATACCTCTCTATGTAGGATTAACATATATAGCTAATACACCCACATTAATTATATATCTAACGCCCCCTCTCATCATCCATGCCTTCCGCTTCATCTCTCGTCGACGCGTGCGCAAGGTATGAAGACAAAGGTAAGAAGGCCTGCCCCCCCCTAACATCACTATATATCAAGGCTAATATGAATGTGATCATTAGACAATTGCTGCTAAAAAGGTTTAATTTCATGAATTGACCCTCCTCGTAAAGGATTAGCAATGCCTGGCCCCCTAGCTCATTTATTTTTCATGGCTCCACCATCACCGTGCAACAACAAGCATCGTGTTCGCCTCTCTCTAAATATCGATCTTGCACTTGTGCATTCCTTCATAGTCTCCGCCCACTGCCCCTCACACCATCTTCTAGCCCCCACCGGATTTTGCCACATGTACAATCTAGCAGACTCCATGGTTGAACTTAAGCATAATGCACAAACCTCAAAACAACAAAGGGTTCTCTTTTGTTCTAGAATCTTCCTTATCATAACTGCCCAAACTTTTTTTCTAGTTGAATTGCCATTATTTGTTTTTACTTTATGCTTTACAACACACAATTCCATGAATCATAAAATAGATTAGGGGCTTCTTTGATTCAAAGGGTTCTCAAAGGAATTTTGGAGGATCCTAATCATTAGGAATTTTTCCTATCTTGGTTGCTTGATTCGTAGGATTGTAAACCATAGGAATTTTTCCATATGAATCATTTGCACTAGATTTCATAGGAAACATCCCATCCACTCAAACCTCTTTGAAAGAATTCTGCTTTTTCTATGCACAATCAAACACTCGCATAATCCTCAGAGGATTCAAGACGACATTCCACTATAATCCCATGTTTTTCCTATTCAAGCCGCTTCTTAGCTTTTTTATAAAAACTAATTGATTTTGAATGAGATGAACTATAAGAATTAAACGAAGGGCTACATCACGCATATATGACTCCGTAGCTTACATGCTATAGTGTGGTATTTATTCATAATTTGGTTGCAAAATCTGATGCGTGCAATGCACGTGTACCTTACAAGTACTTCGAGTATGTGCAAAACACGTAAATTAGAATAACAATGGCATGCTACACAGTGTCTCTCTTACAGTTCATGAAGACACATGGCACATGTGGAGGCGTTGTCGCGACCTCCTTGCGTGGATTGATCACAGTGACGTGATGCTGGTTACAGAAGAATGTACTCGTCCTTCCTGAGCCATACCGGGCGGTACATGCATCGGTTAAGATGTGCACGCACACCACGCACGCACTTCATTCCTCGCACGCACACGCCGGGTACACGGGCGGACGCAATTTTGTACCAAGATCCACCCCCATGTGATAATTTGACGCGTGTAAAGTCGCTCACTTCATTGATGGTCAATTAATACAACAGATGCAAATTGAGTGGACGTGAGGGCGAAGAAAGACATTATTACTCCATCAAGGCGCATGCGATAGTTAAATCATGGGTTGCTAGTAGTACTTCCATTGGTCTCCTTCAGATTTTGTGCCAATTTTTGACAAGAATATAATATTTACGATTTGAGCAGTGTAGTAATACTTGAAATTTATGTTCCGCTAAACTCATCGGAGCCGCTTTCGGGCCTCAAACCAAAACCATCAATTAATCTTTACCTTGTTTCCATCACATTCTAAAGCCTACTCACACCTACTAGTACGCACTAAACTTGAACGTGTTCCCACTATGCAGGTATTAGTACTACTAGTGCTAATACTTAGGTTATAAAAGGAACTACCTAACCGAAAATTACTCTACCTTTCCTCCTCATAAGTGCTTCTTCTTCGTCTGTCGTTGCCATGGCGGTGAGTAGAGCTCTAGGTCAAAAACTACTCAGAACAAGGAGCGGCAACCGAGGCAGCGTGAAAGAAGAGAGGGCTCGCCGCCACACAGAGACCTCGAAGATCTCTCACGGGCAAAGCGATGGCTCCCTGTGAGCGCCTCTAGCCGCTGAGGCGTAACATGCCGAGCCGGGCGGAGCTGGAGTCGTTATCCTCGACGGGCATACCTGACCAGCTCAATAAGCACCTCAATAAGGTAAGGAGTTCATCCAAGGCTGGACGGAGTTGCTGAAGGAGAGCCTCGACGACATGCCCACTGAGCTCAATCAGCAGGGGGAGTTGACTGCCGGCTTGGTGATGCTGCTGAAGACGATTATTGCCTCGGAGAAGAAGGCGGCCGCGTAAATCCCGCGACTTCGTGGGAAGACAAGGCGAAGCTCTGCCTAGAGATCGAGCTGTTGAAGGAGAAGAACGACGGCTGTTTGAAGCTGCATGAGAATATTAGTTCCTCGGTGAAGATGCTGCAGCCCTCGCCATGGAATGTATGAGGAGTTGGCGAAGCTCCGCATCGAGCACCCGGCTGTTGTCAAGGTACGTAATGCGGCCGTGGAACAGATGATGAAGGCTCACGTCGAGAAATCCCGCGTCATGGACAAAATGAAGAAGATGGCGGAGGAGACGCGCAAGGAGATGGAGGTCTTGGAGGCGATGAAGAAGCGATTACGACTTCGCGGCTAATTAGATCATTTGGGGTGATAATCTTCCTTCTTCTTTGCTTCGTGTTTCATCTTTTGCTTCGGGTGTTTCAACAAGACGTGTCACGCCTTCTCTCGTGAGGCATGAATAGAACAATGGTTTTTGTTTTTGAGGGAATGAATAGAACAATGCTAACAATGAGATGACTAGCAAATTAGATCATTTTTTATCGCCATATGGCAATCGGGCTGCCGTGAGTTTCAGGTTCCGTCAGTAAAGATTACTCCAAAGTGGAAAACTTGAGTATACCGCGACGCTTTCTTTGCTCCTCCTCGATCAGGTCGTCAAGACGCATTTATACGAAAGCAAATAAATCACAAGGCCCCGCCTTCCAGCAGTAATGAGTCACAAATCACAAAGGCCCTCGCCTTGTGAAATCCGACTAAGCTAGACCGCCCCGCCTCTAGCCTTTTAAAAAAATGTATACCTTTGTACAGCAGTAGTATCGATGGATTGCGCCATGGTGCAAAACTTGAAGTTAAAAAAAAGGTGGTACTACATCCGTCCGAGTTTATTGGTCTCCATTATATTTCGTGCCAAATTTTGACCATAGATTAAACTAACAAAATGTCTACGCATGTCACCAAACATTATATTTTTGAAAACTATGTTCAAGTACGAATCCAATGAGATAAATTTTTTTGACATGCATTAACATTTTGTTAGTTAAATCTTTAGTCAAAATTTGACACAAACTACAAAGGGGACCTATAAACCAGGACGGAGGTAGTACATATAGAGAGCGCCACGCCAAATTATGCATATAGTACTATTAAAAAGGCTAGTCACAATAATGGTGTCCAGCACAACCCACCCCACAAATAAAACTAAGCACCCAGGAATTCATTGACAAAAAAAAGCACCTCGATATTCTTTGACAACTAAACTGCTAGCTATATGATGTTGGCCATATATATTGTAATGCATTATATAATGTGAAGAAACGAGTGGTAGTACTATACCAACTAAAAGATGAAATGTAAGAAATACTAGTATGTACGCATCAAGAGTTAAAGTAACAAGAAGAAACATAACATAGTTCCGCTTGGGGGCTCAGACAACACACCTCTCAAATAAAAATTAAGCACACCGAAATTGAACTATGCAACTAATCCGTAGACACTGCATTAGAAGTTTAGAACCGCCATGAAAACAACATCGCCACCTTACTCGGGGTCCTCGCCCACGCCCTCGACTTCGCCCTTGTCCCTCTTCCTCTTGGCCGATACTTCTTTGCTTGAACCGCCAACTTGGCTATTGCTCTTCATCCAACCCTTGTAGATATTGAACAAAGGTAGCCATCCATTCCAACAGACCGATGTGGTCTATATCTACTACATTCCGCTGCCATGCATGACGATGAAACGGTATGGAGGTTTCTCCGCCATCGTATGAAGGATGAACCATGGCTCCTGCCAGGGTCAGCATTGAAGGCTGACGAGAGGACACCAGCCGATTCTTTTGTAGGTCAAAGGTGTTGCCTACAACGAGGCCTATTCGACGCAGGACTTCTTTGTCGTTACCAAAGTCTACATTAATGAATTTGACTAGGTTGCTCTCGAGGAAGTCCTTAAAATCCTGGCACTCAACGTCGGCATGGCATATGTGGTAGACCAAGCACTACTAGAAAAAGGGCTATAGATGGGATTGACACTAATGGTGCACCAGACAAGCGGTGCGCCATTAGTATATACTAATGGCGCACCACCTTCTGATACGCCATTAGAGTTGAAACTACTAATGGCGCACCGGGCCCAAGGTGCGCCATTACTATCAAATTTTTTTTTGAACTAGTGCGCTCATCCAAACATACTAATGGCGCATCCGAGACACAAGGTAACTAGTAATGGCACACCTGCCGGAAAGTGCGCCACTAAAGTTGTTTTTATTATATTTTTATTCCTTTTTGTAAATTACTATCGATGACTGCTCCACCGCGCGCCATTACTAGTTTAACTAGAATAATGGCGACTGCGTGGAACAAAGGCGCCATTAGTATGTTTTTTTGCAAAACTACTAATGGCGCACCATCAGAAGGTGCGCCATTAGTAACCTGATTACTAATGGCGATTTGGAGTTGGTGCGCCATTAGTAAGTGGGCAAGAACAAGATATTTTGGACAGCCTCTCCTACCCACACTCACTTTCTCCCCACTTCAGCCTCTCCACCTCCTCCTTGTCTCGGGTGCCTCCTCTTTTCACCTCATTTCCACCATAGATTCATTCAAATTAAGTGGTTAAATTACCTTGTTTTGATAGGTAAGTAAGGGGGAAGCTATATTTATGTTGTTCTCCCTACAACAATGTGCACATGCACTTTTTATGGCCTAGCTAGATCTATGTATGTTCGTGGTGTTGCATATGTTTGTGGTGTTGCATATGTGTTTGTGTTTGAGGTGTACCGGCATTTGAAATGCGATAGTTGCCAATATTTTGCCGGAATGTTGATTCATTTCCGCTTCAAGTAGAATTTTGGCATTAAGCATTCTTTTGGTCCTATTTTTAGGGAAAGTCATGCCAATTTTTTTTCTTGGTTCTAAAATATCGCTTTTGCTCTACCTCAAGAAGCGACTGATGGTCCACACGATGACCGAAGGCATCGTGAATAGGTTTTTGAGGTCCGCGAAGGCCGAGATGCTTCAAAAGAACGAGATGGAGATAAGATGTCCGTGTCGAAGATGCAAGTCAAGAGCCTTATTGCGGACCCGGATTCGGCAGGTGCGGAACCACCTACTCTTGCGTGGTTTCATGGATGGCTATCGGTGGCAAGGTGATGAAGATGACTACGAAGTCGTCCATGGGGCCGGGCAAGAAATGAGGAAGGGCAGCAAGACAACCACCGCGTTCTCAAGGGCGGCGAAGACGTAAGAATCCCTCGTGAGATGATCACGACGGTGATGTCATACACAGTCATCATGTAGAAGATGTAGGACATGATGATGAGGAAGATGCCGGAGCAGACGACGGGCATGATCATGAAGATGATGATGCCGGGCGGAGCGCATTTGACGCTGAACCATCGATGGTCCGGGTGCAGGACCCTCATATTCAAGAGCCGCTTCTCGCTGGATGGATAACGCAAGAGCCGCCGCCCGAGAGAAAGCCAAGATGGATCAACTTGAGTTAGACGCGTTACTCCATGGTATGAAGGATGCAGGCCCGATGATACCTACCGAAAGTAACGCCATGGCTGGAGATGAAGGTAAAACACAAAATGACCGACGCATGCTTCGACGAGAACATGTCATTCTGGCACGAACGTCTTCCCAAGGGGAACAAGTGCCCCGCCAGTTTGGAGGAGGCGAAGAAAATCGTGTGTCCTCTCGATTTACCGCACATGAAATACCATGTGTGCATGAACAATTGCATCATTTATCGGGACGAGCACGCGGAGTCTACCATATGTCCGGTAAAGCGCCACTCGATACAAGAAGAGGAAGAAAGCTCCTCGAAAAGTGGTGTGGTACTTTCCGATCACTCCTCGTCTGCAGCCGGGTATTTCGCGGACCCTAAGGTAGCAAAGCTCCTGCTGGCACGCCGGATAGGGAGGAGAAGAAGCGAAGATGACGCAAATGATCCGGAGATAGATAAAAAAGACAAGATGCTGAGTCACCCTAAGGATGCGAGCCGCTGGCAAGCGTTGAACTTCAAGACCTAGAATTTGGGAACGATCCAACGAACATCGTGGCCGGGCGAGCACCGATGGAGTCAATCCGCTTGGAAGCTGTGAGAAGCACACATGGCACTCCGGCCCGTGTTTGTGTGGATGTACAACCTTCCCCTGGTTGTGCATGAAGAGGAAGTACATTCACATGAGTATGCTAATTGAAGGACCGAAACAACCAGGAACGACATCAATCAGTATCTCGGGCTGCCGAAAGAGGAGCTTGACACGCTGTGGAAAACGCCACCAATACGTGGACGCCGCAGAAAGAATATTTCCCTATGAGAGCCGCAGACCGTCACGACGTCCACGACTATCTCGGTTACGGATATCTCGTGGGGCGTAGTCCACGGATTTTCCGGTGCGTAAGGTGCATGGATGACACAACGTATCGCCAGCCAGATAGAGATCCCGGTCTTCAAAACCGTGTTCATGGGACATCAAGGTGGCTTCTCGACGATGACCCGTGGAGGAAACGCAGGATCTGTTCGATGGTGAAACCGAACCCCGAAACGCCTGCGGTACAAGGAGCGGCGAGGAAATAGACAAGCTGTTGAAAAATTGGAAAGACCGCCCACCGCCGGAAAGAAGCAAAAGGCGCCAGAGCCGAAAGAAGCGAAGGCGCCAGAGTCAGCCGGGCCAAGGTATGGAAAACGAGGTCTATTTTCCGGGACTTGCCGCATCGAAGATCCACCGTGGTGCCTCACAGCCTTGATGTCATGCATATCACGAAGAACGGTAGAGTCTGCTTGGTACCCCTGCTCAACATGCCAGAGAGGACCAAAGATGGGCCGAAAGCAAGGGCAGACTTGAAATCAATGGGCATCGTGCAGGAGCTTCACGCTAATGATGATGATGATGATGATGATGATGATGATGAGGCTGCCGGACACAATAAGTCGTCAGAAAGGCAAAAAGGCCAAGAAGACCGGAAATGACTACCCTCCCGCTGCGTTTCACTCTAAGTCGAGGAGATCGGCAGTTTTTCACCCGCCTCCTAGGAGTAAAACTTCCACGGTTACGCTGGGAAGATAAGCGAGATACCTAGACCCAGCCGGGCGTAAGTTCAAGGATGAAGTCTCACGACCGTCACGCGGCTGATGATGCAGATATTTCCGGCCGTAACTGTGGGATCATGGACGCGCACGTCTGCGTAAACGCTATTTGGCCTATGCAACTTTTTTCGATGTCATCTCTCTAAGTCGATTGGCGTGAGGCAACTCGTAGGCTACAGGAAGAGATCGTGGTGATACTATGCGCAGCTTGAGATGTACTTCCCGCCCGCATTCTTCGACGCTATGGTGCATCCGCTGGTCCATATAGTGGAGGATATCATCCAACTCGGGCCGACGCTCCTCGCACAAAGATGATGCCGCTCGAAGGATGAATGGTGTCATCAAAGGATACGTCGCAACATGTCACGCCCAGAGGGAAGTATAGCCAGGGCTTTCTTCAATCAAGAGTGCATCTTCTCATCGCATTTAATTATCTAGGCATTGAGAACCTCACCGTTCTGCCTCATTAACGGGAACCTCAAAGAAAGGCTCACTGGATGGGGTGACCGTGAGGGTCGCCGCGAAATGCATGTCGACTTAGAGGGTCGACTCGCCGACTTTGAAAGAGCAAACCTAGTCGCGCTACAACACATAGACGTGGTCGATCCTTGGGTGGTAGAGCACAAAACCTTTCTTAAGAAGACGTACAATGACCAAGGCCAACAGAGGATGGACGGAGATATAATCAAAGAGCACAACTCATGTTTCACGCGTTGGTTCAAGCGTAAGCTTCGTTGCACTTTTACATGAGGATTCTTCCGCCGGAAGAACAACTCATATTCGCTTTGTCACAGGTATGAGCACAACCTCGATGACTTATGAGGCGTCATTTATATCAACGGCTACCACATTCTACACCGAGGCCAAGGACATGAAGAGCGATGGTTATCGTAACTCCGGGTAACGGCGGAATCCTACACCGTAATGACAAGGATGTATACTACGAAGGATCGAGGAGATCTGGGAGCCGAGCTACGCTGGAGAGAAGGTCCCGATGTTCCATGTCGATGGGCGAAGAGCGCCCTAAAAGAAGACCAGTATTTCACCACCATGGTTATACCCGGGTTAAATCTAAGACGGCGGGCGCAAAGCGTCATCATGAAAAATAAGCCATGGGTAATGGCTTCCCAAGTTGAACAATGCTTCTTCATTACCGACCCGCCAAGCCCAAATGTGTTGTCGTGAGGAGAGGCAAAAGGAAGATCATCGGAATGGATGGAGTAGCCAATGAGCAAGACTTCGACAAGTACGGCGACCGAGGATCGAACATGACGACGATGATGAAGTAGCAAAGCATACACCACAAGAAGAAGCAGGACCACCCTACCTAAAGGACGTCTGCTCCACGTAAGAACTCCATTTATGTAAAAAGAAGGGCAAGAAGATTGTGAACAGATAGCTAGCTAAGATCGATTGTATTTAAATCAGAGCCTTCATTTCTCGATTGTATTTCATGGGCACTTTTGAACTATCATGACTATTTTAAATTTCATGGACACTCGATCTCGATTCCCTCCATCTCGATCGCTATCCCACCTCGCCAGATCCGTCCCCTCGCCGAAAGCACCCTCGGTCCACCGCCACGCCGCCACACCCCCGCACCTCGATTCCCTACTCAACCGCCGCCACGACCCCTGCACTCCTCCCTACTCAACCGCCACACCCCCGCACTTCAAGACACCTTCCCCGCTTCCACCGCATTATTGTTTGATGATATTTTTAAAAATTATTACTGTCTTATAAAAAATATTACTGTTATGATTTAAACAAGTTTGAACATATTTAAACACAAATAAGTATGAAACAGCATTTTAAATGCATAAAAAATTGTGGAGCCTCGGGAATCGAACCCAGACCTCCTAGTGTGAGAACTGCCGTCAACCGGTCGAGGCTAGTAGAGGGAACTTGATGTGGATCAGGTCGTGGAAGATAACCTGCTGGCTCGAGGCAAAAATCAAAATACTAATGGCGCACTGTAGGCGAGGTGCGCCATTAGTATGGATGTACTTATGGCGCACCGATGTGTGGTGCGCCATTAGTATTGTGTCGCCCCCATCCATATTTCCTCCCCGGCCCAAACCTATCCCCTCTCTCTCCCTCGCCCTCGCCCTCGATCCCCTTCCCCTCTCCTCTTCCGACGCCGCTGCCCGCTTAGCCTCGGCCTCGCCCACGCCGCCTCGGCCGCCTCGACGCCGCCTCGGACGCCCGCCTGACGCCGCCGACGCCTCGGACGCCGCCTCGACGCCTGACGCTCGCCCTGACGCCGCCTCGAGGCCTCGACGCCTCACCTGGTGAGTTCCTTTCATCCAAGGAGGAGAAGGTGCTGCTTGTGGATCCTTCTTGTACCTCCCTGCCTCCATCTAGCCGACCCTCGTGTCATCTCTCGCCTGCAGTAGAGCGCGCCTTGTGTGACCGTGACGAGGACGATGCCGGGAGAGGAAATCAAGAGGACGAGGATCGACGCCTCGCTTGTCATTCGTTGAGCTGCAATTTCTAGATGCTCTATTTACCTTAGAAAAATCAAGAGGAAATTGTTGTCCACCGTAATCCCGCCGCACAATCTTCAGCTAGCTAGTTGTTTGTTTTACTTCAGCTTTCATCGTAATAAGCATGCATGTACGAGGACCTTGTTTAGGAATGTTGCAGCTCAGAGCTTTTGTTTTTGTTAGAGGAAAACAGTAGCTAGCTAGTCGCAACATTAGAAATTAATATACCCAAAGAAGAGCACTATTGAAAGTGAATTTTTCTGCATCAACACTTTCTAGATAAGACATGACTGAACATAATTATAACACCATGACGAAGTTGTACTCGACTGCTCAGAGGTAATCATAACGGAGGAAGTTAAAGAGGGTTGGTCGCACCCAAGAACCAAGGGAGCATCGATCGGTCTCAAGGTAATCATCTCGGCACTATTGATGTTACTAAAGCTAGTCAGTATGATTTTCTCGGTTAGTAAGTGGCGTGATGCCAAGAGGTGACACTGCGGGCAAGATTAGTACTAGTGTAGAAGTAGGATTTGCTGCATGATGCCAAGACGTGACATGCACTGCATTTAGTACTAGTCTAAAAGTAGGATCATTTGTGTGTGGATGTGGCTATTGTAATCCTGAATGTAGGGACATGAGGTTCTTTCACATGATAGTTCGAATTACTATGTGGATTTTGTTAAAGAGTTCGTAACACTAGTTAAGTCGAAAGAAATATTGCATTATAACTCTAGCTAAGTATTGAAACATAATATTTTGAAGAATTAGTGGAAATGTATTTTGAAGGAAAAATAATTAGTGGCTAACTACCATCGAACATGCTTGCATGAAAAAGAATTAGTGCGATTCTCAAATGTATTTTGAAGGAAATGTAGCTTCCTAAATGTGCTGCTGATTTGGTTGATGGTTTCAGACTTTCATGCACCAAAGTACCAAACAAAAGCACGTCACTAGTGTGCTTGTACACTCCATGACAACACAAGTGGATTTGCCCAACAAAATAGTTTTTATAAGGCTCAGAACCACAGTTGAGGATATTTATTTGTGCAATTCTCTGTTTTAGATGATATTTATGTTGGATTTCATACAAGACACCTAAACCTTGTTTCTTACTAATATTTTTTTATCAATCTAGAAATGCAATTTTCATGGATTATATGCTTGGACTTATATTCATAGAATTGCATTGTTGAGTCGAGAAAGAACTTCATGCGATGTGCCTTCTCGCATTCTTTTTCTACTTACCATAATATGTGCCTTCTCGCATTCTTTTCTACTTACCATAACTTGTTCCTTTGTGCACCATAAGTAAAACAAGCTAATTTTATGAAAATGTATCATGTCACCGTCTGTGACTCTCTCTTTAAGTCCACATTCTGTTGGTGGCTCGGTTAACTCCCTAGGGTTTTAGCGCTTATGTATAAAAACATAGAAAAGCCCCATGAATTAACTTTGGATTTTCTGCATTTAACTAAAAAACCCAGAAGAGTACAGTTCATTATCGAATAAAATGAAATGGCAGTTTATTTAGAAATTTGGAGCAGTTGTTCTATGGTTTTTTAGCACAAAAAGTCTGACTATATAAGCAAAAAACAATTGTTAGCTTTTAGATGTTGTGGTGGTTCACTTGGGGTATGTGTAGCGAGCTTAGCAAAAACAGAGGACTAAAGTGCTCTGCTTTTGGCAAACCAGTGCATGCATGCCTTTTTTCTTCTTCATTTTTTTCACTCGACGATTTAATGTCAGTAACTCGACAACATGTTTAGCTAGCAGGTGTTCCTTTACAAGCACGTAGAGCACCACAAGTTAAACACCTCAATCTGCTAGTATTTGTCTCGCATTTTCTCACATTCTTCTTGTATCCGATCCAAGATTGCTTGTAGTGGTTTGACCAAAATGTTGAATGATACACATAGGAGAAGCATATATTGTTTCACCTCTTCACATGCCAATGTATTTTCCATGTTGTGATGGAGCACTTTTTTGCCTTGTCCACCCGAGAGGCCCTTGAGTTTGCTGGAATGTTGATTAACTTCCGCTCCAAAGAATTTCCATTTATATGTCCTATTTTCAGCAAAGGTCATGCTGAAATTTTCTCCGTGAATTTTAGCATGACTTTGCTAAAAATAGGACATATGGGGTACTTGTGACTAATGCATGGGCCGGGTACTTGTGACTAATGATGAAAGCTTAGGCTTTTAGGGTGCCTCGCCGAAAAAACCCTCAATGATAAAAGCTTAGCTTTTAGGATGCCTCGTGTCGACAAACCCTAAATGATGAGACCATGATCTTGTTCCTTGACAATAACCAACTTTTTACCAAACTTTGTTCCTATTTAGAGAGAAACATGGCTAACAACGATGAGGCCAAGGGTTCTGGGCGACAAGGCATTCTCGAGCTGTCCCAGAGATGGAGGAACAACCTCACTTGTATGAGGACACCGCCTTCCCCACCGATCCCGAGACCACCGATGGTACCGCCGAGGATGACCCCACCGATGCCACTCACCGATGGTGCCGCCGAGGATGCCACCATCGATGATGGCGCGCACGCACGTATGGCAGCCAACCAAGAGGCAACGGAAGGACCGGCGCCTCGACTGCGTTCGCACTCCTCAAGGAGGAAGTTATCAAGTGGACTCGACGGAATCCAACGGCGCCCGAACGAATAGTCAAGGGGTACTCGCTCAGCTCAGGTGCATTCTCCTGAGCACCGCCTCGATTAACACTCAAGAACCCGAGGCATCCTGCCGAGGGAATTTGCGCAACCTCCTCTTCACGAAGCTGCACGAACGATACAAGTTCCCCGCTGAATTTGAAAAACACAAGCCTCAAAGGGAATAAAGTGAACAATGCTGCCCTCACGAAGGTGAGCAAGGCCTCAATACTTGGAAAAGCAATGTGAAGAGAATGATCGAGAAAGGTGAGAGTTATGAGAAGATCAAGGAGAAAAATCCTTCGGTCACCGAAGATGACTACAACGACTTCAAGATCAACTGCTCGAGCACCGCAAACTCCCAATCAAGTCAGTGGGGGAAAGAAATGCGGAGCTGAACTTAGGGGAACACACACTCGGTCCCGGGCGGTTACAGAGTGGCGGAGCCTATATGGGACAAGGAGGAAGTGACTGCAAAGCAAGGCCTACCGCCTCTTCGAGCAACACGGTGACAAGGCATCAGAACTTTGTCAGGCCCTGCACAAGAAGGACCCGAAACAAAGGAGCTTACCACGGATCCAAGACCTGGGCGCTTTGAGCTTGTTCTCGTAAGGAATACACCCCGCGTAATTAGCTCCATATGGTTGCATTCTAATTAATGAAGCCAAATTTCTAAATGGTTCACATTCCTTCCGCAGCGATCGAAAGCAAGCGAGCTGGGCCGACTAAGAGCAACCCTTGGGACACCACTCTAAATAGGGCGTTAAATGTAATGAAGAACAAGGATAAGCTCAAGAAGTCGACGTCACCTGGTCGTGGTGGCTTCAAGAAAGGCTTGTCGACAAAATGGTCGCTATACTATAACAATGGTGGGCGAAGGAGAAAGACCAGCTCGAAAGCCAGCGCCGCGAGGTTCAAGAACTCAAGGCATGTGTGGCGCGGATTCCGAGATTGTCCAAGAGCAAGTGCAACAACAACTCGGAGCGACGATCACCGCCATTGTGCCTACCTTGATCGAGGGGTTGAGGCGGATTGCGGGCGACCAACAGGGCCGCCCGATTCCTAGCTTCACGGCCAGCAACTCGCAGAATGCGATGGCGGGGCCATTGGTGTCTCCGGCGGAGGCGGCATTGGTGTCTTGAGGCCGCAGACGGGAAGCTTAATGCACCGGGTGTACGCTGGCCGCACCTCTCGCAAAGAAGCTGCCCCTCCATTAATCGCAGACGCTCCGCTGGCGGTGCCTCGACATTCGCCGAGCTCGACGCCATCATCAACTAATTAAGCCTCTCTCGGCCGAGGACTTCATCTCCTTGCCTTTGACTGGGCATCCCCGCCGACGTTCCGTGCACTCTCCTGCACTTCGTGAACAACGAGTTGGTCGATGTCGCCAAGGGCAAAATCGTTCAACCGGGCAACCCCTTGTTCCACGGTACCCAGATGCCACCCAACTTGTTTAGGGTTGAACTGGTTCGGTGCTGCCAGGCCGCGACGAAGTTGTTACCTCCGAATCGACCTGCCGGGCCGACGATGATGACGTGATGACCTCGGCTACCGCCTCGAAGCTGGCCCCTTTCTTTGGTCAAGAGCCGATTCGCTTTCGGTGGGGGACACCACCCAAAGACAACACCGCCAATGTGTTGGCGCCAAGTCGCCCCATGGCAAGACCGCCGCAACGGTGCCGGACATCCCTATGCCATCGATCCAAACATGCATATGGCATGTGATCGTAACCACGACGACGCATTTATACATTTGGCAACGCCGATCAAGATTTTGCCGATCATGGGTACGATGGAGACTTCATGGGGCAACCTTATCAAGAACCCAACCCAACAAAAAGACGGCGCGATCTAGCCGGTACCGCTGGAGAAGCCATGTTGCAACAAAGGCCGTCTGGGCTGCTCAGCTCTTAGGAGACGCCCACCTGCCGACTTCACCGAGCCTCAGATAGGCGAGGTGCGAAATATTATCAGCCCCAACACACTCAAGAAGGCGGTCAGGAGCGTAAGTCGGTCCCATTACAGAGAAGAAGAAGGCACGCAAAAGAAAGACTAACAAGGGTGCGAGCCAGCCGGCACCGAGTACGATCCGTGCTCAAGACGGGCCACCTTCACCTAAGGATATCTCGAGGAGGGTGCATGTGGCGGGTAGGGCGATGCTACCGCCAAATATGCTCAATGCTGCAACCGGTGCTATGCGGAGTCTGCATGATGTTGTTCTTTCTTTGGAGAAGCGGCATCTCGTAGAGAAGGATGTGGCATACCCGGTTTTCGTGGCTAAGGTGCCGAGGGCAAGGGCTTTGTGGATGGCGACATCGGGGTATGATCGCCCTGCGGTTTGATGACATCTTTGCTATGTTTAACCTTCATCCGCTGCACTACACCTTCGTTCGGCTATTTTGCTGAGTATGGAGATGCGGATCATTCGCGACAAGACCCCTTGACATCGTGATAGTCGACCCTTCTACATGCGTACAAGATCTTGGGCAGCGCTGGGGACCGCAAGTCGCGAAGTTCTTACCTCGAAGGCATCATTCCGGCAAACCAAGATAAGGATAACTTCCCTCGCCTTACTTTCCCGAGTAAGTCCTCCCCTCAACCGGCCCGTAACATATGAATTCTTAGCTTTCGATCGTTTTTCTTTTAACATTCCGTGTTTTCTGCAGTGACAAGCATTGCATGCTCATCCTCCTAAGCCCCAAATATTCCATGGCCACGTATTTCGACGCGGACCGTCAGTCGAACGTAGACTACACAAATGTCAAGAAGGTTCTTGATGATGTTCTCCCCGGCTACGCCAAATCTGGAGGCACCTTCGCCAGGCCTATTCGTAAGTACGGCAAGCACGTGTTCTCCCACAATACGACCTTCTCATCGCACAAGCAAATCACCGGGCGGTCGGCGGTGCCTACTATGCCATCCATCACATGCGGGCGATCGTGACGGGACCATCATCAACTTCGCCAAAGTAAACTCAAAGATTGGGCCGCATGAAAGGCAGTCGGCAATCCAGACGCGACATCGATACAAGAATTCTTTTCAGATCTAGTCGGAGTTTGCGGAAATCATCCATCAAGATGTCCTTCGCATTTCTCGGGCAGTTCTACCTCGTAAATCAACCGGTCCAACAAAGGACATCGACACAATGCTAGAAATGCAGCCGACAACGCCTGCTATTTCATGACTCCCACGATAGACGGCGGCTTCATCCACGCCCCATTCCCTTGAGTCGAGTCGAAGCAAAGTGATGCTGTGTCAGTTCTCAAACATCGATTGGCTCATGTTGTAATTAAACTTTAATGAACTTGGTAGTATGTCTCTTTGGTTTCGAGAGTCGCTCAACTTAGATGTAATCGATGCTATTAATGTCTTGCTTTTCTCTTCCGATCGCTCTGCTGCATACTTATATATTGCTTATGTATTGTCTGTGAATTGGTACTAACGCCCTGCTCGCTAGTGCATAGCGATGCCGCCGTATGTCGTGGTACAAGGGTAAGGTTCCCGGAGTCTACTAATTTAATCGGGAGGAGTGTCGGAGACAGGTTCACCGATTCAGCGGTAATAAAGCATAAAGGGTACACCACTAGGGCCGAGGCCGAATCTAGATACGCCTGCTATCTAGCGGGAGAGGGGAGGGAGCATTGGAGGAACCGGATGAAGACGAGTTTCATCGTGATGATGCTCATCGTGATGACCGCAGCTCTCTTCTATGTGATGGTAGTTTAGATGATCGATATCGACTTGTAATGTGAAGACAAACTCGCTACTCGCGGTCTCGAGACTTGTAATATAATGTTCTATCTTTGTTCGGTCTTTTCAATTCGGAGACTAATATGATGAATTGTATTCGAGACTAATATGATGAATTGTATTCAGAGACTAATCTTCTATTGTATTCGATTAACTGTTGTTGATGTGTGCCGCCTATATTTTGTCCAATTATACATTTTGTAACCTCGTGCAAAAAAACAGAAAATAAAAAATAAAAAACCAAATATTCATACTAATGGCGCATCACATGATAAAGGCGCCATTAGTATGCCAAAGGATACTAATGATTAAGATGAACAAAGGCGCCATTAGTATGCCGGGTTACTAATGGCGCATCTTGTTGTTGTGCGCCATTAGTATGCCAAAGCACCTGGTATACATGGCCCTCGGGAGGCATACTAATGGCGCATCGTTGTATATATATCTGAATGGCGATTGGGTCCGCTTATTAGTATACCAGCTACTAACTAATGGCGCACCAGTGGTGCGCCATTAGTAAAATATACTAATGGCGTGGCACTAATGGCGCACCACTAATGCGCCATTAATGGCCAAATTAGGTGCGCCATTAGTAGGCCTTTTCCTAGTAGTGAAGCATAAGTCATGCACGCAAACCTGGATCATGGCGGGCTTCTTCCTCTCTTCGTCCTTTAGATCCTTCTCTCGTCCCACGACTATGGTGTACTCAACATTCAGCCCAAATGACCCACTCATCATCCGAGTCTTCGAACATGCGCCCCGGCGAGAAAGGCATCCCTTTCACCGTCATGAAGTACGGGTGTAGATGACGTCGAACTCATCGCCGGTGATGGTTCTAACCTTTTACTCACCGCCCGATCGGGAGATTTGGGACGCCATGGATTTGGGAGGAGGGTTAGGATTAGTGGAACTGCTTTAATGTGAATGGACGGGACGACTAGGAGCAAACCGTAGTATTAAAGGACGGCGGGACGAGGTAGGAGCGAACCGCCACCGCGAATCTATTGTAGTGGCTTTCCATTCTCCCATGATACGGGCTTCCGAGAGCCCTTGGATCTGAGATCGAACGGTTGCATGGCGTGATTCTAGACCTATGGTGAATATCCTATCCTCGGAGGGTTATTCTACAAATTTTCAGCAACTTAGCATGCGAATCGCTTGATCTCAGATCCAAGGGCTGCCAAGAGCTCCATATCATGGTCGCCTACCACGACCTTTCGCGCCCGCTTGGTGGTCGCATTTCTTGGAGATTTAACATGCTATGCTAGGCTATCCTCGATGTTGGCATGTCATACATAGTCATCACTTAGTCACTCATACTACAACAAGGTTGGCTATAAGGTTGGCTATAAGTGTATATTTTTTTTACTCCTCTCTCTATGTCTTTCTTTCAGAGTTTCTCCGTCTCATAATATAAGAACGCTTCGACACTAGTGTAGTGTCAAAACGTTTCTTATATAATGGGACATGTGGAGTACTAGTATTTATTGCATTTGCCAAGGAGTGACCTCTTCCAATGAAATGGTGTTGCTAAGTTTGTTCATTTAATTAGCTATAGACTCAAAATTGTCTTTTCACCTAGGGTACACGCCGCTTAGCACGCTTTCTTCCTTGGGTCACCAAACTAGTCTCTCTCTCTTCTTGATTAACTTGCCACATCGACTTTATGCCCGTGTGTGGCAAGCTTAAGCACCTGTACGAAAGCAAGTAAGTACAATAGTGCGCTTTACATGGCATTTTTGCATATGTGGAGGAAAGAGAGAGGCAAGGAAAAAGTGGAGAAGTGGGCTCTCATGCAAGAGCCAGCCTCTACTACTACATGGTGGAGCATTGGAGAGGCACTGTGATGGAGGTGGTCAGAATCGGAGACTCACGCCGGTCAGAAGGCCAGCTTAAAATGATAATGGCAAATCAAACCACGGGGCCCCACTTGTCCAAAGAAGAACTCGCTGTCAAATCACATGCCCCCTACGTTTGCGCCAGCCTTACTCCTCGCCTTCTCTGCCTCTATCGACCCGACTAGGCGGAACTCTCTCGCCGCCACCGGGCAGGAAAAGCCCCCTCGACTTTTAAATAGTATACAAGAAACTAATTTTTGTATCCATGGATTGCGCCCTGCCATGGAGCAAAGCATCTAGAAAATGGCGGTACACATGTACGGATTATACAAAGATGCCCGTCGCGATCGCTGGTCGCACCCTAGACGGCCGGTCGGTTCGCACTTTCTCCGAATGGAACGCTGCCATATTGGCGCTCACACACATGTGGGACGGCAATTGAGAACCGACCATAGGCAAACTCCCCGCCCCGCAAGTCGTGGTGACTTAATAAAGAGGGAGACGAGCGATAGTGCTAGGGAAGTGTTGTACTATGTTGGTGCTCGGACGATCCTCGCAAGGCACGGAAGATCAGCTCATTCATCCATCCATGTTACACATCTGCAAAGCAGACATGCCGGATTGGCTATCGCTCTACATATCATGTAGGATGTGTTGTACATGGCTGTAGTTGTGGTGAGAAATCTAAAAAGGTTTCTTGTCATCTCAAGCAAAATTAGGTGTCATGTGCTTCGGATCGGTGCGAGGTTAAACAAATGACAATCGAGTTGGGCTAGTCATTGGGGGCACATGCACTAAACAATGACTACTCGGCTGCCATCTAGGTCAAGCCGGCTATGTTAATTAGGACATCTATCGACGGACCCCTTTTCTTCGAAGTTTATCTTTAATTTGAGCTTTGTTCCTCGCCTAGTTTGTCCGTCGGGATTCATGTTGTCTACTTTGGGCAAGTGAGGTTATGATTTCTTGTCATGTGGCATTTTTCGTGTTATATGTTATAATCCGCGCTTCGCATCAAAAATGACGCACAACCGCGCCTTTGGGGCCACGTGCATGAAGACTTCTCGACAGTCATTGACGAGGTCAAGCTGCCCGTCTAGAGACAAAAGAAAACTAAGTACTACTCCACTATATAGGCAGGAGCCTTCGCTTGCTTGCTAGTGTTGCTCTCTTCACACCGCTGCCTCGGGCCTCTCCAGATCTAAACACGACAAATGTGGCTACACTCTCTCTCTCTCTCTCTCTCACCGCTGGTCACAGCATCTAGCCGGATCCTCTCCGCCGGGAAGGTGAGAAGGTGCAACGCTCACGTGCGGTCGCCCTCGGCTGATGGCTCTTACCCACCGGCTGGCACGCCCCGATCACCGCTTGTTGCCGCTTCTCTCCCAAGCACCGCTGCTTAGCGAGGGAGGGCTCTCCAACCCCTTCTTTCCTCGCTGCCGTAGTGTGGGCGTATCCGCTTCCACGCCCACCTAGCGACATCCCGGCGACCATCAGGTATAACTTCCTTCGAAACTGCCTTGCGCTATATTTCCCGAGCTCTTCGACGTCACGCTGCATTTGTAACTTTTACTATTTCAGCCCCCTCGTAGATAGGATCGACTACTGCTCAAAAACCACCTAATTTTTTACGCTAAGAGGTAAAAACTAGTTCATGCACTCGAATCTAGTACTACTTGGTTCAAACAAGGAAGAAAGGGGGGGTGGGGGAGCATTTGTTACTTGAATCTAGGACTTGATCGAAGAGGAAATAATGAAGTAAAAGTAGCAAGTAGACCTGCTATCCAACTGTCTCTAGGCCTAATCGGGAAATAAAGGGAAATCTAAAGACAAACTCAATATAAACCCGATCTATTGGTTGAAAAGGAAAGAAAGTGGGGACCTGGGGACAAGTCAACAGAGTAAGTCCAAAGACTAGATTTGCTAGCCTTCACACAAAGATAAGGTGGCTATAATCAACAAAAATGGGACCAACCCGTGCATATCCTCGCTTTGATGTCTTTGTTGCCAGCCTGAGCCACTCTTATGTAATGCCACCGTAAAATGTAGCAACAAGACCGTTAAAAGTAAGGACACGTTAAAACCAAAGGTTGTTTTCAATGTAATGCCTCCAATAATATGAATCAATGGCACTTCTTTACATGTCCTCGCTAAAATTTTCCATTCGTGATAAGTTGGTTCTTTTCATAGAAATGCAAACCTCGTCCCCTGTCCGGGCCTACTCTCCCGCGCCCAAAGTAATGTCAGATTAATAGTTGTCATAGTTAATCCTAATGCCCACACTAATATCTAGCAATGCCACCGCTTTAGAAATTGTTACTATCCTTGAGGATTGCCATTCGTATAAGGAACATGCTTCTTTTCATTTGATGCATGTTTCATCACTTGTTAGTCACCCTCCTTTCCACCTTTTTTGTGCAAACAGTAGATATACATTTTCACGCTTCGATCTTAGTTGAACTGCACAAATGATATCCAAATTATAGTTGAGCATTCCAGAGCTTCACAACCAACCTTGATGTTGCTCAATTTATTGCAACTAATGAAGAAGAAGCTCGCGGGTTTCTGCTCGATGGAATGGAACCGGGTCGGAGCCCTTTTCTTAAATTTTTTTGAAGAAGAAGTTGCTACCTCACGACATTGCTTCATTTTAGGTGAATCGCACCAAAAGGTCCCATGAATTGAATCATCCATGTTGGTGACTGAAAGAGCCAGCTTCAAAGATCCCGCCTAAGCACCCCCGGCCTCCATCCTTGCGACGCACGGTACACCTTCGCTTGCCAACCGCCGACCCTAGTGTCACTGATAAAATGAAGTAATAATGCAGTCAAAATAGAGCGAGTGTCATATCTATCATTTCATTTCCAATGTAGATAAAGAAAGTGCTTCTCTTTGTTAAAGTATGTTTCATCAACTAGTCCCATTGTTAATGTTTAAGCGCTTCGCAAACCGGGTGCTTAATTTTAGTTGATATGTACAAAAATAGAGATTTGAATGTCTCAAGGCGCCTCCTTGTACTATCACACATAATCGATGTTCATCACCGTAGAAGGTGTATCTGGGAGACTTGGGACGATGTCCGCATGAGGCGCCGCAGGCCCATCTCGCACTCGCAAAGATGGCATACTATGATACTATCGCAATATTTTCTTCTATTTATTTTGTGTGTTTCATCAACTAGTGCCACTATAATGTAATCACGCTTTTTCATTATCTCGTGCAAACAGGTTATTCAGCTGCATTTTGGTGGAACTACACAAATGTACGATGGAACCGCATATATGCAGAAGAGTGCGAGGTGCTAAGTAAAAATTATCGACACCAACAATGTCTGCATGCACGCATTCGCATCCACCACCACTAGTGGGATGTGTGGCGCCTTCAGGACGGATCTTTCTCGACAAAGAAATCCTCTAACCAAATACTAGTTGCTTATATTGGCAGTTTGCTAGGGAGCACTGCTTCTAAAGAAGCACCAATCTATTTTTCTTTATTTGTACACTCGTCACAACTTTGACCCAAAGGTTCGTAGCTATTTTAGGGTGATTGGCGTAGTACTCGAGAGACTGATTGTAAGCATGATTTTCATTAGTCAGTCACACCGATTGTAAGCATGAGCAGGTGGAAGATTAGGTTAGTGAGAAGCTTACCTTAAACCCTACCGCCGTTGAAACGAGGCGAGCATCGAGGAACCGTGGAGAACGGGCGGGAAGCGACATCGCGCCATCCGCCTCCTCTTGTGGTGGGAGAACTACTACTCCGTTCGGCCGGTTTCGCACCTCACGAACCGCACACCATACCTGATCGATTCGTTATCCTCTCGGGTGCTCGACCTTCGACCAGACGCCCACCACCGCCGCTCGATCGCCGCCAGCGAATCTGTCTCGCTTCCATCGCCTATAGGAGATACTCGATGAACTGAGGATCGCGGGCGCGTGATTGCCGCCGAGGAGTACATGTACATCGCCGCTTCATCGCCGCTGCCTCGCTTTTTCGCAGATACATTGCCACATGGCCCGCACTGCCCTCGAATCTCCCACTCATTGTCAAACCAACTAAGGATCTCCTTCAACCTCGCTAACTTTGCCTAGTCAGCCACGGTGATCTCGCCTCGATTCGCTGCTGCATCCTCTCCATAGATGTCCTTCTGAGTGGTCCGGTGCTAGCTTTGGAAGATGGGAGGAGATACTGTGTTCTTGCAATAGAGAAGAGGGAGAGGAGAGGAGGTGGTTTTGGAATGCAGATGATGGAGAGGAGAGGAGGTGGTTTTGCAATGGAGAGAAGATCAGTAGAGGGAGAGGCGAGAGGGGGGGTTTGGAGTGGAGATGATGGAGAGGAGAGGAGGTGGTTTTGGAATGGAGATGATGGAGAGGAGAGGAGGTGGTTTTGGCAAAGGAGAAGATCAAGAGGGAGAGGCTAGACGGTGGTCTTGGAATGGAGATGATGGAGAGGGAGAGGAGGTGGTTTTGCAATGGAGAAGAGGGAGAGGAGCAAGGCAGCGATTTAGGATTGGGCGAGAGGGTCATGCTGCTGTGATTGGATCAAAATCAAAATCAATTTACTCCTTCAATTAAGAAAGCCACCCACATTAACTAGTCTCCCTTTATTCTCGCTCATAATTGACCATGATTTTCGCACATAAAATATATGTTATAATGCTGCAAAAAATAATATAATTTGAAAGTACATTAAAAACGAACCAAACGACACAATTTTGGTGACATGCATTCACATTGTGCTTGTCAATACAAGATGTGGTCAAAATTTGACCCAAAAAACGCAAAACAACAAAAAATACTTCCAAGACCAGCGCCGCTTCTTCCGCTTTTCCTCCTCTTAAACCACCGCCGCTTCCTCTCCTGCTCCAATCTAAATCCAGCGCCGCTCCTCTCCTCTTCCATTTCAAAACCTCCGCCCCTCCTCTCCTGTTCCAAAGTAAACCAGCGTCGCTTCCTCTCCCGCTCTAATCCAAAACCAGCGCTTGCCCTCTCCTCTTCCATTCGTAAACCACCGCCGGCGAGTGAAGGTGCCGTGGAGAAGTAGATCAATGGAGGAGTACAACCGATACATGAGGATCGCAGCCGGGCGCAATTCGTGAATCTAGCTAGGATGCCGGAGATACAAATTTGGTTTGACAACAAGGACCAACTAGCGACGGTGACATCCATGGCCAAATATCTGCAACAGAGCGCAGAAGAAGTGATACTTTCCTGGCCATGGAGCAAACAGATTCACCGAATCCGATCGTGAGGGAGCGGTGGTGGGAGTATCGATCCCATGGAGCATCCACCAGAGATTGAAGGATCGAGCATCTGCTGTGGTGCCGCTTGTGAGGGTGTCTCGCCAGAGCGAGCCGGTGGAGTCTTCGTCGACCAACCCAACCGCAAGAGGAGAAAGTAGCTGGGTCTGATGACGCTTCCCGCCATCGCCTCCCTCGCTGCTCACATCGTTTCACGGGCGGCTGTCTGCCGCCGAGGAATAGGAGGGGCTGCCCCCCAGCCCAATAGTCGGGCAAAGGTTGTGAATTGTCGAGAGAGGAGCTTATGGTTGTCAGATTTGCAGTTGTGAATTGTGTTTTGTGTTGTGTATTTTGAGAGTACATTCAGATATGAATGTCTTTTGAATTTCAGATTTGCAGATTGTGCGTATGAAGAATTTTATGAATTCTAGAGATCTATTTTAGCACATAAAAAATGTAGTTTCATAGGAGTATAAAAGTGCGTACTTAGAAGAAACTGCAAGTTTCAATTTCAGATAAGAAACCGCAAGTTTCGGGCCAGATAAGAAACTGCAAGTTCAGCCAGATAAGAAACTGCAACTTTCGTGAGGCAGAGCATTTATATTAACACGGCCTTTTCAAACAGGGTTAACATCATGTTGGAAGTTTTATTCATGGTCGAAAATGGAACTACCACCAGCTTAACATCATGTCGATCAACATTCATGCATAGCACATCTTCATATGATGTATACCAAAAATGCCCACACAATGTCGAAAAGTGTATGCGAAACACAGAGAAAACGAGGGACGAAGTTTTGGCAAGTGTTGGACGTGGTTTTGGGCTGCCCTGCCTAGGCTTTCATTTTTAACATCGCAGCCCACGACCTCGGATGGGAGGGCCTGTTTGTATTTTCTTAGGGCCGTCATGTATCGACCGCCTATGGTCCTCCCTTTCGAGTTTTTATTTTTGGCAGCCCAATTTATGTATTTTTTTGAAGAAAATGCAGGTCTGTTCTATTTTTCTATATAAGAATAGGAACGCCTGTGTACAACTTATGTTTCCCTTCTAACTATATTATATATATTTAAATTATTTTATATGTTATTATATATTATTTTATTGTCATAATATATTTAATGTATACTTACATATGTAAGAAAACAATATCCCACATCTTATTAACTTATAAAAATAATTTCTTAACAAATAAAATCCTGGATTGTTTTGGCACGAAAATCCTAGTGCTTGTGTACAAAGTCTTGGTAAGATTTAAGGACGAATGTAATAATAGCACTTATTATTTAAATATATTTATAACAAAATGCTCAGCCCTTTTTTATTTTTTGATAACATTGCTGGCCCAACCCAACATTATAATTAGAATCAGCCCAGCAAAATTGTGTATTTTGAGAAAGTGCAAATGGCCTGTAATTTTTTAGGAAATAAAATAAATGGGCCGCATGGACGCTACATTAATTGTTCACCCAGCCCAGCTAATGGCTCAATTCAAAAAAAGATCAAATTGACTGTAAATTCTACCGCTGCAAAAAAAAGACTGTAAGTTCTGAAAAAATGGGTTTAATAAGTACAAAATTTTTGTAGGCTCAAATGTGGGCCAATAGGTCTAAGCCAACGCAAGTTGTAGTCAATTTAGTCAACAAATGATTCTCGACATGTTAGCCATTGGATTTACATCCAACCACCGCATCCATCTTCAATCTCTCACCTTCTTTTTCCAGCCGCCGACCACCTCCCGCCTCCTGCCGCTAGCAGCTCGCTTAGCATGCTTCGCTATGAAGCGCTACTCCACCGTTGGTCGTGCCATCGCTCCACCCTCCACACCTCCTCGTTCTTCTCCACCGACTACCAACCACACCGCACTAGAACCAGTTAACCTCAGACACCTCTCCGTCTGCGACTCTACTCCCGTCTTCCCATCTCCGGCTGTTGTTGTCTGGGCCTTCGCCGCCGTCCACCACCTTGGATGCGCCGGGCGCGCCATGGTCAACGTGGTCAACAAACGACACCATCGGAAGTAGATCAGGCGTGGAGAGGTCGATACCGTCCATACCGCACACAAGGAAAATGCCTCCTTATTACGCCGCAGCAATGATTCCTCCACCTGACATCCGGGACCCACCGGAAGGGCCTCGAGATTTCGCAAAAAAACGCGTGCCCCACCGACTTGTCGGACCCACCAGCCTATCTTCGCACGCAAGGAAGTGCCTCCTTATTACGCACAAAAATGAATACTCCCCGCCAAATGGAACCCAAAGATAATCGAGGTCTGACTTGTGGGCCTACCAAGTTGGACGGGAGACGGAGGGCTTTGTCAACTTAGTCAATATGAACGATTCTAGCTCCTGTTATCGTGACGATGTTCATCCAACGGTTGTAGTGCTTCTTCAACCTCTGGTCTTCTTGCTCCACCCGCCCAAACCAGCGCCGGGTGGCCGCTGCTCCCGCCTCCCTTGGCGGTTGTCATGTCGCTGGAGGCCTCACCGCCAACTACTACTCCCACCGCTGGCCGTGCCATCCCTCTACTTACCCACACCCCTCGTTATTCTCAGGGCGACAAGCAGATCACACCGCAGCCCGAACCAACGTTGAACCTCGTGATTCTCTCTTCGCGTGGGCATCCACCATCGCTGCCTTCCCGGCCCGGAAGTCGAACCCTTCCTAGGCCTTCACCGCCGCCCACCGTCGTGGTGCTCTCGGCGCAAGCGTGGTCAACGTGGTCGTGGAACGACTTCCATCGACGTGGATCAGTACGTGGAGAGGCTGACAAATGTCCACGACCGCAAAGAAGGAAGTGCCTCCTTATTACGCAGAAAATAATGATTCCTCCACCGACAAATGGGGACCCACCAGACGGGCCACCGTGATTTCGTGAAAAACAGTTTCGATCATTGCAGGACCCACCAATACATCTTCGCATACGCGCCAAGGAAGTGCGTCCGCAAAAAAACGATTCGCCCCCGACTGCTGGGACCCACTAGCTACATCTTCAAGACGCAAGGAAGTGCGTCCGAAAAAAAACGATTCGCCACTCGACTGGGACCCACCACTACATCTTCGCACGCAAGGAAGTGCGTCTGGCAAAAAATGATTCGCTTCGATCGCCTGGGACCCACCAGCTACATCTTCGCATCGAAAGGAAGTGCGTCCGGGCAAAAAACAATTCGCCCCTCGATCGCTGGGACCCACCAGCTACATTTTCAAGACGCAAGGAACCGCTCGACGGTGGACGCACTGGTCGAAGCGTACGTAGCGTTGTCATTCTGGTCGCAAATGTGTACGTAAATATATACTGGTCGATGTAGAGGCGCGCACGTGTCGTAGTAGAGGCGCGTACGTGTCGTAGTAGAGGCGCGCACATAGCATGTACACGTACGTACATACGGGCGGGGTCTCTAACGCCTACTTGCGCATACGTACATGGCTGGGTCGGAACGGAGAAACAGAGTCGTTGTCGTGTTCATGGGGAGGCAACGGAATGCGTCGTGTTCATGAGGAGGCTCCGAAATGCGTCCTGTTCATCGGGAGGCAACGGAACGCGTGGGAGCCAACCGGCTTGGACGGAACAGGCGATGGAAACGAGGCCTGGTGTACCGCACAACGGAGGAAACGGACCTCCTACGTTCGGAACGGGGTACTGTTGATCGGGGAGGGTGTGGCGCATCGCAAAACGGAGGAAACGGACCTCCTATGGCTCGTAAACGGGGTCCCTGTTGATCGGAGGGGTGTGGCGACCGCAAAAGCGGACGAAAACGGACCTCCTACGGTCGGAAACGGGGGTCATGTTGATCGGGAGGGTGTGGCGCATCGCCAAATCCATTTAAATGTGACCTCCTACACGAAATGGCGGTCCTGATGATCGGGAGGGTGTAGCGTGCACGCAAAACCAGACGGACTAGTGTTGGAGCGCTACTACGGTCGAAATGGGGTCCTGTTCATCGAGGGTGTATGCATCGCAAAATGGGATTCCACTGATACTGTTTCATCTCCACTGCCGACCTCCCTCCAAATTCTCCACGGGCTAGCGTCGACCTCCTCCGGCCTCCATGGGCCTCTGTTCATCCCAGCCTCCACCGCCGCTACTCCACCGGGCCATCGCTCAACTACCTCCACGGGCACCCCTCCACCGTCTTCACTGCTCATCCAGCCTCCACACCACGGGTCCTGTTCAACCACCCTCCACGGCCACCCCTCCACCGCTCACTGCTCATCCGGCCCTCCACACCTCAGGTCCTGTTCATCCAGAGGCAACGCCACCGCCTTTGCTCATCCAACCCCCCGCAACACTCACTGTTCATCCAATCGATCGGCTTTAGTTAGCAAAGCGAGCGAAGGAATCTCTCCATCGGGTTCGCTAACAGCCATCGATCGATCGCCGGGTTCAAGACGCAGAGCTGCAGCAGCAATCGCTTCGGGTTGATTAGAGCCCAACGCCTCGCTTCGGGTTCAGTTAGAGCTAATGCCTCGCACACACACCAGCGTATGTGTACGAGAAACGCGTAACGCCCGCCTCGACCTCCCACCGTAACTGCAACTCTCAAATTTTCCTCCCCACGCTTCTACCACGGGTTTTTTCCGTCATGGACGGCCCAAAGAATGTCATGCAGCAGCGTCTCCGGCCCGCCCAGGACGAAAGGCCCATTTTTTGTCATGATTTTTTGTCATAGAAGTAGGAACCCACCACATCTATGATGTTATCGGGTTTTGTCACAATTATCGTCATAGAAGTGTCATATGTATGACAGAAAAAAATTCGTTCGGCCCAAAATGTCACGGATGTCTCTTTTTTTTGTAGTGCTCGTTTCTTGTTTCTTGACATATCAACCAATAAGATATGTGGGGTGTGCATGATTTTAATGACTTGAGACTACCAAACACGACATGCAGTGGTTAGTTCATTGCATGCAATGCTATTAATTAGCCAATAAACATTAAGTTCTCTCGTTTTCCCCTCCTCCTTGGTCACGGTGCACAACCTAAGATGACTTACTCGCCTAGACGGAGGGAGTATAAAGCACCTTTGGGTGGGTTAGATTTTTTTTGGGTTAGTTGAGTTCAAACTAACCCAAACTAACTCTAACACATGGAACCAAACAGGGCCAAGGTTAGCTATTAGAATACTACTACCTCCCTTCTAGTTTAAAGGGCTCGATTCAAACAGTTGACCTACTGTCGTGGGTTTGTCATGGAAGATGTCCTAGAGAAAGGACTTAGTCATGGAGCCATCGCTACGGGTTAACTTAAAGGGGTTAAAGCGGACAAGGGATGCAAGAGATTTGATACTGGTTCAGCCCCTTAAGGTGAAGGTAAAAGCCTACGATCCAGTTGTTGTGGGATTGCTTGTGTTTCGATGACCAGGGAGCGAATACGCTTTGCCTGAGTCTCGAGTTGTTGTCTGTTGTCCTTGAACCGCCGCCGGGTCGTCCCCTTATATACATGGGTTGATGCCCGTCGGTTTATAGAATCCCGAGGCCGGTTCATAAACGTGTACGGCTCGGTCTCTGCTTCTTTCTATCTTACAACATAAGTTTACATGCTAATGTCGGTTTTACATCTACAAAAGCCTTAACTCGACTACGGCCCTGGGCCTTCATAAAGCATCACTGTCTTTGTCTTCATGGGCTTCACATATAATGAATTACTTATGGGGTTAACCCGGCTTCTCCTAGCCGGTTTTACGCCCAGTGGTAATATCCCCAACATTAGGCCCAGTTGATTTGGAACTGTTCATGTCAATCCTCAATACTTAAGAAAATTTATTCTTCAATATCTTCACATAATCTTGTAAACCGACATGACGTCACCTTCCTGTGACCATGGTAAATCGCCATGATGTCATATGTTATTTAAAACTGTGTATAACCCATCTTCATTAATGGGCCTCCAAGGATCGAGGCAACAGAGCTGTCACACACCCCATTTTTCAGGCTCCTCAATTCTCGCGCCTGCCTTTTATCAATTCATCTTATAAATAAGACCGAGGGGTCACTTTCACTTTCCCCCTCGTGCCTCTTCGCGTCGTCATCTTCCTTGCGCCGACCGACCCTCGAGCTTTGCCGCCGCCGTCGTCCTTCGACAAAGGTGAAAGTGCAACTATCCCTAGGTGGTTTTGGTATTCATAACAACATATAGCTCATTGAGCTAATGCTATTCCAAGACTATTATTTCAGGAAAGCTCAATGAATGGCATGGCATGGATGATGAAAGTGGATCCCTCAAAATACTAAGGACAAAGGATTGGCTCAAGCTCAAAGGCTCAAGACTCTTCATTTTATATTTTAGTGATCCAAGATCACATTGAGTCTATAGGAAAAGCCAATACTATCAAGGAGGGATGAGGTGTTGCTTAATGAGCCTCTTGCTTCATGTGCTTTGTGATATGCTCCAAACCCCTCCGCTACTTTCCCACCTCCAAAAATGACCGAAACCCATAGCCAAAATCGGTCACACCGATTTTCCAATCCAACGCCACCGATTCCAAAAGTCATAGCCACTGCCACAAACCCTAAGCAAAAAGCGGTCCTGTCGATAGGGATCTCGGTCTCACCGAGATGGGATTGTAATCTCTCTGTTTCCTTTTTCAGAATTTTCTTTGGTCTCACCGAAGAGCGGATCTTGCAATGTAAACTCTCATCGCTTCCTTTCAGAACGCTTCGGTCTCACCGAAGAGCGAATCGGGTCCCACCGAAGTTTACTGACCAAACTCTCTCGAAAGATTATTACCAAAATCGGTCTTGCCGAGTTTGTGTAATCGGTCTTCTTGAAGATTACGTTATGCCCGAACCCTAACCGAATCGGTCTCACCGAGTTGCATGTCGATCCAATTGAAAATCACTAACGGTCACTAGGTTTTACTAAATCGGTCCGACTAAGTATGTTGAATCGGTCCCACCGAGTTGGTAAATTGTGTGTAACGGTTAGATTTTGTGTGGAGGCTATATATACCCTCCACCTCCCTCTTCATTCATGGAGAGAGCCATCAGAACAAACCTACACTTCCAACTTATCATTTCTGAGAGAGAACCACCTACTCATGTGTTGAGACCAAGATATTCAATTCCTACCATATGAATCTTGATCTCTAGCCTTCCCAAGTTGCTTTCCACTCAAATCTTCTTTCCACCAGATCCAAATCCTATGAGAGAGAGTTGAGTGTTGGGAAACTATCATTTGAAGCACAAGAGCAAGGAGTTCATCATCAACACACCATGTGTTACTTCTTGGAGAGTGGTGTCTCCTAGATTGGCTAGGTGTCACTTGGGAGCCTCCGACAAGATTATGGAGTTGAACCAAGGAGTTTGTAGGGCAAGGAGATCGCCTACTTCGTGAAGATCTACCGCTAGTGAGGCAATTCCTTCGTGGGCGGCGGCCATGGTGGGATAGACAAGGTTGCTTATTCGTGGACCCTTCGTGGGTGGAGCCCTCCGTGCACTCGGCAAGAACTGTTACCCTTCATCTGGGTTGAAGTCTCCATCAACGTGGAGGTATGATAGCACCACCTACTCGGAACCACGCCAAAAACATCCGTGTCTCCAATTGCGTTTGAATCCTCCAAACCCTTCCCTTTACTTTCTTGCAAGTTGCATGCTTTAATTTCCGCTGCTCATATACTCTTTGCATGCTTGCTTGAATTGTGTGATGATTGCTTGACTTGTCCTAAGATAGCTAAAATCTGGCAAACTCTAAAATTGGGAAAAGGTTAAGTTTTTAATTGGTCAAGTAGTCTAATCACCCCCTCTAGACATACTTCAAGGTCCTACAAGTGGTATCGTAGCTTGGTCTCCATTTGCTTTGATTTCCATAGCTTTTTGGTGGTCATAGCCTTGGTTTCACAACCTAGGAGAGTATATGGCGTCTAGTGAGGGAAATTATCACCGTAGAGGTCCTTACTTTGATGGTACTAATTTTGCTAGTTGGAAGCATAAGATGAAAATGCATATTCTCGGACATAACCCCGCCTGCTTGGGCAATTATTTGTATTGGCTTGCAAGGTGAATTCTTTGATGGGAGAGAGCCGAACCGTGAAGATAATGCGGAAGAATTGAAGATGCTGCAATACAACGCTCAAGCTTGTGATATCATCTTCAACGGATTGTGCCCCGAAGAATTCAACAAAATCAAAGGCCTTGAGAATGCAAAGGAAATATGGGATACTTTGATTGATATGCATGAAGGTACCCGAATCCGCTCAAGGAATCCAAATTGGATGTGCTCCAAAGTCAGCTTGACAAGTTCAAAATGAAGGATGGTGAAGGTGTCGCTGAAATGTACTCTAGGCTTGCACTTATCACAAATGAGATTGTCGGCTTAGGGAGTGAAGAGATGATCCACAGATTCATCATCAAGAAGATCCTAAGAGCATTGGATGGAAAGTATGATACCGTGTCCACATTGATTCAAATGATGCCAAACTACAAAGATCTCAAGCCAACGGAAGTCATTGGAAGAATTGTTGCTCATGAGATGTCACTTAAGGATAAGGAGGAACTTCACAACAAGTCAAGTGGTGCTTACAAAGCCTCAAGTGAAGCCCCCACATCATCAAGTGAGAAACAAACCTTCAATGAAGAATTGAGCTTAATGGTGAAGAACTTCAACAAATTCTACAAGAGTAGAAGCAAAGAAAGAAGCTCCAAGTCAAGGTCTTATCATAACAAAAGATCTTCTAGTCGAGAGCGAAATTGCTACAATTGTGGGAGACCCGGACACTACTCCAATGAGTGTATACGGCAGACCCTACAAAAGAAGAGAAGATTCTCCAAAAGAAGAAGTAGAAGAGAAGAATCATCACCAAGAGAGAGGAGGAGAGATGATCGTTATGAAGCGAAGACCCTCACGGAGAGGCAAGGATTCGGAAAGGAAGGACAAGTCATCAAAGAGCTACACAAAACGAAGACATCAAGCTCATGTTGGTGAATGGGTATCCAGCTCGACTCCGACAATCACTCCGAGAGAAGCTATCCTCCGACTCGAATATACTCAAGATGAAGGTTTGCCGGTCTAGCACTTGTGTCAGGTGACTCCTCGACATATTTGAGTCACCAAATGAAGGAATTGGAAGATGCTTTATGGCCAAAGGTCCAAAGGTAACACATCCCGAGTATGTTGATTTCAATAGTGATGAAGATGACTTGCTTGTGGATGATGATTTACTTGTTGACAACTCTAGTGATGAATACTATGATGAAACGTCAATTAATCATGCTAATCAAGATAAAACGAATGACAATGATAAGGAGAAGATTGAGCTTCTAACTAAAGAACTAAACACTCTTAAGTTAGCTCATGAAACTATCTTCGAAGATCATCGAGAACTTTTAAGGGCTCATGAGAAGTTACGCTTTGAAAAGCTCAATCTTGAGCAAGAGCATGAGTTCTTAAAGGCAATCAATGATGATCTCCGTAAGAAAAGTTCTTCTTACATTGCCAAGCGTTTACTCTTATCTACTTACATGCCTCAAGTCAAGTCTAGTAACAAGAACAAGAAAGATTCTTCCTCTAGTAGTAACAATAATAATGTCAAATCCAATATTGTTGCTTCTAGTCGTTCTCTTGATTCCACTAATGATTCTCTTAGCCAAGTTACACTTGAGCAAGAAAATAGCTTATTGAAAGGGAATTATAGAGAAAGGTGTTTACAAGAGCCTTGCTGGAAGTAAACGATTCGAGGAAATTGTACGCAAGCATGGAAGACACCGAAAGAATCAAGGTGTTGGTTTTGAACGAAAGTTCAATGCCAATGGAGTTGAGTGGGAAGAAGATCAATACCCCAAGACGAAGTTTGTTCCTCAACAAGAGAAGTATGATCCTACTTACTTCAAGGGAACACAAGCTCAAGATGATCTTCCTCCACAAGACCACAAGAAACAAAGGCAAGGATAAGCTTCAAGAAGAGATTGATGCATTTGAAGAAGCACCTAAGGTCTCGGTCAAGTGGATTCCCAAGACTACGTCAAGTTCTACTTCATCAAGTACAACTACACCTCCAAGGATTCCCATCAAGATGATGTGGATCCCGAAGAAGAAGAACTAGAGAGTTCTTGAGGGTGACTCCGCCAACATTCTTCACTCATATCTTCATGGCAAGGACAAGTGCAATCAACTTCCACATCTTGCACTAGTTCAAGGAGTCACAAACCCTCATGTTGGTAAGGCAAGGGACAAGGTAACCTAATGGTTTCATGGACATCATCTTGTGTGTGCATCACTCTATGTCTATGGATATTCTTGTTTGTTCCTTGTGGGACTAACCCATGTAGGCAAGTTGAAAGTGCAACTCACTCCAAAGGATTGCTCCAAATGATCTACTTCAACATTGAGCATCCACATCTTCAACACCTACATGAAGTCATCATCGACCAAAACCCAAGGTTAGTTCATCCCTCTAAAGGGGGATCTCACATCTAGGGGGAGCTTAACTCAAAATTGAGTCAAAGCAACTCTAATGGTGTGAACACATCAATGCATTATGTAAAAGTGGTAACCCCACTTGAGCTTAAACGATGAGTATGATCTATGATCAAATGTTCTCATTTGACTCCTAAGTCAATATACTCATATATAGATGACCTAGTCATCGCCAATTGTTTGATAGATGCTAGAATTGGTTGTGCATGCTTTGCCACATATTTCATTTGACATCTTATTGTGTGAGCATGTTGGTGCATATTTTACTCATTCAAGGACATCCACTTGTTGTTTTGATTGTTTGGTTCATTGTTCTTTTGGCCAAGTGGATGGACAAGAATGCATAAGAACCTTCTCTAGCTATCTATGCTTTTCTCGTCTCAAACTCTATTCATGCTACATCACAAAATTTGATCAAGTCAGATTCGAACCACTCATGTGAGGAGCACTCGAGTCCCCGATTCGTCATAGACTTAAACTTCCAAAACCTCCTTTGTGATTCTCGTGCGACCGACTCCTCCATTTCGGTCCTACCGAGATCATTAAGTTGATCTGAGTTTTCAATCTCGGTGCAACCGATTTGAACTTTCGGTCACACCGAGTTGCTTTGTAACTAAACACAAGTTATGCATCTCGGTGCCACCGAGTTGTTCCACTCGGTCACACCGACAGGGTCGGGCTATATATAGACACGGGCAAAATTTTGGAAATTTCTCCGAACCCCTTCGCCCGCGCAATAGCTCGCTCTGCCATCGAAGGTCTCCGGATCGTCTCCTCGTCGCCAGCCGCCTCCTGTCGCTGGTCTCCGCCGCCGTCAACGGAATTCAACCCCACCGTTGCCGCCGTAGCGAGTTCATCGCCGCACTAGGGTATGGACTCGATCTTTGTGCTATCCACATCTGATTCCTAGCACATTGTACTCTTATTGATTCTTGCCACGATTGAAACAATCCTATCCAGCCAAAGTAATCCGTATAGTAGATTAGATTAAAATTTTTAGGGTTAGGTTTCGTGAAACCATCTCGGACCCACCGAAGTTAAAAACTTGGTCTCACCGATTTGGCATATGCCATTGCACAAGTGACTCTCGGTCTGACCGAGAATTACTAATCGGTGCGACCGATTTTAGGACTTTGTGAAACCCTAGCAGTCTCGGTGCCACCGAACTGTGACTCGGTTTGACCGAGTTCATCAGTTTAAGTTCCAAAACTGCCCGGTATCACCGAGTTTGAAAATCGGTTGATCCGAAATGCTTTACGTGGAAAACTAAAACTGAATTTTTGAGTCATTCTTTTGCAAAAATCTGCATTTTGTGATGCTCATCCACTCTATCTCATCTATAACTCTTCACGGGGTCAGCGATCGGTATTTGCAGCATGTCGCACTGCAGTGACGGTCGAGAATAGGTCAGAGGAACAGGTGAACATGAGTGAGGGCACTAGTCCCTCCAGCACTTCAGATAAAGGCAGCAGGAGCACCCCAAGCAATTTGCGTAAGGCTGCCACCAGGCAAGGAAGGAGAAGGCTGCCAGGATGCCAACTCAAGAGGAGGCATCTGAGTATTTCTTGAAAAACAAGCAGGAGCGGCTTGGTTACTTGATAGCATCATCACTGAGGATTGAGAAGGGTTGGCCACCTTAACTCGTAATCGAGGAGAGCCCGGAAAGAATCATGGAACAAAATTCTATGATCTAGATGTCAAAGTAATGGCGAGATTGATCAGTTGTGGAAGCAAGCAGGATGACATGCAGGAGAGGAAGGGCAAGACAACCACAAATGTCTTTGCCAGAGTGCCTAGAGCTCAGAGGTCATTCTTTGTGCAAAGGCCGGACACTAGAGCAACATCTTCAAAGACAAGCTACCGCCTTCAGCCTCCAAAGTGCAACCAGCTACAACATCAACTCCAGCACCCTCTACATCAACTGAAGCCTTCATCCTTGGAGTTATCCGGACACCACCAACTGAAGATCAAGCCTGAGAGTCGATCTAGCACTATGCATTTTCTATGAACTTTTTGGTAACTTGTTGCCAAAGGGGGAGAAAAATGTATAGATCATAGGCTTCGAGAGAGAGAGTGTGTTGCTTTTTGTTCTCTCTTGCTTTGTTGGTTTAAACTTGTTTGCTTTTTGATTGGTTGAGATACTATGCTTGTGAGACATTGATGATCATGTGTTTGATCATAAGTTACACTTATGCATGTTTGATGATATTATCTTATCTATCTTATGTGATCATTCACTTTGCTTGGTGATGAGTGCATGTACTCAGTACTTATCATTTTGAGCGCTCCACCAAGATGTATGTGACATGGAAGAGTAACCCATGAGCCTAATTCCGTGTGCATTTGCAGTCCAAAGCAAATTTTAAACTATGCTCAAATTTAGGGGGACCTCTTGCTTATCACATACTTCTCAAAGCGACGATGTTTTTATTCTTATTATCTTTTGTCGAAGCTTTGATCTATATGTTGTCATCAATTACCACAAGGGGGAGATTGAAAGTGCAATTATCCCTAGGTGGTTTTGGTAATTCCTAACAACATATAGCTCATTGAGCTAATGCTATTCCAAGACTATTGTTTCAGGAAAGATCAATGAATGGGATGGCATGGATGATGAAAGTGGATCCCTCAAAATACTAAGGACAAAGGATTGGCTCAAGCTCAAAGGCTCAAGACTCTTCATTTTATATTTTAGTGATCCAAGATCACATTGGGTCTATAGGAAAATCAAATACTATCAAGGAGGGATGAGGTGTTGCTTAATGAGCCTCTTGCTTCATGTGCTTTGTGATATGCTCCAAAACCCTCAACTACTTTCCCACATCCACAAATGACCTAAACCCATAGCCAAAATTGGTCACACCGATTTTTCCAATCCGGCGCCACCGATTCCAAAAGTCATAGCCACCGCCACAAACCCTAAGCACAACGGACTCACCGATAGGGATCTCGGTCTCACCGAGATGGGATTGTAATCTCTCTGTTTCCTTTTCGTAACTTTTCGGTCTCACCGAAAGAGCGGATCGGTCCCACCGAGATTGCAATGTAAACTCTCTGTTTCCTTTTCGTAACGTTTCGGTCTCACCGAAAGAGCGAATCGGTCCCACCGAAGTTTATTCGACCAACTCTCTCGAAAGCTTATTACCAAAATCGGTCTTACCGAGTTTGTGTAATCGGTCTTTCCGAGATTACGTTTTGCCCTAACGCTAACCAAATTGGTCTCACCGAGTTGCATGTCATTCCCACCGAAAATCACTAACGGTCACTAGGTTTACTAAATCGGTCCGACTGAGTCTGTTGAATCGGTCCCACCGAGTTTGGTAAATTGTGTGTAACGGTTAGATTTTGTGTGGAGGCCATATATACCCCTCCACCTCCTCTTCGTTCGTGGAGAGAGCCATCAGAACAAACCTACACTTCCAACTTATCATTTCTGAGAGAGAACCACCTACTCATGTGTTGAGACCAAGATATTCCATTCCTACCATACGAATCTTGATCTCTAGCCTTCCCAAGTTGCTTTCCACTCAAATCTTCTTTCCACCAGATCCAAATCCTATGAGAGAGAGTTGAGTGTTGGGGAGACTATCATTTGAAGCACAATAGCAAGGAGTTCATCATCAACACACCATTTGTTACTTCTTGGAGAGTGGTGTCTCCTAGATTGGCTAGGTGTCACTTGGGAGCCTCCGACAAGATTGTGGAGTTGAACCAAGGAGTTAGTAAGGAAAGGAGATCGCCTACTTGGCAGATCTACCGCTAGTGAGGCAAGTCCTTCGTGGGCGGCGGCCATGGTGGGATAGACAAGGTTGCTTCGTCGTGGACCCTTCGTGGGTGGAGCCCGTGGACTCTCAGCTGCAACCGTTACCCTTCGTGGGTTGAAGTCTCCATCAACATGGAGGTACGATAGCACCACCTATCGGAACCACGCCAAAAACATCCGTGTCTCCAATTGCATTTGAATCCTCCAAGCCCTTCCCTTTACTTTCTTGCAAGTTGCATGCTTTAATTTCCGCCGGTCATATACTCTTTGCATGCTTGCTTGAATTGTGTGATGATTGCTTGACTTGTCTTAAGATAGCTAAAATCTGGCAAACTCTAAAATTGGGAAAAGGTTAAGTTTTTAATTGGTCAATTAGTCTAATCAGCCCCCCTCTAGACATACTTCAAGTTCCTACAAAAGGCCACTGCATCAACCTAACCGTATCAAAGAAACGCGGTGATCCTCCACTGCTTCGTCCTGCACCAGTAAGTTCCTCTTCTCCTCACCCCAGATCCGCCATTAGGGTTCGGTGTTCTCCATAGCTTGAAGTTGTTCCTCCTTCAGTAATACCAATGGCCAGTTAGATCTGATTGCTTTCAGCAGCTTTTGTAGTTTAAACTCTTTTCTTCTTGTTTAGGCATCTGCTTGATGTCAAACTAATATGAACTTACTGAACCTTTTGAGCACTTGAGATTAGATCAGAATATAATTTGATTATCCAGCGCACGGCAGATCTGAAATTCCCATGTCAAACTGTGAAACTTGTTTTTTCCTTCACTTATACATCTTTAGACTTATACCTTTAATAACAGATTAGGCGGTTTAACTTCATAGAAAAAATAATGACCCAGTAGATACCATTAGTCCCCTGTTGAACCGCCAATGCATTCATCATTGTACTGCTTCCATTGTCAGACTCCGGTTTACAAATAACCAACTCCGGTTTAACAATATGCTTACATCCTTATACCGATGTATAGTTGTCCACTGTAAATCTTAAATCGACAATAATCATGTTTCAGATTTTCATTGCCATGGCCAAGCAAGTCTATGAATATAATTGGGCTCCTTCTCGAGTAACCGAAGAACAATTAAATAACTGTGTTAAAACGGGCACTTTAGCCAAGAAACATGTCATCCACTGGAGGGTCCCTGGCCCAGAAAATCCTCCTACCCCCAAGGATGGAGAGGTACTGGTGTTTGCTGATCACTTGGGTCGAGGTTTTAGCCCTCCCGGTTCAAAAAATTTCTGAGATGTACTGGCCAGCTTTAGCTGCACCCTCAAGACATCGGTCCAAACTCTGTGACCAACATCTGCCACTTCCAAGTCTTCTGTGAGGCTTACTTACAAGAGGAACCTACAGTCGAATTCTTTAGGGATTTCTTTCACTTAAACCGTCGCACAGAGTTCACGGATGGACCCAATACGGAATTGGGTGGAATGGCGGTTCAGAAAGGAAAGAAGTTACTTTCCCTCATCCCAAGCTCCATAGTCACCCCAAAGAGTGGAACCAGACTTGGTTTTACTGCAAAGATACATCTCCAACCAATGAGAACCCCTTGCCAGGTTACCGCCCTCACCGCCTTAGTAATACACATCCTTTTCCTCAGAGGTTGACTGGCAAAGAAAGGGCCAACTATGCTCCTCAACTATCAAAGCTTAGAGCCTTCATGGCGAACGGTTTGACAGGAGTTGACCTCGCTCGTTATTGGATAAGCTGGAGTATTCTGCCCTTAAGCCGGCGCTCCGGTTTGATGTGTGAGTACACAGGGAGTTTGAAGGATGTTCAACGCCACATTGATATTCAGCTTCTGAGATGCGGAAGTTCTTGAGGCTGTAAAGAAGATGTCAATGAACCGGAGGCTGTCTCGTGGCCAGACCGGACTACTCCCTTTCCGCACCTTCAACAAACCGCCAGCTGTAAGAATCATATAATCTTTTTATCTGAAGTTGCTTCTATCCAAATATTCTCTGAAAGTTTGACTATTTTTTGACGGCTGATGATCCGTTCTGGAACAAAAAACCACAAGACAAACCGGCAAAGCCGCAAGACAAAACGACCAAGCCACTTCGCCAAAGACCAAGGTTGTTAAGAAACCTGCCAAGAAAAGGACCACTGCATCCTCTGAGCTGAATGATGACGATGATGTGGGTAACCCGGAATCAGAGGTAGACCTTGACTCTCTTGGTTCATTTTTCGTACACCTCATTGACAATGATTATTATCAGGATGACGCCGAAGGCAGTGACGCTGATGATGTAGAGGTAATCATTCTTTCCTCCGATTCAGATCCTCTGCCAACATCAAAAATCCGTCGAGCAAACTGAAAAGTAAAATTTTCTCACCCCCTTGCTTACTTGGACCCAAACTTTCTTTTGAAGACAGAGCAGCACGAGGCTCGCCGCACAACCCGGCACAGTGGCCAGGTAGTTACCTCCGCCGGTTTACCGAACACTCCGGTTCGGAAACGCCGATCAGAGGTCTCTTATACCCTTGACACTTCATGCCCCAAAGCGGGTTGTTTCCGCCAGCCTCTTAACCCGTCTGATTCAAATTATCAGGGTACCTCTCCCTCATCTTCTGGCGAGTCATCGGCAACACAGCTTCCACCCCTCAAAATAGTTCCTGGGTGAGCTATGCACTTGTCTTTATTCTTGATGTGTTATCTTTATATATTGTACTGATCCTCATGTTTATCTTTTCTTAGCGCCAAGCCGAGACCCAGCAAGAAGGCTCGGTTAAGTAAACCGGCTGATGATAATGTAGCTGTTGAACCGGAAAAAACTCTAGATCCGGAAGAATTCGATGCTGACGCCATGCTTAATGATCCGTCGCCTCAAGACCATGACTTCCTTGCTGAACAAGTGCAAGTTGACACTACAAGCCATGCAGACCAGCCAACCAGCCCTGTCCGTACTGATGACAAACCGGTCAGTCTAGCTAAGGATACTGACAAACCACCAACTCCAGTAACGGCTGCTGATAACAAAGATGATGACATTATGATTACTGGCACTGGCCACACCACTCCTGGCAATCCTGTCGCTTTGTCAAAACATACTGCCAAAGACGAGCTCTCTGCTATTGGCAAAGGCAAATGGAATGCCAATTTATCAAGCTACGCCCATCTCAATGCTCAAGACATTCACTCTGGCTTCTTGAACCGTTTATATACCAGCCGTGACTATGAAGCTAGTTTGGTAAACTTGATGAAGGAGCGATATGAGGTAACCACATAACTGTTTCTCCCTTACGTTCAATTGCAGCTTATCAAGTCCAGTAGCCCCCAAGTGACGGTTTATGATACCAATCTAAACCGGGACTTTTTTCATAACTTAACTTTGCATATTTAACCTCCAGGGACCGGATTACCTCTTTAAGATGAACCGGTTCTTTTAAAATTTGCCATAATGCTCTTTGACCGGTATAGCCCCCAAGGGCCGGTTTAACTTTATAAAGATGAACCGGGACTGTAGAAGAATTCCCATACCAACAGTTTTTGAGCAAAGACACATTAGCCCCCAAGTGCCAAGATTAATACTTGTATTATGCTTGGGACTCGTAGAAATTTCTGATAAGGAGCAAATATGCATTAGCCCCCAAGTATCAAGGGCATAACTTGTTATGTGCTTGGTACTTCAAATTTGTAATGTCAACTCATTATCCATCTATCTCTTTACAGGCTAAGCTGAGCAAGAAGGAAAGCCAAACCGCTGATCTGCAAGAGAACATCAAGTCCCAGCAAGCCGAAACCTCCAATGCCAAGGAAGAGTTGACCAGCGCTCTAAACGCTATGGAAAAACTGAAAGAGAGCTTCAACAAAGAACGGACGGATTGGTGATACGTCTCCGTCGTATCTACTTTTCCAAAAACTTTTGCCCTTGTTTTGGACTCTAACTTGCATGATTTGAATGGAACTAACCCCGGACTGACGCTGTTTTTTGAGACTTTCCATGGTATTATTTATGTGTAGAAACAAAAGTTCTGAATGACCTGAAACTCCACGGATCGTCTAGTTAAAAATAATAAAAAATCCTCGCCAAAGATGAATACCAGGGGGCCCACACCCTGTCCACAAGGGTGGGGGGCGCGCCCCCCTACCTCGTGGGCCCCATGGAGCTCCTCCGACGCCAACTCCAACTCCATATATTTGCTTTCAGAGAGAAAAAAATCAAGGAGAAGAAACCATCGCGTTTTACGATACGGAGCCGCTGCCAAGCCCTAAAACCTCTCGGGAGGGCTGATGCAGAGTCCGTTAAAATTTGTGGAAAGAGGGGATTCATCGCGCCGTCATCATGACCATCCTCCATCACCAATTTCATGATGCTCACCGCCGATGCGTGAGTAATTCCATAGTAGGCTTCTTTGGGACGGTGATGGGTTGGATGAGATCTATCATGTAATCGAGTTAGTTTTGTTAGGCTTTGATCCCTAGTATCCACTATGTTACGAGATTGATGTTGCTATGACTTTGCTATGCTTAATGCTTGTCACTAGGGCCCGAGTGCCATGATGTCGAATATGAACCTATTATGTTTTCATGAATATATGTGTGTTCTTGATCCTATCTTGCAAGTCTATAGTCACCTACTATGTGTTATGATCCGCAACCCCAGTGACAATAATGGGACCACTCCAGTGATGACCATAGTTTGAGGAGTTCATGTATTCACTATGTGCTAATGCTTTGTTCCGTTCTCTATTAAAAGGAGGCCTTAATATCCCTTAGTTTCCATTAGGACCCCGCTGCCATGGGAGGGTAGGACAAAAGATGTCATGCAAGTTCTTTTCCATAAGCACGTATGACTATATTCGGAATACATGCCTACATTACATTGATGAATTGGAGCTAGTTCCGTGTCACCCTATGTTATGACTGTTACATGATGAACCGCATCCGGCATAATTATCCATCACCGATCCAATGCCTACGAGTTTTTCATATACTGGTTCTCTCTTATTTACTTTCCCGTTGCTACTGTTACAATCACTAAAAAATACCAAAAATATTACTTTTGCTTCTGTTACCTTTTATTACCGATACCACTACTATCATATTACTTTGCTACTAAATACCTTGCTGCAGATATTAAGTTATCCAGGTGTGGCTGAATTGACAACTCAGTTGCTAATACTTGAGAATATTCTTTGGCTCCCCTTGTGTCGAATCAATAAATTTGGGTTGAATACTGTACCCCCGAAAGATGTTGCGATCCCCTACACTTGTGGGTTATCAAGTTTCTAGCGCCGTTGCCGGGGAGCATAGCTCTATTCTTTGAGTCACTTGGGATTTATATTTGCTGGACACTATGAAGAACTTGAAAGACGCTAAGACAACAATCTATCCCTCAACTACGAGGGGAGGTAAGGAACTGCCATCTAGCTCTGCACTTGATTCACCTTCTGTTTTGAGTAAGCTTCCGACACCTAAACCTGCTTACGCTATTAGATTACGATATGTCGCATGTTATTGATGATGCCACTTCTGCTATGCATGATACTTACGATGAAACTACTTCTATGCTTGATACTACTGTGCCACTTAGTAAATTTCTTGATGAACAAATTGCTCGGGCTAGAGAGAAAGAAATTATTGAATCTGATCATGTTGATGAAATTGATGATGAAAACATGCCTTTTATTCATAAAGGTTATATTTTTGATAAAGAAGCTTCTGCTGCTATTTTGGCTTGCAAAGATAACGATGAGCTTAGAAGGTTATTAGCTAAATGGAATAAGCAATCTCTTAATGATAGAGTGAGGCCCGACCCTGCTTTTGCTACCTCACCTATCTGTGTTGTCGATAAGGATTATGAGTTCTCTATTGATCCTGACATAATTACTTTGGTTGAATCTGATCCTTTTCATGGCTATGAATCTGAAACTGTTGTGGCACATCTTACCAAATTAAATGATATAGCCACCCTGTTCACTAATGATGAGAGATCTCGCTACTTTTATATCCTTAAAATATTTCGGTTCTCATTAAAGGGTGAGGCTAAGACATGGTTTAATTCTCTTGATCCTAGTTGTGTGCGTAGTCCCCGGGATATGATTTATTACTTCTCTGCTAAATATTTCCCTGCTCATAAGAAACAAGATGCCTTGAGGGAAATATACAACTTTGTGCAAATTGAAGAAGAGAGTCTCCCACAAGCTTGGGGGAGGCTTCTCAAGTTACATAATGCTTTGCCTGATCATCCTCTTAAGAAAAATGAAATACTTGATTTCTTTTATAATGGACTAACCGATGCTTCCAGAGATTACCTGGATAGTTGTGCTGGTTCTGTTTTCAGGGAAAGAACAGGATGAAGCTGAAATTCTATTAAATAATATGTTGACAAATGAAAATATTTGGGCACCTCCCCGAGCCAGCTCCTGCTCCAATTACTAAGCCTATTCCTAAACCAACTCCTCAAGAAGAGAGGTGTTCTATTTCTCGATCCACGAAGATATGCAAGAGGCAAAGAAATCTATGAAAGAAAAAAGGTATTAAAGCTGAAGATGTTAAGAATTTACCTTCTATTGAAGAAATATATGGTCTTAATTTACCGCCTGTTGAAGAAACATATGATCTTAATCCATTACTTATTGAAGAACCTCCTAGTCTTGATAACCAGACACAGGTAGTAAAGGTAAATTCTCTCTATAGATTTGATGAAGGTGATATTCCTCACTATAAGTCTGCTAGACAATGCTTTGATGAGTTTGATAATTTATCGTCAAACAAGAAAACTTCAATGCTTATTTTGGTAGACAATTGAAATACAATTCCAATATGATTAAACACTTGGGTGATTATATGGCTAATGTTAGAGGTGAACTTAAACTTGTTAGCAAACATGCCTCTATGGTTACCACTCAAGTAGAACAAGTACTTAAAGCTCAAAATGATTTGCTCAATGGAATGAATAGTTAAAAAAAATGATTATGTTGTTAGAGTGGCTACTAGAACTGGTAGAATCACTCAGGAACCTTTGTATCCTGAAGGACACCCTAAGAGAATTGAGCAAGATTCTCAGAGAAGTAATATTGATACACCTAGTTCTTCTAAAAGGAAGAAAAAGAAAAATGATAGGACTTTGCAAACTTCTAGTGAACCAATTCTTTGAACCACCGAGAATCCCAATGATATCTCTATGTCGATCTTTGAAACACAATCTTGTAATGAACATGAACCTAGTGAAAATGTTAATAATGATGTTCATAATGATGCTCAACCTAGTAATGATAATGATGTAGAAGTTGAACATGCTGTTGATCTTAATAACCCACAATCAAAGAATCAACGTTATGATAAGAGAGACTTTGTTGCTAGGAAACATGATAAAGAAAGGGAGCCATGGGTTCAGAAACCCATGCCTTTTCCTCCCAAACCATCCAAGAAAAAGGATGATGAGGATCTTGAGCGCTTTCTTTGAAATGATTAGACCTATCTTTTTATGTATGCGATTGGTGATATGCTCAAAATGAATCCTTATGCTAAGTATATGGAGGATATTGTCACTAATAAAAGAAAGATACCGGAAGCTGAAATTTCCACCATGCTTGCTAATTATACTTTTAAGGGTGGAATACCAAAGAAACTTGGAGATCCAGGAGTACCTACTATATCATGCTCCATTAAAAGAAACTATGTTAAAACTGCTTTATGTGATCTTGGAGCCGGTGTTAGTGTTATGCCTCTCTCTTTATATCGTAGACTTGACTTGAATAAGTGACACCCTACTGAAATATCTTTGCAAATGGTCGATAAATCAACTGCTATACATGGGGTATTTGTGAGGATGTGCCTGTTGTGGTTGCAAACGTTACTATTTTAACGGACTTTGTTATTCTTGATATTCGAGGGCGATAGTATGTCTATTATTCTTGGAAGACCTTTTTGAATACTGCGAGGGCTGTTATTGATTGCAACAAAGGCAATGTCACTTTTCATGTTAATGGTAATGAGCATACGGTACACTTTCCGAGGAAACAACCTCAAGTTCATAGTATCAACTCTATTGGAAAAATTCCATCGATTATATTTGGAGGTTTTAAATTTCCTCTTCCTACTGTCAAGAAGAAATATGATATTCTTATTATTGGGGATGTGCATATCCCCGTTGAGGTAACATAGTGTTATTCAAATTTCTCCGGTTCCATGTTATTCGGAATGAGTTTGTTAACAAGACTTGATCAACCTTGTTAGTAGATTCCTTTTGATGAGCATGAGATGGATGAAACTAGGAGCACAACCTTCTGTACCCTCTTTAAACTTTCTGTTATTTAATTGAAATAAAGTAAAAATAGTATTTTTCTGTTTGTTTCCTGATTTATCCGTGCAATATAAAAATACCCTGAAAATAAAAGTTCTCCAACTGCCCTGAAAATGAAATATGATTTTTTCTAGAATATTTGAGGATTTATGGAAATGAGAATGCACCAGGGGGTCAACCACCTGGGCACGAGGGTGGAGGGCGCGCCCTACCCCCCCAGGGCGCACCCCCTCCCTCGTGGGCCCACGCTGGCCCTCCTCCACTTATTCCTGCACTCATACAGTCCTTCTTCCTCCCACAAACACGAATATCTAGCTCAAGCACGAGTTCTAGCTCATTTTGCTGCGATTTTCGATCTCCTTGTTCAAAGCACCTCTCACAAAACTGCTTGGGGAGATTGTTCCTTGAGAAAGCAATATGCTTAGGAAAATGTTCCAAGGTGGTTCTTCAAGGAAGCAAGGACCCAGGCTTGCAATGCACGATGCTGATGAGGAGCCCCCATGGGACTCTCCAGTGCGGCCTTGTGAGTGGCCTTCAGAAAATTTTATGGATCGAGCGGGAATCAAAGAAGAATTTAACACATATTTGCGTAACGCCGATCTTGTGAGCTTTGAGGCAGACAAATGCCCCCAGTACCATCAACTCACTAGTTCATTTGTGAGGAGGTTTGAATTTTCATCTTCACATAATTCTCCAACTATCATGTTTGATCTTTATGACAACTCTTATACCATGGATTTAGAGGATTTTACTTTTGCTTGCAAACTTCCACAATGGGGTAGTGCTAGTGAACCCCGTAAATCTGAATTTAGAGACTTTCTTGCTGGTATAACGTAGGGAATCTAGAGATATAGCACAAGCTACCATAGGGAGCATTCACTTTCCTGCTATACATTATTTTGCTCTCTTCATAGGTAGGTGCATAACCGGTAAGGATGAAGCATGCCATATGTGTGTTCACGACCTCAGTATTCTTAGGAGTCTTTGTGTTAGGAGACCAATCTTATAATATAGGAGCCATTGTAGCTCGTAGGTTGCATCATAATAGATATAATGGAGATTTCTTTGGAGGAATTTATGCAACCCGCTTAGCTAATTTTCTTGAGGTGGATGTTCGTGAGGATGATATGGAGTTGCCTCCTACTTATTTAGATTTTAATTCTATGGTCTCTCACCAGTTTGTCGAGAGGAATGAATCACCTCTCCTTTATCGACTAATCTTTGACAAACAGCGTGTTGTCCATATTACTCTCCCTGCTCCTGCCTTCTTTGATTATCAGGCAAAACGAAGATATATTATTACCAGAGAGGAGGCCGATGAGTACGAGAGGAGAGCGGAGGCAGCCCAACGCCACGCCGGCAGCCTCAGAGGCGATAGTCACTGCATCGCAAAGACGACCCCATTGCTCCTACGGGTATCCGCCAGGCCATCCCTGGCAATGAACCAACTTAGGCCAAAAGCCTACGCTTGGGGGAGTACGTATTTCCCACCGACATTACATTTTTGTTACATACACTCATTGCTAGATGTCGGTGCTCATACTTTTTCACTGTAATATCCATGCTAGTTTATTTTCTTTTTCTTGCTTTCTTCTTGTGTGTTTGTTAAACTTTAAGAAAAAAAATAGTGATAGCTTTTAGTTAGTTTACTTTTCTTCCTGTAGTAGTAATAACTAAAAAGAAAACCCAAAAAAATATTTCCCGTTCTTCTTTTGCTTGTTGGGAGCTTTCCCGTGTAAATAGTTTTATTTATTTTCTTTTCTTTGGGGGTTGATAGGAGAAGACCATGATTAAATTGTTGAAGTGGCTCTTATATGCATTATTGTTGATTTAACCAAGAGCCCATATTGCCTTGTCTTCTCCTGTTTATTGAATGCTCGTAGATTCCAGCTTAGTCCAATGCACGTGCACTCTTATTATTATTCACATCGTTCGGTCGTGCAAGTGAAAGGCAATTATGACGATATATGATGGATCGATCGAGATGAGAAAAGCTGGTATGAACTTCGATCTCTCTTGTTTTTGTAAATATGATGAGTTCATCGTTCCTGATTCAGCTTATTATAGATAAACATGTTTGCAATGACAATTAGAGATCATAGTTGCTTGTGCCATGCTTAATTAGCTATGAGTTATAATGATTTACCTTGCATGCCAACATGCTATTAAAATGGTTGTGATGTGGTATGATGGGGTGGTATCCTCCTTTGAATGATTTAAGTGACTTGACTTGGCACATGTTCACACATGTAGTCGAAACAAAATCAACATAGCCTTCACGATATTTATGTTCATGGTGGATTATATCCTACTCATGCTTGCATCCAATGTTTGTTAATTTTAATGCATGTTCATGACTGTTGTCGCTCTCTAGTTGGTCGCTTCCCAGTCTTTTGCTAGCCTTCACTTGTACTAAGCGGGAATACTGCTTGTGCATCCAATCCCTTAAACCCCAAAGTTATTCCATATGAGTAGCATACCTTCCTATATACGGTATCTACCTGCCGTTCCAAGTAAATTTGTATGTGCCAAACTCTAAACCTTCAAATAAACATTCTGTCTTGTATGCTCGAATAGCTCATGTATCAACTAGGGCTGCCCTTATCTTCCATGTTAGGCGGGTTATTCTCACGAGGAGTGGACTCCGCTCCTCATTCACGAGAAAATGGCTAGTCTCTAGGATGCCAGTCCCATGCTTTATGCAAACTAAATCAAAATAATTGCAAACAAAACTCCCCCTGGGACTGTTGCTAGTCGGAGACACTCGTTGTTTCGAGCAAGTCATGGATTGATGCTTGTTGGTGGAGGGAGTATAAACTTTACCATTCTGTTGGGAACCACCTATAATGTGTGTAGCATGGAAGATATCGCCATCTCTTGGTTGTTATGTTGACAATGAAAGTATGCCGCTCAAAATATTATTTATCTCTATTTCAAAACCGAGCTCGCACCTCTACAAATCCACTCGCTTCCCTCTGCGAAGGGCCTATCTATTTACTTTTATGTTGAGTCATCACCGTCTTATTAAAAAGCACTAGCAGGAGAGCGCAGCTGTCATTTGCATTCATTACTATTAATTTATATTGGGTATTACTATGATTGGATCCCTTTTACCATGAATTACAATGTCTAGTCAGTCCTTGATCCTTAAAGGTGCTCTGCGTTTATGTTTTGCGGTCTCAGAAAGGGCTAGCGAGATACTGATACGTCTCCAACGTATCTATAATTTTTGATTGCTCCATGCTACTTTATCTATTGTTTTGGACTGTAATGGGCTTTATTTTCCACTTTTATATTATTTTTGGGACTAACCTATTAACCGGAGGCCCAGCCTAGAATTGCTGTTCTTTTTTTGCCTATTTCAGTGTTTCGAAGAAACGGAATATCAAACGGAGTCCAAACGGAATGAAACCTTCGGAAACGAGATCTTCTCATCGAACATGATCCAGGAGACTTGGACCCTACTCCAAGGAGAGCGAGAGGCGGTCACGAGGGTGGGGGCGCGTCCTCCCCCCCTGGGCGCGCCCCCTACCTCGTGGGCCCCCTGACGCTCCACCGACGTACTCCTTCCTCCTATATATACCTAGGTACCCCCAACAGATCAGGGACGGAGCCAAAAACCTAATTCCACCACCGCAACTTTCTGTATCCACGAGATCCCATCTTGGGGCCTGTCCCGAGCTCCGCGGGAGGGGCATCTACCACGGAGGGCTTCTACATCATCACCATAGCCCCTCCGATGAAGTGTGAGTAGTTTACTTGGACCTTCGGGTCCATAGTTAGTAGCTAGATGGCTTCTTCTCTCTTTTTGGATCTCAATACAATGTTCTCCCCCTCTCTCGTGGAGATTTATTCGATGTAATCTTCTTTTTGCGGTGTGTTTGTTGAGACCGATGAATTGTGGGTTTATGATCCAGCTTATCTATGGAAAATATTTGATTCTTCTCTGAATTCTTTTATGTATGATTAAGTTATCTTTGCAAGTCTCTTGAATTATCCGTTTGGTTTGGCCAACTAGATTGGTAGTTCTTGCAATGGGAGAAGTGCTTAGCTTTGGGTTCAATCTTGCGGTGACCTTACCCAGTGTGAGAAAAGGGTTGCAAGGCACGTATTGTATTGTTGCCATCGAGGATAACAAGATGGGGTATTTATCATATTGCATGAATTTATTCCTCTACATCATGTCATCTTTCTTAAGGCGTTACTCTGTTTTTAACTTAATACTCTAGATGCATGCTGGATAGCGGTCGATGAGTGGAGTAATAGTAGTAGATGCAGAATCGTTTCGGTCTACTTGTCATGGACGTGATGCCTATATACATGATCATTGCCTGGATAACCTCATAACTATGCTCAATTATGTCAATTGCTCAACAGTAATTTGTTCACCCACCGTAGAATACTTATGCTCTTGAGAGAAGCCACTAGTGAAACCAATGGCCCCCGGATCTATTCTCATCATATCAATCTCCATCACTTTATTTACTTGCTTTTGCTTTTACTTTTTACTTTGCATCTTTATACCAAAAATACCAAAAATATTATCTCTATCAGATCTCACCCTCGTAAGTGACCGTGAAGGGATTGACAACCCCTAAGCGTTGATTGTGAGTAGCTATCGTTTTGTGCAGGTACGAGGGACTTGCGCGTTGTCTCCTACTGGATTGATACCTTGGTTCTCAAAAACTGAGGGAAATACTTACGCTACTGTGCTGCATCATCCTCTCCTCTTCGGGGAAATCCAACGCAAGCTCGAGACGTAGCATGAAGAATTTCTGGCGCCGTTGCTGGGGAGGCTTACGCAAAAGTCAACATACCAAGTACCCATCGCAATCCCTATCTCTTGCATTACATTATTTTCCATTTGCCTCTCGTTTTCCTCTCCCCCACTTCACCCTTGACGTTTTGTTCGCCCTCTCTTTTTCGTTGGCCTTCTTCCCGTATGTATCTTTGTTTGTGTTTCCTTGTGCCTTCTATATGCTTGCATCTTCGCTCGCTGAAAATCTATTGATATGGATCCACTTAAGCTGTTCTACTTGGATCATCTTCGATCCTTATCTTTGTCTTTGAAACCCCAACTAGCCTAGTTGATGGGAAATCTTTATATGAGCATGCTCATTATGTGTGTCACCGTTTGTCTGAAAAAGGGAGACTCTTATGTAGTCAAATAAACATATTGCTGTGTTATGCTTGGAATCTTTGTGAAATTTATGATTTTACTTGTTGCTCTAAGAACCCTAAAAAACACCTTCCTTACCTATGTGAGTTTAATGAAAATGAAATCTTATCTTCTTATGCAAAGGGTGTTTATAGTTACTATGATATCGAACAAATTGGAGAATTTGTTGCTGTTAAGGGTGCTTATGAAGTTGCTTCTTCGATTGAAAAGTATGATATTACTCTCTACGAATTTGAAAATCTTGACATACTTAAATATTGCTATGAAAACTATGCTCATAATGTCTATGTCAAAGAATTTATTGAGAGAATGACCGTTGCTTTGGAAGGAAATAATGATATGCATGAATCTATAGATAATGATGATTCCAATGATTTGATTGAAATATCCCTTGATGAACATGATGCTTGCTATTCTTGTGGCCATGATGCCAATATTTATGAAGATGAATTTGCTATAGTTCCTTATGTTAAACATGAGATCGTTGCTATTGCACCCATACTTGGTAGTTCCTTCGATGAAAAGCATGATTGCAATGATTTTACTATAGATTCTCTTGATGTCAATTGTGCTAATAATATGCAAAACCCTAAGCTTGGGGATGGTAGTTTTGCTATGACTACTACTTGTTGCAATGATCATGACTGGGGTGATTCTTCTTATGATCTTGAAAATTTATTTAAGCCCCATGATGCATATGAGATTGATAATAGTGTTTGCAATAATATTGAAAGTGGGTTTGGAAGAGTGTCAACTTTAGATCCCACATATTTGGAGAATGTTCAATCTTATGGTATTTTTTTATAAAAGTGGGTTTGGAGAGGTCATGACTTTAGTTTATGTTAATCCCACTATTTTGGAAGGGTGTCAACTTCGCATGCATGTGGATAGTGTTGAGAATATGTTATGTGATAGCTACTTTGTTGAATTTGCCTATGATCCTACATGTAATAATTATGAGAGAGGAAAATATGGTTGTAGAAATTTTCATGTTACTAAAATTACCTCTCTTCATGTTGAGATTGCTACCATCTCTTTGTTCTTCCTTGCATATGCTAGTTTTTGCTTGCCTTGATAATTTGTTTGCTTACAAGATGCCTATGCATAGGAAGTATGTTAGACTTAAGTATGTTTGTCACATGTTTTATGATGCGCTCTTTGTGCTTCAATTCTTGTCTTTCATGTGAGCATCATTGAAATCTCAATGCCTAGCTAAAAAGGCTTTAAAGAAAAGCGCTTGTTGGGAGACAACCCAATATTTTTCCTTGCTGATTAGTAATAAATAATCCATCTAGCCTCTGTTTAGATGTGGTTTTATGCTTTAATTAGTGTTTGTGCCAAGCTAGACCTATTGGATCTTCTTGGATGATAGTTATTTGATCTTGCTGTAATTTCCGGAAACTTTGCGCACAGTGCCCGAATTATTAAAAATAACCAGAACGTGATAAAATACTGATTCCAATTGCTGCTGATCAATAAAAAAATTATCCAGGTCGTCTAATTTTGGTAGAATGTTTTGAGTTCCAGAAGTTTGCGTTAGTTACAGATTACTACAGACTGTTCTGTTTTTGACAGATTCTGTTTTGCGTGTGTTGTTTGCTTATTTTGATGAATCTATGGCTAGTAAAATAGTTTATAATCCATAGAGAAGTTGTAATACAGTAGGTTTAACACCAATATAAATAAAGAATGAGTTCATTATAGTACCTTAAAGTAGTCTTTTATTTTCTTTCTCTAAAGGAGCTCACGAGATTTCTATTGAGTTTTGTGTTGTGAAGTTTTCAAGTTTTGGGTGAATTCTTTTGATGGATTATGGAACAAGGAGTGGCAAGAGCCTAAGCTTGGGGATGTCCATGGCACCCCAAGATAATCCAAGGACACCAAAAAGTCAAAGCTTGGGGATGCCCCGGAAGGCATCTCCTCTTTCGTCCACTTCCATCGGTAATTTACTTGGAGCTATATTTTTATTCACCACATGATATGTATTTTGCTTGGAGCATCTTGTATTATTTGAGTCTTTGCTTGTTAGTTTACCACAATCATCCTTTCTGTACACACCTTTTGAGAGAGCCATATATGAATTGAAATTTGATACTCTATGAGCTTCACTTATATCTTTTGAGCTTGATAATTTGCTCATAGTGCTTCACTTATATCTTTTTGAGCGTGATAATTTTTTGCTCTAGTACTTCACTTAGATCTTTTAGAGCACGGTGGTGGATTTGTTTTAAAGAAACTTGATCTCTCATGCTTCACTTAGATTATTTTGAGATTCATTAATAGCATGGTCATTTGCTTAATGTTAATATACTTGGTGTTCAAGATATGTGAAACTTTCTTTTGAGTGCGTTGAATACTAAGATAAGTTTGATGCTTGATAATTGTTTTGAGATATGGAGGTAATAACATCAAAGTCATGCTTGTTGATTAGTTTTGAATTTGAGAAATACTTGTGTTGAAGTTTGTAAGTCCCGTAGCATGCACGTATGGTTAAAGTTGTGTAACAAATTTGAAGCATGAAGTGTACCTGGCTTGTGCATCCTTATGAGTGGCGGTCGGGGACGAGCGATGGTCTTTTCCTACCAATCTATCCCCCTAGGAGCATGTGCGTAGTACTTGATTTTCGATGACTTCTAAATTTTTGCAATAAGTATATGAGTTCTTTTTACTAATGTTGAGTCCATGGATTATACGCACTTTTACCTTTCCGCCATTGCTAGCCTCTTGATGCACTGCATTGCCCTTTCTCACATTGAGAGTTGGCAAACTTCGCCGGTGCATCCAAACTCCGTGATACGATACGCTCTATCACACATAAACCTCCCTATATCTTCCTGAAAACAGCCACCATACCTACCTATTATGGCATTTCCATAGCCATTCCGAGATATATTGCCATGCAACTTTCCACCGTTCCGTTCATCATTATTATGACATACATTACTTTTGTCATATTGCCATTGCATGATCATGTAGTTGACATCGTATTTGTGGCAAAGCCACCATGCATTATTTTTCATACATGTCACTCTTGATTCATTGCACCATCCCCTGCATATCACGGAGGCATTCATATCACTAGTAGAAAAAGGGCCTATAGTCCCGGTTGGTGAGGGTTTTAGTCCGGTTCATGAACCGGGACTAAAGGGTCGGTACTAATGCTCCTAACCCTTTAGTCCCGGTTCAATCCAGAACCGGGACAGATGGGCCTCCACGTGGCCTGTCCGCCGAGCCCAGTAGGAGGCCTTTGGTCCCGGTTGGTGGCACCAACCGGGACCAATAGGCATCCACGCGTCGACATTTCTATGGCTGGGGTTTTTGTTTTTTTGAATGGGGGGGTTGGGGGTTTTGGGGGTTAATTTAGGTGTTTCATATATTGTGCTATAGCTAGCTAATTAATAGAGAAAAGTGTCCTCTCTTTTGTCCGGTGCTTGGTCGACGCTTACGTACTATACATGCATACGATAGAGAGGACTAGCTAGACACGCTAGCTAGCTAGTAATTAAGCAATGTAAGATCGTCATGAACATATATGCATACAGAGAAGTGATATCGACCACCTCTCCTTCTCCGAGAGATTGGTCGAACAACAAGTTCTCGTGATATCTATCCGACACTACCGCTACATATATACAATAATTATCTTTTACAAATATATAATCTCCTAACATACGGACGCGTGGTCCACATAGTATTCTCCGTCTTCAGCGATCACGTGGTCAAGAAAGAATGCCGCCAATTCCTCTTGAATTGCTGCATGCGATCTGGTGCTAGGAGTTCATCCGCATCCGAAACATCTAATTTTAAGAAGGGGTCAATACATATATATATATATATATATATATATATATATATATATATATATATGAATGAATGAAACTCAACACAAATGATGGTAATAAAATAAAATTGTGAATATTTTTATTTACGCACTTCATATTGTTTGTCGGAGTAGCCCGCTCACACAGGTCGTGTGGCGGATGGACTGCAAATGTAGTATCCACAGAAATCATTCCCTTGTTCCTGCCACAACCACCTTACAAGAAAGCAGAGGTCAATCAAACTGATAATTAGCAAGCATGCTAAATGGTATTGATGAAACTAGCACTTGAATCACTAGGAGATGCGTGGAATATGCTACTATATAGTACTTACTTTCGGTGTCTAAATTGCAGCTTCTTCGGTAGTCCCGGAGCTTTTTTGGTGAATTTTCTCCAAGCCCTGCCATACAAAGAAAACAATTACTTGATATCGAAATGAACAAAGTTGCTGATATGGTGGATAATGATCGATTTAACTTACTTCTCGAGCATTTCAGTCATGTCCGTGATACTCCTTGGGATCTTTTTCGCTTGGAGTCTAAGACAGTTACTACTCCCTTCTCAAGTTTAATCTCTAGGAGAATATAGTGGTAGCTGCACACATGCATAACTCATCAATATTACATTACTATAACCTGGACTAATAAGGAACTGAATATGCCACAAGACAAGAACACTCACCGAAGTTGTAAGGAAAGAGTATTATATCTTTGTGTTCATTTATTACCAACGATTGTAGTAAGTTTGCCTCGGTATTTTCTTTCTGAAATTCAACCTCAGTTTTATCTATGAGATATGTGTTAATGAACCCAATATCACCCACTTGTCTTTTCTTCAATTCGCGATCTTCAATCTGCATAATATAGTGAGGATAATTATAAATACATGCAATGAAAGGGCTGAGTTATATAGAGAGACTTAATGACAGAAGTAGTACTACTTACAGTAGCGGTGACCGTTGCTTTATCGATGGCCAATTGATTGAAAACTGATAGAACTCCTCAAATGGAATAGGCAACAGTTCAATTCCAAGGAGGTCATGCTCCTTTTAACTCTCACATACAAAGTACTCCTCCTCGGACTCTTTGCAGGTTTTCATGTACCAATCATGCAATCTTCGCATCATCGTTGATAGAGAACTTTCATCTTTGACGAGAGGCTTCCGTGACTCAGATATTTGTATCTGCACCTCCAAGAAATCATAATGTACATCGTCGGGCAGGTGTAATCTGCAGGATTGCCATAACCGGCACCATCCTCGGATCGGCGATGTCGCTAGGTGCACCTTGAGCGGGGGCACGATTGCTTGTTTGTTCGCCGAGCTGGGCAATTTGTTTCCCAGCTCGTCGCTCTTTCATCCTTTGATCACTTTTAGTACTTCCCGACCTCTCCGCTTCGCAAATGCCTTTCCAATAATGCGCTCATAGTTGCCTTTCGGCGGAGACTTGGGTGGTTTTGTCAGGGCAGCCAGAGTGCGCTTCGCTTTCACCAGATCTACCTTCTCCTCCGGAGGTGGATGTCTCTTTGCTTTCAACCCTTGAAACCAGTCATCCACTTCGGTCTGCGCGATCTTCGCGTTTTCCTCCTCGCTCCTCTCGTACGGTAACTTCTCTGGAGTCTTCAGAGAAGGACCGAATCTGTATCTCCTCCCACCTTTGGCTGTATCGCTAGACGCCGGAAAGCGCATTTGAGCGGATGTCTTCTTTCCTTGCTTACGAGGCGGAGGAGAAGGACTACGACACCGGGAGCAGCCGGAGCGGCGGCGGGTCTCTTCCGCCTTGCCGACGAGGCAGAGAAGGAGGAGGCTGGCTGCTCGGCGCTGGCCAAGCAGCGGAGAAGGAGGCGGAGGCCGCCACGCCGGGAGAAGGAGCCGCCGAGGCTCCCTGACTGCCACTCACGGGAGGAGGAGGCGGTGGAGGAGGCGGAGTGCCCTGACTCGCCGGAGGAGGAGGCGGTGGAGGAGGCGGAGTGCCCTGACTCGCCGGAGGAGGAGGCGGTGGAGGAGGCGGAGTGCCCTGACTCGGGGGAGGAGGAGGAGGAGGAGGCGGAGGCGTCCTGTTCGGAAGGTTGATGAGATCCTTCCGACATAGGCATGGACTCTTCAGAGCAGAACCCAGCCGATACTCCCTTCACCGGTAGGGGTGGTCAAGCCGGAGGTCCTCAAATCCTCCGTTATTTCATCGACCATCACCTTAGCATATCCTTCGGAATCGGCCGGCGGTGAAAAGTTGAGTCGGGTTTAGTAGGATAAACAGCCAACAACGCCTTGACCTTCAAATTGCTCCATTGCGCCATAAGGTGGCAATTTTCAGCATCCGTGATAGCATCCACGGGATAGCTGGCAGGAGCCGGGCTCAAGAGGCGTTTCCTGGTGCAAAGCATTTCGGTGGAAACCACGCTGCTTCTCCGCCAGATGGCGGGTAGCCGGGGAAGCTTCGGCAGGTCGCTTGCTGCGATACGCTTCTCGCCTTCTAGCCCCATTACCCTTTCGCAGCGCCTGCAGCTTGGCTCTGCTTCCAGTTTCTTCCTCCTCTCCTGGGTTTTGTAACCCCCTGCGTCTCGAAATCCAGCCTTCCACGAACGGAGCTCTGGCGTGCCTCGTGTCCGTCTGTGGTGCTCTGGATTGCCGAGGCCATTGTGAGCTCGTCCTTCTCCTGTCTCGAACGAACGTCCCTTGCCGCGCTTGCTTCGATATATTGTCAAGCCTCTTGACTGGTATGTCCAATTGTTCGTCCGTCCAAATGCACTTCCCTGTTATAGGGTCCAAGGATCCGCCAGCCCCAAAGAACCAAGTCCGGCAACGGTCTGGCCAGTTCATTGTCTCTGGTTCGATCCCTTTATCAAGCAGATCATTCTCAGCCTTGGCCCACTTTAGGCAGACACGAGGTAGCCACCTGACCTGCGTGCGATGGTGAAGCTTCTTCTTCAAGCATTTCTCTTGTTTGTCGCCGACATCTTTTTACTCTTTTCCGATGTCTTGTGGGCCACAAATGCGGGCGATCATCTCCCGATCTTCTCATATTTGCCATTGAATTCTGGTGTCTCATTTTTTTCGACATACCTATTGAGGTCTTTCTTCCAATTCCTGAATAGGTCTGCCATCTTCTTCAGAGCAAAAGACTTGACTAATGGCTCTATAACTGGCTTCTCTAGATCATCCTCTGGCGGTAGGGTGAAATTTGACTTCAGCTCAGTCCAAAGATCATTTTTTTGCATATCATTGACATAAGACACCTCAGGGTCTTTGTTCTTAGGCTTATACCATTGGTGGATGCTGATCGGGATCTTGTCCCTAACTAAACCCTCGCACCGAGCAACAAATGCCTTCTTTGTCCGGTAGGGGTTCAATCGGTTGGCCGTCATGATTTGTATGATCTCAAATTTGAAAACACTTTTTTGTTTTCTTTGTTGCTTTATTTATTTTATTTTGTTTCTGCTTACAACAAAACGGTGTGTAGAGGGACGGGCTTATAAACCGGTGTGAGCGCCCTTGGTTGGCGTAGGTTTTCAAATTCATAGTTTTCAAATGAACTCTGAAAAAAGTTGGCATAGCATGTGCATGTACAAAATGGACAATGGTATCATACTAAATACTGTTACAAAGTTGGCATGGTATCATCATAATAGTTATGCGAGAAAGTCTTCACATTTTCTTCGCTTGTGTGTCGTTTGCTTATTGCGCCGTAACCATGGATAATCTTCTTCATCGTTTATCGTGATGCTTGGGTCAGCCTTGACTTTGAAGGAGGGAATTTCATGAAACTTTTCATACTCTTCGCACATGTCCTGCCTTGCCCTCCACTCCTGTGATGTCCCTTTTCCCGAAAGAACTATGTGGCGCTTTTGGCTCATTGTATGATGTATTCGCTTCCTTATCTTTTCTTTTCCTCGGTCCGTAGACATGTCCTTCACATAGATAACCTGTGCCACATCATTGGCTAGAGACGAACGGTTCGTCAGTTGTACCCAAGATTTTTCAGATCCACTTGTTGTCATTCCGTCATCGTGGGTCTACCTGCATTCCCGCCTCCTGGCAGTTGACCAACTTGCACTTAAACAAAGGGACCTTAAAATCTACTCCGTAGTCAAGTTCCCATATGTCTACTATGTAACCATAATATGTGTCATTTCCTTGTCGGTTGCTGCATCAAAGCGGACAACGCTGTTTTGGTTGGTGCTCTTTTCTTCTTGGTCAATCGTGTAAAATGTATTCCCATTTATCTCAGATCCTTTCCAAATCATTACAGTCGAAGATGGTCCCCTGGACAACAAGTACAGCTCATCACAAACAGTCTTGTCACCTCCGAGGCGTGTTTCCAACCAACCGCTGAAAGTCCCGATGTGTTCACATGTAATCCGGCCGTCGACCGCTTCTCCGGTGTTTGGAGCGCAGATCGTTCTTGTGTTCATCGACATACGGGTCACCAAGGTAGAGTTACAGAGAACTGTAGTGTGCTTGAGACCAAGAATATCCGTCTCCTGCATATTATTGAGTCTCTTCCAAGCGTGCCTTTTCCAAATCAGTCTCCCCTCATACCGCTGATTTAGGGATACCTATCTTCTTAAGGCCAGAATGAAGTCAACACAAAACCCGATGACATCCTCTGTTTGATGGCCCATGGAGATGCTTCCTTCGCCTAGCGCGATTCTGAACATGTTTCTTTAGGACTCCCATGAACCTCTCGAAGGGGTACATATTGTGTAGAAATACGGGCCCCGTAATGACAATCTCACGACTAGATGAACTAGGACGTGCATCATGATATTGAAGAAGGATGGTGGGAACACCAGCTCGAAATCGACAAGACATTGCGCCACATCACTCCTTAGCGTTCGTACGATTTCTGGATCGATCACCTTCCGAGATATTGCATTGAGGAATGCACATAGCTTCACAATGGCTAATCGGACGTTTTCCGGTAGAAGCCCCCTCAACGCAACCGGAAGCGCTTGCGCCATAATCACGCGTGGCAGTCATGAGACTTTAGGTTCTGGAACTTTTCTCTGCAGCATATTAATTATTCCCTTTATATTCGACGAGAAGCGGTCGGGACCTTCATATCGAAAGCAGGCATTGAAAGAATATTTCTTTCTCTTCTTTCGTAAGAGCGTAGCTGGCAGGACCTTCATACTGCTTGGAGGCATGCCCTCTTTTTCGTGCAAGCGTTGCAGGTCCTCTCGTGCCTCAGGTGTATCTTTGTCTTCCCATACACGCCCAAGAAGCCTAGCAGGTTCACGCAAAGGTTCTTCGTCACGTGCATCACGTCGATCGAAGAGCGGACCTCTAGGTCTTTCCAGTAGGGTAGGTCCCAAAATATAGATTTCTTCTTCCACATGGGTGCGCGATTCTCAGCGTCATTCGGAACAGCTAGTCCGCCGGGACCCTTTCCAAAGATTACGTGTAAATCATTGACCATAGCAAGTACGTGATCACCGGTACGCATGGCGGGCTTCTTCCGGTGATCTGCTGCGCCTTTGAAATGCTTGCCTTTCTTTCGACATTGTTGGTTGGTCGAAGAAATCGACGATGGCCTGTGTACACATTCTTCCTGTAGCTTCCCGTATATACTATCGGTGTCAAGTAAACAGTGCGTGCATGCGTGGTATCCCTTGTTTGTCTGTCTCCGAAAGTTTATCGAGAGCGGGCCAATCGTTGATGGTCACGAACAAAGAACGCCTTTAGGTCAAATTCCTCCTTTTGTGCTCATCCCACGTATGCACACCGCTTCCATTCCACAGCTGTAAAAGTTCTTCAACTAATGGCCTTAGGTACACATCAATGTCGTTGCCGGGTTGCTTAAGGCCTTGGATGAGAACCGCATCATAAAAAACTTCCGCTTCATGCACATCCAAGGAGGAAGGTTATACATACATAGAGTCACGGGCCAGGTGCTGTGATTGCTGCTCTGCTCCCCGAAAGGATTAATGCCATCCGCGCTTAAAGCAAACCATACGTTCCTTGGGTCCTTTGCAAAATCATCCCAGTACTTTCTCTCAATTTTTCTCCACCGCGACCCGTCAGCGGGTGCTCTCAACTTCCCGTCTTTCTTACGGTCCTCACTGTGCCATCGCATCAACTTGGCATGCTCTCCGTTTCTGAACAGACGTTTCAACCGTGGTATTATAGGAGCATACTACATCACCTTCGCAGGAACCCTCTTCCCGGAGGCTCGCCGTCAACATCACCGTGGTCATCTCGTGCGATCTTATACCGCAATGCACCGTGACATCTTGGGCATGCGTTCAGATCCTTGTAGGCACCACGGTAGAGGATGCAACATTAGGGCATGCATGTATCTTCTCCACCTCCAATCCTAGAGGGCATACGACCTTCTTTGCTGCGTATGTACCGTCGGGCAATTCGTTATCCTTTGGAAGCTTCTTCTTCATTATTTTCGGTAGCTTCTCAAATCCTTTATCAGCATCAAAGATTCTCTGCCTTCCATTGCAGCAATTCCAGTACGGTACCGAGCTGAGTGTTGCCATATTCGAAATTGGGGTACAACCCTTTGTGTGATCCGCTAACATGCGATCGAACTTCAGCTTCTCCTTTTGAGTGTCGCATTGTGTCCTTGCATCGACAATGACCCGGCGGAGATCATCATCATCGGGCACATCGTCTGGTTCCTCTTGATCTTCAGCAGCTTCGCCCGTTCCAGCACCATCGTGCACATCGCCTGGTGCATCTTGATGTTCAGTAGCATCACCGTATTCAGGGGGCACATAGTTGTTATCGTACTCTTCTTCCTCGCCGTCTTCCATCATAACCCCTATTTCTCCGTGCCTCGTCCAAACATTATAGTGTGGCATGAAACCCTTGTAAAAGGTGTGGGTGTGAAGGATTTTCCGGTCAGAGTAAGACTTCAGATTCCCACATATAGGGCATGGACAACACATAAAACCATTCTGCTTGTTTGCCTCAGCCACTTGAGAAAATCATGCACGCCCTTAATGTACTCGGAGGTGTGTCTCACACCGTACATCCATTGCCGGTTCATCTGCGTGCATTATTATATATAATTAAGTGTGTCAAAAATCATTACAGTAACATCATGAATAGATAATTAAGTGACCAAATTAATAGAAGTTCATCATCACATAAAACCCAAAGTACATACATAGTTCTCATCTAACAACATAAAGCTCGCAGAGCATCTAAATTAATTAAAACCATACATTGAAACTATGTAAAACATTTCAATGCGAAAACAAATACGATCATAATCGCAACCAAGGTAACAACTGATCCAATGGCATAATGATACCAAGCCTCGGTATGAATGGCATATTTTCTAATCTTTCTCATCTTCAAGCGCATTGCATCCATCTTGATCTTGTGATCATCGACGACATCCGCAACATGCAACTCCAATATCATCTTCTCCTCCTCAAGTTTTTTTATTTTTCCCTTCAAGAAATTGTTTTCTTCTTCAACTAAATTTAACCTCTCGACAATAGGGTCGGTTGGAATTTCCGGTTCAACAACCTCCTAGATAAATAAAATCTATGTCACGTTGGTCGGCATAATTTTCATAAACAATAAATGAACCAATAGTTTTGAAAAGATATTATATACCACATCCGAATCATAGACAGGACGAGGGCCGACGGGGGCGGATACCAAAACCATCGCACTATATAAGATGCAATAATAAAAGTAAGAAAATAATACAAGTATCTATCTAAACAAACAAGTAATAATATTTTTCCTTTCGTAAAGAAGATAAGAACAAGAGGCTCACCACGGTGGTGCCATGGCGATGAGATCGGCGGGTGATCGACGGCGATGAAGACGGGGACGAGGCGTGACGGACCGCTAAACCTAGATAAATATTGAGGAAAATGGAGCTTGGCGGTCGAGCTTGGAGAGGAGAAACCTTAAGTAGTGTGGCTCGGGCATTCCATCGAACACCTTGTGTGCATAGGAGGTGAGCTAGAGCACCACCAAGCCCTCTCCCTCGCGGGGGCCAGACAAAACAGAGAAGAGTGCTCTGCTCTTGCGCTGAGGGCTATATCGGCAGCACAATTAGACCGGGTGGGTGGCATGAGCCGGGAATAATGTGAAGCCTTTGGTCCGGGTTCAAGCCACAAACCGGGACCAATAGTGGTGGGCCAGGAGCCAGGACCATTGGTCCCGGTTCGTCCCACCAACCGGGACCAATGGCCCACGTGGCCTGACTGCCCCCTGAGCTCACGAATCGGCAAATAGCTCCATTGGTCCTGCCTCCGATTGAACCGGGACTAATGGGCTAAACTGGCCTGGACGAAAGCCCTGTTTTCTACTAGTGTATAGAGTCATACCTTGTTCTAGTTTCGAGTTGTAATCCTCATGTTGTAATCAATAGAAGTGTGATGATCATCATTATTAGAGCATTGCCCAAAAAAAAAGAGAAAGGCCAAAAAAAGGCCCAAAAAAAAGAAAAGAAAAGGGCAATGCTACTATCTCTTTTTCCACACTTGTGCTTCAAAGTAGAACCATGTTCTTCATGTAGTGAGTCTCATATTTTGTGCTTCAAAGTAGCACCTTGATCTTCATGTAGTGAGTCTCATATATTGTGCGTCAAAGTAGCACCATGTTTTTCATATAGTGAGTCTCATAAGTTGTCTTTTTCATACTAGTGGGAATTTTTCATTATAGAACTTGGCTTGTATATTCCTACGATGGGCTTCCTCAAATGCCCTAGGTCTTCATGAGCAAGCAAGTTGGATGCACACCCACTAGTTTTCTTTTGTTGAGCATTCATTGCTCTAGTGCATCCGTTGCATGGCAATCCCTACTCCTCATGTTGACATCAATTGATGGTAATCTCCATAGCCCGCTGATTATCCTCGTCAATGTGAGACTTTCTCCTTTTTGTCTTCTCCACACAATCCCCATCATCATATTCTATTCCACCCATAGTGCTATATCCATGGCTCACGCTCATGTATTGCGTGAAGGTTGAAAAAGTTTGAGATTATTTAAGTATGAAACAATTGCTTGGCTTGTCATCGTGGGTATAGAAGTTGGGAACATCTTTGTGTGACGAAAATGAAGCATAGCCTAACTATATGATTTTGTAGGGATGAACTTTCTTTGGCCATGTTATTTTGAGATGACATAATTATTTTGATTAGTATGCTTGAAGTATTATTATTTTTATGTCAATATCAACTTTTGTCTTGAATCTTTCGGATCTGAATATTCATATCACAATTAAGAAGATTTAAATTGAAATTATGCCAAAGTATCACTCCGCATCAAAAATTCTCTTTTTATCATTTACCTACTCGAGGACTAGCAGGAATTAAGCTTGGGGATGCCTGATACGTCTCCAACGTATCTATAATTTTTGATTGCTCCATGCTACTTTATCTATTGTTTTGGACTATAATGGGCTTTATTTTCCACTTTTATATTATTTTTGGGACTAACCTATTAACCGGAGGCCCAGCCCAGAATTGCTGTTTTCTTTTGCCTATTTCAGTGTTTCGAAGAAACGGAATATCAAACGGAGTCCAAACGGAATGAAACCTTCGGAAACGTGATCTTCTCACCGAACATGATCCAGGAGACTTGGACCCTACTCCAAGGAGTGCCAGAGGCGGTCACGAGGGTGGGGGCGCGCCTCCTGGCGCGCCCTACCTCGTGGGCCCAATGACGCTCCACCGACGTACTCCTTCCTCCTATATATACCTACGTACCCCCAACAGATCAGGGACGGAGCCAAAAACCTAATTCCACCACCGCAACTTTCTGTATCCACGAGATCCCATCTTGGGGCCTGTTCCGGAGCTCTGCAGGAGGGGGCATCTACCACGGAGGGCTTCTACATCATCACCATAGCCCCTCCGATGAAGTGTGAGTAGTTTACTTCAGACCTTCGGGTCCTTAGTTAGTAGCTAGATGGCTTCTTCTCTCTTTTTGGATCTCAATACAATGTTCTCCCCCTCTCTCGTGGAGATCTATTCGATGTAATCTTCTTTTTGCGGTGTGTTTGTTGAGATCGATGAATTGTGGGTTTATGATCCAGCTTATCTATGGAAAATATTTGATTCTTCTCTGAATTATTTTATGTATGATTAAGTTATCTTTGCAAGTCTCTTCGAATTATCCGTTTGGTTTGGCCAACTATATTGGTAGTTCTTGCAATGGGAGAAGTGCTTAGCTTTGGGTTCAATCTTATGTGACCTTTACCCGGATGTGAAAGGGTTGCAAGGCACGTATTGTATTGTTGCCATCGAGGATAACAAGATGGGGTATTTATGATATTGCATGAATTTATTCCTCTACATCATGTCATCTTGCTTAAGGCGTTACTCTGCTTTTTAACTTAATACTCTAGATGCATCTTTGGATAGCGGTCGATGAGTGGAGTAATAGTAGTAGATGCAGAATCGTTTCGGTCTACTTGTCATGGACGTGATGCCTATATACATGATCATTGCCTGGATAAACTCATAACTATGCTCAATTCTGTCAATTGCTCAACAGTAATTTGTTCCCCCACCGTAGAATACTTATGCTCTTGAGAGAAGCCACTAGTGAAACCTATGGCCTCCGGGTCTATTCTCATCATATCAATCTCCATCACTTTATTTACTTGCTTTTGCTTTTACTTTTACTTTTCATCTTTATACCAAAAATACCAAATATATTTTCTCTATCCGATCTCACCATCGTAAGTGACCGTGAAGGGATTGACAACCCCTAAGCGTTGGTTGCGAGTAGCTATCGTTTTGTGCAGGTACGAGGGACTTGCGCGTGGTCTCCTACTGGATTGATACCTTGGTTCTCAAAAACCGAGGGAAATCCTCTCCTCTTCGGGGAAATCCAACGCAAGCTCGAGACGTAGCAGATACCATCTTGTTATATCATATTATGATTGTTTTGAGAAAGTGTTGTCATCCGAGATTTATTATTATGACTCGCTAGTTGATTATGCTATTGATATGAGTAAACATGAGACCTGGGAGTTATTGCAAATGTGGTTAGTTATAATCTTTGCTGAAAACTTGAATGCTAGCTTGACATCTTTACAACAACAAGAGCAAACAGAGTTTGTAATCGTTTTTCTTTATCTCTTTCAGTTTATCAACTGAATTGCTTGAGGACGAGCAAAGGTTTAAGCTTGGGGGAGTTGATACGTCTCCGTCATATCTACTTTTCCAAACACTTTTGCCCTTGTTTTGGACTCTAACTTGCACGATTTGAATGGAACTAACCCTGGTATGACGCTGTTTTCAGCAGACTTTCCATGGTGTTATTTTTGTGCAGAAACAAAAGTTCTCGGAATGACCTGAAACTCCACGGATCGTCTAGTTAAAAATAATAAAATATCCTTGCCAAAGCTGAAGGCCAGGGGGTCCACACCCTGTCCACGAGGGTGGGGGCGCCCCCCCCCCCCCCAGGGCGCGCCCCCCTACCTTGTGGGCCCCCTGGAGCTCCTCCAACGCCAACTCTAACTCTATATATTTGCTTTCAGAGAGAAAAAAATCAAGGAGAAGAAATCATCGCGTATTATGATACAGAGCCGCCGCCAAGCCCTAAAACCTCTCAGGAGGGCTGATCTGGAGTCCATTCGGGGCTCCGGAGAGGGGGATTCGTCGCCGTCGTCATCATCAACCATCCTCCATCACCAATTTCATGATGTTCACTGCCGTGCGTGAGTAATTCCATCGTAGGCTTGCTGGACGGTGATGGGTTGGATGAGATCTATCATGTAATCGAGTTAGTTTTGTTAGGGTTTGATCCCTAGTATCCACTATGTTTTGAGATTAATGTTGCTATGACTTTGCTATGCTTAATGCTTGCCGCTAGGGCCCGAGTGCCATGATTTCAGATCTGAACCTATTATGTTTTCATGAATATATGTGTGTTCTTGATCCTATCTTGCAAATCTATAGTCACCTACTATGTGTTATGATCCGCAACCCTCAAGTGACAATAATCGGGACCACTCCCGGTGATGATCATAGTTTGAGGAGTTCATGTATTCACTATGTGCTAATGCTTTGTTCCTGTTCTCTATTAAAAGGAGGCCTTAATATCCCTTAGTTTCCATTAGGACTCCGCTGCCACGGGAGGGTAGGACAAAAGATGTCATGCAAGTTCTTTTCCATAAGCACGTATGACTATATTCGGAATACATGCCTACATTACATTGATGAACTGGAGCTAGTTCTGTGTCACCCTATGTTATGACCGTTACATGATGAACCACATCCGGCATAATTATCCATCACCGATCCAATGCCTACGAGTTTTCCATATACTGGTTCTCGCTTATTTAATTTCCCGTTGCTACTGTTACAATCACTACAAAATTCCAAAAATATTACTTTTGCTTCCGTTACCTTTTATTACCGTTACCACTACTATCATATTACTTTGCTACTAAATACCTTGCTGCAGATATTAAGTTATCCAGGTGTGGCTGAATTGACAACTCAGTTGCTAATACTTGAGAATATTCTTTGGCTCCCCTTGTGTCGAATCAAGAAATTTGGGTTGAATACTCTATCCTCGAAAGCTGTTGCGATCCCCTACACTTGTGGGTTATCAATTGGGAGACAGAAAAATCCGCTTTGCGAAAAAGGGCCGAAGACGCAGAAGCAGCTCTTAAAGTGGTGGTAGATGAGCTGACTGGCGTAAAGCGGCAGATTCGTGCCATGACTGCTGCTGTGTTCGGTAAACATCTGTTCCTTATACTTTCAATCATATCTTCCCATGTGTTTGTCGGTTTACTGATGTGTCAAATGATGCAGAACTGCATTAGCCATCCGGGCTCGATGTTCAAAAGAAGCTGAAGGCTGCCTATACCCTTATAGAGCAGCTATATACCGTGCACAACGGATCATCTGTGCCGCTTCACACAACAAGCCTCCCCCCACCTTAATTAAGGAAACCTTAGCAAGGTTATCTATGCTGCCTGCCCAGGTGGATGAACTAAAGAGATCTGCTGCAAGGGCTGGTGCTTTGACTGCACTAACCCGAGCAAAAGCATGGGTACCTGACCTTGATCCGGTGGAAGTGGCTAAAGGCTATCCCAGCTTAAAAGAAGATGGATCAGAATTTGATCAGGAAGATCTCCGCGCCATAAACCGGGAAGTACGTCCACTCGCTTGTCAACTGGCTGAAGAGGCTGATCTTTCTTTTTACCAGGCGAGCTACGACACCAATAACAAACGGGTTGCTGCACCGACTCCTGAAGCGCAAAATCTGATCCCTCCAATCTGTAAGCACACTTATGCCCCTGATATTGGCCGTCAACCCTTATAAGCGACGAAGCTGTGTTCCAAGCTTTAACTGGGATCGACTGGACAACTGTTGACTTCCAGCCGCTGGGTAGAGACGAAGAAGATGAACCGGTGCAAGATGATCCGCAGCCGTCAGGTCAAGCTGATAAGCAATCATAATCCGAGGGCCGGTTTAGTCTTCCACGTGCTGCAATGCTTATTGAGAAACAATTATCCTTTTGGGCACTGAAATGCCTAGTAATAGGCTAGTTAAAACACTTGGTCTGTTATGCCTTCGTGCATATTTATCACGCAATCGATGCGTGTTAATCCGCCATGCTTAAGATATGATGTTCATAATCCATAGCCATTTATTCAAGCTGTTCCTGCAGTATAAAAGCTTAAAAGCGCTACGGCGGTTTACCACGGAAGCGGGTCATGATACCCAAATATATATATGACCAAGGTTTATAACCAAAGTTGTAAAAGGTAACCAAGTATGGAAATACATGATCTTTGTGACCCTTTAGGCATGGTGTTGGCTGACCAACTTTGTAGTGAGGGTAATAACCCTAATCCGGAGTATAAGTAACTCCTGTTTATAATGCCGGTTTACAATAAAACCGTTCCGGGTTGTGATAAGCACCGGTTTATTCCATACTGGTGACTGTGAGTCAAAACCAGACCGGGCTGATAGTCTCCGGATTATAACTTGATCATGTACTAACAACTTGTAGTTGACAGCCGAACCGGGTTGATAAACACCGGTTTGAAAACATCACAAATCTTATCAAAAGAAAGAAAAACTTAGCAAAAGGCAAATAAAAACCGTTGTAGTCGAGGCTTTTCACGGGCTGCCAGGCCACAAATTCGAGGCTTTTCATGGGCTGCGGGCCCTTTGGGTTAAACCATGTTTGCATAGCCTTTTAAGATGGTCCTCAATCCTTAACCAATCATCGTTTTAACTTGACAAGTTCAGGGTCTTTATTTTAGAGTAACTTGTCAAAGTTCGAAGGGTCATGCCAGGTTTACCTGGGCGGAGTGACTTACTTAAATAGGCAGGTTAACCCGGGGTTTTAGGTGTATACACCAGGCTTCCGAGCCATGGCTTGATAGCCTATTACAAGTGTAGATTCTTAGTTCATTTCGACAGCAAAGAATCCCCAAGTAATATTTTGAGTTGTGCTCAGTGGGTGCCTATGTTTGAGTTGTTGTTTTACAACACTCGCTTTGGCCCCGCATTGATTTGGCTTTGAGCCGATCAAGATGTGTGACTATGGTTCGGATACGACCAAGCCCCCAAATGATGCAGTGGCATTGCGCCGATCAAGAGGTGTAGCTATGGTTCGGATACGACCAAGCCCCCAAGTGATGTAACATAAAGCTTTGAGTAGCTATATCAAGGGGTAAACCGGATGTCGCTTTATAAACAGAAGCTCCATGTAACCACACATGATGTAAGAAAACAACAGATACCCCGCTTTAGCTCAGGTTCCGGTTTATTATATTGATCATAATATATACATTGTCATAATATGTACATAAGCAGAGCCTATGGCTCAAGTATAGTAGGGCCGAAGACGAGCGATATTCCACAGCCGGTGGGTCTCCTCCTCCTATTTACGTGAGTCCTTGCACTCTCGAACATCTATAAGGTAGTATGACCCGTTGTGCAGATTCTTGCTGACCACAAAGGGTCCTTCCCAAGGAGGGGATAACTTGTGCATATCCGTCTAATCTTGGATGAGCCGAAGCACCAAATTGCCTTCTTGAAAGGTTCTGGTTCTAACCCAGCGGCTATGATAACGACGCAGATCTTGCTGATAAATCGCTGAACGGGCTGCCGCCATGTCACGCTCCTCATCTAACAGGTCAAGAGCTTCCTACCGTGCCTTCTCATTGTCAGCTTCAACATATGTTGCTACACGAGGTGAGTCATGATGGATGTCACTAGGAAGAACCGCTTCCGCTCCATAAACCATGAAGAACGGTGTGTATCCTGTTGATCTATTGGGTGTGGTATTGATGCTCCATAACACAGAAGGTAACTCCTCAACCCAACAACCCGGCGTCCGTTGCAAAGGAACCATAAGCCGGGGTTTGATACCTCTCAACATCTCTTGATTGGCCCTCTCCGCTTGGCCATTGGACTGGGGGTGAGCCAACGATAATCGTCAAGCGGATGTGCTCACGTTGACAGAACTCCTTCATGGCACCCTTTGACAGATTGGTACCATTGTCTTTTATAATGCTGTGTGGAAAGCCAAACCGGAAGATCACCTTTTTGATGAATTGAACCGCTTCATTCTTCCGCCGGTCCACATGATCCGCCTGATAACCTTTAAAGTGACCTGCAACAATATCCACCTCCCGACAATATGCTGCCATGAGTGGGTTCTTGGAATCCCAAGTGTCGGACACTTGTTGAGCCACCAGATCCGAGTCACCGAAGCACTTAACTCGGCTTAGGTTCATCTCCTTAGCCATACAAAGACCATGGAGTAAAGCCTCATATTCAGCTGCATTGTTAGTGCAAGGGAACATTAAAAGGAGAACATAACAAAACTTATCACCTCGTGGGGAAGTTAATACGACTCCAAACCCAGAGCCCTCCAAATTGCCTCGGACCCATCAAAATGAATAGTCCAATAAGTATGATCCGACTTCTTCCGCGCTTGTAGTTCTGTCCAATCATTGATGAAATCCACAAGTGCCTAAGATTCGATCGCCGTTCGGGGTATGTATTTCAACCCGTGAGGCCCGAGCTCGATAGCCCACTTAGCAATCCGTCCAGTTGCTTCCCCTGTTTGGATTATATCTCCCAAAGGAAGCGAGGCGGACCCTTGTGATGGGATGACCTTGGAAATATTGCTTAAGCTTCCGGCTTTGCATGAAAACTCCATACACCCACTTCGCCAATCACGGGTACCTCCGCTTGGACTCAATAAGTACCTCGGCTGATATAGTAAACCGCGAATCGGATATTCTTTTATGTGCCTCCTTGCGCTCCACCACAATAGCCACACTAACAGCCCGGCGTTGGCTGCCACATATAGCAACAATGGTTCTTTGTCAACCGGAGCAACAAGAATCGGCGGATTAACTACCTGTCATGAAGTCCACAAATGCTTCATTAGCGGCGTCACTCCATACGAAGTTATCCATTTTCTTCAGCATTTGATACAAAGGGATGGCCTTCTCGCCAAGGCGGCTGATAAACCGGCTCAACGCAGCAATCTGGCCTGCCAGGCGTTGAACATCATTGATACACTTAGGATTGGCCAAAGAAGTAACGGCTTTGATCTTTTCCGGATTAGCTTCAATGCCCCTGTTAGACACCAAAAAGCCCAAGAGCTTGCCTATCGGTACACCAAAAACGCACTTCCCCAGATTAAGCATCATTCTATAAACCTGCAGGTTATCAAAGGTCTCCTTCAAGTCATCAATCAATGTCTCCTTCTTCCTTGATTTCACCACGATATCATCTACATATGCATGAACATTGCGGCCGATCTGATTATGAAGAAAATTTTGCACACACCACTGATAGGTTGCCTAGGCACTCTTGAGCCCAAAGGGCATAGACACATAACAGAAGGCTCCAAAAGGAGTTATGAAGGTTGTCTTCTCCTGGTCCTTAACTTCCATTTTGATCTGATGGTAGCCATAATATGCATCTAGAAAGCTCAAACGCTTTTAACCCGCCGTAGCATCAATGACTTGATCAATACGAGGGAGGGCAAAGGGATCTGCCGGACAGGCTTTGTGTCGTTCTTCTTGAGCAGCAGCAACGGATTAGCCAGCCACTCAGGATGAAATACTTCAACGATAAATCCAGCCGCCAAGAGCTCCTCAAGCTACTTTCTTCACCAATAGTCTTATGCCTTTCTTCATTGAACTGGCGAAGAAATTGCTTTGACCGGTTTATACTTTGGGATCAACATTGAGAGAGTGTGCTCAACAAGTTCTTCAGACACCTGCCATGTCGAAAGGCTTCCTCGCCAAGATGTCCACGATTCTCGTGGATGAACTTCGATGAGTGCGCTTTCCTATTTCTGGATCCAGGTTAGCTGATGCTAAACTGTTTGGGCGATGTCGGTGCGTTCGGGCAGGGGTCCCCAGTGAGACTCTGCACACTTTGCGGCCTGGGCTGTGTCTCAAGTGGGGGAGCCCAGCGTGGCCCAGCTTCATCACTCAAGCTCAAGACCTCGCGAGGGGGCGAGCCTGGACTGAGGCGGATGCGTGAGCCTCTTCAGGAGCAGCCTCCTCAGGCAGGCTCGCGAGGAGGCGGAGAGATCAAGGCAGGTGTCGGCGTTCTGGGAAGGGGGTACCTAGACTTGCCTTCCTGCGGCCTGCGGCGTGGCTCAAGGAGTGGCCAAGTACGGCCCATCTTCATCAACACAAGCTCAAGACCTAGCGAGGCCAAGCCTCGCCCAGTGACGGATGACAGGAAGCCTCCTCGAGCCACGGCCTCTTCAAGGCTGGCTTGCAGGGAGGCGGAGAGATCAAGGCGGGGGTACCTCACGAGGTGTTCATGACGCAAGCCAGCTGACGACTATGCCCGGGCGGGCGCCCGGGCGGGCGCCCGGCCTGCGCAGAGTCCTTGTTTCCCCTTTGGTGCAAAGGGGCAAGCGTGAGCAAGAGTATCAAGCAAAGGCAATCGCTTTGGTGCAACAAGACCAAGACCAGCGGAAAGACGGCGGGAAGGAGGTCATCGTGGAGCCCAAGCCCGGGCCACTGGCCGAGTCTTTGGCGGTGACGAGGACCAGATTTTTAAGTCGGATAACCGTGCATTAGATGTTCCCTTCAAAATGGTGAATTGTTGGCGCCCTTCCCGCTCATTATTTGGGAAGAGGACCAGGGCCTCGCTCTATAAATAGGACTAGCCACCACAGAGTAGGGGGAGATAGCATCTCATCGGAAAGACAGAGAGAGAGAAGCAACTGAACTCACCTAGGCAGTTCATCGTACCACCACAAGAACTCCTCCCCTCGCGAGGCAGTTCTTCCTTGTATTGTTTGTCATCAGCCCCTGAGGCAATCCACCACACCACAAACTGGAGTTGGGTATTACTCCACAATGGTCGGCCGAATCCAAAGATAAACCCTCGTGTCCCTTGTGTTGTTCTTTGTGTAGTTTAGATCCTTGCGAGGCGACGAGACGTAGGTAGGTTGGAGGTGTGATCTCCGCGTGCACCCTAGAGTTCGAACCTAGAGGGTCTGCCGGAACCCGAAATCCGACATTTGGCGCGCCAGGTAGGGGTGCACCGGAATCCGCCTTCTGCCGCCTCGCGCCCCGTCGCATCGTCATCGCTATGTCCCGCGACCCAACGGGCAATCCCGATCCACAGGCGGCCTGGCCCCTGGCCAGCAGCCGGGCCGCCAGGCGACCTCAACTCCCTGCGCCCAGTGCCCGAGGTCCGCTGCCGGGCGCTGCGAACGCGACGCTGGCCTTCAAGCGGCGTCGCGTCGCTTTCACGCCACGGCAGGTGCGGTCGGCGCCGAGGGCCTCGAGCCACGCAGCGACCACGGTGCCGTACACTCGGCGGGAACAGGCCAACTCAAGGGTCGCGCTCACGGTGGCCCGAGAGCTGCTGTAATGCAGGCTGATGGAGGGTGGCTGCGACGTGCTTTGCTTTGGAGCGGTGGCAGAGCTCACAGGCTTCGCCGCATCGGGCTCACCCTTCGCCACTCCAGCCGCCCGCCACAGGTCCAAGTCGGGCGCCTGAGGCCCAGCGCCGTGCAGCTCAGCTGAGCGGATTCAAGGCCACCCAAGCCGCCAACCCGCCATCAACACCCGGAGCTATCAGGCGCCGCGCCTCGCCCGCCAGCGAAGGAGGACTCACACCCCCACGGTCTGGTGGACCACCGCTCTACCATCCCTAGGTTGGCGCCTCAAGCAGGGCTGTGTGGCTACACGGGCACTTCTGACAGAAGCATGAGGCGGTGGCCCAGGCTGCATATGTCCCTCATGATGGATCAAGAGACGCAGCGCGGGAAGAGGAAGACCATGGCTCGCTCCATGGCCCAAGCTGGGGGGAAGAGACACCTGAAGCGGAGCTCTTTCAGGAGCCCCGGGAAAGCCCCGTCAACCGCGCTGGGGACAGCGACTATCGGGTACCGCTAGTTCCTCAGGAGCAGGCATACACTAACCACGTATCGCAGGAGGTACAGGTCGTCGTTAGCGGCGGATGGTTGCCCCAATCCGGCCGAGTCTCCTACCCCTCGGGGAGGAGGGCGCCGGGGGCTGCAGGGAGAGGGGCCGAGATCCCGCATCACCACCGCGGCGCTCGTGAGCAAAAGCGTTCTCAGGAGGTAGGCCCTCTGCCGGGGAGACACCTTAGGGCCTGCCCCCGGCAGAGGACCCGTGGTCGTCGGGGGAACCGCTGGCGACCGCTCTATCCCATCGGCAGCGTCCTCGGTCTCTGGCCGTCGTCGATGGCAATAGAGTGTGGCGCAAAGGCGGGGGCCCTCTCTGGCGATATGAAGCAAGGCGGTACCCATGAAGAAGGTCCAGTGCTGCGTGAAGGTCGCCGCCCGTGACACTTCCTCCACGTAATAATGAGTGGGCTGCATACGCCCGGAGTTCTCGGAGAGCCGCCCTCGGGCCTCGGGGGCTCCCGCCCGCCTAATGGCAGCACTTAGCTCGCTGGTGAGAAGACGCCAAGACTAGACTAGGTGCCTGGGACGCGGCTTTTCCGCCTTTTGCCTTGGTTGTCGCTTTTCCCTGTCTGCGAATTTAAAGTTGGATTTGAGCTTGAGATTTGCGTGTGTTCGGGGAAGGGGTGTTTAGTCTCGTTCGAGCAATCTCTCGTGTTCTGGCTACCGCTTTGTGTTCGTCCAGCCTCAGCTGCCTCCCCTCATGAGCCCCTCGCGAGTCGAGCCAGGTCCAACAGACAAGAGCAGCCTTGACTACACGCTGGCTGCACCCTCTCAGGAGGTTCTTACTTTCTGAGTTCAATCGGGAGTTCATTCGAGGGCACGCCCCCTGCTTCTCGGGGACCCAGCGGGTCGAAGGTAACCAAGCTGATTGACTCATCGCGAGACCAACCTCTTGGCACAGACATGCAGGCAACATCATGTCTACAATTACGTTAACTACAAGTTTTTACACGAGGGGCTCCCCCTCCCCAAAATGCTCTCACTACCTTCAGGGCCAAGCCCGAACTCTCTCTCGTGCAGGATAGGAAGCGGGAACAAAGATCGTCAATCGGATAAATCCCCCAATGCATCCTCAAGGGCACCTCCTAAATCGCCACTGGCATCGGTGGCCTCGCCATCACCCTCCACGTCGCCGCCGGCAGCGTCCGGGCTGTTCACCATGCCGCCTTCATCAGCAACCACGACCACGCCGTCGTTATCAGTGGTGAAGGCCCTGGCGAGGGCATCTACGTTGTCTTCCACCCGGTAAGGCGCAGTCGCCCGACGGCCCGTAGAGAGTCTTGGGCGACAACGGCATCAAAGTCGAAGTGAGGATCCATGTTCTGAAGATAACTGAAGACGCGAGAAAAAGCACGCCCGAGCAGGGCACGGCTCCTCTCCTCCACCAACCTGTTGGCCCTGCCCAACTGAGCCTCTAGCTGGGCCACCACATGAGTGAAGAACTGAAGGTTACCAGCATAATTGACCATGCGAGGCTCCCCAACGACCGCCTCGCAAATGTTGCCCAAGGTCGCGTTGGCTCTTTCCCAGAGCGTGCGGAGCATAGGACCATGCTCGTGCTCCAAGGTCTGCCCGGTTGGCGTATCTAGATCTCGCTCCGCCCAGCCTTGGCTTCTCAACCCGGCCCACCCTTTGACGGAGAAGAAGCACCTCGGGGAGGAAGTCAGCTCCCCATGCGCGTGGGGCGGCCGGGCAGCGTCCGCACGCCTCGTCACTTCATCCAGCTTGGCCCTCAGGGCGGCGGTCCTGCCTTCTGCTTCGACCTTGATCAACTCCAGCCTCTCCTCGAACTCGCGCTTGAGGTTCGAGCGGGCCGCCATCACCCGGCGATCAACCTATTCTGAGGCTCGGGCTTCCCTCGCGGCAACATCGTCCTCCCCCAGCACCACCAGGCGCTCCCTCGTCTCCAACCGCTCGACGTCCAGGGAGCGCTCGGTGGCCTCCAGTGCCAGTGCCTCCTCACGTCTCTGGAGCTCCGCCCGGTCGACCGAGGACCCCTTCATCGATGTGAGGGCCGCCTCATGCAACTCGACCTGCTCCTCCAGGGAGCTACTCCAGGCCCGGAGCTCCCATGCCCGCTCCTCTGCGGCCCTGCGCCGCTGGTCAGCCTCCTGGGCCTCCTTGTCGGCCCGGGAGCGGTCCTCCCGAGAAGCCGCCAAATGCTGACACCTCGGCCTTCTCATTGTCGAGGTCACGCTGGTGGCGCTGCAAGGGCAACGGCCACCTTCAGCTGCGCCTCTCCTCCAGCTTACGCAGGCCCTCGGCCTCAAGGCGCGCATCCTCGTCGACAAGCTTCTGCACCAAAGGCTGGCTCCTTTGCGTGAGCCGCCCTCCGGAGAAACCCTTGGCGAAGAACGCGGCGCTCCCGAGCGCGCTCGAGCACGTCTTCCGCATCATCCTCCGCCCTAGGCGTGTGCGGGGTGCCACGAACCAGCACTCCCCATCCAGGCAGGGGGCTGGGGGCTGGCGCCCTTGCAATGGCCGGACGCGCCTCGCCAGAAGCCCGGCCCAGAGCCGGCTCGTCCCCGAAGGAAGAGCGCAAGGCCGACCTCAGCCAGTCGCCGTCTACGACCAATCGGAGAGCCCGAGGCAGGCTGGCTATGCCCCGGGAGGGCTCGCGAAGGAGGGTCACAAGGTGCATAGGATCAAGATGCATCACAGGATGGCTCCCCTCTCCATCCGGCCTCACCACGAGGGCAGAGTTTGAGTTCGGGGCGCTTGGGGACGATGGAGAGGGCGAGGCCTGGAGTGATGGCTCCTCTGCCGTCTCCGCGAACTCGGCGGGAAGGGCCCTGCAGGGCAATGGTCAGCTGAAGCAACGGGAAGTAAGGAACTGAGAAAGGGGAAGGCTTACTCATCAATGGCGAAGTACTTCCTGCGCTTCAGTAGGCGGCAAGGGTAGTCATCACCCAAGGCCTCCTTTCTCTTTCGGAGAGCCTCGAAGTCCACACGGAAGCGGCCTAGGAGCTCGGCGCAAGGGTCAGCCTGCAGCGAGGAAGAAGCACCAGTACGACCGATGTCGGGGGCATCGCCCTGGCACACACCACCAGATGTCGCCCAGCGAAGGGTGGCCGCGGTCTCGAGTACCCCTGCCACGGGAGCCGCGGTCCGCGGCTCAACACCTCCAGCCGCCGCAGGGCGGGCCTCGGGGGCTGCCGCCTCAGGAGTTCGGCATGGCGTCTTCATCTCGACGACGGCCCCCTCAGCCCCCGGCGACCCTTGCCTCCCAGCTCCACCACTCGAGGAAGGACCGCCGTGGGCAACCGGGAGGGCAACCACCACAACTGGGTTCTCACGAGGTCCCATGAGACCCGCGGGGCGCAACCCCCATTCGTCGAAGCTGGGCATCTGCTTCACAAAATCGGCCCTGCTCGAGCAAAGGTACAGCAGGGCACCCTCTTGCCGGAGGCCGCCGGGGGAAGGGTCCCCAGTCAAGATCATGAGAACCCTCCTCAGCACTTCAGGCGTCAAATCTTCTTTCTGGAGCCTCATGCGGTCTTCACGCCCCCTGAAGGCCCACGTCGAGCGAGAATGGCGCTGGAGAGGGGCAATGCGGCACAAGAGGAACTCCTTCACCACCGTGGGTGCCGCCACACTAGCGCCCTCAAGTTCGCAAAAGCGATGCAGGCGAAGGCGAGCCGGGTGCTCGTGGCCGCTGGCCCCAGCCCGAATTGGGGATAGCGAACGAGGTTGGCTCGAGAGCAGGGCTGGGCACTCCAACATCCACGCACAGCCACCGCTCTCGGAATCCAGCTTGCGGGGAAGGCTGAAATCAATCCCCGAGGTCACCGCAAGCCGGGCGCTGGGCAAGAAAACTCCACGCACCCGAGCATTGGGTGGGGTTGTTGGCGCAAAGAGAAGAAGTGGCGCAACAAGGCAACCGAGGAGGAATGCCCACCATCGCCGCAAATGAAGGCGAAAATGCAACAGAGAAGGCGATGGATTCGGGACCCAAATGCATCATGTGGATTTGGTAATGGGAAAATACTGGCGTTCAACAAATCGGAAAAGGAGGGAACCAGTCCGCCCACAAGGCGTCGGGCGGCTAATTGCACGCGGCGTGGTGACTATCCTATCGATGGAGAAGTGGGACACGGGCCAGACCATCGTCCTCCCACACTCGTTGAAGGTGGTGGCAAGGGCAGAGCTAACCTTGCCCAGGCCTTCCAGGTTGAGTATGATCGACCGATCGACAGCAGGAGCCGTCGGCGACGGCGAGCGGGGCGAGGGCACAGGCTTTCGCCCTTTCCCCTTCTTCGTCGGCGCCATGCCGACAAGAAGGGAGAGGATTTGAGATTGGATTGGAAGTAGAAGCTAGAGCTCGAGGGGAGGAAGAGCAGGAGACGCTGTGGCGTGGAAGAGGATATTTGTGTGCAACTGCGGGTCCGTCTGGCCGGGCGCAAATAAGGAGACGTGGGGAAGTAGGGCGCCCACATCCAATCAACCGCCACGCCTAAGGCCATGAGTGCTGTTAGCCCACGGCATTCGCACTTGCCCTTCGCTTTCTCCGCTAAGCCTCGTTCGGCAGGCGCACCTTGGGCCAGGGGCTAAGGCCATCGGCGTTAAGGAACGGGTACCCAGACTTGCACTGCGGCCTGCGGCGTGGCTCAAGGAGTGGCCCAAGACGCCCATCTTCATCAATGCAAGCTCAAGACCCTCGCTGAGGAGCCCAAGCCTCATGAGACGGCGAAGCCTCCTCGAATGCACGGCCTCTTCAGGCTGGCTCGAGGAGGTGGAGAGATCAAGCCGGGTACCTCACGAGGTGTTCATAGCGCAAGCCATGACGACCAAGGCTTAAGGGCTCAAAGGCGCCCGGCCTCTTGTGAGTCCTTGTTTCCCCTTTGGTGCAAAGGAGCAAGCGCGAGCAAGAGTATCAAGCAAAGGCAACCATTTTGGTGCAACAAGACCAAGACCAGCAGAGCGGCGGGAAGGAGGTCCTCATGGAGCCCAAGCACTTGATCACCGTCGAAGTCTTTGGCGGCGAGGGACCGACTTTAGTCAGGATAAGTGTACTAGATGTCACCCTTCAAAATGGCCAATTGTTGGCGCCCTTCCCGCTCAATATTTGGGAAGAGGACCAGGGCCTCGCTCTATAAATAGGACTAGCCACCATAGAGTAGGGGGAGATGGCATCTCATCAGAGAGACAGAGAGAAGCGGCCCGGACTCACCCATGAAGTTCATCGCACCACCACAAGAACTCCTCCCCTCATGAGGCAGTTCTTCCTTGTATTGTTCATCATCAGCCCACAGGCAATCCACCACACCACAAAGCGGGTAGGGTATTACACCACAATGGTGGCTTTGAACGATATAAACCTCGTGGTCCCTTGAGTTGTTCTTTGTGTAGTTTAGATCCTTGCGAGGCGGCATTTAGATCGTAGGTAGGTTGGAGGTGTGACTGGGTGCAACCTGCAGTTCGAACCTAGAGGTTCTGCGAACCCGAAATCCCGACGGTACCTCACGAGGGTGCCCCATGATGCAAGCCATGACGATCGAGACTGTGACCGAGGCGGCGAGGCCATGGCGTCGGCCTCCAGTTAGCAGTCCTTGTTTCCCCTTCGGTGCAAAGGGAGCAAGCACAGGCCAAGGCATCGGGAAAAGGTTATTGCTTCGGTGCAACAAGACCAAGACCAAGAGAACGGGGATGGAGGTCATCGTGGAGCCCAGGCGGTGTCACCGCCAGAGCCTTTGGTCGAAGACCAACTTTAGTCAGGATAAGTGTACTAGATGTTCCTCTTCCGAAATGGCCAAGTGTTGGCGCCTTCCCGCTCATTAGTTGGGAAGAGGCCCAGGAGCCTCCTTCTATAAATAGGACTAGCCACAGGTAGGGAGGCCGGAAGGTCGATGAATCAACCCCCGAGAGAGAGAGAGAGAGAGGCTTAATCAACTCACCCAAGCAGTTCATCGTGACCAGCTCAAGAACAGCCCCCTCATGAGGTTGTTCTCTTGTGTTGTTCATCGCTCCTAGGTTAGATCCTAGCAAACCATCAACGCGTGAGCTGGTAGGGGAAAGATCTCCTTAGCGCACCCCAAAGTGTTGAACCTCAAAGTCTGCCGGAACCCGAAATTCAACATTTGGCGCGCGGTAAAGTGCGGAATCTCTCTTCCGCTGGTCGCGTGTGATCTTCTGTCTTGCCCGTGGCTAATACCGAAACGATTCGCGGCGCGGGCCGCTCTCGCCACCAGCGTCACCAGGTGGCGCCCGTCGACGGACGCCCCATCGCTCCCGTCAGCTTCGCCGCCACCGGCCCGGCGAACGATCAACGAGCTCTCGTCCTGCATCGCCTTGCGGGCGCGATGGCCGCACCACCACCGTTGTGACCCTGCTGGTTCTTCGTTTCTCGCACACCGCTCCCATGGAGGCTCGAGCCGCGCTCATCGCGGCGAGCTCTGCGCTACCGCCGGGACGACGTCTCGAGGGAGTGGCTCGACCGCGTCGCCGAAGCTTCGCCCGCCGCAGGGGCTCCCCGCCGCCATCCCTCTCGCTGCCTCGCCCTTCACCCCATGCGGGAGGTAGGGGAGCCGGGAGGTGCCCCCGCCACCTCCTCCCCAAGAAGGCGCCCTGGCTCCAAGGTGCGTGGCCCCGGGCCGAGACCCTCCGCGTCCGGTGCCCGCGCAGCAAGAAAGGAGCTGCCAGGAGATCCCTCGTCCCCATGAAGGTGCTCGCATACTCCCAACACCAGAGCACCGCGACCACGCTCCAGCGCCGCCGCGTCAAGACCCCGCACTGCTCCAGGCAGCGGTGCGCGGGAATCCGCAAGAACAAGCTCTGCGCCAGCAGAGGATTCTGGTGGCCACCGCAGGCTGCCGCGCCTTCACCGCTGAGCTACGCAGTGTCGCATGGCCCAGCAAGTTCAAGCCAGACCTGCCTCCTCGCTACGACGGCACTGCCGACCTCAGAGTTCCTTCCAGACTCTGAGCTGGGCATCGTCGGCCAATGGGGAAAAGGTCATGGCAAATTGGTTCCCATGGCGCTCAAGGATGGAGCCCGAACTGGCTCCTGAACACAGCTCCCGACACGATCTCCTCATGGGACGAGAGCGGGCCCGCTTCATCGCCAACTTCCAAGGCACTTTCGCGACCGGCCTCCGTGAAGCGACATCTTATGCGCCGCATCAAGCAACAACCGAGAGACCCTGAAGTACATCCGGCTTCAACAACGCCCGCCTCAAGATTCCCAAGGTGGTGAGAAGCCATCATCTCGCCTTCTCCGTGTCGTGCGTGGCGTCAAGTTGAAGGAGGAACTAGCAATGCATGAAGACCTGTGCACATCCTCGAGCCGCTCAACTTGGCAACCAAGTGCGCCGAGGGCTGAGGAAGGCGCCTCTCCCTCCTCGAGCTTCGCTGCCGATCCGAGAGAAGAAGCCCAAGGCCAGGGCGTGAAAGCGCAAGGGGGCTGTCGTCTTGGCGGCGGAACCGCATACCGAGGGTAGTGACCAGCCCGAGCCATCCAAGGGCAGCCGGTACTGCATGTACCACAACCTCCACACCCACAACACCAACAAATTCCAAGAGCTCAGGGCCGTGCGAGAACGGCGCATTGGCTGACGCCCCAAGCGCAACGATCCGGGTTACGGCCGAGGAGGAGGAAGAGGCGCAGGACGCTGGGAAGACCATGGCCCTCGCCAAGGATGGCGTGACAGACCTCGCGAGGACCGCTGGCAGGACCAGCCTCGTGAGGGAGGTTGGAGGACCAGCCTCGTGAGGATCGCCCTCGTGGTAACTGGGCTCCCACCTTGCCACAGCCCCAAGGAGTGTAAGACAATCATCGGGGCCGAGGGGCTGGGGCTTCCAGAGAGCCAAGGCGATCGCTTGCATCCTGGGTGGCGCTCAGGCCCCGACCTCTCAGCGCATCTTCAAGCAGTTCGCTCGCGAGTTGAATGCAGTCCTCCCCAGGCCTGAGGCCACACACCCTCTCAGGTGGTCGTCGTGCGTCATCACGTTCAGCTCGTGGATCAGCTCAAGTCTTGGCAATGGCCGGAGTCCTCCCATGCTTTGCTCACTAGTCATCGACAGCGTGCAAGTCACGGGACCCTCATCGGCGGGCGGAGTATGGCTCCAGCGTCACATGTCTGTCGAGACATTCAAGCGATCTCCAAGTGCCATCTGGTCGGCTTCAGCCAACCAAGCCTTTCTCAGAGTCACTAATGGTTCAACTGTTCGGATAGGGCAAGTTCGTCTTCCCGTCACCTTCGGACGGTCTTGACAACCTACCGACCGAGCTCGCCGACCGACGTCGCCCACATTCCCTGCCATACAATGCCATCCTCGGTTACCCGTGACCTTGGCCAAGTTCATGGCGGTGACTCACCATGGCTACAATGTCCTTAAGATGCCGGGAAAGGAGGTTATCATAGTGCCTTGTGAGGAAAGGGATGCGGTGTGCGCTCTTGAGCCGCCTTCAAAGCGCAGCAATAGAAGACCCGAGATCCACGAGGCGGGAGGCTTCCGGCGATCCCTAAGAACAAAACCGCTGGTCCGAGACCCTCGCGAGAGAGGCACCTCGGGCGTGGCATCGTGACCAGCGCCCGTTCAAGGGGCGCCACCCTACTGTCGCATAGGAAGGCGCGCGGCGCCTCCTCGGCGGGCTTGGGGGCTCTTTCATGGCGAGCCACCGACCCACCGAGGTCACGAGGGCGCTTCCGGGCACCACTGGAGGCGTGCTTCAAGGCACGTTTCCCTTAATGAGTATGAGACAAGGAGGGCCAAACCCTCAGGGAGTTCATCGCGAGGACCGCCCAGAGCTACAGGAGTCAAGAGTCATGGCTTGTCGCCCGCTTACTGCCGCGGGCCCCACATCTAAGCGAGATGCCAGCCACTGGATGCGATATTCGACATACCGGGGCTCAACGGGCCGTGTCTCAGAGCGCTCGGCCCCTCAGCGTGGGGCGTTGTGAGGGGCCTCCTCACGCCACGTTCGCATGCCTTCGGCTGTCAAATGCGGTCGCCCGCCCATCAGCTGGCGAGGGTGCCACTGGAAGCTTCGAGGAGGAGGTCAAGCGGCGTGCGGTCCTGGCAGAGATGGAGGTGGCTCTCGGCGACCCCGAGCCCCGGAGCCTCCGAGGCTCCAGTCGGAGGGCTCGTGAGGCCGGCTTCCTCATCACGCGTCATCCGCTACCTAAACATCCGCCATCTCCAACCATATCGGTGATACCTTTCCAAGTTCCGTTTTTAATTTGGGGCGCCCTTGGGCTACATCATTCCCGAAAGCGTGGGTTCGTCCTGCGGCATGTATCTGATACTGCTTATGTTCTTTACTTACCTTTTGGGGCGCCCTCGTGCTGCATTATCCCCAAGCTGCTGCGGGCTGCACCCAGTGGCGTGAGTTTTCTCCGCACCTATCTAAATGGATTTGCTTATACATACATGACATGCTTGACCCAATCACCTGCTCGATTGACACCTACCTTTGGAGCCGCTCGCTCAGGCACGGCACTTGCGCACGGGTCCCGCAAGGCGCCACCTCACCAAGCCCTCAATGCCCCCGCTCACTCCCTCAGAGCGACCAATGGTTGGCTGGCAACCGTAACGACGAATCTTGTTTCCCCTCGTGATTGGTACGCAGGACCTGCTCAGGAGACTCTTGGCGGCATCACCGAAGCCTTCTCTCCTCCTCTCGGTGCGATCCGGCTTTCGCTAGCGTTAAAGGGGGTACCTGAGCATCGCGGCTCATGGGCTCTTACTGGCTCTCCAGCCCTCACCCCCTAGCCTTGACCCACGGCATCGCGACCTGTCATACCAGCGGCGTCTGAGCTCGCTCGAGGGCCGGGACCTGAGGACGTAGAGCACTAAGGAAAGCACGGGGGAGAAGGGAGGAGCTCGCGACGACCCAACCCAGCAACACCTCGGTTGCCGTCGCGCAGACACGGCACCTCATCGAACGCCGTTCCAAACCCGCAAGATAAGTCCCGCAACAACTGATCCGCTTCAGCGCTAAAACCCCCGCCTACTGCAGCTCTGCCATGACAAAGCTGCCTACCTTTCTTGCCCTGCGGAGGCTGCTTGAGCGCTAAAGGGGACCTCCTGAGCATCGCGACTCAGGGGCTCTTCTTGGACCTCGGGCCGCTCACCTCCCTGGCCTTGACCACGCGCAATTCGCCAGCACAGCATACCAGCTGACGGTGAAGCCTACACAGGGGACCGGGACTCGCTGTCGTAGAGCACCAAGCCCTCGTGAGGAAAGAAAGGGGGAATTGAGCGAGGCAGAACAAGCATCTCGCACCGATTCATCATAAGGACATAATGTTCTAGCAAACGGCGGCGCCTTACATACCCAGCGAAGGTGCTACTTGATTCTTTGCAGGAAATAAAAGGTGCAGATCCTAAGGGGCGCCAACTTCACGCGTGCCTCCATGCAGGAGCACCATCGTCAGCGATGGGCATGCCAGCGCCCGGCATCAACCCCATCCAGATCACCGATGCCAGTAGCCTAAAGCGCCCGCCCGGCTCTGAGCGCGGCGTGAGCTTGGGGGCTCGTAGCTGCCGTCGCTCATCTCCGGAGTCGCCAGAAGCTCGGCGGAGGAGCTGGACCCTTCAGCCCCTTCGCTGCTGCCCGAAGAGCTGCCGAGGCGATCAGTGAGCCTAGTCCTCGCCCAGACGATGCCCCAGCCTTTCTCGGGGCAGCATTCCAGCGGCGTCCATCCGCGTCGAAGACCTTGAAGAAAATCAAGGCGCCGTCGTATTCTAAGTGGATCAGCGAGGCGCCTTGTCCGGCAAGCCAGGCGATCTTGCCCCGACCTTGGTCATGTAGACCTTGCGGGCGAGCGGCGACCGCAACCTCCGCTCTGGTCGCAAAGTGCTGCAGCCAGCGTCTTTGCAACCAGAGCTCAAGAGAGCCCTCGGGCGGGATCTCAAAGGCGAAGGAGGGAGGAAGGCGAATCCAAGACTGAGGAGGCATGGCGGCGTGGAGCACAAGCTCTCGGGAGGAGCCCTCGGCATGGACTCCCGGGAGGAGCAGCGGACGCCGTGACCCGCCGGCGTCGATGGCGTCGTCCGTGGCGCTCGGCGTCTACTCCTCCGGGGCCCCTCGATCTGAGCATACAAGGAGTAGCGGGAACCCGGCGGTGGCCGCTCGTGCCGAGGGCCTCGATGTTCCTGTCAGCGCCCCTCATCTCGGCGGCGGAGGACTAGCCGCTTCTTCAAGCGAAGCGGTCGGGACCCTCTCGGGGGCCTTTCCCTTCTTCTTCCGAAAGAACCGGCGGATGGGTGCCATCAGCATCGAGACCGAGACAATGGCGAAGATGAAGAAGAGGAGGAGTAGCAGATGAGGATGAGCAGGAATGGCTCATGCCGTCCCGTGCATTTATAGGGGAGGAGGCCAACCGCGGCCTCCACGATCATGAGTAATCATGACCCGTTTTTGCATGCAGGACTTGTCAAGTCGCCGCGGTTGCGAGGCATCGTGGGGGAGCGGAGGCGCCCACGACCAATCAATCGCCACGCGGCACCCAAGGCCGAGCTGTTGGGGCCCTTGGCGCTTTGCACTGCCTTGCCGCTTCTCTGCTAAGCCATGTCAGCGCCTTGGGCCGGGGGCTCTGTCGGCGTTAAGGAGCAGGGGTCCCCAGACTTGCACTGCGGCCTGCAGCTGTGGCTCAAATGGGGTCCAGCGTGGCCCGGCTTCATCAGCCAAGCTTCAAGACCCTCGCGAGGCCAAGCCTGTGAGCGGGGCGGCAGAGGAGCCTCTTGAGCAAGCCTCCTCGAGCAGGCTTTCGCGAGGAGGCGGAGAGATCAAGGCAGGGTACCTCACGAGGGTGCCCCTGTGGCGCAAGCCATGACGATCGAGACCGGTAGCCGGGCGCCCGCCCGCGATGTCCTTGTTTCCCTTTCGGTGCAAAGGGGGCAAGCACGGGCCAAGGCATCAGGCAAAGGTTACCGCTTCGGTGCAACAAAACCAAGACCAGTAGAAGGGCAGGATGCAGGTCATCGTGGAGCCCAGGACGGCGTCACTGCCAGAGCCTTTGGCAGTCGAAGACCAACTTTAGTCACGATAAGTGTACTAGATGTTCCCCTTCAAAATGGCCAAGTGTTGGCGCCCTTCCCACTCATTATTTGGGAAGAGGCCCATGGCCTCCCTCTATAAATAGGACTAGCCCCCACAGGGTAGGAAGGCTGGAAGGTCGAAGAATCAACCAGAGAGAGAGAGAGAGAGAGAGAGGCGACTGAACTCACCCAAGCAGTTCATCGCACCAGCTGAAGAACAGCCCCTTGCGAGGCTGTTCTCCCTTTGTATGTTCATCATCAGCCCCTGAGGCAATCCACCACACCACACACTGGAGTAGGGTATTACACCACCACGGTGGCCCGAACCAGTATAAACCTTGTGTCTCTTGTGTTGTTCATCGTTCCTAGGATAGATCCCTCGCAAACCATCAACGCGTGAGCTGGTAGGGGAAAGATCTCCACGCGCACCCAAGTGTTCAAACCTCAAGGGTCTGCCGGAACCCGAAATCCGACAGACGAATAGCCAGGCACGAAGTCAAAAAGCTTAGTCTCATCAGCCGATTTAAACTTCAGGGCCGGATCATGCTCTGTAGTTGGCTTCTTCAATGAAGTCATATCTGCCGGATCAACATTGTCCTTATAGAACTTCAATTCCTCAATTGCACAAACCGACTCAGCTTAAGCCGCATCACCTTCTTCACACTCCAAAGCGATCTTGCGGCTCCGTTACGATGATAGTCTCTTTATGACCGGCATCTTCACTGCGAGATAGACATAACAGGGCCTTGCCATAAACTTAGCATAAGCGGTCGTCCAAAGCAGGGCATGATATGGGCTCTTGATTTTCACTACCTCAAAGATCAACTTCTACGATCTTGAATCATGCTCGTCGCCAAAAGCAACCTCCGTGAGCTATCTTACCAACAGGATCGCCCGATTTACGGGTACAACACCATGAAAGACCGTGTTGGACGGTTTAAGATTTTTATCTGTTAATCCCATGCGACGGAAGGTTTCATACTAAAGGATACTGATACTACTCCCCCCATCCATGAGAACTTTGGTGAACTTATAACCTCCCACCTGACGTGTCACCACCAACGCCAGATGACCCGGATTATCAACCCGGGGCGGATGATCCTCTCGACTCCACAGAATTGGCTGTTCAGACCAGCGTAAGTATAGGGGAACCGACGGTTCAATGGAATTCACTGCCCTTTTATGAAGCTTCGATCGCTTGTCCGTGCTAGTGGTGAAGACATGATCTTGCCCACTATTCAACTGCTTTGGGTTGCTCACGATAACCCGATTGTGTTATTCTTGCTTGATTGCCCTGATGATTATAACCGCCTTGGTTGCCCTGATTACCTTGACTGTTATGTCAATCCTGATTACCGTGGAAACCTGAACCGGAACTTCCTCCACCATAACCCGGCCTATGAGATCCGGGGCCTGAACCGCCACCTGGTCCATGATCATACCGAAAGAGACCAGAATTTTTGAACTCCTGCATGATATAACAATCCTTCCAGAGGTGCGTGGATGGTACCTCCTTTGTTCCGTGTTTCGGGCAAGGCTGCTTCAATAGATAAGACAAGCGATCCGGGTTGGGACTTGGCCCTCCATCGCGCTGGGGCGGTTTACCCTTACGCCGCTGGCCTTTGTCATGTGTGTTGGTATTAGCCACAAAGTCTAAACTGTGGTCCGCCTTTCGCTTGCCTCCATTTCCGTGACCCGCCGGGTTGTGGTGCTGCCCCTTGGCATTGTCGCTCCTCTTTCCCTTCCCTGTCTTATCATCGTCAGACTCGGGATCCTTGGTACTATCAGAGTCGACATACTTCACTAGAGCGGCCATGAGGGTTCCCATGTCATTACAATGACGTTTGAGCCGTCCTAACTTCAATTCAGGGGTTCAAACCGGCAATTGCCTTCCAAAGTTAAAACTGCGGTATCAACATTGATTCGGTCTGATGAATGCAAAATCTCCAAAACCCGGCCCACCCAACGGGTTGTTGACTCTCCTTCCTCCTGGACACAGGCAGCTAAGTCCACAATTGACATGGGCTGCTTGCATGTATCCTTAAAATTCTGGATAAACTGGGCTCTCAACTCGGCCCATGACCTGATAGAATTAGCCGGTAAGCTCTTCAGCAAGTGCGGGCCGTCCACTCTAGCATCATGGTGAAGTATTTCGCACACGCCGCATCGTCCACATCCAGCATCTCCATGGCCATCTCATAGCTTTCGACCAATGTTTCGGGGGATAAATCAGCGGTGTAATTCGGCACCTTGTGCGAGCATTTGAAATCCTTGGGCAGGCGCACATTGCGCAACGCTGGGACGAGACACGACACTCCCAAAGAACTAGAGGTAACACCTGGTTCCACTAACGTGGTTGGACGAACCGGAGTAAGCTGACGGGCTTCATGCTGCGCCGCTAACTCTTCCTGTCTACGTGCCGAGCCTGGTCCACCACCTCCTGAGCATCACCGGCACCACCCGCTGGGTTATTGCCACGGGGCGGATCACGGTTTCGTGCATTGCTTGATACTGTCGGTTCATCCATACGTCTGCTATAACTCCGGCTTGGGCGGGGAGTGGAATGGATCCGATCGCGACTATATGATTAAGCCTCCTGCTGTACCAAGGCTATCTGAAGAAGCTCCCTAACCCGACACATCTCGACCTCCACCAGCTGTGAAGCGGCAGCGACAATGTTGTCCATCGGGTTAGAGTAATGACCCGGTGTTGTTGGGACATGTTGTGCCACAATGTTGTTCTGGCGAGGCGGGTCCACCAAACGCGGCTGAACCGGCGCCCCTGCTCTAGGTGCCTCCGCCCGGTTTACCACCGGCGGATTACTGGTCCCTGCTCATGGGGTATTAAAGAGGTTCCTAGCTTCATAAACCGGCGGCAAGCGAGATTTGTACCTCCTCTTCAGGACATCGTTCGACGCGCTCTGATCCAGCATAAGCCGGTAAGCCTGTGCATCCAAAGCGGCCCGCTCCGCAGTCATCCTGGAATCCTCAGTTCCCAAGTCGGCTTTCGCCTGGGTGATCTTATCTTTCACCTTCGCAATTTCCGCATTATGTGCGTCTTGGTCCGCCGGGTTAACCTCCGCAATCAGCGTTGCCAAAGCGTCAAACAAATCAGATAGAACCTGAGCAGTGGTTGCACGAGGCCTCCACTACCCGGCGCTGCCGGCTTTGTTGATCCGAAATCACCGCCACGCTTCTGATTGAAGAGTGGAGGCGCTGGTTGTGTACCGCCATGAAGATTGGCAACCCGGTTGGCTCAAGGATCAAAGGGATCCGAATCATGCATCGCCATCGGAACTGTCCCCAACCCGGCCATCTTGCAACTGATATAACGATTCGGCCTCTCCAGTTGATGACCCATCGCCGGAATAAACGACAGTTTCAACACCAGATTCCGATCTACCCTCAGATTCCCCTCCGTGGATGACTCCCACGAAGGCATGCTTCATGACAGGCTTGACCCGGGCAGATCTCGCACACTGAGCCTTTTCGACGAGGTCGGTGCATATGTTCGGCTCAGGACCCGGTTCGCCCATCTTGCCACTGGAAATGTGTACGCCACCAAAGGGGACCCGGTACCCGTACTCGATTGAGCCGGCCTCGGGGCCCCGGCCAGCATCGTCGATGTAGAGCTTGCCGCGATGACTCTTGGTCATCCGGCCCACAGCGTAACCCTTGAGTCCTTTGAAGCTGCCCTTTAAGAACTCGAAACCATCGTGTGATAGCCCCATGGTGGGCGCCAACTGTCGTGGGTTTGTCACGGCAGATGTCCTAGAGAAAGGACTTAGTCGTGGAGCCATCGCTACAGGTTATCTTAAAGGGGTTAAAGCGGACAAGGGACGCAAGAGAGTTTATACTGGTTCGGCCCCTTACAGTGAAGGTAAAAGCCTATGATCCAGTTGTTGTGGGATTTCTTGTGTTTCGATGACCAGGGAGCGAATACGCTTTGCCTGAGTCTCGAGTTGTTGTCTGTTGTCCTTGAACCGCCGTGGGTCGTCCCCTTATATACATGGGTTGACGCCCGTCGGTTTTCAGAATCCCGAGGCCGGTTCATAAACGTGTCCGGCTTGGTCTCTGCTCTTTCTATCATACAACATAAGTTTACATGCTAATGTCGGTTTACATCTACATGCCTTAAACCGACTCTGGGCCCTGGGCCTTCATAAAGCGTCATTGTCTTTTTCTTCATGGGCTTTAGATATAATGAATTACTTAGGCTTCTCCTAGCCGGTTTACACCCAGTGGTAATATCCCCAACACCTACTCTTAGCAAGATAGAGGCGGTGGAATATTTTTTTAGTTCTTCACAAAAAAACGTGTTTACCAATGCATGCATGAACACTAGTTACTCTAACCCCCCTCTCTTCTTTAATTCTTTGGCACATCAGCATGTTTGCTATTCCCGTGTGCATGATACCAGCTAAGATGCCACCATTATGGCCAGCCTTAATCATCGCATGTAATAATTTAGTGCACCTTGAAATATGAACATGTGTGGGGCGTGTATGTTTTTAATGACTTGAGACTATACCTAGCCCGGCATGCAAGATGAGATTTATTATGCACCATTCCCCATACCTGCAGGAAGCCCATTCATCTCCAAATCATTTCCACTCCATGTGTGGAAACAATATGCCTGCCAGACTCTCCTTCTCCCTCCGGCGGTCCCACCACTCCACCACGTGTGGAAAAAATCTGCATGCATGAATCTCCTCCCCCCGCGCTCGTCCAATCCGTTGTGACCAGCAATATTTCCACCCCTTCCCTCCCCAATAATTTACTCCAACAAATATGCCCATGTAGCTGTTACTTAACTGCAGGTGCATTGAGTCCATCGGCATATGGGCCCAACAGTGGTCTCGCCCACATGTTAGTGACGAAGCTGACCCGTTGATTAAGTCGATGCAGCTGATCCATATCTTACGTGGGTGTGCTATTGCTCGCTATAAATATCTGCTACTCCCAAAGACATCGCTATCTCCTCCCCCTCACCTTCACGTTCATCGCTATCTCCTCCCCCTCCCTAGCTCCCTCTCACGTCGACCACCATGGCATCGCCCCTCCCAAGCCCTAGGCACCCCTCGCTGCACCGCGTGGACGGTCACGCGTCGCCGTTCCGTTCCTCTCCGCTACTAGTCGAGGAGGACGCGTCGGTGTTCCGCTCTCGCCCGCTGACAGCGACGCTGCTGCTGCTCCATTCCCTCGCCGCCACTAGTCGAGGAGGGCAGCGTCGGCGTTCCGCTCCTCGCCGCGACGCGCCGAGGTGGAAGGCGTGGTGTTCCAAATCTACCGCCAAAGATGCGCCCGGAGGGAGCGTCGGCTCCCCGCCTTCTGAGGAGAACGCCGCGCCGCCGCCGAGCCCCCTGCCTTTGATGAGCTTTGGAAAGAAATGGATGTCGCCTTGTGGGAGGCTTTGCCTCCAGCAGAGCACGCCAAAATAGAGGCGGAGAAGAAGGCCGAGGAAGAGAAGCGCACCGCGGAACAAGCTTTTGCAGAAGGCTCGTGCGAGGGCCGTGAGAGTGGCGGAGGACGCCCGTGCCGAGGCCCTGAGTGCAGTCGGGCCCAAGCGCCTCATCTACGCTTGGCGGTACGTGGACCGGGTGCACGCTTCCAGCGAGGAGGAGTATCTGTTGGCGCCGGATAACCACACCGTGAGATCAAGGCCGCCTGACAAGAAGCTGGCCAATCGACTCATGAGTTGCAAGGCCGAGGAAGAGGCATTGTGTCATGGCATTGGGAAACGGCTTCAAGCACTCGGGGCACTTCGGGCGCGCAAGCGCTTCTCATGAGCGCCATGGCTTTTAGGAGGAGTATAATTTTTGTTTTGTAAGGCGATCTCATTAGTTTTGGGACGCAAATGATGAATCCCGAACATTCAGGAATTATTGGCGTCCTTAATTAAGTATGTAAAAGGGAAAGTTTGGAAACCTTGTGTATTCGTACGCATTTTGCAAGCAATGCGTGCTTATAGCACAAACTTTACTATATACTATCGCTACGTCTCTCTCTATATATGCTTGCAGATCGGTGCTACTCCTCCGTCTGTGTCAATAAGTCATCTTCGGTTGTGCACCGTGACCAAGAAGGAGTGAAGACTTATACACCTAGATGGAGGGAGTACTAGTATTACTTATGTACGTGCAAATGCATGTTTTAACAACACTATGCGGTTTTTGTAAAAGTGGAAAAACAGCACTAGTCAAGCTTGTGAAACGATTCAGTGCAAAACAAATGCAAAAATGCTCGTTTGATTGTTTACATTTAGCTTCCTTCTCTGTGGCTATTTCTTTGTCGTACTTTGTACGGAGTATCTCACTGGTTGGAAAGGCATGCAAATTCCCAAACCGCTTCCTACACCCCTCAGATTTAATTTTTTCCTAACAAGTTGTGCCATGCACTTGGAATTCCAACTTGAGTACTACTACTAGTAGGAGTACCATGGGCCAATTCTTTTAGGCTTCTAGATTAGTAATCCCATAACTACTACTACCTGTCTGGTTTATTGGTCCCCATTGTAATCTGTGTCAAATTTTGATCATGAATTTAACTAATGAAATGTTAGTGCATGTCACATGCACTAACATTTTATCAATTAAATCTTTCGTCAAAATTTAGCACAAATTACAATGGTGAGGAATAAACCAGGACGGAGGTATTACTAGTAGTAGTTTAGAAGCCCAAATAAATGAGTGAGGCGCCTTAATGGTACTCTCCACTGTGACTACTCTTATGGGAAAAGCTTGGGAAGCCGCCAAAAGAACTGGCCCTAGGAGTAGTAGCTAGGATCGAAGTGTCTTGAGATGAACCAGAGAAAGTAAATGAAGAGAGATGAAATGCAAAAATGATGGAGGGATGTGATGGTTGCTTGTCCGTTTATTTTACCGGGCCACTTATTACCTGGGAGTGGTTGGGTTTTGTGATATGACGGCTTTTATCTTGCCCGCGCCACTTAGCGTGCAGTGAGACTCCCGTCTGGCGCCGCCCTCTACACTAGTACTACTACATCGGTCGTGGTTTATCCCCCATTGAATTTGACTGAAGATTTAACTGACAAAATGTTAGTGCATGTCAACAAAAACAATATCGTTGTATTCGTATTTGAACATAGTTTTCAATGGTATAATTTTAGGTGACATGCATCAACATTTATCATACTATATATAATCTTGGTTCAATTTTTGGTCGTACTAATCTATAGTAAGGTGCTCGTGAGTTGCACGGAAGAGTGAAATGCATTGATCGGGGAGTTGTTTATTTTGATAAAGGATGTGGGGGTCATCTCATTTGTAACGGGTATCAATAGGTTTGTTTCGGATATTATTTCATCTCTAGAGCTCACAAACATCCTGGTGAAATAGGTAAAAAAAGTATCTTTTGCAAACGAAAGCGTTCAACTGTTCAACCTGCATCCAAAACTTGTTAAGAAATAACTCTTATTATGCTTTGCAGGAAATGATCTTCAAGAATTACTTTTTGAGTATCCATTGTTATACATGTTGGCTACAGATGACATAGCACTTTCTTATAGTCAACAGTTGGCTATACTATTTAAGTATTAACCATGCCCTTATACACCTAGACGGAGGGATTAAATCAGGATGACTTGGAAGGGGGGAGGATATGTAAGAAATGGTTCATCATAAGTCTTTCACCAAGATCTTGTAGTAAAAATTCATACATGGAAGATTCGAGACTAAACCATAACTGGATACACTTTTATTCATGCGCGATACTCCAATAGAGCAAGATCATGCGTGGAAGTCTCTACATGCTTAGACAGCGGATTACATTGAGCGAAGAGTAATGATCAACATTTAACTTGAATATGCAGATGTCCAGGTGAACCTCCTTGGAGTCCCCGTGCACATTGTTGTGGGTCAAATAACACCGTGCGTCTTCCATGTCCACATCGGCGGGAAAGTCCGAGCTTCAAGCAGTGCAGTCCAAGTATGCTTGGCGTAGCGATGTCGCCCCACGGACCTCCGAGGGGTAGTAATAGTGAGCATGCACCGTACATCGGCCTCGTGTCGATGTCAAGCGTCGCCGGCGTCGCTCCTGACGCACACTACAGAGATGTGGCCGCGGCCTGCGCGGGCCTCGCCGGTGGCCATGATCAAGAGGAAGACGCTGCCGTCCTCCTCCGAGACTAGCAGGCGGCGATGATGCTCCAGCGACGCAGGCACGGTGAACGGGTAGCACGTCTCGTACTTGATGTTCTTCGCCAAGGGCCAATAGTGATTGCCGCACGCCTACGTCATGTGATGCACGATGTCCGCCGGCGAGCCCCAAAACGGCACCGGGCACTCTTAGCAGCAGACGGAGGGCTCCTTGGAGGCATCGACCAGGTCGTCCATGAAACGGGAGTGGCTCTAGGGGACGTTCTGCCAGTTGAATATATGAGCAAGTTACTACGAGATTTAGTACGAATAAGCACAAAATAAGTCATGACGACTATAACAGAGATTAAACTAATCATGCGGACTAGCATAGTAGATGAACAGATCGAATCTAGGACACAGACTAGAAACATGAATTCTACCACGATTTCGAACAGGAAGGACAGAAACACATACGATACAACGGGAGCAGCACTATTGGCGTTGAGGTTGACGCCCATGTCGTTGAGGAAGCGGCTGCCGAGCTCGGGGGAGAAGTCGTCATCGGTGAAGTCATCGCTGCTAGCAGCCGCAAGAGTGCACTCCCCAAATTTCAACAGCGCCCGCCGAATGGAGCGTAGGAGGGAGTGGCTGTAGGGGATGTTGCGGCCGCCGAGTGGAGCACAGGAGTAGCCCACAAAGCAATAGATGGTGCTCCTCCCTAGTCTCTATTCTTATCTCTATCTCTACTACTCTTCTTTGTTTTTTATAATATACTAGTTGTAGTTGTCAAATCGAATAGTACTGCGCCGTCCACTGCACGCCCGACTGAACACGCCTCCTCGCCTCCATCAAACCCCTCTGTTAAACCCGCATGCAAACCGAGAAACCTACTCCAGCCCGCGGGAGGAAATTTGCCGGTTGCCGTTGGAGAGTAAAAGAGTCACGTCCAATCCATTTGAGTTAATTGCGTGGATGATTCTCCCTCTATAAAAAGTTAATTGCATCCTTAATCTTGTATTCTAAGTACTCTGTGGGTTCCACTATCAGTACAGTGTACATGACTTGCAGGATGGCTACATATTCGTACAGAAAGTTAAAAAGAAAGAAATCCATGACTTGGAGGATTGGAGTTAGCACCGAGGGCGGTTCGTAGTCGTTCCACGCTCGGGCATTGAAGTTTGTAACTATTTTAGATTAGAACATACTACTCCTCCGGTGGTAGTAGTAGAGCAGAGTCCTACTCCACTACTACTCTACTCAAGCAAGTTAGGGCATAGTAGCAGTGTCTTGTTGGGAGTACCAAGATTGTGATCACTCAAGCAAGTTGTCCGACTTCAATATGACCCTCGCTGCTGGTATGTGTCTCGTAAGTCAAGCGGCGTCGATAGTCATCATCACCGTCCACTTCCCACAAAGACATATTCGCTTCTCCATCTTTGTCCGCTCTTCCATCCCCGCTTAAGGCACCTCCCCCTCGTCCGAAACCCAAGCACTAACAATGGCAGAACCGAGCGTCCGTCCACGAAAGAGTGGCTGGAATTCGCTCCCCACAGAGGTAATCAAGATCATTGTTTCGCGTGTGGACAATCTCAAGACAAAGCCGCCGCCGCGTGCTCGTCGGGGCTGTACTCAAAGCCCTCAGGCCGGAGCTTTTTAAGCCAGCTCCTTGCTTGCTGATGCCGCCTGATCTTCAGAAACGCCATGTCACGCAGCATAACGATCGTAGGGTGGTGAGCATCAACACCCTTGACTGCAATCCGATCCCCGTCACCCTCAACTACAAGAACGGTATGGTGCTGGTCGGCATGAACACGTCTTGGATGGTGCTCACGTCGGCGGTCGCGGCATTTGGGCGCTTGTGGAGGTCTACACAGCGATTGATCCCCCTTCCTTCGATTAACACTGCATCGCTTTGGCACCGCGGCCCGTAATACTCGGAATCTTACAGTAGCCAATATGATACCAAGTTTGATTTGCTCAAGGTTGTAATCTGCCAAGTGCCCACAAGATCTGCGAATTATTAAGACTTCAGGCTAATTGCGTTCTTCAACCGCGCTCTCGCCTATCTGACAGGTCACTGCGGTAAGTTGATAAATCTGCATGTCCATCACAGGATCATACATCCTCCATGGCTCTCTGATGCCATTGAACACAAGGGCTTCATTTACGTTGTGGACTCCTTCTATGGCTGGACGTATTGCTGGCCTACTCCAGTCATCGCTACAAACGTCTGTTACAGCAGTATGTTACTTTGCTATGATATCATGATGGTTTGCTTATATTAACGACAACATTTACTGAAAAAATATTCATGCTCATAACATGTTGTTCTTAAGATTGACTACATCAAGATCCCTTTTTTATTTGACTCCAACTTTTTTTAGGGTTATTTGACTACAACTTGATATGATGTTGTAGGCTGCCTGGTGTCCCTGCCCTTCCTAATCCCAAAACCTTTCAAAGAAAGGCGGCATGGCAGTTGCAGGTGGTTCCTAGCTCGATTAGGCGACGGCGAACGATTGATGATCGTTCGCACGTACCAGGCGTGTTGTTTCGGGGAATACAATCACGATCCTTTGCAAGGTCTTTTGAGCGTGATCCCGGCTTCTCCGGGCCTTCGTGAATTTTTGACTAGAGGTTGGTAAGTAGCCTTGGTACACGCTCTCTGCTTTGTCGGACTGAATTATCCGATTAACCAGGAGATAACCGGCGACAAGGATCATGATGGCAGCAGCGGTTTTCGTTCATCGTGCAAAACTGTGTGTACACAAGGTACTATGCGCCTCTACATGCACCATACCCGATATGTGCCGCCACGCCTCGCAGCCCAAAAAGTAATAGAGAGGGTCGCAAGTATCAGACTTTGAACTGCTGGCTGGAGTTTCCCCCATCAGGCACCCATCTAGTTCAAGCCGTCAGCCAATCTCCACAGCTTAATAAATAGTAATGTCTAACTGAGCCAGTTAGTTAGATGTGTACACTTGGTGTAGTAGGATCTTTATTTAGTTTGATGCATACACTTGTTCTTTTTTGGTAGCCCTTTTGTAATGATGGCTGATGTTTGGTTTGGAAGAGAGAGCTGCGTCTTCACTCTTCTGGCCTGCTTACTGCTTCTGTTGCACCCCATTTCTTTGCCGGGCCGCTGTTTTCAATGTACAATCAGTAGTATATTTCGTCTGTTGGTTGAATAAATATGTTGTTAGAACGACAAACACAATTTTTGGAAGTCATTGCACGGTTCGATCCTTTAGTGCCCCGTACCATACGTAGCGCATACTATTTTTCATACGGAACACATTTTCAACTTGTTGATAACATGAAGCCCAAAGATGAAGTCCCAATATAGAAGAACAAAAATAACAGGAAGGGAGGCTCTCACATGAATCCGCCCGGTATATGCTCATGGTCCCCTAAACAAAATTAAGTAAATAAATAAATAAAGCTAAATGCTCATGCACCAGTTCTTTAAATTCATGATTTAACAGAGGATATTATTTCCTATGATAGTGTCGTTACATTCAACCGATATTATTCTTCGCAAAGATAGCGACCGATCTTCTTTCTCCCAAAGCATGTTCTTCCCGCAGAACCAAATGGACCCATGCAAATCGTAGTCAACGTCAGAATAGATCCGGTCCATTTTTATTTTTCAATAAGAATGTCCAACTCAGCCAAAGACATTAGCGCGACAGCACTTTATCCTCCGCTTTGGTGCGCCGCCCGGCCATCGCGTCCGCCCTGTTAACATAGTTTTCTTTTTCAAAATGGTCCTTGTCAACATAGTGAATGGGGAGAGGACTGTAGTTGTGAGTATGATAGTACGGACCCACCAGGTCCACTCCCGAACACAAGCAAGGGCCTCTTTTAGTACTCAGATGAACCCCTCATTTTTCTACTCTAATCCACCCTGGTGATATCTAGGACCCACATCATTTTCAACGTATAGTCAATTAACGACAGAATTATACAACTTTTTTTTGAGTAGTAATTCGGAGGAGCAAAGCTATAAACTAGGATGTCTTTGTCTCAGGCCCGTCTAACAACATGACCAGCCCAGCAGTTTTTTCTTTGGAAAATAGGTAGCCTAGTATTTCTTTTTGAAGAATACCCAAGCTAGGCCTATTTGTTTTCTCCGACTTACTGGGCTGCAAATTTTTCAAGATGAGGAGGGATGCATTCTGGCCTGGCCAAAGAGTATGGTTAGTGTCTGTTAAAAGTAATATCAAAAGGGGTTGAAAATTCCAAAAAAATATAGCAAATGGGATATTAGTTTCTTTTTTTGTTTTTGTTCTTCAGTGATATCTTATACGTATTTCATTGGATTTAACATGACATAGTACTAATTTATTTTAAATTTGTTTTACTATGGCTACTAATTTTTGGATTAAGAATATTTTGTTCCCCAGCAAAAATTTGCGAATTTTCAAAATTACACACATATTTAGTTAATTTTTTAACCGTGGTACTGACCAGAAAATGGGCAGCAATTCTAAAAATGGAAAACGGGCTGCAATAAATTCCACATCAATTAGAAAATGAGTAAAAATTATAAAAATAATAGCAAATGGGCTGTACACGCCACAGATTTCGAGTCTGGCTTGTTTACGCAAGGCTTTGTCGTCGACAACACACGCATTCTAGCAGCAAGTGATCGTTGGATGTCCATCTAACGGCAGACGTGCTTCTTCAATCTCTCGATCTTCCTGCTCCACCACCTAAACTAGCACCCCATGGACCGCCTGCTCCCTCCTCTTGTGGCTCCATCAGGATGCCGCAGCTTCCCCGCCCACCATACTACCTCTGCTGGCCTGGCCGCACGCAATCAACTACCTCCTTATTACGCGAAAAAAAAATGATTCTTCCCACTGACATCTGGGGCGCATCGGTTGGGAGGCTGACCTGTGCGCCCACTAAGTTGACGCGTACGCAGGGCTTGTCAACTTAGTCAACAAACGATTCTAGCAGCAGTAACCATTGGATTTGAACCGAACGGTCCTGCTGCTTCTTCAATCGCTGCTCTTCTTGCACCAGCCGGCAAGACCGCCTGCTCCTGCCTCCAGTGGCCGGCTATGCTGCCGTTGAGGCCTCATCGCCCTACTACTCCCCACCGCTAGCTGTGCCACTGGCGACGGCAGCCTCACACCGCAGCCGAACCAGTGAACCCCCGTACTCCTCTCTGCGTGGGCATCCACTGCCGCGTCTTCCCCGGCTCCGCGTCGTCCCCTTCCTAGGCCTCGCCGTCGTCCACCGCCTTGGTGCTCTCGGCGCGGCGTGGTCAATGTGGTCAACGACCGACTTCCATTGGAAGAGTATCAGACGTGGAGAGGTGACAGCTGGGTCCACGGCAACAGCCCAGTTTTTTTGTGATTTGCCAATTAAGTCGCTTTGTCAGGCCTGTTGGGCTGCAAATCTTTCAAGACGAGGAGAAATTTCATTCAGGTGGCCGAAAAAATGGCCTATCAGTAATGAGAAATGGGATGTACATTTTTAAAACACATCAAACCGGCAATTAGTTTCAAATTTCTTTTTTTCATTTCGAGATTTTAAATTATATTATTTTTTATGTGTGGACAATTTGTTGGATTTTATATTGATATACATTTATTTTTAAAATCAGTTTGAATGTGACTCGAAATTTCGAGATTAAAAACAGTTCGGACCGCACCAAATATGCAAAATTCCGTGATAATTTTTAACCGTGGGCCACAATATGGGTTGTAATGCTAACAAAAGAATATGGGCTCCAAAAAACCTTAAGAATTAGCAAATGGGCTGTAAATTATTAGAAATAATGGCAGATGGGTTGTATGCTGTTTTCCACATATTTGAGGCTTTCCTAAAAAGGTTGAGCGAAGGATCGTTGGATGTCCATCCAACGCACGTCAGGCTTCTTCAATCTCTGCCCTTCCTCTCCAAATCAAACAAGCACCGGCGGGACTGCCTGCTCCCTCGTCCCCACGGCCGGCTATAAGCTACTGCGCAGCCTCACCGCCCGCTTATACTCCCATTGCTGGCCTAGCCATCCCTCTACTCACCAAGACTGCTATTATTCTCTCAGCGACGGCAGAGATTTAACCTGTAAACCCTCGTCGGTGCATTCCTCCGCATGGGAAACAATTGTCGAGTCTTCCCAGCCTCCGTGTCGTTCCCTTCCTAGGCCTCGCCGTCGTCCACCACCCTGGTGCTCTCGGTGCGGCCTCGTCAACATGGTCAACGACCGACATGCATCTGAACTGGACTGTACGTGGAGAGGCTGACAGCTGGGTCCACGACCGCACGCAAGGAAATGCCTCCTTATTACACGCAAAATAATGATTCCTCCACCTGACATCAGGACCCACCGAAAGTGCCTCAGATTTCGCGAAAAACGTTATCATTACCGACAGCTCGGACTCCACCAGCTATATCTTCGCACGCAAGGAAGTGCCTCCTTATTACGCACAAAAATGAATACTCCCCCTGTTAGCTGGGACCCAAAGATAGTGGCAGGCTGACTTGTGGGCCTACTAAGTTGACGGGGACGGAGGGCTTTGTCAACTTAGTCAATATGCACGATTCTAGCTCCAGTGACCGTACGATGTCCATCCAACGGCTGTTGTGCTTCTTCAACCTCTAGTCTTCTTGCTCCAGCCGCCCAAACCAGCATCGGTCATGCCTCGTGCTCCTGCCTCCCGTGGCCGGCTGCGATGCGGTGGAGGCCTCACCGCCCCCTACTACTCCCACCGCTGGCCAGGCCATCCCTCTACTCACCCACACCCCCTGTTATTCTACGGTGATGGCAGCCTCACACCGCAGCGAATCAGTGAACCCTCGTACTCATCTACGCGTGGGCATCCACTGCCGCGTCTTCCCCTGCCCGCTGCCGTCCCCTTCCTAGGCCTCACTGCCGTCCCACCACCACGGTGCTCTCGGCACGGCGTGGTCAACATGGTCAAAGAACGGCTTCCATCGGACGTGGGATCAGACGTGGAGAGGCTGACAACCGGGTCCACGGCCGCAATAAGGAAGTGCCTCCTTATTACGCGCAAAATAATTATTCCTCCACCTGACAGCGGGGACCCACCGGACGGGCCACCGTATTTCGCGAAAAGAACATTTCCCCCTGACTGCTGGGACCCATCAGCTACCTCTTCGCACGCAAAGAAGTGCGTCCGGGCAAACAAAATTGATTCCCCCCCCCCCTTGACTGCTGGGACCAACCAGCTACATCTTTCTTGCGAGCAAGGAAGTGCACGGCGATCGGGACCCACCTGGTCGAAGCGTGCGTGGCGTTGTCCTTCCGTCGTGAACGGTAATGCGTACATCGGGTCGATGTAGAGGCGTGCACGTGTCGTAGTAGAGGCGCGCACGTAGCATGTACACGTACGTACAACGGTCAGGGTGCAAGAAAGTAAATACGGCCATGTACGTACATACGGGCGGGGTCCCGAATGCCTACTCGCGCGTACGTACGGCCAGGGCTCGTGTACATGGCTGGGTCGGAACGGAGAAACAGCGTCATCGTCGTGTTCATGGGGAGGCAACGGAATGCGTCGTGTTCATCGAGAGGCAACGGATCGCGTGGGAGCCAACCGGCTTGGACGGAACAACCGATGAAAATGAGGCCTTCCGTACCGTAGAACGGAGGAAACGGCCTTGTGTTCGATCGGCCACGTTTGAAACGGGATCCTGTTCATCGGGAGGGGTCTGGCGTACCGCAAAACGGAGGAAACGGACCTCCTACGGTCAAAACGGGGGTCCTGTTCATCGGGAGGGCTGTGGCGTACCGCAAAACGGAGGAAACGGACTTGTGTTGGAGCGCTACGGTCGAAACGGGGGTCCTGTTCATCGGGAGGGCTATGGCGTACCGCAAGACGGGACTCCACGGGATACTGTTCATCTCCACCGTCGACCCCCTCCAGCCTCCATGGGCTACTGTTCATCCACCGTCGACCTCCTCCAGCCTCCACCTGCGACTATTCATCCACGGGCTCCTGTTCATCCAGCCTCCACCGCGCGCTACTCCACCAGCTACTGTTCAACCACCCCTCTCCACGGGCTCCTGTTCAACCGACCCTCCACGGGCTACTGTTCATCCTGCCCTCCACCGTCTATTGTTCATCCTGCCCTCCACGGGGTGGTCCTATCCAGCCCTCCACGGGGTCTTGTTCATCTAGCCCCAACCGGCTCGATCGATAGGGGTCCTGTTCATCCACCCCACCGGGAACTATTCATCGAAAACCCCCGAGCAACGCTCACTGTTCATCCAGAGGCAGCATCGATCGGCTTCAGCTAGCAGCAAGAGCGGCGAATCGCCGATCGGGTTCGATTAACAGCCATCGATCAATCGCCGGGTTCAAGAACGCGAGCCCGCAGCGGCAATCGCCGGGTTCGCGAACGCGAAGCTGCGGTGCAATCGCCGGGTTCGCTAGAGCCCAACGCCTCGCCGGGTTCAGTTAGAGCCCAACGCCTCGCACTCCACGCTGCAGCGCGTGTACGAGAAACGCACATCGCCGCCCCGACCACCCACCGTAACCGGAACACCCCGATATTTTCCTCGCCCTCGCTTCTACCATGGCTTTTCCGTCATGGACGCACTCCAAAGAATGTCATGCAGCTGCGCCTCCGGCCCGCCTGTGACGAAAAGCCCATTTTCTGTCATGATTTTTAGTCATAGAACTAGGACCCCACCACATCTATGATGATACCGTGTTTTGTCACAATTATCGTCATAGAAGTGTCATAAGTATGATAGAAAAGATTTTCGTTCGGCCCAAAATGTCACGGATGTATCTTTTTTTTGTAGTGCTCAGGATCCTCTACAAGTTCTTCAGCACCCCTACAATCCTCAACCGGCCCCACTTTGCCGAAGACCAAGGCCACTGCTGGACGAGGCTCTAGACCAAGTCCTCACAAGAAGCAGGTTGCCTTTCATGTACCGTCCAATGAAGACGAAGCTGATGATGAGGAACTTGCCGAAATCATCAGAGATAGAGAGCAAAGGGCCACTAGAGCCAAAGCAAGTGAAGTTCCTCTCCTGCTGGATCCAAAGTTGATCCTTTAGTACATTGATCTCTCGCACAAGGACCCCAACACTCCTATGCCTGACTTCAAGCTAACTCCTGGCCAAAGTCACATGCTGACCGCCTTCATTGGCGAAGAAAAATGGAAGTTTGAGAAGGCCAGGCAGCTGAAGAAAGCTCAGTACAAGAAGGAGCGACTTCCGAAAAAGAACATTGTGAAAATGACCACTGATGAACTTACTGCTGCTCAAACTGAGATCAAAAACCTCAGTGATGAATTTGACACCTACCGTGAAGACTGGCTTGGAGCCAAAGTCAGATTTGTCAACTTGGCAAAAGGATTTTCTTCAAATGTTGCTCCAACGCACATTGAAATTCCTCAGGCTGAAGCATCTGCTTAGCCGACTGAAGAACATGCCAGCACCGCTGATGAAAATCAGGCTGCTGATGAAAATGAGAGTACCAGGGCTACTGGAGATATTCCAGCCGCTGATGAAATTGCCAGGGCAACCACTAGTGTTGCACATGAAGAACAAGCCAGGCCAGCTGAGGCATCCACCGCTGAGCCTGAAGAAACCGAACCAACCAGGGCAACTACATCAGTTGTGTCTGAAGTAAATGAACCAATTTCCTCTGCTCCTCCTGCACCAACACCAAGTCCAGTTCTTCCTTCTGCATCAGATGCGAAGAAAACTAAGGCTGCAAAGCGAGCAGCAGTGAAGAATAGGAAAGCATCTACTTCATCACATTCTTCAGCACCGAAGAAGATGAAGATATTGACAAGCTCTTTCGAGAATCGAATTGATGTTGTTCCAGTCTCAAGCATGCCATCAAAGGAAATCATTTCTTTTGGTGAAGATTATGAGATCCCATGTGGATCTGATGAAGATGTTCCTTCTGCTGCTTCTTCAGAGCAGTTGGACGAAGAAATTGAAGTGGATAATATCCCTTCAATTCCAGTTGTTTCATAGCCAGTGCCTCAGTTCACAGCTGAAGAGGTAGGCGTTGAAGAATTAAGTGAAGAAGATGAAGATGTGGACATTGGGAGCACCACTCCAGTGATGAATGATGACTATTGGGAAAGTCATCCCCCCAACTCTCCCATGTTCACGCCTCTTCAACAAATTCCTTAGTCCCCAGTACATACAGAAGTTCAAATGGACTCTGACGAACCTCACACCACTCCTTCCATCCATGATGAAATTCCAGCCAATAGTGCTGATGAAAATGCTGCTGAAGAAAAGAAGACCCAGTCAAGAATCAAGCGAAACTGAAATTCCTCAGCCTGTGGTTCCTGAGAATGTGATCCCTGAGGCTGTAATGCAATTGACTGATACTCCTCAGCCCAAGCCGAAGAATGCCTTCTCCAAGAAGCAAAACATCAAGGCTGATGACTTCTTCCACGAGCATGTGTTCTTTACAGACTACAACCCATATGACTCTGCTCGTCTTCGAAGGAAGCGTTTCTGGACCGCCAGCCAAGCAAACTTCTATTCTTCACTGCTTTTTGATAAGGACAAAGTCTTTGACCATGAGCATATTCCTCATGTGGACATGGAATCGCTGTCGTGCTTCACACCAGTCCTCAGTGTTCTTCATGACGCTGGATTGCTCAACTTCTGCACCGATATCTGTGATTGGAATGAAGAGCTAATTCTTCAGTTCTATGCAACGCTGCACATCACAGGAAATGCTGAAGATGTGAACTCTTGGGTGTTGGACTGGATGACAGAAAACACTCACTTCAGAGCACCGGCCTCTGAATTGCGTCATGCCCTGCCTGTCACTCCTCCCCTTGAAGGTGCTCGCTGTATATATCATGAACCTGAACTCACTGGTCACTACATGCAAGTGTTCATGAATCCGCTGAAGCCCGGTCAAGCCCCAAGGACCAAATTCCTCATGAAGGAATTGCTATATGTGCCACGGACTGTCTATCGCATTCTAACCAAGACATTGAGTCCAATCAAAGCCACGACACTAATGAAGAAGAGGTCGTTGGCATCATGAAGAATCTGCTTTTCAATATCATCCATGGAGTTCTTGTTAACTACCATGATTTTTCGTGAGGACTCTGGCCAATGTTGCATTGTCCCCTTTTGAATTGAAGCCTTACGCTCCCTGGATTATGAGATTCCTCAGATCAAGGTGTTCAATCAATTACACGGCTGACACACTCAACCATGGCAGCTACTTGTCCCCCATTGAAGTCCTCAAGCGGACATTTTCCTTAGCTGATGAAAAGGGCAAGGCCACTGCTGTTATTGATGAAGGCATTCGTACATTGGATAGTCAGTTCTGCAAAGCTGCATCTTACTCCACCAATGATGACTCTGCCACCCATGACTCTGCCGCCAATGCCTCAAAGCAAAATCCTCAAGCCACAGCTCCAAGGGTGATGACTGATCATGAGCTTCTCCTCAGTCTTCATCAGAAGGTCGATCGCAACCACAAATGGGTCAAACGTCTGTTCGGTTCAATTCTTCACAACATGACTGCTACACACAATGCAGTGAAGAGGAACCACTACTACCTCCATGATGTATGCAATCGCACCTGGGTTGCTCTGTCTCATCTTTATGGTGAAGAAGATCTCAAGCAGATGGGCTTCAAGCAGGACTTTGGTGGTCTAAGCCATCGTCAGAGAAATTCAAGAAAGTCAAAGTTCCTTCCTTGGTAGCCAGCTCATATTCTTCATCATGCGAGACTGATGAGCATGAAGATTTGGACGACACTGCGGCAGGCCCTACCTCAACACTCGACCCCTACAACGCTGGCGCTCCTCCATCGACTTTGTGATATTCTTCATGGGCGTTAGTCCTCATTTTTCGTCCCTTTTGGTCATTTGATGACAAAGGGGGAGAAATTTGAGTTAGTCTTCAAGCGCGTCTCTATATATGGGCGGGTTTTTTGCTAAGTTACAACTCTCGTTCTTCTGAAGACTTTATTGGATTGAGTTGTAAACTTAAACCCGATGGTGGTCTGATACTTTCGCTATGTTCTTCTGCAAGCTATTTCCTCATATATGTTAATGCACGCATGCTGAATTACATCAGTCACCATATTTGATCATGCATTTCAAATTCTTCATATCAAATGTTAAATGCGTGTATGAATTACAAGATATAGGGGGAGATCTCCATGATTCTACTCTTCAAAATGTGCATTGCTTCAAAAGAAAATTCCTCACTATGCACATCTTCAGCGAGGAGTTCTTCTATATCTTGCAATCAAATTCCTCAATATCAATATTTACACTTCATATGTTTATCCCCGTTGAAAACTTAACCTATATTGTCATCAATCACCAAAAAGGGGGAGATTCTAAGTGAATCTAGTACCCCTTAGTGAATTTGGTGTATTGAAGACTTATAGGTTAAGGGACTAATGTGTTTGTGAGTGTACACAGGTCTATAAGTCTATGAGGAGATTGATATTTACAGAGAAAGTTGACCCCTAAAAATGAATGTCTTCAACTGAAGACTTTGGATTTCTAAAGACTTTCTGAAGACTTTGGAAGTGAAGAAATTGGTGTGACCATGAAGACTTGGATTACATGCGAGGAACATGAAGCATGAAGACTTTAGTTTTCGTAGTTTCATTTTCTCTTTCTTGAGTCATAGGAAACATCGTACTCTTAAAGGGGGTCGAGGAAAAACTAAGGAAAAGTTTCCAAGTGATGCTCATCTCAAAATCCTACACCTACCCAATCCTTCCGAGTGAAGCCATTGGAAATCTCATACAGTTCAGTCAATTTCCTCAAAGGATGAGACGAAGATCTTCGGTCTCGAGGAATTTGTTCTAACCGAGGAGTTAGGAATTCGCCAAAGGCCGATTGCCTACAAGTGAGGAACATGATAGCCCTGGGGAATTTGATAGTCAAATTTCCGACCGTTGCTATGCTATGCGCCAGCTATCCCAAAATATCTTATCCACCTAACGGTCATATCATTGAAGGGCATTTATGTCTTATCATGTCGGGCTGCTCCCTAGGCTATAAATAGTTGCCCCCTTCAACCACTAGCTGGTCGGCTGCTCCGAGAGAAACTGACACTTGTCAATTAAGAGCATCCCATCCTCCGAGGACTTTGAGCGAAAATCATCGAGTGAGGAAAACCCAAACCCAAACACCTACAAACCCAAAGTGATTCAGCATCACTGAAGAAATTGCTCCTGTGTGCATCCGGCGCTTGTTACCTTTGAAGATTGTGCATCTTCCAGACGGTTAGGCGTCATGGTCTAGAGCATCCAAGAGGAAATTGTGGATCGCCGAGTGACCGAGTTTGTGAAGGTTTGGAAGTCACTGGAAGACTTACCACGAGTGATTGGGCGAGGTCTGTGTGACCTTAACTCAAGGAGAATACGATGAGGACTGTGTGTCCTCAGGTTTAAATACCTAGCTGCTCCAACCAGACGCATAACCGTCATCAAAGCAGCAGTTGGAACTGGTCTACCAAATCACTGTCTTCACCAAGCCTACTGGTTCTATTACCTCAACCCTTCCATTTCCTCATTACTTTGTTGTGTGCTTGTTCATATCTGTTTGAAGACTTTGACTGAAGACTTTCTCAATTTCCTCAGTTCAATTTCTTCAGTATGTTTGTCTTCATCTTGCTTATCATGTGTTTACGCTTCCTGTACTCTATGCTCGTTTCATTTCATCATGATGACTGTGCTTATTTTCTGTTATGTTTGCATCTGAGTACTTATTCTGCTGCTAAGTAGTTCTTCGCTTAGGAATTTCCTCACCCTGAAATTCCTCAGTGAAGAATTCTTAAAAATCGCCTATTCACCCCCCCCCCTCTAGTCGACTTAACGCACTTTTAGAACTACTGCAATTGTGTTTCTGGTTCATCCGGTCAAGCACCTCAATAGAGAAAGCCGAAAACTGACTGTCATGATGCGGCGAGAGCTGGTCAGCCACACGGCGACTTACTAAATCTTTAGCGATTTCTTCCGTATTATACGAAGGACTGTTTTACCGGTCACATACGCAACGCATCCGCATTCAGATAGCCACGTACATACTAGGGGCTATCTTACAACGCCATCGTCAAACTCCTATGTCTAAGTGAGAGTGGTAAAGCCACATAGTCCGGTTGCCTGGTTCACTGCACTGGCACCTCCTTCACGGACCACGACGTTGGGTCAAGTGTGATCATGTGCTATTCCGAGCACCCCCATAGTATCTACGCTGGGGCTGAAGCCGGCGACTGGAAAACACTCAGTATTACAATAACGACCGCACAAGAGGAAAGAGCTTTGTAATAAAAGCAAAAATATGTTACAAATCCTGACTACATAAACCATCTGGGCCATTCGAGTACAATCACTCGAACATAATGTCTTTTGAGAATTGACCCTCTATCAGGCGGGCACCTTCTAGGACATCTTCTAAGTAACGCTCCGGCATGCGGTGATGCTTGCCTCTGGGAGGACCCTCAACTACAATAACGGCGGCCCTCATCTTCGCCCAGTGCATCTTGACGCGGGCGAAGGCCATCCAAGCACCTTCTATGCAAGTTGACCGCTTGATTGCGTCGATTCGAGGCAGGGCATCGACGAATTGCCGCACCAGTCAAAAATAGCTGCCAGGAATGGGTTCGGTTGGCCACAGCTGGACTATTACGTCCTTCATGGCCGCTCTAGACATCTTATGCAGCTCGGCCCACTGCACCATCTGGTCATTTAACAGCGTTGAGTGCTCCTGGGCTCAGTAGAACTACGCGGCGTCGGCGGCACTCTTCGGAAGATCCGCAAAGGCGTCTGGAGAACTCCATAGTCGATTAAGCAAGGTATACTTCTGATCGCCAAACTTAGACTGTAAAACAAAGGGCTTACCAGCCGCTATCTGTCCGACCTGACGGATCTCCTCGCGAGCTGCCCGGGATTCGGACCGCGCCTCTTTGGCCTCTTGAAGGGCCTTGGCGAGTTCGGCCGCCTTGGCTTTATTATCCTCCTCGAGGTACTCGCACTTACGGGAAGTGTCCTTGAGCTCTTGCTCCACTTCAGATACCCGCTCCTCGAACTGGCGCCGAGTGGCCTGTTCGGCCTTCAAATCTGAAGCCGCTTTATCAGCGGCCGCATTGCTCACCCTTGCTTGCTCCTTTGCCCGAGCAAGATCACCCCTGAGGGTTTCGACTTCAGCAGCGCTGTCAGGACCTCGACTCAATGCCACACCGATCTAGCATGTAACACCTCATATCACTTTTGCGGCCTCACGCACGGTATTCCCTAATGGTGTCGCTTACCATGGCCCGGACCGTTTGCACCTTTTGGCTCACGATATGATAGTGTCGCTAGCATCCATATGACAGAGAACCCGGGCCGACATGACTAGTCGTGAACCCAAAGTGGCACTAACCCATGGGGACAGGCATACATGAATCAACATCGAGCATGTCGGTCAAGCGTGCAGAATCCGGCTGTAGCATCTGGATAACAGGACTCGGATGTCACGCTGTGACATTTCCCAAAGGGATGCACATTACCTGAACGAAGTGAAACACATGCCGGCCAGTCAAGTGTTCCGGAGCAAGAGAGGTCTTTGGGCTAGCAGACTCCGTGAACCGGTCTGAAGCGGACTACTATGGCTCATGGAAGCACAAGACTACATTTCCCCATAAGAGAGGCTACCAAGGATAAACAACTAGGTTGTTGGATCCCACACATACCAAGCATTTCAATCATACACACAATATGCTCGATATGTGTAAATACAACATGGCATCACAACATAACTCTACGAAGTCAAGTATTTATTCATTAGGCTCCGAGGAGCGAGATATTACAAACATGGGTCTCATGACCCAACATTCGTGAGCATACAAGTCAAAACACAAGCGGAAGCTTAACATGTCCGGAAAGGCTGCATATCTATAAATGGAAAAGGCTGAGAAGCCTGACTATCTACCAGATCCTGTCGAAGGCACAAGATCGTAGCTGAGGTAACAAGCTAAACGTCGAAGTCCACGCGGAACTACTAGCGAGACTGATGTCTCTCTACAAAACATAAAATGAGCAAACGTGAGTACAAATGTACTCAAGAAGACTTACATCGTAACTAACTACATATGCATCATTGTCAACAAAAGGGAGGGTGGGGTTTAACTGCGGCAAGCCAGCTTTGACTCTGTGGCTATCCCTGAACTATGACCGCAAGTAACTCTTTTGAGGTGGCGCTGCAGTCCACATATTCACCATATCAATACACCACTATGGGTCCGCTCCCGCCTTCCCTACGAGAACGCCATCCATAGCACTCACGCTATCTTGTGCATTTTAGAGTATCCACTTTCACTTGTCTATGAACCTGCATAGCAACCCGTAAGTCCTTTACCGCGGACACGGCTATTCGAATAGATCATATTAACCCTGCAGGGGTGTACTTCTTCACACACGCCTCGCCACTTACCGCCATGTACATCGCCATTTATCTCGGCAACCTTCAAGCGGAAGCCTGGCGAGGAGTCGGCCACGCACCGACTAACCACACAAGTCTCTAGTCCAGGTTTATCGCCTATTCGGGTTCCATCCGCAAGGAGATCCGCCGGTGTCGCTCACGGCCCCAAACGATGTGTGCAGGGTTCCCAAGCCCACCTCGACGGGTGGTTCTACGCTTGGTACACCGTGCCTCGGTGCCTAGTCTGACACAATGATGGGTGCAAGCTTGAGATTCAGATCTGGTTGGTGTCAGGACATTCCAGACTCATCATGTCTAGAAAGAGAAATGAAATTTTGCAACACAAATCGATTTAGATGACGCTATGTAGATTCTCGGGAATGAACCACGATAGCAAGCTCCAAAACATGAGCTGGTTCACACAAACCCGTGGACACGCTGTCCGTGACAAGCATGACCACGTAGTAGTCTTATAATAAAACACTACCGAAGTTCTTGTTGGGAACCATCATCGAGGATAACGGAATCTTGTGCATGATCTAGAATTAGCACAACACGCTCCTTTTCCTTGAGCAAATCAATCAGTGGCTTGGTGTGCTAGGGATACATATGGAATGAAGGTTGCGAGCCTGTCAAACCATAGCATACTTTGCACATGCATGACTGACTTGGGATGGTACCAGGGGGAACAAAAACAATCTTTCTCGAACTCACGGCGCAACTTGCACCAATGCACGTGAATCGTAGAAAGTCACTTCTTTCATCCAAAGATATTCTTCACGTAATGGGACATGAAGATAATGCTTATAAAAGTTTCCAAAACTAGGTTGATGTTCATCATGAGTCATGGGGGAGACAAAATGCTGCTGATGGGCTCAACAACAACTCATCGAAATTTCCATATCACTGGACTTCCGCCACCATGTGAACACGGTGATAGTATTGGTCAGACCAAAAGATGTAATGGTGTATGCTCGAGGGATCAACCACGAGTAAGACAGCATTACGAATATCGTTGGTTCTAACTTGATTTGACGATAGCCCACACTCAAATCAAGGTTTTGACAAGGCAATAGATCCAACAACTGATCACAGGGACCAATCGATGAAGATATCATCTTTCTTCAACACATACTACACAAGAATATCCCTTTGGAACGAACTAAGTTAGGCAAGCTTTTATCTTCCAACTCTCCAAGTTGTTGTTCAGCTTAACCAACTAGCTCAGGTATTCAAACACGCATTCTTGGAGAACGGGTGGTTTAGAAGAAAACCAACATGATCACGAGCTCAAATAACAGTCAGGAAACAACCCGGTAATACCTCCGAGAAGATATCCGGAATATTACGAACCACCGATATGTTACTAAGCTCGAGAACAATCTTGCTTTTCAGGGCAAGACGATATGATCAGTAGAGTGAGGGATTGACACAATCCTAACTCATTGATCGAAGAGTGCACCCGAAATAAGGACTAGGTAGCACGATCAATCTTAGGATGATAATTTATTAACCAATACGCTAAGAATGAGAATATTGTCCATTAACTACCAGGCAACGAGGTTGCTAGGAGTATTGATTTCACACATCACAACTCACTTGTCGGTATTCCGGTTGCAACAAGACGGAACCGAGGAATGAATAATGATGGCGAGAAGTATCACTGCATCAAGAGTTCATAGAATGGTGCAATTCTCATGACAATCCTGACATAAAGATGGTAACACTCCAAGGTAGAACAGAGCAAAGGATGGATTGGCATTTGATTTGCAGAGCACAACTACTTTGACCCAATCCTAGATAGGGATGAGGTACTGGAGTTTGTTTCTCCAAGTCATTCCGGAATAGAACGGCTTGACGGACCACAAGAGTAATAGGTATCGATGAACGAATGCACACATACTCTTGACTATCAATTGATAGACGAAGGTCAGAAGACAAACTAAAGGGTGACAACTCAGAGAATATAAGATTATTTGAGTTGTGGATGCATAGATTAGCATGTCGAGCAAAGCTCAACATTTCTTCCGGATAACCCATGCAGAAAGGTAGAATTGCCAGATTCACAACATAGGATAGGAAACTCATTGAGAGCACTCTTGCTGTGATCTTTCGGTTCAAGAGAACTTCTGCCAAAATGGTTCATGGTATTTGGAAGAAGGGAATACCACGGACCTCGAGGACTATCACAAAAGTTACTAATAACCTAAAGGAACTAGCAAACGCTATCAACACGAGGTAAGTAGAGTGAATCTTGGGTCAAGAACCCTGGAGTAGAATACCTACTACTAAATGGCATCACGGATGCTTTCGAGAATAATGGCTTAATCATCACACCGGGAAGACAAAAACATGGCCATATTACCGGTGATCCTCTAAGATGCCTAGGGTCATAACACTAGTTCCAACATATATGTCAACGCAAGGAGTACCTCAACAGACGATTAGTGTGCTTATCCTGACCAAAAGGACACCGTGAACAGGAAGGAAGAATTTGCAAATGCATCAGATAGTTTAGAAACCTGGGATGACTCGGACAGCATAACGGCTGTAAATGCTCAAAAGATTTGAGACATCATGCAAAATGGTGGCATAACCACTCAACAACATCATATCAAGGTTCCGAGATCAACAGTTAACAAACAGAAATAGTAGGAACTGAACTGAGGCTTGAAACCAACAATCTTAAAAGTCTATGGATTAGTAACACGTCATCCTGATAGATAGATGAGAAGCCTAGTTCTTAATCCCCGTAGAAGAGAAGAGTTTGACTCAGATCAGAAGGCCATAGGGTATAAGGAGTAAAAAGAGCCTTACGTTCCCTTCCACAATCAATTTCCTTACATAACTAAAGCATTTCTAGACACAACTTCGACCGGTTTGGCTTGGTAATCCCTACAGCAACAGCTCGATACCAAAGCTGTCAGGACCTCGACTCAATGCCACACCGATCTAGCATGTAACACCTCATATCACTTTGCGGCCTCACGCACGGTATTCCCACAGGTGTCGCCTTACCATGGCCAGGACCGTTTATGCCTTTTTGGCTCACGTATATGATAGTGTCGCTACCATCCATATGACAGAGAACCCGGCCGACATGACTAGTCGTGGAACCCAAAGTGGCACTAACCCATGGGGACAGGCATACATGAATCAACATCGAGCATGTCGGTCGATTACAGCGTGTGAATCCGGGCTGTAGCATCGGGCTAACAGGACTCGGATGTCACCGCGTGACATTTCCCGAAGGACGGAACCACGAGAACGGCGTGAATCACATGTCGGCCAGTCAAGTGGTCCGGAGCAGTAGTGCTGGGCTAGCAGGACTCGATGAACCGGCCTGTAGCGGACTACTATGGCTCATGGAAGCACAAGACTACCTTTCCCCATAAGAGAGGCTACCAAGGATAAACAACTAGGTTGTCGGATCCCACACATACCAACCATTTCAATCATACACACAATATGCTCGATATGTGTAAATACAACATGGCATCACAACATAACTCTATGACTCAAGTATTTATTCATTAGGCTCCGAGGAGCGAGATATTACAAACATGGGTCTCATGACCCAACATTCAGAGCATACAAGTCAAAACACAAGCAGAAGCTTAACATGTCTGAGTACAGACATCTATAAATGGAAAAAGTTGAGAAGCCTGACTATCTACCAGATCCTGCCGAGGGCACAAGATCGTAGCTGAGGTAACAAGCTAAACGACGAAGTCCACGCGGAACTACTAGTGAGACTGATGTCTCTCTGCAAAACAAAAAATGAGCAAACGTGAGTACAAATGTACTCAGCAAGACTTACATCAGAACTAACTACATATGCATCATTGTCAACAAAAGGGGAAGGTGGGGTTTAACTGCAGCAAGCCAGGTTTGACTCTTTGGCTATCCTGAACTATGACTGTAAGTAACTCTTTTGAGGTGGCGCACACGAGTCCACATATTCACCATATCAATACACCACTATGGGTCCGCTCCCGTCTTCCTACGAGAATGCCATCCATAGCACTCACGCTTATCTTGCGCATTTTAGAGTATCCACGTTCGCTTGTCTACAGGCAACCCAGAAGTCCTTTACCGCAGACACGGCTATTCGAATAGATCATACTAACCCTGCAGGGGTGTACTTCTTCACACACGCTCTCGCCACTTACCGCCATGTACATCGTCATGTATCTCGGCAACCTTCAAGCGGAAGCCTTTGGTGAGGGAGTCGGCCACGACCTGACTAACCACACAAGTCTCTAGTCCAGTTTATCGCCTATTCGGGTTCCATCCGCAAGGAGATCCGGCCGGGGTGTCGCTCACGGCCCCAAACGACGTGTGCAGGGTTCCTAAGCCCACCTCGACGGGTGGTTCTACGCTTGGTACACCTTGCCATGGTGACTAGTCTATCCACCTGCATCGGTGCCACTTGGTAGACTACTAACACTACCTACAAACACCAGAAACTAGTTGCAACTCCTGGACAGAGATCAGGTTGATTAATAAGTCGAGAGAGTCAATTAAGGATCCCAATGTGTGGTAGTAGCTGTTTCATGGATCACAAACACAGAACTCAGTTCCTGAGGACGGCTGCAATGAGACAACCCACCATGTACTCCTACATGGCCTCTCACCGCTACCTTTACCAAATCGTGTTCACACACTTAGCTCACAAGCAAGTAGGACATGTTCACACACCTCTGATTCATCCCCGATGAATCAGACCTGACTCAACTCTAAGCAGTAGCAGGCATGAGAAACAATCATGAATGAGTAGGCACAACAGGGCTCAAACAACTCCTACTCATGCTAGTGGGTTTCATCTATTTACTGTGGAATGACAGGTCATGCAGAGGATAAAGGGGTTCAGCTACCGCAGCAAGTAACAGATGAATCGTTGTTGTCCTAATGCAGGAAAAGAGAGCAGGAGCGAGAGAGTGGGATTGTATCAGAATGAACAAGGGGGTTTTGCTTGCCTGGCACTTCTGAAGATAATATAGTTCTTCATCGATGTCATCGAACTCATCGTCGGAACGTCGTCTACCGGGAGGGGACAAACACCGGCAACACAGAAGGAAACACCATCAATGCAATGCAAAATATGATGCATGATCATGACATGGCAATATGTTGTGGTTTGAGCTAATGCAACTAGCAGCAGGTTAAATGAAGTTGGTTTGAACACAAGATTCAAATTCAAACTCCATATGTGATTATTCAAATACCATTTAATTGATTTGACCTGATCAGCAGGTATAACTTGTTCTAACATGCATGAAAATGGTACAGATGGATAGATTGGATTTTTCTGATCATTTTTCATATATAATTGATCTCATTTGGAGTTACGGTTGAAATTCTATGAATTTTAGAAGTTTGAGCTATTTTGTGGAATTTCCTGAATAATAATAAATCCAGAAAATGAGTTATTGCGTCAGCATGACATCAGGGTGACGTCAGGGTCAACGGGACGGTCCAGGTCAAACCTGACAGTGGGTCCCGCGTGTCAGTGTAATTAGTTTAACTAAAATCAATTAGTACTAATCCTAATTAATTAACAGGGCCGGGCCCCACCTGTCATTGACCCAGGGGGAGTCAACCTGGGCCCACCCAGTCAACGTCAACGGTCAAACTCGCCGGCGTTTAGCCGCCGGCGAGGCCAGACGCGGCGGAGCGCGTCGGGATCCACCTACAGTGGCTCTTTTGCGGCAGCGAGGAGCAGCTACGGGAAGAGGGTGGAGTGGCGCATCCAACGGTGGCGGCGGCGGAGGCTGGGGTGGCCGGGAGCAGCGCCGGCGACGAGGTTTGCGGCGGCCGGAGCTCGGGTGCGAACGGGAATGGGGCTGCGGTGCACAACTGAGCGCGGCGAGGTGCTAAGAAGGCTCTACGCGATGCGGGGAGCGCGTTGGGCGCATGCCCGGGACCAAATGGTCACCGGAGCGTCACCGGCGACGAGTGCGGGCGGCGGCGTGTTCTCGGGTCCGGTGGCTAGCACGGCTAGAGCATGCAAATGAACGCGGGAGAGGGGGGAAAGATGGCGGGGAGGCACGGACGGGCGCTGTGAGCATCTCCGGGATCTCGGAGCCGAAGGTTGAAGACGACGGCGTAGGCGAGGAAGAAAAACCTCCCGGCCTGCTTGGCTTGGTGAAGACGACCAGGACGATGCGGCAGAGCTCGTGGTCATGGGCAGAGGGCGAGGGGGTGGCTGTGGGCACAGAGTTACAGCGGCGCGTCCATGGAGGCTTCGGCCATGGCGGGGGAATGGTGAGGGAAAGAGCACGGGAGGGAGAGATCGATCCGTACGGGTCTGGGGGGGTGGCGTGGCGCTACGGAAGGCTCAGAGCGCCTTGGGAAGCGCAGAGGTGGCCGTGCAGCGTCTTGGCGGGCGTCGGCCACGCGCTCCAATCCTTTTCCGGGCGTGAGCTGGAAGAAGACAAGGGAGAGAGATGGGCTGGGCCAGCAGTGTTGGGCCAACCACAAGGCTTGAGCCGTAAGTGGCTCGGTACTCACGTTTGGCCTATTCTGTTTTTGTTCTCTTATTGTTTCTGTTTTCTGTTTTTTTTATTTAATGTTTTGCCACTGTTTTGAATTCGAACCAATTCAAACAATGCCAAAAACTCCTCTGAATATATTTATTTTGCTAGATGGACTTTTCCAAAAGCTCATAAAATATTTCTGGGGTATTTGAAATTATATTCTAATTATATGAATATAATTCAAATTCAAATAGCTAATGATTTAAATTCAAAGTCCCAAAATTAAGTCCTTAAAAATGCTCAATATTTTTGGTTGGGACCAGAACCCTTGCCAAAATATCAAACATTTAAGAAGAGCATTTTGGGAACAATGAATGAGATTTTAGGGTTTTTGCCCTTCTTTTATTTAAGTTTTTGAGGCTTCCAAAGTTCCTCAGTTCAACTTAAATAGAATTTAAACATGATGCAACAAAATGCAGACACCAGGCAGTACCAGAAGCTAGGGATGTGACAAGCGCCATCTGCAATTATGCATATAACAGCGTGTAAGCTTCCACTTAGCGTTTGCAAATTAACACAAACATGTACAGAGTATTTGAACCATACCTTGCGCTTCGTCGATACGCTTGTTAATAAGGATCATGTCCTCGTCCAAATGCAATTTTCTCCTTGATTCGGAAACTTCGACTGGCGGCTGCCGCTAACAGTGAAGCCTGTTTTTTACCAAAAAAAGATAAGTATGTTATTTCCTGCAAATGTCTATAGATCCTCTGTTCCCCCGTCTCCATGGGCCGAACAAAGTCTCGGGGGCTACTATCTATATACAGGCATATTTTTTATATGGAAAGCGTCCAAAGACATTACATAGCATACCTCGAATCTTGTTAGTAGGTTGGTGAAGGGTTCGTTCAGCTCGCTTTTAGCAGACTGAATCTTCTTAACCACCGTACCCATCAAGGTACAATGTTCCTCCAAGACAGACGCACTTTGCAGCATGTCCATCGGAATGTTCGGCGCCTCCAAATTCGTAGAGGTCGCCGTAGGAGTAGGCGCTCCCCCTCCCTTCAAGGGGGGCGCTCATTCGGCTCCGGAGATATCGCCGGAGCGGTAATCAACTGGGGACCGAACAATCTAGGGCTCCCATCGGCAGTATCCATAGGGGTTTCACCCCCCATGCCCTCAGCAGCCGAGGTGTTACCCTCTAGCGCCGTCTCGGCAGTCCCCCGCACTTCTCCGCGGTGCGGAGAAATCCTTTGGGATGACACTTCGATGTCATCCGCCCTAGGCGGCGGGGAAGCTTGTGGAAGTGCTACCTCTTGAGCTTGCGTTGGATTTCCTTGAAGAGGAAAGGTGACGCAGCACAGTAGCGTAAGTATTTCCCTCAGTTTTTGAGAACCAAGGTATCAATCCAGTCAAAGACTACGTGCGAGTCCCTCATACCTACACAAAGCAAATAACTCCTCGCAACCAACGCGAATAGGGGTTGTCAATCCCTTCACAGTCACTTACGAGAGTGAGATCTGATAGAGATGATAGATAATATTTTTGGTATTTTTGGTATAAAGATGCAAAGTAAAATAAAAGGAAAAGTAAAAAAGCAAAGCAATAATAAAGCATAGGAAGATTAATATGATGAGAATAGACCCGGGGGCTAGATTTCACTAGTGGCTTCTCTCAAGAGCATAAGTATTTTACGGTGGGTGAACGAATTACTGTTGAGAAATTGATGTAATTGAGCATAGTTATGAGAATATCTAGGTATGATCATGTATATAGGCATCACGTTCGAGACAAGTAGACCGACTCTTGCCTGCATCTACTACTATTACTCCACTCATCGACCGCTATCCAGCATGCATCTAGAGTATTAAGTTCAAGAAAACATAGTAACGCCTTAAGCAAGATGACATGATGTAGATGGATAAATTCATGCAATATGATAAAAACCCCATCTTGTTATCCTCGATGGCAACAATACAATACGTGCCTTGCTGCCCCTACTGTCACCGGGAAAGGACACCGCAAGATTGAACCCAAAGCTAAGCACTTCTCCCATTGCAAGAAAAACCAATCTAGTAGGCCAAACCAAACTGATAATTCCAAGAGACTTGCAAAGATAACCAATCATACATAAAAGAATTCAGAGAAGATTCAAATATTGTTCATAGATAATCTTGATCATAAACCCACAATTCATCGGTCTCAACAAACACACCGCAAAAAGAAGATTACATCGAATAGATCTCCACGAGAGAGGGGGAGAACATTGTATTCAAATCCAAAAGGAGAGAAGAAGCCATCTAGCTACTAACTATGGACCCGAAGGTCTGAGGTAAACTACTCACACTTCATCGAACGGGCTATGATGATGTAGAAGCCCTCCATGGTGGATTCCCCTTCCGGCGGAGCTCCGGAACAGGCCCCAAGATCGGATCTCGTGGATACAGAATATTGCGGCGGTGGAATTAGGTTTTTGGCTCTGTATCTGATCGTTTGGGGGTACGTAGGTATATATAGGAGGAAGGAGTACGTCGGTGGAGCTTTGTGAGGCCCACGAGGGTGGGGGCGCGCCTGGGGGGTAGGGCGCGCCCCCCTACCTCGTGGCTTTCTTGACGTAGGGTCCAAGTCTCATGGATCATATTCGGTGAGAAAATCACGTTCCCGAAGGTTTCATTCCGTTTGGACTCAGTTTGATATTTTGTTTCTTCGAAAGACTGAGATAGGCAAAAAACAGCAATTAAAATTTGGGCCTCCGGTTAATAGGTTAGTCCCAAAAATAATATAAAAGTGGAAAATAAAGCCCAATATTGTCCAAAACAGTAGATAATATAGCATGGAGAAATCAAAAATTATAGATAATATAGCATGGTAAATGATAAAAAAGAATTTTTGATGCGGAGTGCTACTTGGCATAATTTCAATGTAATTCTTCTTAATTGTGGTATGAATATTCAGATCCGAAAGATTCAAGACAAAAGTTCATATTGACATAAAAATAATAATACTTCAAGCATACTAACAAAGCAATCACTCAAAATAACATGGCCAAAGAAAGTTATCCCTACAAAATCATATAGTCTGGCTATGCTCTATGTTCACCACACAAAGTATTTAAATCATGCACAACGCCGATGACAAGCCAAGCAATTGTTTCATACTTTTGACATTCTCAAAACTTTTTCAATCTTCACGCAATACATGAGCGTGAGCCATGGATATAGCACTATATGTGGAATAGAATGGTGGTTGTGAAGAAGACAAAAAGAGGGGAAGATAGTCTCACATCAACTAGGCGTATCAACAGGCTATGGAGATGCCCATTAATAGATATCAATGTGAATGAGTAGGGATTGCCATGTAACGGATGCACTAGAGCTATAACTATATGAAAGCTCAATAAAAGAAACTAAGTGGGTGTGCATCCAACTCGCTTGCTCATGAAGACCTAGGGCATTTTGAGGAAGCCCATCATTGGAATATACAAGCCAAGTTCTATAATGAAAAATTCCCACTAGTATATGAAAGTGACAAAATGAGAGACTCTCTATCATGAAGATCATGGTGCTACTTTGAAGCACAAGTGTGGTAAAAGGATAGTAACATTGTCCCTTCTCTCTTTTTCTCTCATTTTTTTATTTGGGCCTTTTCTCTTTTTTATGGCCTCTTTTTTTCGTACGTAGTATCATACCTACCTAATGTGGAATCATAGTCTCCATCATCCTTTCCTCACTTGGGACAATTCTCTAAAAATGATGATCATCACACTTTTATTTTTCTTACAACTCAACAATTACAACTCGATACTTAGAACAAAATATGACTCTATATGAATGCCTCCGGCAGTATCGGGATATGCAATGAATCAAGGGTGACATGTATGAAAGAATTATGAACGGTGGCTTTGCCACAAATATGATGTCAACTACATGATCATGCTAGCAATATGACAATGATGGAGCGTGTCATAATAAACGGAACGGTGGAAAGTTGCATGGCAATATATCTTGGAATGGATATGGAAATGCCATGATAGGTAGGTATGGTGGCTGTTTTGAGGAAGGTATATGGTGGGTGTATGATACCCGTGAAAAGTCACGGGGTATTAGAGAGGCTAGCAATAGTGGAAGGATGAGACCAGTGCGTATAATCCATGGACTCAACATTAGTCATAAAGAACTCATATACTTATTGCAAAAATCTACAAGTTTATCAAAGCAAAGTATTACACGCATGCTCCAAGGGGGATAGATTGGTAGGAAAAAACCATCGCTCATTCCTGACCGCCACTCATAAGGAAGACAATCAATAAATAAATCATGCTCTGACTTCATCACATAACGGTTCACCATACGTGCATGCTACGGGAATCACAAACTTTAACGCAAGTATTTCTCAAATACACAACTACTCAACTAGCATGACTCTAATATCACCATCTTCATATCTCATATCAATTATCAAGCATCAAACTTTTCTTAGTATTCAACGCACTCAAAAGAAAGTTTTACAAATCTTGAATACCAAGCATATTATTATTATTAAGCAAATTACCATGCTATTTAAGACTCTAAAAATAATCTAAGTGAAGCATGAGAGATCACTAGTTACTATAAAACAAATCAACCACCGTGCTCTAAAAGATATAAGTGAAGCACTAGAGCAAAACTATATAGCTCAAAAGATATAAGTGAAGCACATAGAGTATTCTAACAAATTTCAGTTCATGTATGGCTCTCTCAAAAGGTGTGTACAGCAAGGATGATTGTGGTAAACTAAAAAGCAAAGACTCAAATCATACAAGATGCTCCAAGCAAAATACATATCATGTGGTGAATAAAAATATAGCTCCAAGTAAAGTTACCGATCGAAGTAGACGAAAGAGGGGATGCCTTCCGGGGCATCCCCAAGCTTTGGATTTTTGGTGTCCTTAGATTATATTGGGGGTGCCATGGGCATCCCAAGCTTAGGTTCTTGCCACTCCTTGTTCCATAATCCATCAAAAGATTTCACCCAAAACTTGAAAACTTCACAACACAAAACTCAACAGAAATCTCGTGAGCTCCGTTAGCGAAAGAAAACAAAAGACCACTTCAAGGTACTGTAATGAACTCATTCTTTATTTATATTGGTGTTAAAACTACTGTATTCCAACTTCTCTATGGTTTATAAACTATTTTACTAGCCATAGATTCATCAAAATAAGCAAACAACACACGAAAAACAGAATCTGTAAAAAACAAAACAGTCTGTAGTAATCTGTAACTAACGCAAACTTATGGAACTCCAAAAATTCAGCCAAAATAGGAAGAACTAGGAAATTTGTTTATTGATCAGCAGAAATTGGAATCACTATTTTATTTTAACAATTCTTTTCGTGAACCGAAAGTTTCTGGGAATTACAGCAAGATCAAATAACTATCATCCAAGAAGATCCTATAGGTTTAACTTGGCACAAACACTAATTAAAACATAAAACCACATCTAAACAGTAGGTAGATGGATTATTTATTCCTAAACAGAAGCAAAAGCAAAAAAAAACTAAAAATAAAATTTGGTTGCCTCCCAACAAGCGCTATCGTTTTACGCCCCTAGCTAGGCATAAAAGCAAGGATAGATCTAGGTATTGACATCTTTGGTAGGCAATCCATAATTGGCTCTCATGATAGATTCAGATGGTAATTTTATTTTCTTCCTAGGGAATTGTTCCATGCATTTATTTAATGGAAATTGGAATCTAATATTCCCTTCCTTCATATCAATAATTGCACCCATCGTTCTAAGGAAAGGTCTACCGAGAATAATAGGACATGAAGGATTGCAATCTATATCAAGAACGCTAAAATCCATGGGCACATAATTCCTATTTGCAACAATAAGAACATCATTAATTCTTCCCATAGGTTTCTTAATAGTGGAATCCATAAAGGTGCAAGTTTAGAGAACAATCATCAAAATCGCGGAAATCCAGCAAATCACACAATGTTTTGGGAATAGTGGAAACACTAGCACCCAAATCACATAAAGCATAAAATTCATGATCCTCAATCTTAATTTTAATAGTTGGTTCTCACTCATCATAAAGTTTTCTAGGGATAGAAACTCCCAACTCAAGTTTTTCTTCATAAGATTGCATTAAGGCATCAACGATATGTTTGGTAAAGGCTTTATTTTGACTATAAGCATGAGGAGAATTTAGCACGGATTGCAACAAGGAAATACAATCAATTAAAAAGCAACTTTCATAATTAAATTCCTTGAAATCCAAAATAGTGGGTTTAGCAACATCTAGGGTTTTGCTTTCTTCAATCCCACTTTTATCAATTTTGGCATCATAATCTAAAAACTCCGAATTTTCGGAACGCCTTCTAGGTAAAGGTGGATCATATTCAGTCTCATCATTATCAAGATTCATATTGCAAAAAAAAGATTTAATAAGGGACACATCAATAACTTTTAGATCTTCATCTTTATTTTCATGGAAATCCGGTTTAGCGGCCATCTTATTGACTAAGGTAGCCTGCTTATCCGAAATTTCAGCAGTCAACTTCTCAAGATGAGCAATTTGGGATCTTATACCATCAAATTCTTTAGACATATCATCGAGCTCTTTATTCATATAACTCATAAAACTTTTTGTTCTTTAAGCTCGTTTACGAAGAAATTATTATGCTCAAATTGCAAAACCATAAAACTCCTGACGTTGCTTTCGATCCCTTCTAACCTTTTAAGGTGAAGATCACCAAATCTAGGTAGAGCCATTGTGACAAGCAAGCGATCCAACAAACGAGCAAACAAAAGCAAGCGAGATAAAAGGCAAATGGAAAAGAGAGGGCGAATAAAACGGCAAGGGTGAAGTGGGGGAGATGAAAACAAGAGGCAAATAGCAAATAATGTAATGCGATAGATAAGGGATTGTGATGGGTACTTGGTATGTTGAATTTTGCGTAGACTCCCCGACAACGGCGCCAGAAATTCTTCTTGCTACCTCTTGAGCTTGCGTTGGATTTCCTTGAAGAGGAAAGGTGATGCAGCACAGTAGCGTAAGTATTTCCCTCAGTTTTTTAGAACCAAGGTATCAATCCAGTAGGAGACTACAAATGAGTCCCTCGTACCTACACAAAGCAAATAACTCCTCGCAACCAACACGAATAGGCCAAACCAAACTGATAATTTGAAGAGACTTGCAAAGATAACCAATCATACATAAAAGAATTCAGAGAAGATTCAAATATTGTTCATAGATAGTCTTGATCATAAACCCACAATTCATCGGTCTCAACAAACACACCGCAAAAAGAAGATTACATCGAATAGATCTCCACGAGAGAGGGGAGAACATTGTATTGAGATGCAAAAAGAGAGAAGAAGCCATCTAGCTACTAACTATGGACCCGAAGGTCTGAGGTAAACTACTCACACTTCATCGGAGGGGCTATGGTGATGTAGAAGCCCTCCGTGGTGGACTCCTTCCCTTAGAGCTCCGGAGCAGGCCCCAAGATGGGATCTCGTGGATACAGAAAATTGCGACGGTGGAATTAGGTTTTTGGCTCCGTATCTGATCGTTTGGGGGTACATAGGTATATATAGGAGGAAGGAGTACGTCGGTGGAGCTGCGTGGGGCCCACAAGGGTGGGGGCGCGCCTGGGTGGGTAGGGCGTGCCCCCGTACCTCGTGCCCACCTCGTGGCTTTCTTGATGTACGGTCCAAGTCTCCTGGATCATATTCGGTGAGAAAATCACGTTCCCAAAGGTTTCATTCCGTTTGGACTCCGTTTTATATTCCGTTTCTTCTAAACACTGAAATAGGCCAAAAAACAGCAATTCTGGGCTGGGCCTCCGGTTAATAGGTTAGTCCCAAAAATAATATAAAAGTGGAAAATAAAGCCCAATATTGTCCAAAACAGTAGATAATATAGCATGGAGCAATCAAAAATTATAGATACGTGGGAGACGTATCAGGAAGCGTTTCGCTCTCCATCATCTCCGACGGCAAATCCCCTGACGAGGAGGATTGTTGAGGGAGTTTGCGGGCCGGACTGCAACACGTAATCTAATATTATTCCCATAATTCGAAAAGAACTGGATGTGTGTAGAGCATCCTTTGATACTTACGATTCGACAAGGGGCTTGACTATCGGGTGGTTGGTGCGACATATGCCAACGGGTGGATTATCATAGTGGGAGCCAATAAGACGTCGCCGGTGCCTGGAAGTGGGATGAAGCGAAGACATGCACGCCGGCGAATCTTATCCAGCTTCGGGGCTCTCCCTGGAGATAACACCCCTACTGCTCCTCTGCGGGGTCTCCGCATGATCACTGGATGAACAGGTGGCTACAAGAGGCTCCTTGAGCTGTTCGGTGAGAGGAAGAAGAAGGGCACGGCTAGCTCTCCTCCTCTCTCTATGTGGTGACTAAAACTCTAAGAGATCCACCCTTTGCATGGGTGCCCTGGGGGGTTTATATAGGCCTGCCCCCAGGGGTACAATGGTAATCCGGTGGGCGTGGGCCCTAGCCAGTCGGTGTCTACATCGCCCGGCTTCTCCGCCCACTTGCCGGGGCCCGCCGACTAGTGGGTCCCACCGGCTGCCGGCTTCTTGGTCGACAAGCTGGCCCCACTGTCGGGGGCCTTGTCGGGGGCCAGTTACTGTTGCCTCAATCTTGATGACGAGGGCTTTGTTGGGGTAAGCATGGCTACAGTGCCGCCGCCTTGGCGGCGATTACTGTAGCCTCACCTCGTCTTGTCTTCTTAATGAGGGCGCTCCCTTAGAGGGAGGGAGCTATCCGGCTACGGGGAGCCGGCCATATCTTGGGCCGACGGGGAGACAACTGTCGTGTAATACGGCGACATGGTCAACATGGCTGATCTTTGCTGCGCTGGACGGGGATGGCCGCCCGTCTGGCGCGACCGTATTACGCGTGCTCCGGGATGCGGGGGTGGCAGACTCTTCTGTAGCCACGCCCCATCTCATCACCGTTATGTGGGTGCAAATTCTGAGGGTGCGGCCTTGGCCGCCTGCTGGGAAGCCGGCCTCTTGGAGTCGGCCCCCTTGGAGTCGGCCGTCTCGTGGCCGACTCTTCGGAGTCGGCCTTCTGGTAGCCGGCTTCTTGGAAGCCGGCCCTCTCGTGGCCTTCATCCTGGAGGCCGTGGGGCCGGGCCGCCTCCTTACAGCCGGCCTGAGGGTCAGCCGGTTGGGGGAGGGCGGCCCCGCGTCTTGGGCGTTGGATGTCTTTGTTTGGCTCGTAATTTTTTCGGAAGCCCCCGGGGGAGCCGGCTAGGCTACCCGTGGTCATTTACTCCGACAAGAGTCCCGAAGCTGATTGGGCTTCGAGGTCGAGAAGGGACGACAAGCTCGATCAGCTTCCCATTACGAGGAGCCGGCAGATAGGAGCCCGGCTCGGAGCGGGTGCGCCGTCTTCGTGAAATTCCGCAGCTTAAGGCGAGAGCGCCACGGATCGTCTGTTGACCAGCAGCGCCACGTGGCCCAAAAGGCCTGTCACCTGTACGCGACCGGACGTCGTCGTAGGCTGGGGCCCACCGTACCTAGGCCTCGGCCCATGTGCGGATCCTCTGCGGCCCGACCGCACCGCACATTTTCCCGCGGCGGTTTCAGCATGCTTTTAGGGCGCAATAATCGCGGGACGTGAGGGGAGTGGGTGCAGTTAATCCCACGTTCCCCCATGCCTCGCCCCCTCGGCTCCGACGCACGAGTCTATAAGTAGGGGGAGGAGGGGGAGCGGCAGAGGCTTGCACGCTCGCCCTCGCTCCACTCTCTCCCCTACTTCCTTCTCCGTTCCTCCGTCGCCGTAGCGCGCTCACCGCCGCACCACTCCGCCACGGATCTTCTTGGATCGCCGCGGCTCCTCCGCAGCGCGGCTGTGCTCCTCGCCGCGGCGCTTCTCTCGTTTCATCTTGCTCCCATGGCACTGTCCAGCTCATGGGACGGCTCCAACGTTCACGAAGACCATATCGATTGGCTTCACAGGACGCGGCGATTACCGAGCGAGGACCTCGTGAAGACCCGCCTTGTCAGGACCCCGATTCCAAGTCACATCGATCTAGCCGGTAACACCTCATATCACTTTTGCGGCCTCACGCGGTATTCCCACAATTGTCGCCTTACCATGGCCGGGACCGTTTATGCCTTTTGGCTCACGTATATGATAGTGTTGCTAGCATCCATATGACAGAGAACCGGGCCGACATGGCTAGTCGTGAACCCAAAGCGGCACTAACCCATGGGGACAGGCATACATGAATCAACTTCGAGCATGTCGGTCGCCAGCGTGAATCCGGGCTGTAGCATCGGGCTAACAAGGCTTCGGGAACCCGGGTAGCAGGCTAAGGGCAGGACTCCGGATGTCACCGCTGCGTGACATTTCCCGGCGAAGACACAGGAACGGGCAGTGAAACACATGCCGCCAGTCAAGCGTCCGGCGGTAGTCTTTGGGCTAGCGGGACTCCGGTGAACTGGTCAGAAGCGGACTACTATGGCTCAAGGAAGCACTAGACTACATTTCCCCATAAGAGAGGCTGCCAAGGATAAACAACTAGATTGTTGGATCCCACACATATCAAGCATTTCAAACGTACACACAATATGCTCGATATGTGTAAATACAACATGGCATCACAACATAACTCTACGACTCAAGTATTTATTCATTAGGGCCCGAGGAGCGAGATATTACAAACATGGGTCTCATGACCCAACATTGAGCATACAAGTCAAACACATGCGGAAGCTTAACATGTCCGAATACGCATAACTATAAATGAAAAAAAGGCTGAGAAGCCTGACTATCTACCGAGATCTCCTGCCGAGGGCACAAGATCGTAGCTGAGGTATCAAGCTAAACGTCGAAGTCCACGCGGAACTACTAGCGAGACTGATGTCTCTCTGCAAAACATAAAATGAGCAAACGTGAGTACAAATGTACTCAGCAAGACTTACATCAGAACTAACTACATATGCATCATTGTCAACAAAAGGGGAAGGTGGAGTTTAACTGTAGCAAGCCAGCTTTGACTCTGTGGCTATCCTGAACTACGACTGCAAGTAACTCTTTTGAGGTGGCGCACACGAGTCCACATATTCACCATATCAATACACCACTATGGATCCGCTCCTGTCTCCCTACGAGAACGCCATCCATAGCACTCACGCTTATCTTGCGCATTTTAGGGGCTGTTTGGTTCTAGGCCTAGGAGTGCCACACTTTGCCATACAATGTTTGCCAAACTTGCCTAAGGTTAGTTCTTCAAAATGAGAGCCACAAGTTGGCAAGCCTAAAGGAATCTTGCCACGTTTTTTGTGTGTATGTGATGTGGGACCATAGTATGGCTTGCCTAAGATATGGCTTGAACCAAACACACACCTAAGTTGGTCAAACTTGCCTAACTTTAGATGTGGCAAGCTTTGGCAAACTTAGTCTCAAACCAAACAGCCCCTTAGAGTATCCACTTTCACTTGTCTATGAACTGTACAGGCAACCCAGAAGTCCTTTACCGCGGACACGGCTATTCGAATAGATGATGTTAACCCTGCAGGGGTGTACTTCTTGACACACTCTCTCGCCACTTACCACCATGTACACGTCGTGTATCTCGGCAACCTTCAAGCGGAAGCCTGGCGAGGGAGTCGGCCACGACCTGACTAACCACACAAGTCTCTAGTCCAGGTTTATCGCCTATTTGGGTTCCATCCGCGAGGAGATCCGGCCGGAGTGTCGCTCACGGCCCCAAACGATGAGAGCAGGGTTCCCGAGGCACCAAACGGGCGTCCCGGTACACCGTGCCTCGTGTCTCTACCGCAACATAGCCCACCTGGGCCAGCGCCACGACGGCCCCCAACACATATCCTACAAACACCGTAAACTAGTTGCAACTCCCCGGATGAGATCAAGTTGATTAATAAGTCGAGAGAGCTTGGAGTGCCCGGAGCCCAATGTGTGGTAGTAACTGTTTCATGGATCACAAACACGTAACTTCAGTTCACGAGGGGCCGGCTGCAATGAGACAACCCACCATGTACTCCTACATGGCCTCTCACCGCTACCTTTACCAAATCGTGTTCACACACTTAGCTCTCAACAAGAGGACATGTTCACACACCTCCGATTCATCCTCGATGAATCGGACCTGACTCAACTCTAAGCGATGGCAGGCATGACAAACAAGCATGAATGAGTAGGCACTGTGAGCTCAAACAACTCCTACTCATGCTAGTGGGTTTCATCTAATTCTGTGGAATGACAGTCATGCAGAGAATAAAGGGTTCAGCTACCGTAGAAAAGTAACAGATGAATCGTTGTTGTCCTAATGCAGTAAAAAGAGAGCAGGAGGCGAGAGAGTGGGATTGTATCGAAATGAGCAAGGGGGTTTTGCTTGCCTAGCACTGCTGAAAATATCATAGCTCTTCATCGGTGTCATCGAACTCATCGTCGGAACCACGTCTATCGAGAGGGGACAAACACCGGCAACTGAGAAAGAACACAATCAATGCAACGCCACAATATGATGCATGATCAGGACATGGCAATATGCTGTGATTTGAACTAATGCATCTAGCTATGATTTAAATGAAGTTGGTTTGAATACATGATTCAAATTCCAACTCCATATATGATTATTTAAATGCCCTTTATTTGTTTTGTCCAAAACAGAGGACAAACATTGTTCAAACATGCATGAAAATGATACAAATGGATAGGTTGCATTTTTTCTGATAATTTTTCATATTAAATCTTTTCATTTGGAGTTACGGTTGAATTTCTATGAATTTTAGAAGTTTGGGGTATTTTCTGAAATTTATAAATCATTTCTGATTTATTTTAATTCCAGAAAACTTTACTACGTCAGCATTAAGTCATGTCAAGGCGTCAATGGTCAAGAGACGGTCCGAGTCAAACCTCGACAGGTGTGGCCCAATTCGTCATTGACTCAAGACCAACCATGGTTTAGTTAAATCCTAACTAAAGTAATTAGAAGGGCTGGGGCCCACAGTCAGCGAGTCAGTGGGTTAGCTAAAATTTAATTAGCATCTAAACTAAATTAGCAGGGCCTCGGGCCCTCATGTTAATGCCCCAGGGGGTCAAACCCTGGTCAACTCGGTCAAACCTGCCGGCGACTAACCGCCGGCGAGGTCCGAGACGGCGGCGATGCGCGGAATCGCCGCACAGGCCACGGTTCGAGGCGCGGATGGCACAGTTGGAACCATGAGCCTCGTCCGCGTCGCCTGGTGCTAGTGGGGTCGTCGGAGACGACCTAGATCGACGGCGGTGTCCGCTTCCGCGGCGGCCGGAGTTCGGTGAAGATGGTCAGCTGCGGCTAGAGCAAGCGGGCGAGCAAAGAGAGCAGCGGGGCAGCAACTACGTGCGTGTGCGAGTGTGTTCGATAGGTCACTATGATTGAAAGGCCACCGGAGCATCACCGGCGATGAGCTCGGGCGGCGGCGGGTTTCTGTATCCGATGAATCGATGGCTACGACGAGCAATCGAGGCGGAGGAGAGGGGGGTTCGTCGCAGAATCTCACAGCGAGTCGGACGAGGTAGACGGCGTGCTCCGGGAGGTGGAGACGGAGACGAAACGGCGATGGCGATCTCGGCGGACTTGGAAGGAAGGCGAGGTCGGGGACGACGATACGGGGCTTCTGGCGTCGCGTGAGTCGGTGGAGAGGACGAGAGCATCGAGGCGGAGCTCCCTGGTAGGTCGTCTGAGCGCGAGGAGCATGGTGGCTCTTGGCTGACAGCAACGGCGTGGCGAGGAGCCCGCTCGGTGGAGCTCGACGGAGGGGAATAGAGGAGGATCGACTCGGGAGAGAGTGAGAGGGGCCGGGAGGGTGTCGACGCCGTCGTATGGCGTCAGAGGGAAAAGGGGCAGCCAGGCGGGGAGGAGGTGGTCAGGCGCGTCTTGGCCTTGCGCGGTGGCCACATGCCTCGCGTCCTTCCGCGCCGAGGTGGGAGGCAGTGGCGTGTTACGTGGGCTGGGCGAGTAAGTGGGCCACTGTGTGGGCTGCAGATGTAAACTCTCTCTCCCCGTGTCCTTTCTAGTTTTCTTTCTGTTGCTATTTTCTGTAATTTGTTTTGATTTAGTTTTAGAAACTAAATCATTTTTATAAATCCTGAAAATAATTTTGGGCATTAACTGAAATATTACAGAGGCCCTTAGCTATTTTCAGAATATGTTGGAGCATTTAAAATTATTTATAGAATTTAAGTGCCCCAATTCAAATACAATATGAGTTAATTCAAATACCAAAAATGTCGTGGAAAAATATTCATCATCTCTGGATATGGTTTTCACCTTTTTCCATTAATCATGAACATTTTTGCAAACCAATTTGGGTTCTTTGAAAATATTTTGAAGTTGAACCTATTTGCATTGTTTCAGTACTAGGGGTTTGATCAATCCCCATTTCAAATTTCATGAAATTTAAACATGATGCATGGATGCAATGCCACAAGTTACAAGCAAACTCTAGGGCTGTGACAACTCACCCCCACTAAACAAGAATCTCGTCCCGAGATTCAAGTCGTGAGGTAAGAAGACAGAGGGGCACAAGCTAACACAATCTTCACGATCCGGACGTCTTATCTCGAGGATGGTTATTTGATAACTCCAGTTGATCTTGACATCTTTGCTTTAGAGATCTTCATCGACACGATGAGGACGGAAAGAAGCTCTACTAGGATTGACCTTCTCGAAGATCGAGCTATACAAGATTAACTCATGGATTGGGACATAGAAACATTTATGGAGCTGAGAAGCAAAACATGCATCTGGAGGGGCGGAGGAAACAATTTGACGAGGGTTTCAGAATAGCGAGGAAGAATTGCCATGAATCCATAACGGGCACCTTAAAGGAGGTGACTCAGAGAATTATTCCTTAAGTGGCAAAAAGAATTACTTTTGATACAAAGATCATTGAAACTCTTTATACCAGCCTAAGGCAATCACAAACGATCGTGTGAACAAACTCGAAAGAATGGCATACTAATACCAGAATGGATGATGTGGACTACCTTGTTGAAGACAAAGCAATAGATGATTTTGCTTATCGTTGGAAATGGATGGGACCCATAGTAGGACCACTTTTGAAGATGATCCTAAACAAGAATTTACCGGGTGCAAGCTGGAAACAAAATGCAAATGTTGGGAATGATTACGGTAGCGGGAATAGCTCAACGAGAGTGATTCCACCGTTTGAATGGTTATAGCTTATCAGGGAAACCAAGAGCACAAGAATCACTAAGGAACAACTTATAGAATAAGCCGCACGAATTCCTCATGGAGAGAATGATCAGATTGCTTAATCCAGATACTACAATAATAGATCTTCCGGCTAGGTGTGTTGGCCAGAACATCAACCTTGTCGGGACCTACATCATAGATCTTGGAAAAGTTCCAACCATCATATCCGCTTGAGATTCAGATCTGGTTGGTAATAGGATGTTTCAGACAGCATGTCCGGAAAAGAAAGTTTGCAACGCAAACCGACGAGATAAAGTTGCGAGATTCTCAGGGAGTGAACTACGATAGCAAGCTCCAAAACATGAGTTGGTTCTGCTATAATATGTGAACGTGTTGTCCGAGACAAGCATGAACACATAGTAGTCTTATAATAAAACGCTACCGAGTTCAGAAGGGGAACCTTCATCGAGGATATCGAAGTCCTTGCATAAGTCTTACTCTTAAGAAGGAACTTCTTCTCCTTGAACAAATCAATCAGTGGCTTGGTGTGCTAGGAACACATATGGAATGGAGGTAATTAATCTACCAAACCACAGAATACTTCGCACATGCATGATTGACTTGGGATGATTCCGGAGGAAGCAAAAACAAGCTTTCTCAATTCACGTGACAACTTGCATCAAATGCACATGAATTAGAGGAAGTCACTTCTTTCATCCAAACGTAAGCTTCATGAACGGAACACGAAGGCATTGCTTACAAAGTTTTCAATGCTAGGTTGATGTTCAACATGAATCATGGGGGAGACAAAATGCTGCTGATGGGCGCAACAACAACTCATCGAAATTTCCATATCACTGGACTTCCACCATCATGTGAACACGGTGATAGCATTGGTCAGACCAAAAGATATAATGGTGTATGCCCGAGGGACAACCGCGAGTAAGTCAACATTACGAATCTTTGTTGGTTCTGATTTGATTTGATGATAGCCCATACTCAAATCAAAGTTTTGGCAAGACAACAGATCCAACAAGCGATCACGAGGACCAATTGGTGAAGGTATCATCTTTCTTCAACACACACACAAAAGGATATCCCTTAAAATGAACTAAGTCGGACAAGCTTTTATCTTCCAACTCTCCAAGTTGTTGTTTGGCTCAACCAACTAGCTCGGGGTATCCAACATGCATTCTTGAAGAAAGGGTGGTTCACAAGAAACCAACTTGATCACGAGCTCAACATAACGATCGAGGACAACACAGTAATACTTCCGAGAAGATAATCGGAAAATCACGAACCACCGATATGTTACTAAGCTCGAGAACAACCTTGCTTCTCAGGGCAAGATGATATGATCAAAAAAGTGAGGGATTGGCACAATCCTAACTCATTAATCGAAGAGTGCACCGGAAAAAGGACTAGGTAGCACGGTCAGTCTTAGGATGGTGATTTAATAACCAACACGCTAAGAATGAGAATATTGTCCATTAACTACCAAGCAAGGGGGTTGCTAGGCGTATTGATTTCACACACCATGGTTCACTTGTCGGCGTTCCGGTTACAATAAAACGAAACCGAGGAATGAATAATGATGGCGAGAAGTATCACTGTATCAAGAGTTCATAGGATGGTGTGCAATTCCCATGATATTCTTAATATAAAGATAATAATACTCCAAGGTAGAGCAGAGCAAAAGCTGGATTTGCAATTTGATCTGCGGAGCACAACTTCTTTGACCCAATCCTGGATATGGGTCAGGTTCTGGAGTTTGTTTCTCCTAGTCATTCCAGAATAGAATGGCTTGACGGACCACAAGAGTAATAGGCATCGATAAGCGAATGCACGCATACCCTTGACTATCAATTGATAGGCGGGGTCAGAATACAACTAAGGAGGAACAACTCGAGGGACATATAACTTTCTGAGTTGTGGATGCATAGGTTAGTATGTCGAATCAAGTTCAACACGTTTCTTCTGGATAACCTATGCAGAAAAGTAGAACTGGCAGAATTGCAATATAGAATGGAGTACTCCTCAAGAGCAACCTGGTTGTGATCTTTTGATCCAACAAACATCTGCCGTAAGTGGTTCATAGTATTTGGAAGAAGGGAATACCACGGACCTCGAGGACTATCGCAAGGTTACTAGTAACCTAAAGGAACTAGCAAACACTATCCACAGGTGGTAAGTAGGGTGAATCTCGGGTTCAAAACCCAGAAGTGGAATACCTACATACTAAATGGCATCACGGGATGCTTTCGAGAATGATGGCCAGAATCATCACACCGGGAACACAAAACATGGCTAGATTACTAGGTGACTCCCTAAAACACCTAGGTTCATAATAATAGCTCCAACATATATGTCAAGGCAATGGAGTACCTCAACAGACCGATTAGTGTGCTAAATCTGGCCCAAAGGAACAACGGGGTGGGAAGAAGGGATTTGCAAATGCATCAGACTAATTAGAAACCTAGGATGACTCGGACAGCTTAACGGTTGTAAATGCTCAAAATGATTTGAGACATCCTGCAAAAATGGTGGCATAACCACTCAGAAGCACAAAATCAAGGTTCCGAGACCAACTATGAACACACGGAAGTAGTAGAAACTGAACTGGGATTAAAACCAACAATCTTAAAGGTCTATGGATTAGTAACACGTCATCCTGATAGATAGATGAGAAGGCCTAGTTCTTAATCCCGGTAGCAAAGGAAGAGGATGACTCGGATCAGAAGGCCATGAGGTATAAGGAGTAAAAAGAGCCTTACATTCCCTTCCACAATCAATTCCCTTACATAACTAAAGCATTTCTAGACACAACTTCGACCAGTTTGGCTTGGTAATCCCTCTGATGATCGGGGCTCGATACCAAAACTGTCAGACCCCGATTCCAAGTCACATCGATCTAGCCGGTAACACCTCATATCACTTTGCGGCCTCATGCACGGTATTCCCACGGGTGTCGCCTTACCATGGCCCGGGACCGTTTAGCGCTTTTGGCTCACGTATATGATAGTGTTGCTAGCATCCATATGACAGAGAACCCGGCCGACATGGCTAGTCGTGAACCCAAAAGCGGCACTAACCCATGGGGACAGGCATACATGAATCAACTTGAGCATGTCGGTCGGCAGCGTGTGAATCCGGGCTGTAGCACCTTTGGGCTAACAGACTCTGGGAACCCGGGCTGTAGCAGGCTAAGCGAGACTCGGATGTCACCACAGCGTGACATTTCCCCGAAGAGACGTAACCACGAGCGAAGTGAAACACATGCCGACGGTCAAAGCGTCATGAGCAGTAGTGTTGGGCTAAGCGGGACTCGGTGAACCGTGCTGTAGCGGACTACTATGGCTCAATGAAGCACTAGACTACATTTCCCCATAAGAGAGGCTGCCAAGGATAAACAACTAGATTGTCGGATCCCACACATACCAAGCATTTCAAACATACACACAATATGCTCGATATGTGTAAATACAACATGGCATCACAACATAACTCTCTACGACTCAAGTATTTATTCATTAGGCTCCGAGGAGCGAGATATTACAAACATGGGTCTCATGACCCAACATTCGTGAGCATACAAGTCAAACACATGCGGAAGCTTAACATGTCCGATGGACGCATAACTATAAATGAAAAAAGGCCGAGAAGCGACTATCTACCAGATCTGCCGAAAGGGGCACAAGATCGTAGCTGAGGTATCAAGCTAAACGTCGAAGTCCACGCGGAACTACTAGCGAGACTGATGTCTCTCTCCAAAACATAAAATGAGCAAACGTGAGTACAAATGTACTCAGCAAGACTTACATCAAAACTAACTACATATGCATCATTGTCAACAAAAGGGGAAGGTGGAGTTTAATTGTAGCAAGCCAGCTTTTGACTCTGTGGCTATCCCGAATCATTTAATCGCAAGTAACTCTTTTGAGGTGGCGCTACGAGTCCACATATTCACCATATCAATACACCACTATGGATCCGCTCCGTCTCCCTCACGAGAACGCCATCCATAGCACTCCACGCTATCTTGGCGATTTTAGAGTATCCACTTTCACTTGTCTATGAACTGTACAGGCAACCCAGAAGTCCTTTACCGCGGACACGGCTATTCGAATAGATGATGTTAACCCTGCAGGGGTGTACTTCTTGACACACGCTCTCGCTGATGGGGAACGTTGCAGAAAATTAAAATTTTCCTACGGTTTCACCAAGATCTATCTATGAGTTCATCTAAGCAACGAGTCAAGAGAGAGAGTTTGCATCTACATACCACTTGTAGATCGAGTACGGAAGCGTTCGAGGGAGTGGTGATGATGAAGACGTTCCCAACGTCATTCCGATCACCGATGACCAAGTGCTGAAAGGACAGCACCTCCGCGTTCAACACACGTCACGGGGACTGACGGCGTCTCCTTCTGTCTTGATCCAGCAAGGATGAAGGAGAGGTTGAGGAAGACAACTCCAATGGCAGCATGACGGCGTGGTGCAATTGGTGCAGAGGTTCTCCGACAGGGCTTCGCCAAGCTCTCACGGAGAAAGAGAGGAGTTGGGGAGGGGAGGGGCTGCGCCTTCAAATTGTGTGTTGCAGCCTCCCTCACCCCTCTATATATAGGAGAGAGGGGCAGGGGGCCGCCCTCTAGGGAAAACCCTAGGGGGCGGCCAAGGAGGAGGAGGAAAAAGGTGGCTTGCCCCCCAAGCTGGGGGCACCCCTTGCCCTTTAGGGTTTCCTCCCCAAGCCCTAGCCAAGCATGGGCCTAGGTGGGGAGGTGCGCCCAGCCCACCAGGCTGTCTCCCTCTCCCACTTAGCCCATGTGGCCCCGGGAGGGGTGGCCCCTCTCCGTGGTCCTCCGGAAACCTCCCGGTGGCCCCAGTACTTCACCTAAGCATGCCTCAAAACTTTCGAGTCCGTTTAACCACTTTCCATATATAAATCTTTACCTCGGACCATTCCGGAACTCCTCGTGACGTCCGGGATCTCATCCGGACTCCGAACAACATTCGGTAATCACATACTTGTCTTCCTAATAACCCTAGCGTCACCGAACCTTAAGTGTGTAGACCCTACGGGTTCGGGAGACATGCGCACATGACCGAGACGACTCAGGTCAATAACCAACAGCGGGATCTGGATACCCATGTTGGCTCCCACATGCTCCTCGATGTTGTCATCGGATGAACCACGATGTCAAGGGTTCATGCAACCCGTATTCTATTCCCTTTGTCAGACGGTATGTTACTTGCCCGAGACTTCGATCGTCGGTATCCCAATACCTCGTTCGGCCTTCTGCACGGCAAGTCACTTTACTGCATCAGTAATGCATGATCCCATGACCGACACTTGGTCACTTTGAGCTCATTATGATGATGCACTACCGAGTGGGCCCAAGTGATACCTCTCCGTGTACGGAGTGACAAATCCAGTCTCCATCCGTGTCAACCGCAACAGATACTTTCGGAGGTACCTGTAATGCACCTTTATAGTCACCCGATTCACGCCAGGACGTTTGTACACCCAAAGCACTCCTACGGTATCCGGGAGTTACACGATCTCATGGTCTAAGGAAGAGATACTTGACATTGGAAAAGCTCTAGCAAAACGAACTACACGATCTTGTGCTATGCTTAGGATTGGGTCTTGTCCATCACGTCATTCTCCTAATGATGTGATCCCGTTGTCAATGACATCTGATGTCCATAGTCTGGAAACCATGACTATCTGTTGACCAACGAGCTAGTCAACTAGAGGCTCACTAGGACATATTGTGGTCTATGTATTCACACGTGTATTACGATTTCCGGATAATACAATTATAGCATGAATAAAGACAATTATCATGAACAAGGAAATATAATAATAATACTTTTATTATTGCCTCTAGGGCATATTTCCAACAGTCTCCCACTTGCACTAGAGTCAATAATCTAGTTACATTGTGATGAATCGAACACCCATAGAGTTACGGTGTTGATCATGTTTTGCCCATGAGAGAGAAAGTTTAGTCAACGGATCTGCGACATTCGTGATCCGTATGCACTTTACAAATTTCTATGTCTCCATCTTGAACATTTTCACGGGATGGAGTTGAAGCGACGCTTGATGTGCTCGGGTCTTCTTGTGAAACCTGGGCTCCTTGGCAAGGGCAATAGCTCCGGTGTTGTCACGGAAGAGTTTGATCGGCCCCGACGCATTGGGTATGACTCCTAGGTCGGTGATGAACTCCTTCACCCAAATTGCTTCATGCGCTGCCTCCGAGGCTGCCATGTACTCCGCTTCACATGTAGATCCCGCCACGACTGCGCTTGCAGCTGCACCGACTAACTGCTCCACCATTCAACATAAACACGTATCCGGTTTGTGACTTTGAGTCATCAGATCACGTGTCGAAGCTAGCGTCGACGTAACCCTTCTGACGAGCTCTTCGTCACCTCCATAAACGAGAAACATGTCCTTTGTCCTTTTCAGGTACTTTAGGATATTCTTGACCGCTGTCCGGTGTTCCTTGCCGGGATTACTTTGGTACCTTCCTACCAAACTTACGGCAAGGTTTACATCAGGTCTGGTACACAGCATGGCATACATAATAGATCCTATGGCTGAAGCATAGGGGATGACACTCATCTCTTCTTTATCTTTTGCCGTGGTCGGGCATTGAGCTGAGCTCAATCTCACACCTTGCAACATGTGCAAGAACCCTTTCTTGGACTGATCCATTTTGAACTTCTTCAAAATCTTATCAAGGTATGTGCTTTGTGAAAGACCTATGAGGCGCCTTGATCTATCTCTATAGATCTTGATGCCTAATATATAAGCAGCTTCTCCAAGGTCCTTCATTGAAAAACTTTTATTCAAGTAGGCCTTAATGCTGTCCAAGAGTTCTATATCATTTCCCATCAAAAGTATGTCATCTACATATAATATGAGAAATGCTACAGAGCTCCCACTCACTTTCTTGTAAACGCAGGCTTCTCCATAAGTCTGCATAAACCCAAACGCTTTGATCATCTCATCAAAGCGAATGTTCCAACTCCGAGATGCTTGCACCAGCCCATAAATTGAGCGCTGAGCTTGCATACTTTGTCGACATTCTTATGATCGACATAACCTTCAGGCTGCTTCATATTCAGCTCTTCCTTAATATATCCGTTAAGGAAAGCTGTTTTGACTTCCATATGACATATCTCATAATCATAGTATGCGGCAATTGATATCATGATTCGGACGGACTTAAGCTTACGCTCTGGTGAGAAAGTCTCATCGTAGTCAATCCCTTGAACTTGCCGATAACCCTTAGCGACAAGTCGAGCTTTATAGATGGTGACATTACCATCCGCGTCCGTCTTCCTCTTAAAGATCCATTTATTTTCTATCGCTCGCCGATCATCGGGCAAGTCTGTCAAAGTCCATACTTTGTTTTCATACATGGATCCTATCTCGGATTTCATGGCTTGAGCCATTTATTGGAATCAAGACCCGCGATCGCTTCTTCATAGTTCGAAGGTTCATCGTTGTCTAACAACATGACTTCCAGGACAGGTTGCCGTACCACTGCAGTGCGGAACGTGTCCCTAGTGGACCTCTGAAGTTCAAGAGCAACTTGATCCGAAGTACCTTGATCATCATCATTAATTTCCTCTTGAGTTGGTGTGGGCATCACAGAACATTTTCTGAGCTGCACCACTATCCTGCTCAAGAGGTAGTACTTCATCGAGTTCTACTTTCCTCCCACTTACTCCTTTCGAGAGAAACTCTTTTTCCGTAAAGGTTCCGTTCTTGGCAACAAAGATCTTGCCTTCGGATCTAAGGTAGAAGGTATACCCAAGGGTTTCCTTAGGGTATCCTATGAAGACGCATTTTTCCGACTTGGGTTCGAGCTTTCCAGGTTGAAGTTTCTTGACATAAGCATCGCATCCCCAAACTTTTAGAAACGACAGCTTAGGTTTCTTCCCAAACCATAATTCATACGGTGTCGTCTCAACGGATTTAGACGGTGCCCTATTTAAAGTGAATGTATCTCTAGAGCGTATCCCCAAAAAGATAGCGGTAAATCGGTAAGAGACATCATAGATCGCACCATATCCAATAGAGTGCGACACGACGTTCGGACACACCGTTACGCTGAGGTGTTCCAGCGGCGTGAGTTGTGAAACTATTCCACATTTTCTTAAGTGTGTGCCAAATTAAATGACTTAAATATTCTCCTCCACGATCCGATCGTAAGAATTTTATCTTTCGGTCACGTTGATTCTCTACCTCATTCTGAAATTCCTTGAACTTTTCAAAGGTCTCAGACTTGTGTTTCATCAAGTAGACATACCCATATCTACTCAAGTCATCTGTGAGAGTGAGAACATAACGATATCCTCCGCGAGCCTCAACACTCATTGGACCGCACACATCGGATTTCCAATAAGTTGGTTGCTCGCTCCATTGTTCCTGAGAACGGAGTCTTGGTCATCTTGCCCATGAGGCATGGTTCGCATGTGTCAAATGATTCATAATCCAGAGACTCCGTAAGTCCATCAAGATGGAGCTTCTTCATGCGCTTGACACCAATGTGACCAAAGGCGGCGATGCCACAAATATGTGGGACTATCGTTATCAACTTTACATCTTTTGGTATTCACACTATGAACATGTGTAATATTACGTTCGAGATTCATTAAGAATAAACCATTGACTATCGGAGCATGACCATAAAACATTTCTCTCATATAAATAGAACAACATTTATTCTCGGATTTAAATGAGTAGCCATCTCGTATTAAACGAGATCCAGATACAATGTTCATGCTCAAACTTGGCACCAAATAGCAATTATTAAGGTTTATAACTAATCCCGTAGGTAAATGTAGAGGTAGCGTGCCGACGGCGATCACATCGACTGGAACCATTCCCGACGCCAAGATCGCGCCGTCACCTCGCCCTTCGCCAGCCTCCGCTTATTCCGCAGCTCATTGTAGAGTTACAAATATGAGAAAAGGCACCGGTATCAAATACCCAGGAGTTACTAATAGTATTGGTAAGGTACACATCTATTACATGTATATAAAATATACCTTTTGTGTTGACGGCCTTCTTGTCCGCTAAGTATTTGTGGCAGTTCCGCTTCGGTGGCTCCTTCCCTTGCAATAAAAGCACTCGATCTCGTGCTTGGGTCCATTCTTTACTTCTTCTTCCGGCAACTTGCTTACGCGCGCGCAACCTCTTTGCCGTCCTTCTTGAAGTTCTTCTTGCCCTTGCCCTTCTTGAACTTAGTGGTCTTATTAACCATCAACACTTGATGTTCTTTCTTGATTTCAACCTCTGCGACTTGAGCATTGAGAATACTTGGGAATGGTCTTCACCATCCCACGCATATTGTAGTTCATCACAAAGCTCTTGTAGCTTGGTGGGAGCGATCAAGGATTCTGTCAATGACCGCCTCGTCAGGAGGTTTATGTCCAGGTGGGACAGGCGGTTGTGCAACCCAGACATTTTGAGTATGTGTTCACTGACAGAACTGTTTTCCTCCATCTTACAACTATAGAACTTGCCGGAGACTTCATATCTCTGGACCCGGGCATGAGCTTGGAAAACTAGTTTCAGCTCCTCGAACATCTCATATGCTCCGTGTTGCTGAAAACGCTTTTGGAGCCCCGGTTTTAAGCTGTAAAGCATGCCGCACTGAACGAGGGAGTAATCATCAGCACGAGACTGCCAAGCGTTCATAACGTCTTGGTTCTCTGGGATGGGTGCTTCACCTAGCGGTGCTTCTAGGACATATTGTTTCTTGGCAGCTATGAGGATAATCCTCAAGTTCCGGACCCAGTCCGCATAGTTGCTGCCATCATCTTTCAGCTTGGTTTTCTCTAGGAATGCGTTGAAGTTCATGGTGACATGAGCGTTGGCCATTTGATCTACAAGACATATTATGCAAAAGTTTTAGACTAAGTTCATGATAATAAAGTTCATCTAATCAAATTAAAATGAACTCCCACTCAGATTAGACATCCCTCTAGTCATCTAAGTGTTTACACAATCCGAGTCGACTAGGCGTGTGTCCGATCATCACGTGAGACGGACTAGTCATCGTCGATGAACATTCTCATGTTGATCGTATCTTCCATACGACTCGTGTTCGACCTTTCGGTCTCCGTGTTCCGAGGCCATGTCCGTACATGCTAGGCTCGTCAAGTTAACCCTAAGTGTTTCTGCGTGTGTAAATCATCTTACACCCGTTGTATGTGAACGTAAGAATCCATCACAACCCGATCATCACGTGGTGCTTAGAAGCGACGAACTGTAACAGCGGTGCGATTAGGGAGAACACTTCTTGAAATTGTTCTAAGGGATCATCTTATTTACTACCGTCGTCCTAAGTAAACAAGATGCATAAACATCATAAACATCACATGCAATTATAAAGTAGTGACATGATATGGCCAATATCATATAGCTCCTTTGATCTTCATCTTGAGGCTCCATGATCATCCTGTCACGGGCATGACACCATGATCTCCATCATCATGATCTCCATCATCGTGTCTTCATGAAGTTGTCACGCCAACGACTACTTCTACTTCTATGGCTAACGTGTTTAGCAATAAAGTAAAGTAAGTTACATGGCGTTCTTCAATGACACGCAGGTCATAAAAAATAAAGACAACTCCTATGGCTCCTGCCGGTTGTCATACTCATCGACATGCAAGTCGTGATTCCTATTACAAGAACATGATCTCATACATCACATATATCATTCATCATTCATCACAACTTTGGCCATATCACGTCACAAGACAATTGCTGCAAAAACAAGTTAGACGTCCTCTAATTGTTGTTGCATCTTTTACGTGGCTGCAATTGGGTTCTAGCAAGAACGTTTTCTTACCTACGAATAACCACAACGTGATCTTGTCAACTTCTATTTACCCTTCATACGGACCCGTTTCATCGAATACGCTCCAACTAAAGTGGGAGAGACAGACACCCGCCAGCCACCTTATGCAACTAGTGCATGTTAGTCGGTGGAACCGGTCTCACGTAAGCGTACGTGTAAGGTTGGTCCGGGCCGCTTCATCCCACAATACCTAGCTCATGATGCCACTGATGGGGAACGTTGCAGAAAATTAAAATTTTCCTACGGTTTCACCAAGATCTATCTATGAGTTCATCTAAGAAACGAGTCAAGAGAGAGAGTTTGCATCTACATACCACTTGTAGATCGAAAATGCAGGCGTTCGAGGGAGTGGTGATGATGAAGGCGTTCCCAACGTGATTCCGATCACCCGATGACCAAGTGCTGAAAGGACAGCACCTCCGCGTTCAACACACGTGCAGGGATTTACGGCGTCTCCTCCGTCTTGATCCAGCAAGGATGAAGGAGAGGTTGAGGAAGACAACTCCAATGGCAGCACGACGGCGTGGTGCAATTGGTGCAGAGGTTCTCCGGACAGGCTTCGCCAAGCTCACACGGAGAAAGAGAGGAGTTGGGGAGGGAGGGCTGCGCCTACAAATTGTGTGTTGCAGCCCTCCCCTCACCCCTCTATATATAGGAGAGAGGGGGCAAGGGGGCCGGCCCTCTAGGGAAAACCCTAGGGGGGGGCGGCGGCCAAGGGAGGAGGAAAAAAAGGTGGCTTGCCCCCAAGCTAGGGGGGCGCCCCCCTTTGCCCTTTAGGGTTTCCCCTCCCCAAGCCCTAGCCGCATGGGCCTAGGTGGGGAGGTGCGCCCAGCCCACCAGGGGCTGGCTCCCTCTCCCACTTAGCCCCAGTGGCCCCGGAGGTGGCCCCTCCGTGGACCTCCGAAACCTCCCGGTGGCCCGGTACTTACCGGCATGCCCCAAAACTTTCCGAGTCCGCTTAACCACTTTCCATATATAAATCTTTACCTCCGGACCATTCCGGAACTCCTCGTGGCGTCCGGGATCTCATCCGGACTCCGAACAACATTCGGTAATCACATACTTGTCTTCCTAATAACCCTAAGCGTCACCGAACCTTAAGTGTGTAGACCTCACGGGTTCGGGAGACATGCGACATGACCGAGGCGACCTCAGGTCAATAACCAACAGCGGGATCTGGATACCCATGTTGGCTCCTACATGCTCCTCGATGTTGTCATCGGATGAACCCACGATGTCAAGGGTTCATGCAACCCCGTATTCTATTCCCTTTGTCGAGACGGTATGTTACTTGCCCGAGACTCGATCGTCGGTATCCCAATACCTCGTTCAGTCTCGTTACCGCAAGTCACTTTACTCGCACCGTAATGCATGATCCGTGACCGGACACTTGGTCACTTTGAGCTCATTATGATGATGCACTACCGAGTGGGCCCGGTGATACCTCTCCGTGTACTGAGTGACAAATCAGTCTCCATCCGTGTCAACCCAACAGATACTTTCGGAGGTACGTAATGCACCTTTATAGTCACCCGATTACGTTGTGACGCTTGGTACACCCAAAGCACTCCTACGGTATCCGGGAGTTACACGATCTCATGGTCTAAGGAAGAGATACTTGACATTGGAAAAGCTCTAGCAAAAGCGAACTACACGATCTTGTGCTATGCTTAGGATCGGTCTTGTCCATCACGTCATTCTCCTAATGATGTGATCCCGTTATCAATGACATCCGATGTCCATAGTCGAAACCATGACTATCCGTTGACCAACGAGCTAGTCAACTAGAGGCTCACTAGGGACGTATTGTAGTCTATGTATTCACACGTGTATTACGATTTCCGGATAATACAGTTATAGCATGAATAAAACACAATTATCATGAACCAGGAAATGTAATAATAATGCTTTTATTATTGCCTCTAGGGCATATTTCCAACACTCGCCACTTACCACCATGTACACGTCGTGTATCTCGGCAACCTTCAAGCGGAAGCCTGGCGAGGGAGTCGGCCACGACCTGACTAACCACACAAGTCTCTAGTCCAGGTTTATCGCCTATTCGGGTTCCATCCGCAAGGAGATCCGGCCGGAGTGTCGCTCACGGCCCCAAACGATGAGATCAGGGTTCTCGAGGCACCAAACGGGCGTCCCGGTACACCGTGCCTCGTGTCTCTACCGCAACATAGCCCACCCCTGGGGCCAGTGCTACGCACGGCCCCCAACACATATCCTACAAACACCAGAAACTAGTTGCAACTCCTGGGCCGACGGAGATCAAGTTGATTAATAAGTCGAGTGAGCTTGGAGTGCCCGAGCCCAATGTGTGGTAGTAACTGCATTTCATGGATCACAAACACGTAACTCGGTTCCTGAGGACGGCTGCAATGAGACAACCCACCATGTACTCCTACATGGCCTCTCACCGCTACCTTTACCAAATCGTGTTCACACACTTAGCTCTCAATAGTAGGACAAGTTCACACACCTCTGATTCATCCTCGATGAATCGCACCCTAACTCAACTCTAAGCAAGAGTGTAGCAGGCATGACAAACAAGCATGAATGAGTAGGCACAACAGGGCTCAAACAACTCCTACTCATGCTAGTGGGTTTCATCTAATTACGTGGAATAACAACAGGTCATGCAGAGGATAAAGGGGTTCAGCTACATGCAGCAAGAAATGCAATGTATGAATCGTTGTTGTCCTAATGCAGTAAAAGAGTGCAGAGTGAGAGAGTGGATTGTATCGGAATGAACAAGGGGTTTTGCTTGCACGGCACTCTTCGTGAAGATATTATAGCTCCTCATCGGTGTCATCGAACTCAACGTCGGAACCACGTCTATCGAGAGGGACAAACACCGGCAATCGAGAAAGAAAACAATCAATGCAATGCCACAATATGATGCATGATCATGACATTGCAATATGCTGTGATTTGAACTAATGCATCTAGTTATGATTTAAATGAAGTTGGTTTGAATACATGATTCAAATTCCAACTCCATATATGATTATTTAAATGCCCTTTATTTTTTTTGTCCAAAACAGAGGGCAAACATTGTTCAAACATGCATTAAAATGATACAGATGGATAGGTTGCATTTTTCTGATAATTTTTCAGATATAAATCTTTTCATTTGAGATTCACGGTTGAAATTCTATGAATTTTAGAAGTTTGGGGTATTTTCTGAAATTTATAAATCATTTCTGATTTATTTTAATTCCGTAAAACTTCTCTGCGTCGGCATTAAGTCATGTCATGGCGTCAGTGGTCACAGGACCGTCGAGTCAAACCCGACAGGTGTGGCCCAATTCTGTCATTGACTCATTACCAACTGTGGTTTAGTTAAATCCTAACTAAAGTAATTAGAAGGGTGGGGCCTGATCCGCGAAGTCGATGGGTTAGCTAAAATTTAATTAGCATCTAAACTAAATTAGCAGGCCTCGGGCCCTCATGTTAATGCCCCAAGGGGTCAAACCCTGGTCAACTTGGTCAAACCTGCCGCGACTAACACCGGGCGAGGTCCGAGACGGCAATGACGTCGCAGCGGAATCACCGCACAGGCCACGGTTCGAGGCGCGGATGGCACCGTCTGAACCCTGACCCTCGTCCGCGTTGGGTGGTGCTAGTGGGGTCGCCGGAGACGACCTAGATCGACGGCGGTGTCCGCTTCCGCAGCGGCCGGAGTTCGGTGAAGATGGTCAGCTGCGGCTAGAGCAAGCAGGCGAGCAAAGAGAGCAGCGGGGCAGCAACTACGTGCGTGTGCGAGTGTGTTGGATAGGTCATTGTGATTGAAAGGCTAATGGAAAGCATCACCGCGGCGAGCTCAAGCGGCGGCGGGTTTCTCGATCCGATGAATCGATGGCTACGGCGAGCAATCAAGGCGGAGGAGAGGGGGGTTCGTCGCAGAATCTCACAGCGAGTCGGACGAGGTAGACGGCGTGCTCGGGGAAGTGGAGACGGCGACGAAACGGCGATGGCCATCTCGGCGGACTTGGAAGGAAGGCGAGGTCGGGGACGACGATACGGGGCTTCTGGCGTCGCGTGAGTCGGTGGAGAGGACGAGAGCGTCGAGGCGGAGCTCCCTGGTAGGTCGTCTGAGCGCGAGGAGCACGGTGGCTGCGGCTACGGCAACGGCGGCGAGGAGCTCGCTCGGTGGAGCTCGACGGAGGGGAATAGAGGAGGGGATCGACTCGGGAGAGAGTGAGAGGGGCCGGGAGGGTACGTGGTCGACGCCTGTATGGCCCAGAGGGAAAAGGGGCAGCCAGTAGGAGGAGGTGGCGAGGCGCGTGCGGCGGTGGCCACATGCCTCGCGGCCCTTCCTGGCCTTGAGGTGGGAGCAGTGGCGGCTCACGGTGGGCTGGGCTGTAAGTGGGCCACCAGGTGGGCTGCAGTAAACTCTCTCTCCCGTGTCCTTTCTAGTTTTCTTTCTATTGCTATTTTCAGTAATTTGTTTTGATTTAGTTTTAGAAACTAAATCATTTTATAAATCCTGAAAATAATTTTGGGCATTAACGAAATATTATGAGGCCCTTAGCTATTTTCAGAATATGTTGGAGCATTTAAAATTATTTGTAGAATTTAAGTGCCCCAATTCAAATACAATATGAGTTAATTCAAATACCGAAAATGTCTTGGAAAAATATTCATCATCTCTGGATATCGTTTTCACCTTTTTTCCATTAATCATGAACATTTTTGCAAACCAATTTGGGTTCTTTGAAAATATTTTGAATTTGAACCTATTTGCATTGTTTCAAAGATTAGGGTTTGATCAATCCCCATTTCAAATTTCATGAAATTTAAACATGATGCATGGATGCAATGCCACAAGTTACACGCAAACTCTAGGGCTGTGACACGCCCGCGCCGGAAGCAGAGGTTTCGCCGGCGCCGGAGGACGGCGAGCGGGTTATCTTCCGCTCACACTGCCTGCGCGGTCTCGGCCTGCCGGCGAGCGGCTTCTTTCGCTCCTTCCTCGAATTCTACCGCCTGCAGCCGCATCACCTCACCCCCAACACGGTGATGTTGCTGTCGGCCTTTCACACCTCGCGAGGGTTTTCTTGGCGTTCTCCCCACCCTTGAGCTCTTCGGGAATTCTTCCGGTAAGCTTGGCACCGCTCTCCGGCAGCCCGCTTCGTGGCGCCTTCATCGCCATGCGGAGGACGGCCGACAACAACCCCTTCCCGTCTATCCCGCTGATCCAGTCGGTGAAGCTCTGGGAACGCCACCGTCACCCGGCTCCGGGTGATTAACCAGTCGGAGGGCTTGGTGGGGGCCGACCTGGTCGCCGCCTTCGTGGAGCGCCGGGTGCTCCCGCTCCAAAGCCGGCCGCACATGATCTGTCAAATGAGCGGCCGCTTCGACCCATGCCGGCTGAGCACCAGGGAGATGCCTCATGACGAGGTGGCTCTTATGGTGAACTACATCTCCAACTGCAAGCTCACCGACGAGTGGCGTGCACGGGAAGCGCGCCAGTATTCTCGCCAATCCTCTACCGTGGTGAGTTTTCCCTCTTCTCTTCTCCTTTCGTTGCCGGGTTCGGAACGGCCGGCTTTTGACCAGTCGGCTTGTCTTGGAGCAGAATCCCCTTCTTCCACGGCTTCCGGGGCCGCAGGGCCGGAGCGCCAGTTTATGGCCGACCGCGCGGTGGGACGCACCCGACGACCCTGCACTGGGGCGGCCGCCATGGATGACGCCATAGGCGGAGCCGGCGGAGAGGCAGGCGGCCCCGAGTTCACGGCCGACTTCGGGGACTGGCCGGATGATGATGAAGCCGAGGCCATCCCACGCCGCCAGCCGGCGGCCGATCGCCGAGGCGCGGGACCTTCTGCCGCGCCAGCAGCTCGGGGTGGCGCGCAGAAGCGCCGGGCCGGGCCGGGTCTCTTCGGCAGTCGGCCGAAGAAACCCAAGGGCACTGCGGCGGCGACCAAGCGGGACGAAGCGGCCGCGAAGGCGGCCCGCTTCCGCAAGGTGGTGAAGCAGCCACAGGCGGTCTCGGCGTAAGTGGTGGATGCTTCGCGCTTTTTTGTTATGTTCTTAGGTTGAGGCTCATCTAAGCCGTCTTCTTGATTTGCTAAACAGGGCGCCGCTTTCCCTTGAACGGGTTGACGCCGCCTCCATAGTCGACCCGACAGGAGGATCTTCGAGCTCTCGCCGCGTGGATCCCCGCGCCGACCTCATGGAGGCAACGGAGCGGAACGCGCGAGAGGCGCGGGAGGAGAGGGAAGTCGGCCGAGGCGCGAGCCGACGCGGCGGCCAAGGCCCAGGCGGAAGCTGCGGCAGCGGAGCGGGAGCCGGAGGCTCTGCGCAATCAACCTCCACAACTCGTCATTTCCCTTCGCGCTGGTAGCTCGATATCCCGTGCCTCGCCGGGCGGAAGCCGCACGACGAGCCGGGTGATGGAGAGGAGGAGGACGACGTGACGTTCGGGAGGCGCCACAGCCGCGCCGATCGAGCGGGCTAAGCGGCCGTCCTGCTGCGGCACCTGAACAGCCGGCCGGGAACGAGTCGGCGGCGGGGGCGGATCTTGTGGTGCAGTCGGCGCCTCGCCGGCACGTGGGAGAGGCGTCTTCAGCACCGGAGCCGCAAAGAGCCGCGGGCGCCAGCTCGACGGCACAGGACCAAGAGGCGGCCAGCGCCAGCACGTCCGAGTGGATGCCCAGCGGAGGAACGACTGAGCTGAACGCGGCGGCGCGGGAGGTCCAACGCCGACTTCAGACCCAGGCCGCCTCGCTGCAACAGTATACCCAGGAGTTCCTCGCTACGCGCGCGGTCATCCGGGTGAGTCTTCTGGCCTTGGTCGATTTTTCTTTTGATTTCTTCCGTGGGGCCGCCTTGGAACTTTTAGCAGGCCTTGGCGGCAATCTTGTTCTTATTCGCACTCCGTCTGCCTTTTAGGAATACCACAATCTTCACGCGGCCGCCTTCAACTCCCAGGCCCAGGAGCTGAGCCAAAAGACCGCCGACTTGACTAGTAGCCGGAGTGAGTGCTCTGCTTCCTTTATCTCTCGTGGGGGCACGTCAGCGCACCCACTAGCTGTAGTCCCCGAGATTCGGGCCGACTGCTGAGCAGTCGGGTCGGATCTTTCCCTCTGACTTTTTCCTTATTGCTTTTTTCCTTTTTCTTCATGCTTGCAGGGGCTAATGCTGACTTGAGGGAGCAGTTAGGCGGGGCCCAGACCGCCCTTCACGCCAAGGAGGCCGAGAGCATCGCCTTGGCCCAGGAACGCGACCGCCTGGCCAAGAGATTGGCCGACTAGGAGGAGAGCCATGAGGCGGCCCTGAAGAAGGCGCAGGACAGCGTGGCCGCTCTTAAGGCCGAGTTCGAGACCGAGGCGGCCGGCTGGGCTGAAGCGAGGCAGGCGCTGAGCGAGGGCTATGGTCGGATTGAGGATCTGATCGACGGTAAGCCGCCTTCCTTTTTCACTCCTTTGCTTGCTCCTTGCCTTCTTGTTCGTCTTCTGATTTTTGTGCTGTTTCTTTGCTCTTTACGCAGACTACTTTCCTGGTTACTCCGTCGCCGCCAGCCAAGCCATCGAGGCCCACCGCGAGATGCGCCGGCAAGCAAGGGTTGCGATCGCGCCAGACGCTAGCCGGACGCTTGAGGAGCAACTTCGGTGACCAGTTCGCCGCAGCCGCTCATCGCTTGCTCGCCGGCTTCAAAGATGTCGGGCGAGGTGCCGACCGCTCTCGGCTTGGCGAGGCGATTCTCGCACTTCTATTCGGATCGCCGACCGGGTCTGAAGGTTGCGGTCGGCCACTTCGAGGCTTGAAGGCTTCCGCTGCTCGGTCCGCCCGTGCGGCGCCGAGTTCGTTCGGCTTGGTATCTGGGCTGAGCTTGCACCACCGAGCACACAGAGGCAGGAGGCCCGACGAGGAGCTGGTGGCGGTCTGCGACGGCTATCATCCAAAGGCGCCTCCGCTATCGCCGAGTACACCGACACCAGCATTTTCGCTCCTGAAGTGAACAACAGTGGCGTCGCCCAGCCGGAGGAGTGGTTCGGGCTGAACCCGGCGGAAGGTGAGGACTCGGCGGAGGAGATTGCTTCTAGTGATGAAGGCAAAGACGAAGAAGGGGAAGGCGGTGAAGACGTCGCGCCCGACGGGCGGCGTGACCAGCCGCCTTCAGCCTGATCGTGCCTCTAGTAACGAGGGCGCAAGCGGGCTGGCCGCCGCTGGGGGTGATGATCGGTCGAGACCCGCCAGCCGGCCACTCCTCCAACCGGCACCGCCGCCTCCGCCGACCTGCCCGACTCGCCCATCGCTCCTTTGGTCTGATCTGCCGCTCTTGCTTGCCTGCTGTTACTCTTGGAACAACTTTTATTAAATTTGCGCGGCTCCACCCACTGGGGGTGTGTTCAAACTATGTTGAATGCCAACCTTTGAAGGCTTTTGTGTAAATATAATTATGCATGTGTTCAGCTTCCATTTGAATTTGCTTTTTATCCTTAGGCTGTTCCCTTTGCCGTCTTCCCTTGGTCGCCGCTTCTTTTCCAGCCGAATAGTTGCTCATGATCTGTGGCTGGGGGGGAACTTGGCCATTTGTGGGAAGACAAGTACTTAAGCTTTGTTGGATTGTAGCAAGGTGGAATGGGAAGCCGGCCGGCCGGCTACTGTGGTAGTCGGTCGGCGATGGGAGGAAGCCGGCGTTTGTTATGTGAGTTCGTTAGTCCTTAGCCATTTTTTCGTGTGGGCACCCTTTCCTGCCTTTGACTCTTGCCAGCCGGACAGTCGGTTCTTCGAGCTGCGACTTTCGACAAGAGACGGCTTGGGTGCCGCACACTACTTGTCTCGATCGCAGGTGGAACTTGAATATAACTCATATGCGGCCCCGGCCGACTAGTCGAACCCGGTGCTGGACAGAATGTAATGACAAAATCATAAGCATGATACTCGTCATTCATAGATAAAAGGTGGCAGTCCCCGAGCGCTCCTCGGGGGGCCTATTGTCTTGCACTTAGTACAAAAGGTAGCGTGATACATACTGCATTTTAACTGTAAAATCTTCGGAGGAGGTTAGCGTTCCATGGTTGTTCTGACTCCTTGCCAGAATCGTCTCTCTTTCGCGCCTTCGGCTTCTGTGCGTCGATTAGGTAGTAGGAGTCGTTTCCCAATGCTCTGCTGATGACGAAGGGGCCTTCCCAAGGGGCCGAGAGCTTGTGCTGGCCGGCTGTTCTCTGGATCAGCCGGAGCACAAGGTCGCCCTCTTGAAAGGATCTTGGCTTGACCTTCCGGCTGTGGTAGCGGCATAGACCCTGCTGGTAGATGGCGGACTGGCTGAGGGCTAACAGCCGGCTTTCTTCCAGCAGATCGACATCGTCTTCTCGCGCTTCTTTGGCCTCTGCTTCCGTGTACATGGTTATCCGAGGTGAGTCGAACTCGATGTCAGTTGGGATGACAGCCTCGGCACCATATACAAGGAAGAAAGGGGTGAAGCCGGTTGACTTGTTCGGAGTAGTGCGCAGACTCCAGAGGACGGCCGGCAGCTCGTCGAGCCAACAGCCGGCCGAACGCTCCAGCGGCACGACCAGTCGGGGCTTGATGCCGGAGAGGATGAGGCCGTTGGCTCGCTCGACTTGGCCGTTTGACTGCGGGTGGGCAACGGACGCTAGGTCCAGTCGGATGCCCTGCGTCGCGCAGAAACGCGCCAATGCTCCTTTGGCAAAATTCATGCCGTTCTCGGTGATGATGCTGTGTGGTACGCCGTACCGAGTTGTAATGTCTGCGATGAATGTAACGGCAGTCGGCCCATTCAGCTTCTTAATCAGCTTTGCTTCGATCCACTTGGTAAATTTATCCATGGTGACGAGCAGATGTGTCATGCCGCTACCGCCTTGAACGGGCCTACCATGTCCAGGTCCCCTTTCGGCGAAAGGCCGTAAGGGGAATGGTCTTGAGTCTTGAAGCCGGGCAGGTGTTGCTTGGAGTCAAGACCTGGCACCCTTTGCAATGTTTGACCAACTCCTTGGCGTCGTCCAGCGATCGGCCAAAAGAATCCATGGCGGAAAGCTTTGGAACCAAGTGATCTTGAGGCTGCGTGGTGGCGCATTCGCCTTTGGTGAATGTCCTTCAGGATTGCTACGCCCTTCTCTGCTCGGCCTTGTATTTGGTAGACTCCGGTGACACTGCGTCTGACGAGCTCTCTGTTAACAATTGTGTATGCTCCGGCTCGGCATTGGAGTTGTCTTGCCGCGATCTCGTCAGCTGGCAGCTCTCTGTTTACCAGGAAGTTGAGGATGGGCTGAGCCCATGATGGAGCTGTGACTTCTTCTATGGTCAGCACGGCTACTACGACCAGGGCGGGTGGGCTGGGTGGTGAAGAGCTGGGGTTGGTCACCGCCTGTGGTGTTGATGCAGTCCCCGGGCCGACTGCCGTAGTCCCCGGGCCAGGTTCTGAAGTCCCTAGGCCGGGTGCAACCATGGCAGTCCCCGAGCCGCCTATTGAAGTCCCCGGGCCGCCTGCTTGGTTCCCCCAGCCGGATCCGGCTGCGTCGGGGTCAAGCGGCACGAAGATGGAATCGGATTCTGGAGATGGCTTGATAGACGGCTTGAGGAGGTGTTGGAGAGAGACGCCGGTTGGTATAGCTTGCCGAGTGGAGCCTATTCGTGCAGGCGTACGCTTGCTGTTTCGTTGTCGGCCCGCTGCACGTGGAGGAACTCGCATCCTTCAAAATACCCACCGATTTGCTGAACAAGGAAGCGGTAGCTTGCCATATTTGCATCCTTGGCGCCCCGGTCACGGATGATCTGCTGGACCACCAAATCCGAGTCGCCATAGCGTGATCCGGCGGATGCCGAGCTCTTTGGTTAGCCGGAGTCCGTGGTATGAGCGCCTCGTACTAGGCCACATTGTTGGAGGCGGTAAAGTGAATTTGCAATGAGTATCTGAGCTTGTCGCCTTTGGGAGAGGTGAGGACGATGCCGGCTCCCAGGCCGGTGCGCATCTTGGACCCATCAAAGTGCATCCGCCAATGAGTGGAATCCGGAGCCGGTGGCAGGTACTGGGTCTCGGCCCAGTCGACGAGGAAGTCGGCCAATGCTTGGGACTTGATGGCGGTGCAAGGCTGGTAGAAGATCGTATAAGGGGCCAGCTCAATGGACCACTTGGCCACCCGGCGGACGCCGACTGCCTATGATCTCGGCAATGAGGCGGTGCATACGACCGTGATGGGGTGCTCTTGGAAGCAGGGCTTCAGCTTCTTGGCGGCGAAGTACACGCCATAGCACATCTTTTGGTAATGCGGGTAGTTCTGCTTCGAGGTGGACAGCACTTCACTTAAGTAATACACCGGACTCGGATCGGCCGAGTTTCGGCCTTTTTTCAGTATGCGCTGGACCCACGATGACGGTGCTGACCACCCGGCTGGTGGCGGCAACATAAAGGAGCATGGGCTCTTTTTCAGTCGGCGCCGCCAAGACAGGCGGCGTGGCCACCATCTTCTTTAGCTCGTGGAAGGCTTGGTCGGCTTGGTCGTTCCACTCGAAAAGTGAGTGGTTTTTTTCATGAGTCGGTAGAGGGGGAGAGCCTTTTCTCCAAGCCGGCTGATGAAGCGGTTCAGGGAGGCCAGACACCCGGTAAATTTCTGGACGTCTCGCAGCTTGGTGGGAATCTCCATTCTCTCGATGGCTTTGATCTTCTGAGGGTTGCATTCAATGCCGCTGCTCGGAGACCAGAAGCCTAGGAGCTGGCCGGTGGTACTCGAACACGCATTTCTCGTGGTTGAGCTTGATCTGAAACCGCGCAGTTCTCAAATGTTTCCTTGAGGTCTTCTAGAAAGGTGTTGCGCCTCTCCGTCTTCACCACGATATCGCTCTACATAGACATGGGCATTTCTGCCGAAGTTGCTTCAGAGGCATTTCGCATGCAACACCGAAAAGTGGCACCGGCATTTCTCAAGCCGAATGTCATAGTCGAATGTAAAGCTCCGAATGGCGTCTTTGAAGGCGGTCTTCAGGCGGTCTGCCGGGTCCAACTTTATCTGGTGGTAGCCCGAATAGGCATCCAAGAAACTCAGCAGCTCGCATCCGGCTGTGGAGTCTATCACCTGATCAATCCTTGGCAGGGCGAAGGGATCTTTGGGGCAGGCTTTGTTGAGGCTTGTGTAATCTATACACATGCGCCACTTGTTGTTCTTCTTCAGCACGAGGACCGGGTTGGCAAGCCATTCTGGAAAGAAAACCTCCATGATGAAGCCGGCCGCCAAGAGCCGGGCTATCTCTTCTCCCACGATCCTTCTCTTCTCCTCTGACAGCCAGCGGAGGGGCTGCTTGACCGGCTTGGCATCCGCTTGGACGTGTAGCTTGTGCTCGGTGAATTCCTTCGGGACACCCGGCATGTCCTTGGGGGACCATACAAAGATGTCTCGATTCTCACGGAGGAAATCGACGAGCTCGCCTTCCTATTTGCTGTCCGAGTTCGCCCGATGACGGCAAACCTTTTGGGTGCTCCGGGTCCGAGAGGTATCTTCTTTGTTTCCTTGGCCGGTTGGAAAGAACCTTGGGCATCACACTCTTTGGGGTCAGGGCGATGGCTGGCTGCTTGCCGCCATGGTCACGACTTCGTCCAACATCTTCTTCTCTTCAATGATCACAAGGACTCGGCCAGGCCGGCTGCTGGTCATGACACACTCGGAGGATTTCTTGTAATCCCGGCTATGGTGATGATGCCCTTGGTGCTTGGCATCTTCATCTTGAGATAGGCGTAGTGGGGCACAGCCATAAACTTGGGCGAGCAGGCCGGCCAAGCAGGGCATGATAGGGGCTCTCAAGGTCCACCACTTCAAACCAGATGGCTTCTCGGCGGAAATGATCCTTGTCCCCAAAGAGAACATCTATCTTGATCTTGCCGATTAGGGAGCAAGACAGGCTGGGTACGATGCCATGGAACACGGTCCGGCTTGGCGTGTGGTGCTTGGTCCTGATGTTCAGCTTCTCCATGGTGTCGCAGTACAGGATGTTGATGCTGCTCCCGCCGTCTATCAGTACGTGGGAGAATCGGGCAGCAAGCCTGTCCGTTGCTAGGGTTGCCTCTAAAACCAATGCATAAGAGCCTGGAGACGGCATCACCTCTGGGTGGTCGGCCCGGCTCCAGCCGATAGGACTTTCCGACCAGTGCATGTACTCGGGGTGGTTGGAGGTGACCGCGTTGACTTCTTGGTCTTTGTCGGCGCCCGGCTGTGCGGCCTTGAGTCTGGCTCGTGAAGACGACGTAGGGCGGCATGCTCGTCGGGAACTTCGTCTTGGATGGTCCCGACCGCTGGTCGAGCGGCCGGCTGCTGAGGAGCCGGAGGCGGCTGCCCAGCGGCCGGAGGCGGCACCTACCCTTCGCCTTTGGTTATTCGGGTGAGCCAGTGGCACTTCCGGGTCGTATGGTTAGACGGCTTCGCGCCGCTATGGAACTTGCAAGGGGCGTCGAGGGATTCCTTGTCGGAGAAAGCCGGCTGCCAAGCCGGCCTGGCGCCCTTCGGCTTCTTGGGCGCGGGCCGCCCCTCGGGTCGCTCGTCTTCGACGGTGGCCACTTGCCGACTGGCTGAAGGCGGCATTGGGCCCTTGCGCTTATTGTCGCTCTGGTACGGGCGTCGGCGGGAGTCGCTAGCCGGCGTCTTGGGAGCCGGGTTGAGCACCTTCCCGGAGGCGTCTACCTGGAGCTCGGTCTTCATCGAAGAGTCGGCGGTGGCGTACTTGTCCGCTATGACTAGTAGCTCGTCGAGGGTAGTCGGCTCGTCGCAGAGAAGCTTGTGCTTGAGGAGGGTGCCTTCGGCACCCGGCGATGAAATACTCTATGGCTTGAACCTTGTGCACCCCTCGCAAGAATTGCGGAACTCGCCTAACGCTGCGTGAGGTAGTCGCTGATCGACTCGGTGGGTACTTGTACGCACAAGGAGAGCTGTCCGGGCTTGGGAGCCCGCTTGTAGGTAATGGTGAAGTTGCGGATGAAGGCTTCGGTGAAGTCTAGACAACTGTTGATGTTGTACGGCTTAAGGCTGTTGAGCCAGGTTCGCGCCATGCCTTGAAGCACGAGGGGCACATATTTCACGGCAATGCGCCTATTGCCGTTCGCTATGCTGACTGCAGTGGAGTACTGGATCAGCCAATCCTCCGGCTTCACCGAGCCGTGGTACTTGGGGGTGTCTCTTGGGAGCGAGAACCCTTTGGGAAAGGGCTCGTCGCGGATGCGGGGGCCGAAGCAAGGCGGACCGACATCGTCTTCTTCTTCCAATGCTGAGGATCGCGCCAGCGGTCGATCCGATGGCGGCGTCGTTTTTGCTGCCGACTCCTTTCGCTGGCGCCTAGTCGGCCGCCGAGGGTCGGATGCGTGACGGCGGCGGGTGGGATATCTTTCCCGCCAAAGGAGGTGGGGGCGCGTTGCCCCGCCGCTCCACGGCTCGCGGGTGGCCTTCTGCGTCACGCTCGATGGAGATCCGGGTTCGGCTGCGGCTGGCAGCCAGCTCCCACTACTAGGAAAAGGCCTACTAATGGCGCACCTAATTTGGCCATTAATGGCGCGTTAGTGGTGCGCCATTAGTGCCACGCCATTAGTATATCTTACTAATGGCGCACCACCGTGCGCCATTAGTATCTGATATACTAATGGCGCTTTGAGATGCGCCATTAGTATATCCAAAAGTGCGCCATTAGTATTACCTCCCTGGGGCCATGTATACCCAGTAAGTTTGGCATACTAATGGCGCTTTTCTGCCAAGATGCGCCATTAGTAACTCGGCATACTAATGGCGCTTAATCGCTTAATGATGCGCCATTAGTATCCTTTGGCATACTAATGGCGCCTGTGATGTGATGGGCCATTAGTATGAATATTAGGTTTTTTATTTTTTATTTTCTGTTTTTTGCACAAAGTTACAAAATGTATAATTGGACAAAATATAGACAGCACACAACAACAACAGATTCACCGAATACAATAGAAGATTAGTCTCTGAATACAATTCATCATATTAGTCTCTGAATACAATTCATCATATTAGTCTCCGAATTGAAAAGACCGAACAAAGATAGAACATTATATTACAAGTCTCGAGACCGCGAAGTAGCGAGTTTGTCTTCACATTACAAGTCGATATCGATCATCTAAACTACCATCACATAGAAGAGAGCTGCGGTCAACACGATGAGCATCATCACGATGAAACTCGCTCTTCATCCGGTTCCTCCAACGCTCCCTCCCTCTCCCGCTAGATAGCGGGCGTATCTAGATTCGCCTCGGCCCTAGTGGTGTACCCTTTGTAACTGTTATCGCTGAATCGGGTGAACCTGTCTCCGAAACTCCTCCCGATCGTCAGAGACTCCGAACCTTACCCTTGTACCACGACATACCACGGCATCGCTATGCACTAGCCAAACGGAAACGTTAGTACCAATTCACAGACAATACATAAGCAATATATAAGTATGCAACAGAACGATCGGAAGAGAAAAGCAAGACATTAATAGCATCGATTACATCTAAGTTGAATGACTCTCGAAACCAAAGAGACATACTACAAGTTCATTAAAGTTTAATTACAACATGAGCCAATCGATGTTTCAGAACTAGACACAGCATCACTGCTTTCGACTCGACTCAAGGGACCGGAGCGTGGATGAAGCGCCCGTCTATCATTGGGAGTCATGAAATAACGGGCGTTGTCATTTGCATTTGTAGCATTGTGTCGATGTCACCGTTGGACGGTTGATTTCTGAGGTAGAACTGCCCCGAGGTACGAAGCGACATCTTGATGGATGATTTCCGCAAACTCCAACTGGATGCGAAAGAATTCTTGTCTGATGTCCGCGTCTGGATTGCCGACACGCCGCGGCCCAATCTTTTGAGTTTACTAGGTAGCGAAGTTGATGATGGTCCCGCATTTATCGCCTCGCATGTGATGGATGGCGTAGTAGGCACCCTTTCTCGACCTTCCAGCGGCTGCTTGACGCAGCGCAGCGGAAACGTCAGATTGTGGGAGAACACGTGCTTGCCGTGATTTCACGAATAGGCCTGGTGAAGGTGCCTCCAGATTTGGCGTGGCAGGAGAACATCATCAAGAACCTTCTTGACATTTGTGTAGTCTACGTTCGATCGACGGTCCGGGTCGAAATACGTGGCCATGGAATATTTGGGGCTTAGGAGGATGAGCGTGCAATGTGTCACCGCAGAAAACACGGAATGTTAAAAGAAAAAGCGATCGAAATCTAAGAATTCATATGTTACGGGCGGTTGAGGATGACTGACTCGGGAAAGTAAGGCACGAGGAAGTTATCCTTATCTTGGTTTGCCAGAATGACGCCTTCGAGGTAAGAACTCGCGACTTGCCAGTCCCCAGCGCTGCCCAAGATCTTGGCACGCATGTAGAAGGGGTCGACTATCACGATGTCCGGGGTCTTGTCTCTAATGATCCGCATCTCCATACTCAGCGAAAATAGCCGAACGAAGGTGTAGTGCAGCGGATGAAGGTTAAACATAGCAAAGATGTCATCAAACCCGCAGGACGATCTTACCCCGATGTCGCCATCCACAAAGCCCTTGCCCTCTCGCACCTTGGCCACGAAAACCGGGTATGCCACATCCTTCTCTCTCGAGACGCCGCTTCTCCAAAGAAAGAACACCGCCATGCAGACTCCAGATAGCACCGGTTGCAGCATTGAGCATATTTGGCGGTAGCATCGCCTACCCGCCACATGCACCCTCCTCGAGATATCCTTAGGTGAAGGTGGCCCGTCCGAGCACGGATCGCATTCGGTGCGGCTGGCTCGCACCCTTGTTAGTCTTTCTTTTGCGTGCCTTCTTCTTCTCCTATAATGGGACCGAGTTACGCTCACAGACCGCCTTCTTGAGTGTGTTGGGGCTGATAATATTTACTTTCCACGCCTACACGAGGCTCGGTGAAGTCGGCAGCTGGAGGCGTCTCTCGAGAGCTGAACAGACGGCGCTGTTGCAACTTGGCTTCTCCGCAGCACCAGCTAGATCGCTCATGTCTTTTGTTGGGTTGGGTTCTTGAGAAGGAGGCCTCATGAAGTCGCCATCGCACCCATGATCGGCAAAATCTTGATCGACGTTGGCAAATGTATCGTCAGTCAATGCCGTTACGATCCCGTGCCATATGCATGTTTGGATCCAAAGGCATAGGGATGTCCGCACCGTTGCGGCGGTCTTGCCATGGGGCCGACTTGGCGCAGACGATCGGGCGGTGTTGTCTTTGGGGTGGTCTCCCCGCCTCAAACGAATCTGGCTCTTCGCCAAAGCAGGGCCAGCTCAGGCAAAGCGCCGAGGGTCATCACGCGTCATCATCGTCGGCCCCGACGGGTCGATTCGGAGGTAACAACTCGTCGCAGCTCGGCAGCACCCAATCCGTTCAACCCTAAACAAGTTGGGTGGCATCTGGGTACCGTGGAACAAGGGTTGCCGGTTGAACGATTTTGCCCTTGGCGACATCGACCAACTCGTTGTTCACGGCGCGTGAGAGTGCACGAATGTCGGCGGCGCCCTGCGAAAACATGTAGGGCGCCGAGGATGCCCGATCAAAGGCAAGGAGATGAAGTCCTCGACCGAGAGAGGCTTAATTAGTTACCGTGATGATGGCGTCGAGCTCGGCTAATGTCGAGGCACCGCCAACGGCGGGTGTGCGCTGACGGAGGGGCCGCTTGTCGCAGAGGTGCCGGCGCCGACGACACCGGTGCATTAAGCTCCGTGCCGGTGTCCGAGACACCAATGCCGCCTCCGCCGAGACACCAATGGCCCCGCCATCGCATTCGCCAGCTTGCTGGCCGTGAAGCTAGGAATCGGGCGGCCCACTCGCCGCCCGCAATCCACGCACTCAACCCTCGATCAAGGTAGGCACAATGGCGGTGATCGCCGCCCCAGTCGTTCGCCACCTGTGCCTTGAGTTCTTGAACCTCGCTACCGGGCTTTCCGAGCTGGTCTTTTTTCTCCTTTCGCCCACCATCAAGTTATAGTATGACGACCATTTTGTCGACAAGCCTTTGCCGCCACACGACCACCGACGCCGCTTAATCGAGCTTATCCTTGTTCTTCATTAAATTCAACGCCCTATTTAGAGTGGTGTCCCAAGGGTTGCTCTTAGTCGACCCCGTGCTACTGCTTTCAGTCGCCCGCGGAAGGAATGTGAACCATTTAGAAATTTGGCTTCATTAATTAGAATGCAACCATATGGAGCTAATTACCCCGGGGTGGTATTCCTTACTGTAACAACCTCAAGCGCCTCGGTCTTCGGATCCGTGGTAAGCTCCTTTGTTTTCGGGTCCTTCTTGTACCGGCCCGACAAAGTTCCCTGGTCTGCTTGTCACCGTATTTATCGAAGAGGGCGGTAGGTCTTTGCTCTTCACGCCCGCGCCCTCCTTGTCCCATATAGGCTTCGCCACTCAGAAACCGCCGGGACCGAGTGTGTGTTCCCTAAGTTCAGCTCCCGCATTTCTTTCCCCCAATCGACTTGATTGGGAGTTTGCGGTGCTCGAGCAATTGATCTTGAAGTCGTTGTAGTCATCTTCGTGATCGGCGATTTTTCTCCTTGATCTTCTCATAACTCTCACCTTTCTCGATCATTCTCTTCACATTGCTTTTCCAAGTAGACAGGGCCTTGCTCATCTTCGTGAGGGCACATTGTTCACTTTATTCCTTTGAGGCTTGTGTTTTCAAAAGCAGCGGGAACTTGTATCGCTCAGGCAGCTTCGTGAAGAGGAGGTTATGCAAATTCCCTCGGTCAGATGCCTCTGGTTCTCGGTGTTGATCGAGACGGTGCTCCGGAGAATGCACCCGAGCTGAAGCGAGTACCCCTTGACTATTCGTTCGGGCGCCGTTGGATTCCCCGCCGGAGTCCACTTCAAGAATCTCCTCCTTGAGGGTGCGGAGCACGGTCGGCGCCGTCCTTCCATTGCCTCTTCCGCTGGCTGCCATCCGCGCGGCGCCGCCATCATCGCGGTGGCATCCTCGGCAGACCATCAAGCAGGCATCCTCGGCGGCACCATCGGTGGGGGTCATCCTCGGCGGTACCATCGCTGGTCTCGTGGATCGGTGTGGAAGGCGGCGTCCTCATACAAGTGAGGTTGTTCCTCCATCTCCTGGGACAGCTCCTGTAATGCCTTGCCGCCTCAACCCCGGCCTCATCATTGTGGGCCATGTTTCTCTCTAAATAGAAACAAAGTTTGGTCAAAAGTTGATTATTGTCAAGGAACAAGATCATGGTCTCATCATTTAGGGTTTGTCGACACCGAGGCATCCTAAAATCTAAGCTTTTATCATTGAGGGTTTTTCGACGCTGAGGCACCCTAAAAGCCTAAGCTTTCATCATTTCGGTTTTTATCGACACCGAGGCACCCTAAAAGCCATGCATTAGTCACAAGCACGCTTGGGCACTTGATCCTACTTAATTAACTACTAAGATACCCCGGCCCATGCATTAGTCACAAGTACCCCATATGTCCTATTTTTAGCAAAGTCATGCTAAAATTCACGGAAAATTTGGAGTACCCGAATTTGCCGGAACGGAAGTTAATCGACATTCCGTCAAACTCAAGGGCCTCTCGGGGTACCTGCAAAATCCTTATCCCAGGTGGACATGGATGCAATGTCACATGTCACATGTCACATGGATCCCACACCCACAGGAGCTGGTGAAGCTTCATGTGTACTTCACGAAAACCAGCCTGACTAAAGAGCTTTATGTAGAAAACAAATCACTCCACCAGCTCACACAAGATCCATCGTAGACATTCACCCAAGATTTGACGGGTCACTGCCGTTGATTTTTTTTCTATGTTTGCACACAAAGTGGTGCTTCTATTGTAGTCTCCCCAAAGACAGTTCATGTCCAATCTACCATACATTTGTCGCCAACTTGATCATCCCTCTAAGAAATTACTCAAAATTGATCAAAGTTTATGCATTAGAGAATATCACCATTGATATATGGGTCCACATATGTTATGAAACAAACACTAAAACAAATTGCATGCGTGATGTCATTGATGATGACCAAGCCCAATTATCCGTGTGCTTTGTCCAACTATAAGCACAAGGAGTGCAGCAAAATAAGTAATGTAATTCTTTTGTTAATTCACAACTTTGTACACATACTCAAGACAGACAAAGTGCCTTCTTTTCATATATAATAACATGCATGGTGACGAGGAAACACTGAACCCTACATCGTGAAAAAATGCCTAGTAATCTATTGGCAAAGTAGTAATCATACAAGAAGGCAGGAAGCGAGCAGTAATCTATTGGCAAAGCAGTAATCATATTTTAATCATATTCATATATTTTAATCAAGTCCAGCTGGGAGGAATCTCGCAAAATTATATTAAAGAGTTGTAAAAGACCCGGAGACTACATCGAGACTCATTTTGTATATCATAGTTTGAAATGGCCAGGGAGGAAATCTGACTGACAAATGTTGAAGAAAATGGCGAAAAGAACAGTTTGCTTTGTGCTCACCACATAGGGAGGAGGAGGACGAGGTCCTGTGGTGGTGGTGCTCGGCGACACCTACATTGTACCCATGGGCATTCAGCAATTTTGCATAAGAGAGCATGTCTTAGGCTCAACCACTTGTTCAGGTTTATGAAAAATTTAACCAATTTAACCAATTTAAGGTGGCAAAGAACAACCAGCCATCATGCCTAACTGCCTACCCAATTCCCATTTCAATTTGCACTTGACCAAACCATGTCCATCGTGCCTAACATCCTTACCAAAAGGAGTTGTATTATTCAACCGCAGCCCTCAAAATGTGGAGTAGCCAATTCACCAAATGAGCTCCATCAAGAACACGATTTCGCCAGAGGACCAAAAGAAAATATTAACTCTCTTGTGATGATAATGTCTGTACAGCAAAGGTTATTAGAAAACTTCCTATAACATTTCTGATATTATTATTTCAGAGCACCCTAAAACAGTCTAGTTTATAAAGTTTATCGCTAAATAGCTGCCACAAGTTACTTGTAGTTTCACTTTTCTCTTTGCAAAAGCAGAATTTCAACAAATCAAGTTTCTTTTTCCTTCGAACAGATCTTTCAAGAGTAATCAAAACAATAACCACTTTACAATTAAACAATGAGCATCACGCATAATAATGAAAGCACTGTAACACAATGAACCAGCTATAGAAAATGCAAGCACGCTTTCGCCGCTTATTCTTTTCAGCATATCACATAAAAGTAGTCTAAATCATTGAAAGGACAATAATGATCTGATTGTTCTACAATTTAGTTTGCAAGACGACTGAGAATTATTGGGGCACGACCTATTCAATCGCTATGGTTATAAGCTTCTTAACACACCGACACGCAAGGACAACTTGATTAGGAAAATTCAACTCCATAATAATCACTAAAGGTACAGTAATAACAATCATCAACATAACTAAACATTGCATGTATGATGGTGGGCTGACAATAGAAATAGTTAGCTTAAAATCATGTTTGATTTTGAAGTTATACTACGGTTATGTAGTCGTCTGTAGCAGTTTCACAACCATCATGTGGATTTAAGAAGATTAAAAGATCTCCTAAAGGAAACAATGGACACTGGGGCAACTTTGTCCATGAACTCAAGAGAAAGGTTCACCAAATAATATGTGACTAGAATTTTACCATCAAAATAGACCAAACAAGGTGCGGAAATTGTACAGAATCGGGGCGGCGGGCGTGGGACGGCCGGGGAGGCGGCGCTGGTCAAGGGCGCCGAGGTGGCCCAGATCCGGGGTCCGAGTAGGTGGGGCGCAGGCCGAGGGAGGATGCGGCTTGGCCAACGGCACGGGAGGGGAGGAAGAGCGGTGGGGGTGGGGTGGGGAGAGTGGGCAAGTCCAACCCGCCCGGGAAAGTCGAGGGCGGCGGGGCGACGGTGGTGTCGGGGCGGCGCTGGCGACGGTGGTGTGGACGGGCGCCCTGTGTCGGGCGCTGGCGGCGGGCGGGCGCAAGGCCGGGAGAGGAGAGGGAAGGGGATCATGGGCGAGGGCGAGAGAGAGAGGGATCGATCACGGAAGTAGGGCGGCACAATACTAATGGCGCACCACCCTCGGTGCGCCTATAAGTATATATGCACGTGGCGCACCTCGCCCAGTGCGCCATTAGTATTTTTTTTACTTACCGCCGAGCCAACAAAGTTATCTACGACCTGACCTGATACACATCAAGTCTTCTCTACTAGCTCGACCGGTCAGCAGCTCGTTCTCACACCAGAGGTCCCGGTTCGATTCCCAGGCTCCACGATTTTTTTTATGCATTTAAAATGTTGTTTGATACTTATTTGTGTTTAAATATGTTCAAACTTGTTTAAATCATAACAGTAATATTTTTTTTATAAGACAGTAATAATTTTTTAAAAAATATCATCAAACAGTAATGCATGCCGGTGGAGCGGGGGAGGGTGCGGGGGGTGCGGGGGGTCGGCGGCGGCGGTTGAGTAGGGGAGGGGTGCGGGGGGTCGGCGGCGGCGGTTGAGTAGGGGAATCGAGGGTGCGGGGGGTCCTGGGTTCGATTCCCAGGCTCCACGATTTTTTTTATGCATTTAAAATGCTGTTTGATACTTATTTGTGTTTAAATATGTTCAAACTTGTTTAAATCATAACAGTAATATTTTTTTTATAAGACAGTAATATTTTTTTTTAAAATATCATCAAACAGTAATGCATGCCGGTGGAGCGGGGGAGGGTGCGGGGGGTGCGGGGTCGGGCGGCGGTGGTTGAGTAGGGAGGAGTGCGGGGGTCAAGTGGCGCATGGTTGAGTAGGGGAATCGAGGGTGGGCGGTTTGGCTGGCGGGCGGCAGTTGGACCGGATCTGGCGAGGTGATAGCGATCGAGATGGAGGGGGGTCGAGATCGAGTGTCCATGAAATTAAAAAATATTCATGATAGTTCAAAAAGTGCCCATGAAATACAATCGAGAAATGAAGTCTACGATTTAAATACAATCGATCTTAGCTAGCTATCTCTTCACAATCTTCTTGCCCTTCTTTTCGCAAATGGAGTTCTTCTATGGAATGGACGCCCTTTAGGTAGGGTGGTCCTGCTTCTTCTTGTGGTGTATGCTGCTACTTCATCGTCAGTCATTGCCATGTTCGATCCTCGGGTCGCCGCATTTGTCAAGTCTTGCTCATTGGCTACTCCATCCATTCCGATGATCTTCCTTTTGCCTCTCCTCACGACAACACGATCGGGCTTTATGGTCGGTAATGAAGAAGCATTGGTCCACTTGGGAAGCCAGTACCCATGGCTCATTTTTCGCGGTGACGCTTATACCATGCGGTCTTGGATTTGGCTTCGGTATAACCATGGTGGTGAAATACCGTCTTCTTTTATGCCGTTCTGGCCCATCCGACACGGAACATCGACCTTCTCTCCAACAGAAGCTTAGCTCCTGCATCTCCTCGATCCTTCCGTAGTATCTGCCCTTGTCGTTACCGTGTAGGATTCCATCGTTACCCGGAGTTCTGATAACCATCGCCTTCATGTCCTTGGCCTCGTGTAGAATGTGTAGTCATGGATATCGTGACGCCTCATAGGTCATCAGGTTGTGCTCGGCGCCCGTGACAAGGCGAATATGAGTTGTTCTTCCGCGGAAGAATCCTCATGTAAAGGGGTACGGCTGTAAGCTTCGCTTGAACCAACGCGTGAAACATGAGTTGTGCTCTTTGAGTATATCTCCATCCGTCCTCTCATGGCCTCGGTCATTGTAACGCCTTCTTAATAAAGGTTTTGTGCTCTACCACCCAAGGATCGACCACGTCTATGTGTTGTAGCGACTAGGTTTGTTTCTTTCAAAGTCGGGCGAAGTCGACCGAAGTCGACATGCATTTTCATGGGCGACCTCACGGTAACCCCATCCAACGAGCCTGCCGAGGTGCCCGCTGACGGGCGGACCAACGGGTTCTCGATGCCTAGATAATTCGCAAGTAGGAGATGCACTCTTCGGTCGAAAGCCCTAGCTATGCTTCCTTCGACGTGACATGTTGCGAACGTATCCTTTGATGACACCATTCATCCTTTCGAACGGGCATCATCATGCGAGGAACGCCGCCCGAGTTGGATGATATCCTCCACTATATGGACCAGCAGATGCACCATAACGTCGAAGAATGCGGGCGGGAAGTACATCTCAAGCTCGCATAGTATCACCACGATCTCTTCCTCGTAGCCTTCGAGTTGCCTCACGCCAATCGACTTCCGAGAGATGACGCTAGAAGTTGCATCGCCAAATAGCGCTTTCACGGACGTGCGTGTCCATGATCCCAACGGATTGCAACCGAAGTATCTCCGTCATCAAGACGCGATGTCGTGAGACTTCATCCCGCTGAACTTCGCTTCACCGGGTCTAGGTATCTCGCTTATCTTCCCCACAGAATCAGTAAGGAAGTTTTACTCCTAGGAGGCAGGTGAAAACTGCTCGATCTCCTCCGACTTAGAGTGAAGCACGCTGGAGGGTAGTCATCTTCCGGTCTTCTTGGCCTTTTTGCCTTTTGGCGACGCATTTCTTCGTGTCCTGCTTCGCCTCATCATCATCATCATCATCATTAGCGTGAAGCTCCCGCCCGATGCCCATTGATTTCAAGTTCCGCTTTGCTTTCGCCCATCTTTGGTCCTCTCTCGCATGTTGAGTAGGGTACCAAGCACTCTCGCGCACGCTCTTCGTGATATGCATGACATCAAGGCTGTGAGGCACACGGTGGATCTTCCAAGACGGCAAGTCCCGTAAACAGGCCTCGCTTTCCATACCTTCAGCAAATGCTCGGGCGCCTTTTCGCTTCTTTCCCGGCTCGGGCGCCTTTTTGCTTCTTTTTTTCCCAGTAAGCAGTCTTTCCAATTTTTCAACAGCTTGTCTATTTCTCGCCGCTCCTCGTGACACGGGCGTTTTGGGTTCGGTTTCACCATCGAATGTATCCTTGCGCTTCCTCCACGGGTCATCGCCGCTAAGCCACCTTCGATGTCCCATGAACACGATTTTCAAGACCCGGATCTCTATCTAGTCTGGCGAGCATTGCCAGTCATCCATGCACCTTACGCGCATCCGTAAAATCCGTGGACTACCTGCCTCATGCGAGATATCGGTAACCGAGATAGTCGTGCACCGTCGTGAGCATTGCGGCTCTCATAGGGAAATATTCTTTCTCTCGCGCGCCCCAATGTGATTACGGGCGTCAGAAGCGTGTCAAGCTCCTCTTTCAGCAGCCCCGTGACATGCATTGATGTTGCTCCTCGGGTTGTTTCGCCCCTTCAATTAGCATATTCATGTGAATGTACTTCCTCTTCATGCACAACCAGGGGGAAGGTTGTACATCCACACAAACACAGGCCAGGTGCTATGTGTGCTTCTCTCGCTGCCAAACGGATTGACTCCATCGGTGCTCGCGCCAAAGACGATGTTCCTTGGATCGTTCCCAAATTCGAAGTCTTCGGTTCAACGCTACATCGCTCGCATCCTTAGGGTGACTCAGCATCTTGTCTTTTTATCTATCTCCTGATCATTTGCGCTATCTTCTCGCTTTCTTCTCCTCCCTATCCGGCGTGCCAACGCAGCAACTTTGCTGCCTTAGGGTCCGCGAAATACCGCTCGCAGACGAGGAGTGATCGGAAAGTACCACACCACTTTTCGAGGAGCTTTCTTCCTCTTCTTGTATCGAGTGACGCCAGACACCGGACATATGGTAGACTCCGCGTACTCGGCCCCGATAAATGATGCAATTGTTCATGCACACATGGTATTTCACGTGTGGTAAATCGAGAGGACACACGATTTTCTTCGCCTCCAAACTGGTCGGCACTTGTTCCCTTTGGGAAGACGTTCGTGCCCGAATGACATGTTCTCGCCGGCACGCGCCGGTCATTTTGTGTTTTACCTTCATCTCCGTGAGCCATGAGCGCTACTTTCAGCGGGTATCCTCGGGCCTGCATCCTTCATACAATGGAGTAACCGCCTAACTCTGTTGATCCATCTTGGCTTTCTCCGGGCGGCAGCTCTTGCGTTATCCGTGCTTGAGAAGCAGCTCTTGAATATGAGGGTCCCGCACCCAGCCCATCGATGGTCCAATATTGCCCGTCATTCCGCCGCATCATCATCTTCATGATCATGCCCGCTGCCCCGCTTCCCAGATCTTCCTCATCATCATGTCCTCGTGATCTTCTACATGATGACCGCCGTGATCATCTCCGGGATTCTTCGCCTTCTCGCCTACCGAGCCGCTGTGGTTGTCTTGCTGCCCTTCCTCATTTCTTGCCCGCCCCCATGGACGACTTCGTAGTCATCCTCATCACCTTGCCACCGAGCAGCCATCCATGAAACCACGCAAGAGCAGTGTGGTCCCGCACCTGCCCGGAATCCGGGTCCGCAATAAGGCTCTTTCAGCTTGCATCTTCGACATGGACATCTTATCTCCGCCTCGTTGTTTTGAAGCATCTCGCCTTCATGGACCTCAAAACCTATTCACGATGCCTTCGGTCGTCATCGTATGACTATGGTCGCCATGGGTAGAGCAAAACGATATTTTAGAACCAAGAAAAAATTTGGCATGACTTTCCCTAAAATAGGACTAAAAGAATGCTTAATGCCAAAATTCTCGCCAAACGGAAATGAATCAACATTCCGCAAAATATTGGCAACTATCGTGATTTCAAATACCGTACACCTCCAAACACAAACACATATGCAACACCACAAACATAAGCAACACCACCTAACATACATAGATCTAGCTAGGCCATAAAAAGCGCATGTGCACATTGTTGTAGGGAGAACAACATAAATATAGCTTCCCCTTACTTACCTATTAAAACAAGGTAATTTAACCACTTAATTTGAATGAATCTATGGTGGAAATGAGGTGAAAAGAGAGGAGGCACCCGAGACAAGGAGGAGGTGGAGAGAATGAAGTGGGGAGAAAGTGAGTGTGGGTAGGGAGAGGCTGTCCAAAATATCTTGTTGTTGCTCACTTACTAATGGCGCACCAAAGACTAAATGCGCCATTAGTAATCCAGGTTACTAATGGCGCACCTTCCGCGGTGCGCCATTAGTAGTTTTGCAAAATTAATGGCGCACTCGTTCAGCAAGGCGCCATTACTAGTTTAAATTCAGTAATGGCGCACGGCTGATCGCTAAGTCCTATTAGTAGTATTGCAAAAAAAGGAATAAAAAAAATAATAAAAAAAACAACCTTAGTGGCGAACTTTCGGACGGGTGCGCCATAAGTAGTTACAACTACTAATGGCGCACTTTATCTGGATGCGCAATTATTAAGTTTGGACAGAGCACTAGTTCAAAAATTTGATACTAATGGCGCACCGCTTGCCCGGTGCGCCATTAGTAGTTTCAACTCTAATGGCGACGCCAGTGGTGCGCCATTAGTATAGCATACTTCAATGGCGCACCAACCGTCTGTGCGCCATTAGTGTCAATCCCATCTATAGCCCTTTTTCGCTGCAGCGGATGTCGCCGCGGTCGGCGCAGTGCGTGACGTCAGCGCCGCGTTTCTCGGGCGCGGGAGGGCTTTTCAGCGCTGGTGCCGCCTTTCATGCCGCTTCGCTGTCGCTACCGATTAGTTGCTGGATGCGCCTAGCCATATAGGGGAGCTCGTCAGGCCCTAACCCGTTCAGCTCCTCCACGACCGCTTAGGGCGGCGCCAGAGGTTCTCGAGGGGCGTGGCGAGATCGGGCGGTCCACACCCAACATATCGGCGATGGTCAGGCCGCTGCTTGACGACGCTTAAGTCGGTCGCTCGCCCGCTTGAGGGCGGCGCCAAAGGCGGCGCGGCCGACCATACCGGTGAGCCTCGTGAGGCGTCTCATGGAAGCTATCCTCCGGCCCTCCGCGTGGAGGGCAAGGCGGCGCGCTTCCAACGCCTCAACGTTGGCATCGGCTGGGAGAGGTGCGGACAAGTCGTGCAGCGCCGCTATGGTCGCTGCGGGCGCTTCGTTGTAGGGGCCGCTGCGGATCGACTGCCACCAGACTCGCTGATGGCGCCGATACGTACTGTCGGCTTGGGGAGCGGGTCGTCAAGATCACGACATTGGTGGGGAAGGCGCCGAGTGATGCCGCTTCGGAGTCGATTTAGCATCGGGTTGGTGGAGCCGATCGACGCAAATCCACGCCGAGCTCGCCGGAGACGTGGAGCTGGTCGAGGAGGCCGACGAGGTGGTTTCGGCAGCTCGCGTGCTCGCTGCCGAGGCGGGCTCACGGAGATGCGAGCCTCGCCAAGAAGATCGGCGAGGCAGCTCGCCGCGCAAGCATCAGAGACGCCTTGCAGCGCGTCAGGGCAAGCGCCATCGGGCTTGCCGGGCTGGCTACGCCCGCGGGGGAGGAAGAGGGTTCCCGTCCAGAACAGGTCTCCGGACAACGGTGCACCTGGCCCCAAGGTGGGCGCCAAATGTCGGGTGGTTGGTGCGACATATGCCAACGGGTGGCCTATCATAGTGGGAGCCAATAAGACGTCGCCGGTGCCTGGAAGCATGATGAGGCGAAGACATGCACGCCGGCGAATCTTACCCAGCTTTGGGGCTCTCCATGGAGATAACACCCCTACTGCTGCTCTGCGGGGTCTCCGCATGATCACTGGATGAACAGGTGGCTACAAGAGGCTCCTTGAGCTTTTCGGTGAGAGGAAGAAGAAGGGCACGGCTAGCTCTCCTCCTCTCTCTATGTGGTGACTAGAACTCTAAGAGATCCACCCTTTGCATGGGTGCCCTGGGGGTTTTTATAGGCCTACCCCCCAGGGGTACAATGATAATCCGGCTAGGCGTGGGCCCTAGCCGTCAGTGTGTACATCCGCCGGCTTCTCCGCTGCCGGCCGGGGCCCGGCCACTAGTGGGTCCCACCGGCTGCCGGCTTCTTGGTCGACAAGCCGCCCCCCTTGTCGGGGCCTTGTCTGGGGCCGCCATCGTTGTTCTCAATCTTGATGACGAGGGCTTTGTTGGGGTAAGCATGGCTATAGCAGCCGCCGCCTTGGCGGCGACATCGTAGCCTCACCTCGCCTTGTCTTTCTTAATGAGGGCGCCTCTTAGAGGGAGGGAGCTATCCGCTACGGGAGCCGGGCCATATCTTGGGCCGATGGGGAGGCGGAGCCGCCGCCGCCTCCTCAGCGAGGGGCCCGCCCTGCATGGGCCGCATCGACAAATTGTCGTGGTCTCGACGCCATGGTCAATACATGGCTACAAAGGCTGCCGCCAGACGGGGATGGTCAGCTTTCACGGGCGCATCGTGGCCACGCTGCTCCGGATACGGGGTGGCAGATTCTTCAGAGCCACACCCCGTCTCATCACCGTTATGTGGGTGCAGATTCTAAGGGTGTGGCCTTGGCCGCCTGCTGGGAAGCCGGCCTCTTGTAGTCGGCCCCCTTGAAGTCGGCCATCTCGTGGCCGACTCTTCGGAGTCGGCCTTCTGGTAGCCGGCTTCTTGGAAGCCAGCCCTCTCGTGGCCTTCATCCCGAGGTCAGTGGGGCCGGGCCGCCTCCTTACAGCCGGCCTGGGGTCACCTGGTTGGGGCAGGCGGCCTGCCTTGGCGTTGGATGCCTTTGTTTGGCTCATAATTTTTTCGGAAGCCCCGGGGGGAGCTGGCTAGGTTACCCGTGGTCATTTACTCCGACATTGACCCTGGGGCGGTGTTTCGGGACAGCTTCGGCTTCCGAATCTGAGCCATCCGACAGGGATATCTTTCCCCTCTTGGGTGCCTCCGCCTCCATGTCTTCGGAGACCGCCCTTTTCCTCCCCTCGGCAGGAGGGTTATCGCCTTCTTCCTCCTCTTCGTGTTTGGAGGAGGGAGCCTCGGTTCCCCCGCACATAGAGTCTGATGTACCTTCAGGATGAAGGCCACCTTTGGCCTTCTTGCTCTTCTTCTTCTTCTTGTCCTTCTTCGCCGGCGCTTGGTACGGCACCGGGACTAGCATCTTCATTAACAGAGGATGAACTGGGTTTTCGGGAAGTGGAGCCGAACACCTGATCTGCTCCGCCTTCTTTATCCAGCCATGATTAAAGGATGGAATTCTCAGTGCGTCACCTTAGATTAATGAACTAAGCTATGTTCAGAAATTGAGCACTTACCGGGGTGTTCGGATGGTTACGGTCGAGGCCGATGTCCTTGGATGTGTCCGACCATGACTTTTGACCCTTGAAGAGCAGTTTCTAGATCCCTTTATGTGTTGTGCCTAAGAATCACTGCAGGGTCCGCGAACCTTCCGGATTAAACTCCCACATACGGAGAGACCGTCGCTGGCACAGAAGGGTTCGGCGGACAAGCATCACTTGGATCACGTTAGTAAGACTGGTGTCTTTTTCGATGATACTTTTGATGCGCTTTTGCAGCATCAGCACCTCGTCGGACGATCCCTCACTACAGGAAACATTTAATTTGCCGTCAGGGCAGTACAGACGGCAAAGAGTTTGCCGTCAGCAGGCTGACGGCAAACTCACATGACAAAGATAAGTCGGCAAAGAATACTTTGCCGTCAGCTTTTCATCGGGCAGACGGCAAAGATTTTGCCGTCAGCCAACTGAAGGTTTGCCTTCTGCCAAAAGAAAATCTGATGGCAAAGGGCGCGGTCTTTGCCGTCAGTCAGAGCCTCTTTTTTGCCGTCATCTGGACTAAACTATAGACGGCAAAGATTATTTTGTATTTTTTAAAAGCGCCAAGTCAAAGCTTTCCTAGGGCGGCCGTTGCTTTGGTGGTCATCTGAGTTGCCATCTCCGCAACCGCCGCCACCACGGGAGGAGCCTCAAGCGCCAGCAGAGAGAAGGAGGCCGGAGAGGCTCAGCGCTGCACGGTTCCGGGCGAGGGGCGGCCACGGCAGCTCCGGTGAGGGGAGGCCACGGCGGGGTCTGGTGAGGGATGGCCGCGGTGTAGTCCGGCGAGGGGCGGCCACAGCAGGTCCGGTGAGGGGAGGCCACGGCGGGGTCCGGTGAGGGATGGCCGCGGTGTAGTCCGGCGAGGGGCGGCCACGGCAGGTCCGGTGAGGGGAGGCCACGGCGGGGTCCGGTGAGGGATGGCCACGGTGTAGTCCGGCAAGGGGCGGAGCGAGAGGAGGGTGGAGAGGCTCGAGCGCAGCAGGTCCGGCGAGGGGCGGAGCGGGAGGAGGGTGGAGAGGCTCGAGCGCAGCAGGTCCGGCGAGGGGCTGCCGTGCCCGGCGCGGCGCACGGAGTAGCACGCGGTGCAGGGAGCCGGAGGCCTGCGGGGGCGACAGGTGACGGTCTTCAGAGAGGCGCTGAGGCCCGCGAGGGCGGTGTCGTCCGCGATCGGGCGACGTGGCCGGGCGGCGCGTAATCGCCCGGAGGTGCGACGGGCTGGCCGATGGGCGACGGGCGGGCTGCTGCGGTTTCCTCCGGGATGCGGATTGAGCCGGCAGCGGCAAATGCCCGGGGCTAGGGAGACGGGCCAGCAGCGGCGCCGTTGCCCGGGTGAGGGAGACGGGCCCGGCGTTGCACGGCTGCTCGTGGGCGACGGGCGATGAGGTGAGACGAGGGAGCTATCGGGGAAGGAGAGATAGAGGAGACGTGCGCGTGGGTGGGACGGGTCGTGCACGTGGGTGGGACCGCATCGGTGGGTGGGTGGCGATGACTCGTGGGTGGGTGTGCGGGTAGGTCCGACGCACGCGGTTGAATTGACCCACGCTTTAGATCTTGCCACGCCATCGATCCGCGGATCGATCCGCTGCAGGTAGTTTTTTCTTGTTGCTCGCCAAAAGATACAGACGGTAATAGCTCACTTTGTCATCGCTTATTAAAAATGCACGGTAAAGTTCTTTGCCGCTCGTTATTTTGTAGGCGCATCGCAAAGTGAGCTGTTTGCCGCTCCGTATCTTTTTGGCGACGGCAAAGTCCGCTTTTGTTGCCTTTCTTTTTGTCCGTTCGCACTAACGGCAAAATTGATCTTTGCCGTCTGGCCCGATGAAAAGCTGACGGCAAAGCCTCTCCCTGACGGCAAATTACATGTTTCCCGTAGTGCCTAGTCTAGACCCTTATTGATCCACGATGCGAGCCGCAGCGGGGGGACCGGATTCAATGTCGAGCAGCCGCCATTTGGTGTCACAAGGCTCGGGTGATATAGAACCACTCCTCGCCGCCATACCTTGACGGTTTCCATGAAGACCCCCTTTGGCCAGGTAACGTTGGCGAGCTTGCTCACCATAGCGCGGCTGTAGGGTCGAAAGTATGTCTAGAGGGGGGTGATTAGACTACTGGACCAAATGAAAATCTAGCCTTTTCCCAATTTTAGTTATTGACAGATTTTAGCAACTTTGGACAAGTCAAGCAATCTTAACAAAATTCAAGCAAGCATGCAAAGAGTATATGAGCAGCGGAAAGTACAGCATGCAACTTTCAAGAATGTAAAGGGAAGGGTTTGGAGGATTCAAACGCAATAGGAGACACGGATGTTTTTGTCGTGGTTCCGATAGGTGGTGCTATCAGACATCCACGTTGATGGAGACTTCAACCCACGAAGGGTAACGGTTATGCTTAGTCCACGGAGGGCTCCACCCACGAAGGGTCCAATGAAGAAGCAACCTTGTCTATCCCACCATGGCCGCCGCCCACGAAGGACTTGCCTCACTAGCGTAGATCTTCACGCAAGTAGGCGATGTCCTTGCCCTTACAAACTCCTTGGTTCAACTCCACAATCTTGCTCTGAGGCTCCCAATGACACCTAGCCAATCTAGGAGACACCACTTCCAAGAAGTAACAAATGGTGTGTTGATGATGAACTCCTTGCTCTTGTGCTTCAAATAGTAGTTTCCCAACACTCAACTCTCTCTCACAGGATATGGATTTGGTGGAAAGAAGATTTGAGTGGAAAGCAACTTGGGGAAGGCTAGAGATCAAGATTCATATGGTAGGAACGGAATATCTTGGCCTCAACACAAGTGTAGGTGGTTCTCTCTCGTAAAATGTAAGTTGGAAGTGTAGGTTCGTTTCCGATGGCTCTCTCCACGAATGAAGAGGAGGTGGAGGGTATATATTGCCTCCACACAAAATCTAACTGCTATACACACAACTTGCCAATCTCGTGGGACCGAATTGATAAACTTGGTCGCACTGATTCAGCAAATCTAGTGACCGTTAGGATTTTCGATGTGACCGACATGCAACTCGGTAGGACCGAAATGGTTAGGGTTAGGGCATAACGTATCTCTGTGAGACCGACATACAAACTCGGTGAGACCTATTTTGGCAATAAGCTAACCAGAGAGTTGGTCGTGTAAAGTCGGTGGGACTGATTCGGCTCATTTCGGTGAGACCGAAATGGTACAAAAGGGAAACAGAAAGTTTACATTGCAATCTCGGTGGGACCAATCGCTCATCTCGGTGGGACCGAAAGGTTACGAAGGGAAACAGAGAGATTACAACCCCATCTCGGCGAGATCGAGATCCCTATCGGTGAGACCGATTTGCCTAGGGTTAGTGGCAGTGGCTATGACATCTGAACTCGGTGGCGCCGGATAGAAAGAATTGGTGGGGACTTTTGGTTTAGGTCATATGTGGATGTGAGAAAGTAGTTGAGAGCTTTGGAGCATATCGCTAAGCATTTTGAGCAAGAGCCTCATTAAGCAACACCTCATCCCTCCTTGATAGTATTGGCTTTTCCTATAGACTCAATGTGATCTTGGATCACTAAAATAGAAAATGTAGAGTCTTGAGCTTTGAGCTTGAGCCAATCCTTTTGTCCTTAGCATTTTGAGGGGTCCACTTTTCTCATCCATGCCATGCCAATCATTGAGCTTTCCTGAAATATTAATCTTGAAATAGCATTAGCTCAATGAGCTATATGTTGTTAGGAATTACCAAAACCACCTAGGGATAGTTGCACTTTCAGCGGCCACACTCCGCGTGCTCCCCGTCGACCACCTTTGGCTTCACGTTAAATATCTTGAGCCACAGGCCGAAGTGTGGGGGGACGCGGAGAAAAGCCTCGCACATGACGATAAACGCCGAGATATGGAGGAAGGAGTTCGGGGCTAGATTGTGAAAATCTAGCCCGTAATAGAACATAAGACCGCGAACAAAGGGGTGGAGTATAAACCCTAACCCGCGGAGGAAGTGAGGGATGAACACAACCCTCTCACCAGGCTTTGGTGTGGGGATAACCTGCCCTTGGGCAGGGAGCCTTTGCGGGATTTCCGCAGTCAGGTACCTCGCCTCCTGGAGCCTCGCGATGTCCTCCTCGGTGACAGAGGAGGCCAACCACTTGCCTTGAGAGCCGGATCCGGACATGGCTGGAATGCTTGGTGGCAATGGAAAAGATCAAGACTTGGGTGCTGGAGCTCGAGGATGGGAGGGTTGAGGAAGAAGAAAGCGTGGGGGAAAAAGATGGGTCCTTATCCCTTTATAAAGGCAATGAATATCAAGCGCCTCCTTACAAGCCTTAAAACTCGCCTATTCCCAAGGAGTCGTGCAAACGGCACGGTTGGATTATCCAAACCCGTATTGATGAGAATCCCGTAATAAGGGGACACGCGATCTATGCTTGGACAAGACGTGTCAATAAGGGCCGCGCCTCGGGACGTGAAGCGAGAGGCTCAAAACAGTTCGAAACAATAAAGTGGCCAGACGTAACGTTTCGCCAGTAAAACTGTCAGGGAAACATGCCTTGTTGTTGATTAATTATTATGCCCTTGCAGTTGAGGGTTGTAACTGTTGAACAGAGACGGATACAACTCTCATGTTTGGAGGACTACTTTGGAGTATCCGGAGGACGAACCCGCCTTGCAATGCCGAAGACAATCTATGCGCCGGACACGTCGTCATTGAAGTCTGGTTCAGGGGCTACTGAGGGAGTCCTGGACTAGGGGGTCCCCGGGCATCCGGAATATATGATGTGGGCCGGACTAGTGGGCCGTGAAGATACAAGACAGAAGGCTTTCTCGCGTGTCCGGATGGGACTCTCCTTTGCGTGGATGGCAAGCTTGGCGTTTGGATATGCAGATTCCTTTCTCTGTAAACCAACTCTGTACAACCCTAGGTCCCTTCGGTGTCTATATAAACCAGAGGGTTTAGTCCATAGAGGCAATCATAACCATACAAGCTAGACATCTAGGGTTTAGCCATTACGATCTCAAGGTAGATCAACTCTTGTAACCCCTATACTCATCAAAGTCAATCAAGCAGGAAGTAGGGTATTACCTCAATTAAGAGGGCCCGAACCTGGGTAAACATCGTGTCCTCCGTCTCCTATTACCTTCGATCCTCAGACGCACAGTTCGGGACCCCCTACCCGAGATCTTCCGGTTTTGACACTGACACCCAGTCCCAAACTGCAAAAAGAAAAGAGCTTACAAATAATCAAACAAAAACTCCCAATGGAGTCAAAACCTTTACTTTATCGCTTGGGAACCGCCACTAGCGTGCTTAGCATGGAAGATATCGATAACTGATGGTCGTGAAGTAAATGAGAAGGGTACATGTCTCAAAATATCATTTACCTCTGTTTTAAAACTTGAGCTCTGGCACCTCTGCAGATCACTGCTTCCCTCTGCGAAGGGACTATCTATTTAGTTTTATGTTGTGTCATCACCTTCTGAAATAAGCGCCAAAACCTGAGAGCACTGCTATCTAATAACCCACAAGTATAGGGGATCATTTGTAGCCTTCTTCGATAAATAAGAGTGTCAAACCCAATGAGGAGCTAAAGGCAGAACAAATATTCCCTCAAGTTCTATCGACCACCGATACAACTCTACGCACACTTGACGTTTGCTTTACCGGAAACAAGTATGAAACTAGTTTTTAGGAGTGATGCTAAAACTACTTTGCAAGAATAAAACTAGAAGTACTTTGCAAGATAATAAAAGTTAGGTGTTTAGTAAAAGGATTTTTGTCAACAAGAAGGTTATTTGTCCCTACGCAATCGACTACAAGTACCAGTATTCATTCTTGTAATTTTGTATGAGGGAGAAACATGAGCTAACACACTTTCTGTACTTGGATCATATGCACTTATGATTGGACCCCTAGCAAGCATCTGCAACTACTAAAGATCATTAAGGTCGTGAAACCCAACCATAGCATTAAGTATCAAGTCCTTTTTACTCCCATACGTCATACCCCACCTACTCGGGTTTAAGCTTCTGTCACTCTAGCAACCCACCATAAGAGAACCATGAACATATTGCAACACCCTACAGTGGGGGCCCCTAACATTTGCGCGAGACGGAGGGCACCGTAGGACAGCACCATAAATAAAATATACAATCATACCAACCAAGATCACGATTAACCCACAGATGAAACGGATCTACTCAAACATCATAGGATAACCATAGATCATTGGGAAATAATATATGGAGTTGAGAACCATGTTTAAGTAGAGATTACAGCGGAGGAAGACGTGTTACACCGCTGCATAGAGGGGAGAAAGTTGGTGTTGACGGTAGCAAGATTGTTGATGTAGATCGCTGTCTCGATCGTTGCTCGTGGCACTCCGCAAGACCACCGTGCGAGGGGAGAGAAACCCCTACTTCTTCTTCATCCTTGGCCTCCCCTAGATGGGGAGGAGAGTTCCCTTGGTCCTTGGTTTCCATGGTGGCGGAGGGCGGAGCCCTCCGAGATTGGATCTCCTCTCTGCTCTTCTCGCTTCGCTCCCGTGATCTGGCCGAAAACCGTTTCTTATATTCTCGGAGATCCGCAACTCCGATTGCGCTGAGATTTTAACACGATTTTTTTCCGGATATAAGCTTCCTTGCGCCCGAAGTAGAGCTCCAATCGATGTTCGAGGAGGGCACAGCCCACCACGCCACGCCTGGCTCCGGGACCGCTCCCTGGTGGGTTGTGCCGACCACGGGCCTCCGTTTGCGGTGATTCCAACTCCCAAAATCACATATATTCCAAAATAATTCTCCGTGAAATTTTATTGCATTTGGACTTCGTTTGATATGATTTTCTACGATCAATAGGTTAGTCCAATAAATCACATAAATTGTTGCCAAAAACATGTGAAAGTTCTATAATATTGGCATGAAACAATCAAAAATTATAGATACGACGGAGACGTATCACTGTCATGCTTATGCATTGTGTGTAGCTAATGTTGGGTGCATCATGCCCGGATCTTTTCTACCATGAATTACAATGTTTATTCGCTGCTTGAACTTTGGAGGTGCTCTGTGCATTTATGTTTTATGTCTCGTAAAGGGCTAGCGAGATACCACTATTGTCATATTATATCATGGGTGTTTTGACAACATGTTGCCATTTGAGATATCTTATTATTGCTCGCTAGCTGATTATGTCATTGATATGAGTTAATATATTTTTTAAGACTTATTGTTGGCATGGTTAGTTATAGTATTGGCTGAAAACCTAGATGTTGTTTAAGCTTATTTATGCAAAGAAGAGCAAAAGAGTTCGTAAAATTTTTTCTTTTTCACTTTCAATTTATCAACTGAATTGCTTGAGGACAAGCAAAGGCTTAAGCTTGGGGAAGTTGATACGTCTCCAATGTATCTACTTTTCCTAACGCTTTTCCTCTTGTTTTGGACTCTAATTTGCATGATTTGAATGAAACTAACCCCGGATTGACGTTGTTTTCAACAGAACTACTATGGTGTTGTTTTTGTGCTGAAATAAAAGTTCTCGGAACGGAACGGAACTTTGTGAGGATTTTTTATACAATAAATAAGAATTTCTGGAGCCAAGATCCACCGGAGGGAGGCACCTGGGTGAGCACAACCCACCAGGGCGCCTCCTCTGGCGCGCCCTGTGGGTTGTCCCCACCGTGGCCCCTGCACTCCTAAAACCTATGCTATAAAATCCTATTTTTCCGTAAAAAATCAATGAGAAAGAATTATCGATTCCACGAGACGGAGCCGCCACACCTCCTGTTCTTCATTGGGATGCAGATCTGGAGTCCGCTTTGGGGCTCCGGAGAGGGGATCTTTGTTCTTCGTCATCACCAACCCTTCTCCATCGCCAATTCCATGATGCTCCCACCGGAGAGTAATTCCTTCGTAGGCTCGCCGGGTCGATGAGGAGTTGGATGAGATTCATCATGTAATCGAGTTAGTTTTGTTAGGGCTTGATCCCTAGTATCTACTCTATATGTTCGAAAATTGATGTTGCTATGACTTTGCCATGCTTAATGCTTGTTACTTTGGGGCTGGTGCCATGATTTCAGATCTGAACCGCTTATGTTATCACCATTATATCCATGTTCTAGATCCGATCTTGCAAGTTATAGTCACCTACTACGTGTTATGGTCCGGTAACCCCGGAGTGACAATAGTCGGAACCACTCCTGGTGATGACCGTAGTTTGAGGAGTTCATGTATTCACCGTGTGTTAATGCTTTATTCCGGTTCTCTATTAAAAGGAGGCCTTAATATCCCTTAGTTTCCAATAGGACCCCCGTTGCCACGGGAGGGTAGGACAAAAGATGGCATGCAAGTTCTTTCCATAAGCACGTCTGACTATTTACGAAATACATGCCTACATTATATTGATGAACTGCAGCTAGTGCCGTATTGCCCTAGGTTATAACTGTCTCATGATGAATATCATCCAACAAGTCACCGATCCAATGCCTACGAATTTATCTTATATTGTTCTTGCTAAGTTACTACTATCACATTATCATGCACTTGCTACAAAAATACTACTATCATCAAGTATTGTTACTATTGTTGTTGTCACTACTATCAAAACTATCATATTGCTTTGCTATCGATCACTTTGTTGCAGATAATTAATCTCCATGTGTGGTTGAATTGACAACTCAGTTGCTAATACTTACAAGTATTCTTTGGATCCCCTTGTGTCGAATCTATAAATTTGGGTTGAATACTCTACCCTTGAAAACTGTTGTGATCCCCTATACTTGTGGGTTATCAAGGTGTCTCGGTCATGTCTACATAGTTCTAGAACCCGTAGGGTCCGCACGCTTAACGTTTGTTGACGATATATGAGTTATATGTTTTGCTGACCGAATGTTGTTCGGAGTCTTGGATGAGATCACGGACATGGCGAGGAGTCTCAAAATGGTCGATAGGTAAAGATTGATATATAGGACGATGGTATTTGGACACCGGGAGTATTTCGGGACGTACCGGGAAGTAATCGGGTCACCTAAGGGGTTCTGCACCCGCAAGTTATAAATAAGTTTTGTACTTTGTGGTAAAAATAAATTTAATACCCCAACGTTTTTGCTCGTCTCATTAATCTTCCTAAAAATCATCCCGAAAATCTTCAACGGGATTAAAATTAACAGTTCACAATACTTTTTGCAAAAAAACAAATTTAGAATAGTTCATAGTATTTTTTTTGCGGAAATAGTACTGAGTAATTACATCCCATGACGCGAATCAACCTGTGGTTGGATGGTTAGAGGGACAGCCCACCAGGGTTCAAGTCCTGGTGCTCGCATTATTCCTGGATTTATTTCAGGAATCCCAGCGATCTTGCATTCAATGGGGGAGACGTTCCTCGTCGATGACGAGGCGCCCTCGTTGACTTTGTAAATCTCAAGATGATATGCTGCCCGGCCTCTGATGTGCGAGGGTGTGTGTGGTTCATAGGGTGAGTGTATGCGTGTTTATATGAGCGCTTCTTCCGCATCGTGTTAAAAAATTGCATCCCCATGACAAGAACAATAATTCCTTTTGAGCAGAAAGGTGAGGTTATTCGTATCTTTGGCTTGGTGTGTTTTCTCCTTCATGCCTTGTTTTCTTAACACAGTACACACGCAAGTGCTCATACATACGCGCATACACTCACCCCTATGAACGCATAAACGCACACCCTACCCCTATGAGCACCTTCGAGAGACTGAGCCGGCATATCATCTTGAGATTTACGTCATCAGATGCTGCTTTGTCGTTGACGGAACGCTTCCTCCCAATCGAAAAGCGATCGCCCAAATTCTGAAATAAATCCAGAATAATGCGAGCACCGTGACTTGAACCTTGATGGGCTGGGCATACCACTGTCCCTCTAACCATCCAACCACAGGTTGATTCGCAGGCCTCGTTTGATATGCGAGGGTTGGAGGGGATTTCAGAGGATAATCCTCAAGAGCCCTAGAAATCCCCCACGACCCATTTGGTAGGCGAGGTTCCATAGTCCAACCCCTCTCGATCACCATCGATTCCTCTGAATCCACGTGGTTACGAAGTCTCGGGGGTACCAACACGGAACAGGCGAGACGAGCGCCTCCTCAACGCGTCGTTGCCAGCGGCAGCCACCTCGACGCTGACCGGAAAGCTGAATTAAACCCTGGTACGTATCTCTGCGCACCCCCTCTGTTCCCCTCCGTGCCGCCCCTCCCGACCCCTCCGCGTGTCTAGTCTAGGGTTTCTTGGAGCTCGGCCATGGAGTGATCCTCCTCCATGGATGGATGTAGCTATTGTTGATACTTGTTGATGTCCTAAGTTTGACGAGATGAAAAGATTTGGTGGTGAAATTGGTCTTTCTTGTGTCGGCACATAGTGTTGGTGCCATTGGATTGATCAGTTGGGATATATAGGTATGAAACAATGTTTTTATTATAGTTCATGTGATTGTTTTATATGTACTGAACGACGTTGTTTGTGATTCTTTCTATCTCTGCTGGTTACCCTCTTTTTGTCTGAACATGTACCCATAGGCGTAGGCCTCACGCCGTCAAACGGTCACGCCGGCCGTCGTAGTCGGCCCATGTGCATGCCGACGGCCCTTCCTATGCCGACGGCCACCGTAGACATATATCCATCGATGCCGACAGCCGAGCTATGCCGACGGCCCCCGTCGGCATAGATGGATATATGTCGACGGCTTACCTACGCCTACGGCCTGACCTAGGCCGTCGGGATATCTCCATCTTTGCCGACGGGGACCGTCGGCATAAGCAGTTATTCTGGTAGTGTATGGATACTTCAGTCTGCATTCTTCTTACCAGCAACTTGTTCGTGTTTTGTACCTTTCATCATGCCTAATATAATATTCTGTCTTGTTTCATAATGTACAGATCAACATCTAGTAGCTTGTGAACTTCACACCTATACTTGGTTTCACACCTTTCTTTCTTTAGGTGCGGGGACAGGGGTCAGGGTAGCTTATTTGTAGTGCTAATGCAAATGTCTCCTCTAGTTGGGTCACAATAAGGCACCAAACCTAGTTGAAGTGTATGTTGCTGAAGTGTTACTATTAACAGGCCTAATTTTTGTAGCAAAACATCTCTTGTATTTATTTTTTTATGGGCTGATGGCTCGTTGGAGGCAGTCAACTTGCTGTTTATTTGTTGGTTCATGTAATCAACCTATGTATTGAACATATGCTAAACAGTTTCCCTCTTTTACTTGGTTTTTCTTGCTATGATGTTGTTTCACTTGTAAAGATTGGATTTTTTAGATGTTTTACACCATCTTTTCTCAATGACAAACCCTTCCTACCAAACAAAACCTTTATACTACCTTCTCAAAAAAAAAACTTTATACTATTCGAGCGAGCGAGTGGGCAGTCGGACTGCAATGCTTCTCTCGTTACTTCTCCGCCGGCAGAGTTAAACCAGACAGTACCGATGTGATCATAATCCACAAACAACAGCATGCTATGTTGATTTTCATTTCAGCAGCAACGAGGTGTTGTTATTCTTCAGTTATCTTCAGCTACTGTAGCCTACAACTACGCTTCTTCTTCTTCTTCAGCGAGCGAGCGATCGATCGGGGCGGCCAGCGAGGCAATGTGAGTCACACCCTGTAGACCATGCCGACCTCGATGAGGGAGGTGTGGGGGATGCCGAGCACGACGGCGGGCCTCCGCGAGTTGCGCCGGAGGAACCCGTACACGACGTTGACGGCGAACTTCTTCACCGCGGACGACGAGTCGTGCGCGAACACGCAGGTGTGCCCGATCATGTACGACACCCCGGCCTCCCGCTCCTCCAGCAGCTCCCTCACCTCCGACATCGTCTCCTCCCGCCTCCACGCCGCCGGCAGCTCCTCGAACCGCACCTTCTTGGCGCCGCCGCCGACGTAGTACTCGATCTCGCCGGAGCTCATCGACGCCAGCGCGTCCACGACGGCCTGGCTGGGCGCGGCCGGGATGACCGACATCTCGCCGGACCCGGTGCTGCACCGCTCGCCGTCGCCGTCCGGCTGCTGCAGCTGGAGGAACTCCAGGACCTTCACCAGCAGCTGGTCCTCGAAGTTGAAGTGGTCCCACCGGCCCTCCTTGTAGCCGTACCGGACCACGCAGCGGAACATCCGGTGCTCCGGCCGCCCGATCCTGCCCACCAGGAACCGCTCCTCCGGCGGCACCTTGGGCACGGTCAGCGTCTGCAGCGACACGAAGACGAGCACACGGTGGAACGCCGGGAAGTTGGTGACGAAGTGCGCGAACATGGGCGGCACGCCGGCCACGGAGTCCGAGTAGACGAAGCCCACCCCGGGGACGCGCACGAGGCCCATGCCGGAGCTGAGGCCGATGAAGTGGTCCAGGCACACCTTGTTCTGCAGCTCGTACTCCTGCTTCTTGGCCGTGCCGTAGTGCCACGCGGACATGACCAGAAGCGTGGCCAGGGAGAGCAGCAGCGGCAGCCAGCCGCCGTGGGGCACCTTGGCCAGGCACGCGGAGAGGTAGAGCAGCTCCATGGACCCGAAGCCGGCGGCGAAGAGCGCCGCCCAGAGCACCGACCGGTTCCACACCGTGGTGATCACGAGGAACATCAGGCACGTCGTTGCGAACATCACCAAGATCACAGCCAGCCCTAAGACGAACAAAGATCGAACAAATAATTAGCAAATCAACATATGAAGGCATTGTTGAAAGAATGGCGCGTAGGTTCGTACCATAGGCGTTGCCGATCATCTCGGTGTCTCGGAAGCCGATGGTGACGGCGAGGCAGAGGGACATGAGCGTCCAGTTCACCTCCGGGATGTAGATCTGGCCGTGGACATGGCTGGACGTGTGCACCACCTTGATGCGCGGGAAGCAGCCCAGGGCCCTGCACTGGCTTATGATGGAGAACGTGGCGGAGATGATCGCTTGGCTCCCGACGGCGGTGGCCAGCGTCGCGATGAACAGAACAGGCCAGAACACACGGTCTGAATTTCCAGAAAAATAACACAAACGGGAGGGTGGAAAAGTTCAGTCAAATTTAGAGCGTAATACCATAGGAAATATAGTCCATAAAGCATGTTGCATGCATGCCCACGGGTAAAAAATATGCTAAATATGACGTGGACATTTTTGGGTCTGTTGAGATTTTCCAAGTATATCAATTGATTAATTCTAGAAAGACTAGTTTAAAAAAATGCTTCTAAAGTGTAGTACGAGATGCACTTTTCACTAAACTGAACTTACACACTATAAACTAGGTGGAAAATGATAATATAAACTGCACTTTTCACTAAATTATGGACCCCCTTCGAAACAAGACCTTCTGCAAGGTAGATGCTAGACCGATGTTCGCCACGGTCACCATGGCCTCCTGCACAACACGATCTGTCCCTTGTGCGCCTGAGAGCCTGAAACGATCCAACACCTCCTCGCGGGCTGTTCCTTTTCACGGCAGGTTTGACATGATGTGCTCACATGCATGGTGCCGCGTCAATCCCCCACGACATGCTTACACCGAGCATCACCTCTCTCGCTGTTCTCAGCGCTTGGTGGCTTTCAAGGCAACAGAACGACTATGTCTTCAATAGGGAACGCCCCTCCGTCGTGCACACTGTGCACACGAACCAGATGAAACTCGCATGTGGGCACGAGCCGGCGCAAAAGGTTTAGCCATATTACTCTTGAGACGTAACCCTTAGTAGCCTTGGGGTGGTAGCGGCTCTTTCTGCGCCCCATTTCTTGTGTACATGCTTGCAACTTGCTATCGTACCTTGTACTTTCTACTCTTCTAACAATGAAAACAGACACAAAACTTTTGCATATTCGTGGAAAAAAATATTTTCACTAAATTGTACTTTTTCAAATCAACTGGGGCTCAAAGGAATCTCAATCGATTTAGAATTAGCAACTCAAAAAGTGGAGGTTTCAGTCTTCACCAAAGTGAAGTTGCACTTTTCGAAAAATCGATTGGGACTAGCATCAAAGTACATAGTTCAACACATGTTTGTAACCAAACATGAAAGAAAAAGAATAAAATGCCACAATCGAAGAAAATAGGACCAGATGACTAAACACCTATTTTATTATTGGACCGCCATCCAAGCCGGTTGTACATATTCTGGCACCTTTTTAAGACAGAGTTGCACTTTTCGCAATTTGTTGAGATATAAAACAAAATATTTTTTGCAAAGGCTCGTTTTTGTATTAACTGAACGAGATTTTATTAAAGTTTGTGGAAAAAAGGTGAAAGTATCTAGGCTTCGGTGAGCTACTTCATGGGTGACTCTACCAAAAATGCCAGACCTACATAATCTACCTATGTAAGGCTGCGTTCTTTCCTTCCTAAACTCATCAGCCCCCCTCCCACCCTGAATTTCGAGATGTGGGCCTGGGCCTTTTTCTCTTCTAACCAAATCAGGCCAAGTTCGCTCGTTCATAACTTACATAAGAAATTTTATGTAGGTGTAGCAAAGTTCGTGACCCTACCTAGGGTAAATATTATATGTACTATACCGATCAATTATTACTAGTGATAAATTTTTGGTAGTGTGGTGTTAGGGCTAGTGAGCCCCATGCTAAGGGTTGTGAACGGCGCCTCATCCAAAGCTGACGCAGTTGGTGCGTTCGGTAGTAGGGGGGTTTCTCCTTAGAAAGTAGGGGTCGGTAAGGAGCGGTGTTGTGCTCGAAAGTTGAGCGGTATTGTGCTCGAAAGTTGACTTTGTTGTTGTGTCGGGTAGCTAGGGATTGTCTCTCTCTAGGTAATAGGGGTCGGTAAAGGGCGGTGCCCAACTCCAAATCTGACGTCCTTGCTATGTCAGGTAGTAGGGGTTTCTTTCTAGATAATAGGATCATTAAGGAGCGGTGCCTTGCTTCAAAGCTGATGATGATATAGCGTCACGTAGCGGTCTTTTTTCCACTCTAGACATTAGGGGTCGTTAAGGTAGAAGATGGTTGTCATCATAATTGGTGTATACTAGTCATGCCTTCAGTGCTTGAATTAAGCGATGAGAGTATTGTGTGGTTGCACGAGTACAACATCGGTGTGAAAACACTTGATATTGCCTTCACTTGATAGATCTTCTAATGTCAACATACGTGTGCCAATCCCTTGTAGAAGGAGTAGCCGTGGAGCTCCAAGTTTGGGCAAAAACCATAGGTTTGGCCTTCGTTGACTGGACCCATCAGTGTCACATATGAGAATTGCCCCCTTCATGAAGGTGTTGTCCCCGAGCAATGATTTCCATGTCACCACACTAGATCTAGTATCTCGTGCCAATTTATGACCTCATTCTCCCCGGCGATAGGGTTACGCTGGAAGAATAAGAAGCAAGCCACCACAAGCAGGTGGTGGTATGTTCGTCGAAGCTAAGCCAACAAAATACTTCGTTTGTCATAGTTTCCCTTTTGTAGGCATGTTTGTTTTGATGTTGTTAGCAGGTTAAAGTTATGGTTATGTACATCATACAATGCAGAAGCAAGGAGGCATATCTTCGTTCCCCGCAAAAAAAAGGAGGCATACCTTCCTTTTATCCACAAAGAAATGAGTACACCACCATAATGGCAACATATATGTCTTTTTGGGGTAAAAAAATGATGATAGCAAAATGAAATGAAATTCTTGCATCAAATCTGTGGAAGCATTAATTGGCACCTCACCTGGAAGAGCTTTGTAAAAGCTGCTCTGGAGATCCTCCCTATGTTTAGACAGATAGGCGGCCTCCCCCATGTAGGCCAGAACTAAGCAAGGATACACAACTATCGTGAACCCGAGCTGCCATGACAAAGCAACGAAACAAATCACAGTAAAGAAGTGTTCTAAAAAATTAGGTTTCAGACACTCAATGGATGAAAAATGCCACGGCCAATTTACAAGAAAATAGGCAACTTACCCTCAGCGAAAGCTTTGAGAAATGCCCGAGATCAGCAAACATCGCCTCAGCACCTGAAAATCCATAGCCATAAATGATCATGCATTCATGCCCAATCAATACAGTAAGAACGCAAGAGGATATATGAAATGCGTGATCAAAGCAACCTGTGATGCAGAGCACAATCCCTCCCAGCGAGCTCCACCCGTCCCTGCCGGCCTTCCTGAAGAAGTTGTAGATGTAGTACGGGGACAGCGCGCGGACGACGGTCGGGTTCCACCTGAAAATGTTATAGATCCCGATGCCGCCGATGCAGGCGAGCCAGGAGAGCAGGATCGGCGCGAAGAGGAACCCGACGCGGCGCGTCCCGTAGTGCTGCAGCGCGAAGAGCCCCACCAGCACGACGCACGCGAGCAGCACCGTATAATCTGCAACCCAGAATCATCGATCAGTTGCACTTTCAGAAAGACAGCGTCCCAGCTGGGTGCATGCTTACTTTCATGTAGCTCTGGGAACTTGATCCGGAGGCCGGAGACTGCTGACAGCACTGCAGAAAATCATGTACTAGATCTGATGAGCAATCAGAAGTAAGTTTCAGGACTGACATACTAGATCTGATGAGCAATCAGAAAATCATGTACTAGATCGGTTGAGGCAAGAACATTTTGCTGGGTGCAAGAGATCAACAGGGTTTCATGATTCATCGTTAGTTCACCTGACATGGTCGGGGTGAGGACGCCGTCGCCGATGACCATGCTGGTGCCCATGAGGACGAACAGCAGCAGCACGACGCGCAGCGAGTGGTGCTTCTCGAAGAACCCTCTGATAGCCAGGCTGCTCCGCGTCTCCTTGCAGGGCTCGCCCTGGTTGTAGGATGACACGGAGCCATGGCCGGCGTGCAAGCCGTTGAGAAGCCCCATCCTGGAGCGCCTGCACATCAGAGAGTACAGTGCGAACGTACCACCTGCACATCGCATTATATTTTGCCAAAAGATATGTATCAATACTTGCACAAAAATACCTACTCCCCCGATCCATCCATATTAATTGTATTTGTATTAAATCAGCGACAATTAATATGGATCGGAGATAGTATTAAATTTACATTTTGAATGAGTATCCCGACAGCAAAAGCATGCGCGTTTCCTTTTTCAGGTCATTAAAGAAAAATATTCCCTTGTCACAAGCATGCCTATTTGCTAGCTACCCAGGGGCGGAGCCTTGTGGTGACCAAACCGGGCCATGGCCCATCCTTTTCTCTGGATTTTCTCTTTCAGGATTTGGTGAAGATTTGGCCCAATGACAAAAGATGGCCCGCTGAGCAAGCTATTGGCATGTTTTGTTTTACGCTCCGCCACTTCCTCCTTTTCGAAAAAATTACACATTTTTTAGGTAGGTAATGAAAAAAAACTCCTCCAACCCGAACACGTGTACTAGTATATTTTGGACTGCACTACAGCGCGGCGCATGCGCGGTTAGCCGGTCATGTCATTATGACGGTGTACGTGCATCCAGATGCACATGACATGTCAGTGCAAACGTTCGCGCCGTATAAGTCCCGATAATTTTAGATAGTGGAAGAGAGAACCCCGAGTCCCGACACAAACACGCCTACCTTCTCCATTGTCGTCTGCGCCGAGGACGAGGATGATGTACTTGAGGAGCGGTACTAGGGTGAGGCTCCAGAAAACCAGCGATAGCACGCCGAGGATCTCTTCATCCTCCTCGTGGAGACGCAACTTCCCGGAGAAGGTGTTCTTGTACACGTAGACGGGCGATATGCAAAGGTCGCCGTAAACGACGCCGAAGCTCTGGTATGCCAGCAGAAGCGTCCCTTTCTGCCATCCCTGCGTAGGCACAGATAGATAAGGACATGTTTAATCAATCAATTAATTACCAAAAAAGTTATTACCAAGCAACTTGAGTTATGAATGAATATGTGTACTCGGTTGAAATCATGGGTCAAAATAGTTGAAACTGAAACCTAGCTAGAAAGTGAAGCTTTAAATGGGTAGGGAGGAACGTAGCTTCAACTCAGATAGAGAAGTCTGAGCTAAGACCAAACCGATGTGTCCATTTTGACCATAAATGGTGATCTGATCTGACAGGGAAACAAAACCTTTGGTTGTGGCAAGCGACATATGCTTCCAAGAAATAGACATGGACCGGGGACTTGACAAGGCTGATTTAGACACAAGAAGGAAGTGCTTATTTTACTATGTAGAAGTAGAATCTGTGGCATGCCAATTAATTCCTTCTCAAAATAACCACACCAGAATTCAGGAGTAGACCAGGTCCGGTTTTGAAGTCCAATTTTAGAAATATTTCAGCCACAACTGTGATCGGTGAAATTAAGTTAAATTTCATTGATTTTGCATTTGGTCAAAGGACCAAAACGTTCACTCAAAAAGTTTGTTTAAAAAAATCTAATATTTTATTTGAATTTTTGTGTACTATTGAAATGGCTGAAATATTTTGACCCAAAGGTAAGTATTTCAGTGTCTACTGAAATGATTGAAACTCAGTGAATTTTATCGGCATCTCACTGAAAGTGAAAACCATTGAACCATCAAAAAACAGCTCTCGTAAAATATCTCCGATCAGATCATTAATTCCTCAAGGAAACCCGTGCAAAATCGAGATGATCCCTGGCCTAGCTAGTAATAACACGCAGACAATTTTCCATGTACAGTAAAAGTAACTTCACAAGTAAGAAAGGAGGAGCCATGCATGCCGCAAACATTTTCCTTTCTTGGAGGAGGAGCCATGCTGATGCTGGGAACTAGACAGAGTATCTATCCTTTCTCAGATACACACACCTTTTTCTCTGTGTGTGAATATACTCGAGAAAATAATTAAACAGGGACTGCACTAGAGCTACAGGATAGAAGATCCAAGCAAGAGCAAGCGGTGGGAGTATTCCAGGAACAAGGCCCCGAGAAAATGCAATTGATTGAGCAACGCAACTCCAGGCACACAAGAAAAAACGAATTAATTAGCCAAGAACTCTCAGTAAATCTAGGAAGGAATCGAGCATACTTACCCAGGAAGTCTTCTTCCTCGGCTGCACGGTGGCGCCCTCCACATCCATGGCGAAAACCCACCACTCCGGCGTCTGCGGCCTAAACCCGGCGGCCGGGAGACGGGGCCAGAATCCCGCGGTTCTCCGGCGGTCGACCGACTGGCCGGCCTAGCTCCGCCCACGGTTAGATCGGTCCGGCCCTCCGTTAATTTCTGCGTGGGCTCCCGCGGCGCCTGGGAAGTTTGTTGGTCGATCTGTCCGTGTGTGCAACCACTGGGTGATGCGACGGAGGAAGAAGGAGATGGAGAGTGGGAGACGGAGGGAGGAGGGAGAGAAGCAGTTAAGGCGGAGGGAAAACGTGGATGGCTTCACAAAAAGATGAGGGCTGGAGAGAGAAGGCGCCAAATGCTTAGGACCTCTTTTTTTTTTCCTCCTCTCCCTCGCACAGTCGCGCGTATGCATGACGCACGCATGAACAGATTTGCGTATTTGTACTTGACTGCCCGAGGTCCGTTTCCAAGAGTGGAAAAAATGATTGGCAAAATTGTGGTGATTCTGGCACATCAGTCGTACGTACCAGCCGTTATAGAGATGTTTGACAGAGAAATAGGTTAATTAAATTCGGGTATTTTCCCCTGTCGGCCGTGGATCTGTAAGAAAAGAAACTGATTCCGGTGGTGGAAGTCCATGAAAATTGACGGACCGAATGTAATTCAAATCTTGACTTTGAATTTAAAACTCCGGTGTAATGTGAATTTCTTTTGAAGGAAAATCTGGTTCAACTTCAGCATGTCGTTTATTATGCATTGTCCACATAAAGAACTTAGTACCAGCAGTGGCGAATTAACAGCCAGCTAGCCTGCTGCCTCGTGTGCCTCCCTCATTCCCCTCTGCCCTCTGCCCTCCCGATTTCTACTTGTTGCCAGTCGTCTGCCTCGCTGGTGACTGGATTCATTACTCCTTAGGGTTTGTTGTGCTTATATTGGTTGCTTCATCTGAAGTATCCATGGGCAAAATGTAATTTTCATTGTCGAATTGTTGAAGGGTGAAGAGGACCATAGGCGTTGCTTCCCTTTTTTGGAAATATGTTGCAAAGAAGGCTATTATGCATGTGTTGTAGTTCAAAGAACAAATTAGGATGGGCCACCCTGTTTCAAAATCCTAGATTCGCCACTGCTTAGTACTCCCTCCGTCCGGAAATACTTGTCATCAAAATGGATAAAAAGAGATGTATCTAGAACTAAAATACGTCTAGATACATCCTTTTTTATCCATTTTGATGACAAGTATTTCCGGACGGAGGGAGTACCTGCTAAATTTCTGAATGAGACGTAACAGTCTAGTGTTTTGGTTCTTCTTCCATTCCTTTTCGTGTTGAAAAAATTTTCTTGTGATTTTTCTTTTGCAACCCTGTCTTTGATGTAGCAAGCAACAACCTATATCCGATATACAGATATGTCCATTTTGTATCTGTAACTTCTTTCAACCTCGATGGCATGAGATATATATGTGACATATAACAAATTTAGAACTAGTGTTATTCTTAATGTTACAGATACACATTAATTGCGTCATTGACTATGTTTCGTCCGACCATGGAGGTACTACCTCCGTCCGGGTTTATTGGGGCCCTTCATATTTTGGGTCAAACTTTGACAATATATAGACTACTCAAATATAAAATGTATGCTATAAAAGATTATACTGTTGGATTTGTATTTGAAAGAGCTTTCTGACAATATAATTTTTGTTACATATAGTTTACATTTTGTTAGTTAAATTTTTAAGTCAAACTGTAGCCCAAAATAAAAAGGGCCTAATAAACCCGGACGGAGAGAGTAGAAGACTACATTATTGCGTCATCGACTATGCTTCGTCCGACCATGGAGATAGAAGACTACATTAATGTAATATACTCTCCCTTAATCACATTTAATGGTCTTGTCCAATGTTCCTCCATGTCTAAGCATTAAATCTTGACATCCAAACCCGTTCACATTGGTCTATCCAATGTTCCTACATCCTCATGTGTGGCATAATCATAACTTCAAGAAACAACTAATGCATATTATCACTAAAGGCACACCCATTGCTTCACACAAGCACACATTAGAAGTATACATGTACATCGAAGCCGAAAAACTGACCTACTATGTGCATTTAAAGCTTACTTTTACGAGATAGTATCTATAAATGATAAGATGGATATATTTCATCACTATCCAACAAAAATCCTTATGAGATATGCCTTGCAAACGAAGGAGATATCTTTCACAACTAAACTTGTGTCTTATTAAATTTATATTATGCCACACTATAGAACAACATTTGGGCCTAGGTCGTGGACCACCAATGCGCAAATACTAGTTCAAGTCCACAGATCTTGTATATTTTCTACTGAACTGCACCCACAATTCTAAATGAAAGGAGTGGGATGAAAGAAGTATTTTCCTGCCCGTGAAAAGGCTTTCAAGATAAAGAGACATCACCTTGCCTATGAGATATCCGTGCTAGCTTTCCTGCCTGGTAAGTGAAATCATGTCCTCACGATTCACCACTTCGGCAAAAAAGTCTTTTTATATGAAAATATGACATGATAAATATTTCATATAGACATCCCCACCCCCTAGCTAGGAGGAAGCTTGATATGCACTCATGTACGAGTAGATGAACGAGAGCATACGTTGCTTGATATTGAAAATTAGTATACCTCCACTTCGGTGTAAACGCCAAATGAGGAAGTACTAGCTACTGAAGATTAGCTCATGGAATCATCACAATGAAATCACACATTACATGAAGTAATCAATTAAATGGTATTAGATTGTGAAGCAGCATGCAATGAAGAATACTTCTCAATATAAAAGCACTCTGCGTGAAATATCGAAGTTCCTACAAAATCACTTTGTTCCAAACATAATGAATCACTCTGTACTCCAAGTCTTAAAGGGAAAGAAGATTCGAATTCTTAGTGTAGTCGTATGTTTTTATTATCCTCTCCCAGTTGGACCGATAATATGAAAAAATATAGATTACTTTATTAGGAGCTTCCACAAGTTTTATAGAGTAGTCTACCGGTCATATCCATAATGATTACCATGATGAGCATGTAAATAAATATATTTCTTGGCTAGCAACATGTTATTTGACTTTACTATTTTCTATGTTCTTTCGATTGGCATTGGGTTGTTGCAATGGCTGGACTCCACCAAAGTCTTAGCTCCCTATATCTCTTTCTCACATAGCACACAATGTTACACCCCCTTAACAGCGACAATCATGACAACAAATAGGTAAAAGTCAGGACTGACTGGAAAAAAGTCCCATGGTTGATTCTTGTTGACCCAAAAGTGGACAAAAGGAGGGGTGGTCAACCCCGAAAAATTGGCTTAACACCTCCATGAGTAAAATATGTATAACTATCAACATGTTTGATCTTCACATGGATTATTTTTAAGTTTACTATCTTTATAGCTTATGTCAACGATAAAGTTTGCAGTTGCAGTTCAACTATGCTAGAAATTAACATGAATGGACCAAAGCATGACTCCTTATTTAACCTTTTACATGTTCTTCATGGATTGAGAGTTTGTCATGCCATGTATATCTAATGTGCATTATTAACTATGACATCCAATTCCAAAATTGTAAATTTATGGATATGTGAGTATGCCAGATGAGGATAAAAGTCAATATTTTGTGACTAGGTTGATCCTACTCGGCACACAACCAATTTGGTGAGTTCTCCATGAATTGTCTATGTCTAACAACTGCATAATAGTTGACCCTTTTGGAACTGATTTCCCCCTTATTACCAAATGCATATGAATCTACACATCCATTTAAGTAGTATTCCAACATCATAGAAAATCCTTATTTATAATGGATATTTCTCATTTCATATATTTCAACCAAGTAATAGGTCAATATTATCTTTACTATTATTGGGGAGTCTGCGGTCATGATGGTAGGTTTGATGTTTGTATGTTCGCCCATCTCCTCTTCTTACAAAGCCACCTCATTCAAGAACTCAATCAAATCAAATCAAATCTTAGCAAGACCTCAAATAAATCAAAATTTTCCTTTCTTTCCTTACCCTTGTCCAAATCAAATCAAATCTTACCAAAATCTCAATTAAATCAAAAATTCCTTGCCTTCAAAGAATTATACTCAAATCAAATCAAATCTTACCAAAATCTATAATATGATGGATGTGAGGTATGTTGAACCACTAGACTATGCCCCCGTTGCAACGCAAGGACAATTAGCTAGTTGCATATGAATGGCCAATTTGATTTAGTTTGTGACGGCCATATTTTCATAAATATTGGTATGAGAAATACTAAGATCTAAATCACCTAAAATAGACAAGGATGGATTTAGAAACAGACCTTTTCCGAAAAGGGGCGCTTTATTACTTAAAAAGTTTAAGCATTACACTCGGCCTCTGCATAACTAAGATGCACACAGCCAAACAGAGTCCTCTTGTACAAACAAAAAATAAAAGGCGGAATACAAAGAAACATGTAGAGTCCGTATAACGCCTAAAGCGAAGGTGAGTCAATCCTAAGATCACGCTGCCACCCATGTTGGGTAAAAGTATCCCTCGATGTATCCTCCAATCGTGTACACACCTCTGTAAATAGGTCTCAATTCTCCACGCGTTGTAGAGAGGACCATAAACGAAGAGTCCCGGTACATCTGTAGATAACCGGCATTAGAGAAGTACTTTTATCATTAAAACTCTTATCATTTCTACATAGCCAAAGCGACCAAATAACCACAAGCGCTCCCACCCTAAGAAGAGTTCTAAACCTATGATCAATCCCATGTAACCAGTTGCCAAATACATTAGCAACTCTACAAGGAGGATAAAAGACAGAAGCTATCTGGATGACTAACCATATAGACCGAGCCAATTTGCATTGGAAGAATAAATATTTTATTGTCTCATCATAATGACAAAAAACACATTGTGGATATCCATGCCAATCCCTCTTGATAAGATTATCTTTAGTAAGAATGACTCTGCGATGAAGATACCATGCAAATATTTTGTTCGTAGTCTGATTGCTGTGGCTGCAGCTCGATCTTGGCAAATCTCTCAAATGGATGTCAAAAATGTTTTCCTTCATGGTGACCTACATGAGTTTAGCCAACTCCGGCGTGTCAGCTTAGTTATCCTCATCAAGCCACAACCTTGATATCTAGCTTCCCAACTGGTAGACGGTTCCCTTTCCCTCGGATCAATGAAGAATCTTCCAGATCTTCTTGTTATTAATTATCAACTGGCACCTTAGACTGGATTAACGCTCTATACATAGACTCCACTGAGAATTGTCCATTCTGATGTAGGTTCCATCGAAATACATCATACCCATGTGACCCATGTAGAAACAAACCTGGAAGCACAACCATTTGTCGGAGCATTATTCATGACCTATTTTTCAATAAAGCGGTAGGGGCATTTCATCATACATTAGGTTCTCGTCCATAAGCTTACCTCAAAAAGTCGTTTAATCCCATGGAAGATGATTGTATTGATTGTATGTCATTATCTTGTCCGCTTCTCACATGACTTGGTGTTGAAGACTCCACTATTATCACATCTCTTAGTGAAAGCATGTAGTTCTCTTCATGACCGGGGCTTGGAGAAAAAAAACGTGTCTTGTCGAAGTCACGCCAATGACGCAAGTGCAATGATGAACTAAGAACGAGAAGACGCAAAAGAACTAGAAGGACTTCTGGATGTTCTCACTGCACATACGCATACACAAAGATTTTGAAACTCGTTGGTGGTCTACCTGTATGGTCTTAATTATAGTAGTTCCTATATGGTTCTACATGGACTATAATGTTTATACTGAAATTGTTTACTTACTCATAACTAATCATGCCATCAAATGTTTGTTAATTTTTACTTTCCATGTAGCTGTAACATTTTACATTACAAAATACATACAAGAATTATTTTGAGATATCAAAAGTATCTTCTTTTACAATGGACTTTGACCCTCAATCTACGAACAGCAAATGTATCATGTTAAGAAATTAATTTATGCTCGTTATTTTACTATAGTGTGTTGTGTGTGTCCTTATTCAGATTATACTTAAATATATACGTGATAACTCAGAAGAGTGTTCTAGAGAGTATAACTCGACAGAGGTTTCTAGAGTACAAAGATATAAATTTAGGTGTAATTAGGGATACAGAAGTACACATTCACATGCCCAGCCAGTACATATGCTAGTACAGAACACGGTAAAGCACACAAGCAAAACTGCGAAACAGGAAGGAAAATGAGCGAAACCAGGAGAAAAATGAAAACAAAAAACAAATTTCCCCCTGACAAACCATCCTCCTGGGCGGAGTTCTCCGCGTCCAATTGCTTGCTCCACGTTCTAACCTTACTGCAGGTTTTTTCTTCTTTTTTTTGCGGGTGAACCTTACTCCAGGTTGACCTCCCATGAATCACTTCTTTTAAAACACTTTATTTACTTACTTATTCTGCTGAGATCGCCTTACACAATAAGCTCCATGGAAGTTGGCATGTCCATCTCAAGCAAGAAAATTAATTAGACATGGTTACACTAACACATCATGTCATTCTTTCTAGCAGCCTTGAACAACAACAAAAAGAAAAAAAAACAAGGAACGGTACGGACGTCCATGTCGTCCTTGATCTGCAAGTGCCCACGGAAGGGTTGCTGTTGGTAGTACACACCGCACATCTCTCCAACCAATTAGGGCTAGCTTGACAAGATGAGCGTCCACACCTGTTCCCACTTCACCGTTGCCTTTGCCTGCATATACATCGATCCATCCTTGTCAACAACGACGGTTAGCTGATACATGCAGGTTGTACCTACAGCAGTAGACCTACCTATGATCGGATCATATCTAGTTTTTCTTTTTTGTGGGATCATATCCTACTTGATCATATATATACCAACAGTATCAAGAAATACATAATGAGAACGGATCTTGGTGGTTCTGCTAATCAAGTTCATTTTTAATTGGATAATAGTCAAGAAGTTGTTTTTTCAAGAAGTTCGCTATAAATTGCTCAAAATGGACACCGGTTGCCTTTTAAGGGATTAGCTAATTATTCGTATGCGTTGGTGCAGTACGTAGGGATACGACCATCACTTTCTAAATGGGATACGCTGAAAGGGAAACGCAAGTTAGCTGATTGATTGGTCCAGAGATGTTACTTGGTTTCAACAAAGGCAGCAAGCCCTCTTTATTTAAGTAGCATGTATGTAGAGCAAGCTATCGTTGACAGTATGTACGACGGCAGCCTTTTGCCACATCATGGCTGCCCATTTATGTGATTCGAGGTGATTTTCTTCCTTTTTTTTGTCTACCTGAACACGCATACGATAACTTGTAAGCGTTGATCTTGTATAAACAATGCTGAAACGTCTTCACAATATTAATTAATTGTTGCACACGTGCATACAAGAAATTAACACTGAGCTTCATGTTAGCTTCCTACGCTTTTTTTTAACTTCGAGGATAAGTTTTAGACGTTGAGGTTAAACATAGCAACGTTACAAAAAATTCGCATATGGTCGTGGAACGCGACATCCGTGTTTATAAAATTTGGAAAGAGGAAAGGGACATGTACACATGTGTAAGGACGTGGCTGCGTTGCCTACCATATATATATGTGTACCATCGTCTTCGAACCATGGAGGAGCAGTCGTTGTCCATCCAGAACTTGGACTTGCCCAATAACAACGACGGGGACTCCTCGATCAGAAGCCAAAGGACATGACGGCAATGTGGATGAAGCTGAAATGTCACTGAAGATCTGCAAACTTTCATTGCGCTATATCAAAATGTAATACACTTGAAACAGGCTTTCATCAAAATGTAATACAAATGGTTGCTATTTAGGATCTGCAGCTCACATGAAACAACATAAAATTTGGACTGCAGTTTGAGTAGCCATCGATGTCTTGGGCAGTAATCTTTATGCAGTTATATGCAAGTTATGTAAATTAGACAAATCGAAGGGCTACACTTTGCTATGTATCAGGCGTGGATGAGCAATGGTAACACACACAAGCCCTCTGATCTTGTGTTGACAATCAATGCCACATGAAATGCAAGCTAGTAATTTATTGGCCTAAAATTTTCAATTTGAACAAAGGCAACAACAAGCGTTCACTGCTTTCTTATACAGAGTACAAATCAATTTATCACAGCAATACTTTTCCATTGTGTTAAAAAAGGTAACGGTTATCGCAGCTATCAACGGAATAAAATGCTCAAAAGGTTAAATTTTGATTTGTCGGTATTCTTTAGTAAAAGGCGAAAGAATAGTTTGCTCTGTGCCCACCACGCAGCTGCTTGAGCTTGAAATGGAGCGGGTGCTGGCCTATATGTAGCGGAATGGCGGGCGTAGCTCATGCACGAGCGGTGTGGGACTATTTGCCTCTGCCCCTTTGAGAGGGAGACCCCCTCCCGCATGGGCCTGCGTATTGACCAGTAACTAAAGCCTGTTGACCTGGCATCTTGCAGCCCATGAATCATGAACCACCAACGATATGCTGTCAGGCTCTCCATTTCCTTCCTCCGATTTCTCAGGCCACATTTTAGTTAAAATAAATAATCTAAAACACTTTTAAAATCACGTCAATACATATGAAAATCTCGAAAATATACAAATCTATAAGACATATGCAGAGTGTACCTACAGCAATAGAGCTAGCTAGCTATGGATCATGTCCTAGTTGATCGTACATACAAAGGGCATCAAGAAAAGACAAAAATGACATCTGGTCGAGTGTCTGAGAAGTTTTTATATGCTTAATCTAGGTGTGAAAACATGGCTCGAGGAAAAGTGGACATCGATTGCCGTTTTGGAGCTTGGCTTATTTTCCTTGCGTGCACTAGTAGAAAACCCCTCATTCGTCCCGGTTCGTGAGGGCTATTGGTCCCGGTTCACGAACCGGGACTAAAGGGTCGTCACTAAAGCCCTGACCCTTTAGTCCCGGTTCGCCCAGGAACCGGGACAGATGAGGACTCCACGTGGCCGCTACCGCTTGCCCAGGCAGGGGGCCTTTTGTTCCGGTTGGTGCCACCAACCGGAACCAAAAGGCTTCCACGGCCAAAGATTTCGGAGGATTGGTTTTGTTTTTTTTCTTGAGGGGGGGGGATGGGGGTTTTGTAGGGTTAATTTACGGGTTTCATATATTGTATTAGCTAGCTAGTAGAGAGAAGTGTCCTCTCTTATCCCCTGTGCTTGAGTCGACGCCACGATAGAGAGGACTCGACACGCTAGCTAGCTAGTAAGCAAATGAAGGAAACTATTAAGTATACAGAAGATCGTCATGAACATTTACAGAAGTGATCGGCCTCCCCTTCTTCGAGAGATTGGTCGAACAACAAGTTTTCGTATATCTTACCGACGCTACTGGCTATATATATACACCCACACACAATGTGTAAGCTCTCTTACAATACCCTAACATATGAACTCAAACTCCAGATGCATGGTGGTATTCTCCGGCTTTATTGATGACGTGGTTAAGAAAGAATGCAGCCAATTCCTCTTGAATTGCTCGCATGCGATCTTCTGGTAGGAGATCATCCCGCATCTGCCACATCTAATTTGAATAAGGGGGTCAATACATATATATGAATGAAACTCAATAGAAATGATGGTAATAAAATAAACTTGTGAATATTTTTGCTTACGCACTTCATATTGTCTTTTTGAGTAGCCCCGCCTATTCTTGGCGTCGTGTTGTAAATGAACTCGGAGACGTAGTATCCACAGTAATTATTCCCGGCTTCCTGCCACAAGCACTTTACGAGAAATATAGGTCAATCAAACTGATAATGAAGTATTATAAATGGCATTGACGATAGTAGTTAGAATCAACGGGAGATGCGCGGAACTAGGTAGCTAGCTAGTAGTACTTACTTTCGGGTATTTCCATACCAGATCCCGCGGCAATTAAGTAACTTGTGCGGTGAATACTTTCCAAACCCTGCGAGACAAAGAAAACAATTACTTGATATCGTGAAATGAACAAAGTTGCTGATATGGTGCGATAATGATCGAATCAACTTACTTCTCGAGCATCTTAGACATGTCCGCATACTCCTTGGGATCTTTTCGTCTCGATTCTAAGACATTTACTAGTCCTTCTCAAGCTTAATCTCTAGGAGAATATAGTGGAAGCTGCGCACGCATGCATAACTCATCAATTACATTAATTACTATAACAGTAATAATTTAGGGAAACCGAATATGCACAAGACAGTATCACTCACTTGAAGTTGTAAGGAAAGAGTATTGTATCTTTGTTTTGATTTATTAACAAAGATCGTAGCAAGTTGCCCTCGGTTTCTTTGGCATTATATTTAACCATAAACTGGTCTATGAGATTGGTGTTAATGAACCCAATATCATACATTTCATTTTGTCTGCACTCGACGATCTTCAATTTGCATAATATAGTAAGGATAATTATATATACATGCAGTGAAAGAGCTGAGCTATATGTAGAGACTTAATGACAAAAGTAGTACTTACCGACAGTAGCAAGTGACCGTTAATTTACCGAGGGCCTCTAGATTGAAAAACTGGAAGAACTCCTCAAATGGAACAGACAACTCCTCAATTCCAACGAGGTCGTGCACATCCTCTTTAACTTTCAGCGTTAAAGTATCGATTTTATTCCCAGCTGACAGCGCCTTTCTGCAGGTTTCCATGTACCAATCATGGAATCTTCGCATCATCGTTGTTAGAGTAGTTCCATCTTTGACGAGAGGCTTCCCGTACTTGTATTTGAATTCGTCCGGCTCCATTATATCAAAATGTGCATCGTCGTAATCTCCAGGATTGGTACCGGGCAAGACCCCTGGATGATTAGCGACGATATCGCTAGACACCTTGAGCGGGGGGCACGATTGGTTCGCTTGTTCGCCGAGCTGGGGAATTTTTTTCCCAGTTCTTCGTTCTTGTAACCCTTTGTCACTGCAAGTACTTTCCGACCACTTCGCTTCCTTATATGTGTTTTCAGTAATGTGCTCATAGTTGGTTTTTGGCGGAGACAGTGGTGGTTGCTGCAGGGCATCCAAAGTGCGCTTCGCTTTAACCGGATCTATCTTCTCCTTCGGAGGTGGATGTCTCTTAGCTCTTTGCGTTGCGAAGTAGTCCCTCACTTGGCCTTGACAGATCTCCTCGTTTTCCTTCTCGGTCCTCTCGTATGGTAACTTCTCTGGAGTCTTGAGATATGGACCGAATCTGTATTGCCTCCCGCCTATACTGCTAGACGCCGGAGCAGGCCGAGCGGCTGTGGCTTTATTCTTTAGTTTCTTACGAGGCGGAGGAGAAGGACTGCGACGCGCCGGAGCAGCCGGAGCGGCGGCGGGTCTCTTCCGCCCTTGCTGACGAGGCGGAGAAGGAGGAGGCTGGCTGGTCGGGCGCGCCGGCGCAGGCGTAGAAGGAGGCGGAGTGCCGCCACGCGCCGGAGAAGGAGGCGGAGTGCCCTAATCACTTGCCGGAGGAGTAGGCGGAGGAGCAGGCAGAATGCCCTGACTCGCCGGAGGAGGAGGAGGAGGCGGAGACGTCCAGTTCGGAAGGTTGATGAGCTCCTTCCTCCATAGGCATGGAGTCTTCAAAGCAGAACCCAGCCGAGTCTCCCCTTCACCGGTAGGGTGGTCAAGCACGAGCTCCCCAAATCCCTCCGTTATTTCTTCCACCGTTACCCTAGCATATCCTTCTGGAATTGGACGACACTGAAAAGTTGCGCCGGGTTCAGGCGGTAGAACAAAGCCGACAGCCACCTTGACTTTGTACTTCTCCCATTGCGTCATAAGGTGGCAATGTTGAGACTCTGTGATAGCATCCACGGGGTAGCTGTTGGGGAACGTAGTAATTTCAAAAAATTTCCAATGCACATGCAAGATCATGGTGATGCATAGCAATGAGAGGGGAGAGTGTAGTCCACGTACCCTCGTAGACCGAAAGCGGAAGCGTTAGCACAACGTGGTTGATGTAGTTGTACATCTTCATGATCCGACCGATCAAGTACCGAACGTACGGCACCTCCGAGTTCAACACACGTTCAGCTTGATGACGTCCCACGAACTCCGGTCCAATAGAGCTTTGCGGGAGAGTTTCGTCAGCACGACGGCGTGATGACGGTGTTCATGATGTTACCGACGCAGGGCTTCACCTAATCACCACTACGATATTACCGAGGTGGAATATGGTGGAGGGCGGCACCGCACACGGCTAAGAGATCAAGAGATCAATTGTTGTGTCTAGAGGTGTGATCCGTCTCCAACGTATCTATAATTTTTGATTGCTCCATGCTACTTTATATACTGTTTAGGACTATATTGGGCTTTATTTTCCACTTTTATATTATTTTTGGGACTAACCTATTAACCGGAGGCCCAGCCAATATTTGATTTTTTTTGCCTATTTCTGTTTCAAGAAACGGAATATCAAACGGAGTCCAAACAGAATGAAACCTTCGGGAACGTGATTTTCTCACCGAACGTGATCCAGGAGACTTGGACCCTACTCCAAGGAACAAAAGAGGCGGTCACGAGGGTGGGGCGCGCCCCCTGCCTCGTGGGCCCCCTGTTGCTCCACCGACGTACTCCTTCCTCCTATATATACCTACGCACTCGACAGATCAAATACGGAGCCAAAACCTAATTCCACCGCTGCAACTTTCTGTATCCATGAGATCCCATCTTGGGGCCTGTTCCGGAGCTCCACCGGAGAGGGCCGTCATCACGGAGGGCTTCTACATCATCATAGCCCCTCCGATGAAGTGTGAGTAGTTTACCTCAAACCTTCGGGTCCATAGTTAGTAGCTAGATGGCTTATTCTCTCTTTTGGATCTCAATACAATGTTCTCCCCCTCTCTTGTGGAGATCTATTCGATGTAATCTTCTTTTTGCGGTGTGTTTGTTGAGACCGATGAATTGTGGGTCTATGATCTAGCTTATCTATGAATAATATTTGAATCTTCTCTGAATTCTTTTATGTATGATTGAGTTATCTTTGCAAGTCTCTTCAATTATCCGCTTGGTTTGGCCAACTAGATTGGTAGTTCTTGCAACGGAGAAGTGCTTAGCTTTTGGGTTCAATCTTATGTGTCCTTTCCCAAAGGATGTATAAGGCCGTAAGGCACGATTGTATTGTTGCCATCGAGGATAACAAGATGGGGTTTTTATCATATTGCATGAATTTATCCCTCTACATCATGTCATCTTGCTTAAGGCGTTACTCTGCTTTTTAACTTAATACTCTAGATGCATGCTTTGGATAGCGGTCGATGAGTGGAGTAATAGTAGTAGATGCGTAATTGTTTCGTTACTTGTCTCGACGTGATGCCTATATACATGATCATACCTAGATATACTCATAACTATGCTCAATTCTATCAATTGCTCAACAAGAATTTGTTCACCCAATCGTAGAATACTTATGCTCTTGAGAGAAGCCACTAGTGAAACCTATGGCCCCGGGTCTATTTTCATCATATCAATCTCCATCACTTTAATACTTGCTTTGTTTTACTTTGCTTTTTACTTTTCACTTTGCATCTCTATATCAAAAATAATGAAAAATATTTTTATCATCTCTATTAGATCTCACCCTCGAAAGTGACCGAGACCGGATGGACCACCCCGACTCCCGCTGGTTGCGAGTAGCTCTCGTATTGTGCAGGTATGAGCGACTTGCGCGTGGCCTCCCACCGATTGATACCTTGGTTCTCAAAACTGAGGGAAATACTTACGCTACTTTGCTGCATCATCCTCTCCTCTTCGGGAAATCCAACACAGTGCTCAAGAGGTAGCAAGAAGAATTTCGGCGCCCGTGTCGAGTCTGCAAAAGTCAACCATACCAAGTACCCATCACAATCGCTATCTGTCGCATTACATTTTTTGCCATTTGCCTCTCGTTTTCCTCTCCCCCACTTCACCCTTGCCGTTTTATTCGCCCTCCCTTTTCCAATCTCCTCCTCTCTTTCCCATTTGTCCTTTTTCTCGCTTGCCTTTTGTTTGCTCGTGTGTTAGTTTGCTTGTTTGTCGTGATTGCTCTACCTAGATTTGGTGATCTTCATCTTAAAAGGTTGGAGGAGATCAAACCAATGTCGTGAAATTTATGGTTCTACAATTTGAGCATAATAATTTCTTTAGAAACGAGCTTAAGGAACAAAAAGTTTTTATGAGTTATATGAATAAAGAGCTTGATGATATGTCTAAAGAATTTGATGGTATAAGATCTCAAATTGCTCGTCTTGAAAAGTTGACCGCTGAAATTTCGGATATGCAAGCTACCTTAGTCAATAAGATGGCCGCTAAACCGAATTCTTATGAAAATCAAGATGAAGAACTAAAACTTATTGATGACCCACCCATTAAATCTTTTCTTAGAAATATGAATCTTGATGTAACTGAATAAGATCTACCTTTACCTAGAAGGCGTTATAAGAATCCAGAGATTTTATATCTTGATGATGAAATTGATAAGTGTGGGATTGAAGGAAATAAAACCTAGATGTTGTTAAACCCACTATTTTGGATCTCAAGGAATTTAATTATGAAAATTGCTCTTTAATTGATTGTATTTCCTTGTTGCAATCCGTGCTAAATTCTCCTCATGCTTATAGTCAAAACAAAGCCTTTACCGAACACATTGTTGATGCCTTGATACAATCTTATGAAGAAAAACTTGAGTTGAAAGTTTCTATCCCTAGAAAACTCTATGATGAGTGGGAACCTACTATTAAGATTAAAATTAAAGGTTATGAGTTTCATGCCTTGTGTGATTTGGGTGCTAGTGTCTCTACTATCCCCAAAACTTTGTGTGATTTGCTAGATTTCTGTGACTTTGATGATTGCTCTCTGAACTTGCATCTTGCGGATTCCACTATTAAAAAGCCTATGGGAAGAATTAATGATATTATTATTGTTGCAAATAGGAATTATGTGCCCATAGATTTTATCGTTCTTGATATAGATTGCAATCCTTCTTGCCCTATTATTCTTGGTAGACCTTTCCTTACAACGATTGGTGCGATTATTGATATGAAGGAAGGGAATATTAGATTTCAATTTGCATTAAAAAAGGGCATGGAACACTTTCCTAGAAAGAAAATAAAATTACCATATGAATCTATCATGAGAGCCACCTATGGATTGCCTACCAAAGATGGCAATACTTAAATCTATCCTTGCTTTTATGCCTAGCTAGGGGCGTTAAACGATAGCGCTTGTTGGGAGGCAACCCAATTTTATTTTAGTTTTTTTGTTTTTGCTTCTGTTTAGGAATAAATAATCAATCTAGCCTCTGTTTAGATGTGGTTTTATGTTTTAATTAGTGTTTGTGCCAAGTTAGACCTATTGGATCTTCTTGGATGATAGTTATTTGATCTTGCTGTAATTTCCAGAAACTTTGTGGTCAGTGCCCAAATTGTTAAAAATCACCAGAACGTGATAAAATACTGATTCCAATTTCTGCTGATCAATAAACAAATTTTCTAGGTAGTCCAATTTTGGTAGATTTTTTGGAGTTCCAGAAGTTTGCGTTAGTTACAGATTACTACAGAATATTCTGTTTTTGACAGATTCTGTTTTTCGTGTGTTGTTTACTTATTTTGATGAATCTATGGCTAGTAAAATAGTTTATAATCCATAGAGAAGTTGTAATACAGTAGGTTTAACACCAATATAAATAAATAATGAGTTCATTACAGTACCTTAAAGTAGTCTTTTGTTTTCTTTCTAACGGAGCTCACGAGATTTCTATTGAGTTTTGTGTTGTGAAGTTTTCAAGTTTTGGGTAAATTCTTTTGATGGATTATGGAACAAGGAGTGGCAAGAGCCTAAGCTTGAGGATTCCAATGGCACCCCAAGATAATCCAAGGACACCAAAAAGTCAAAGCTTGGGGATGCCCTGAAGGCATCCCCTCTTCGCCTACTTCCATCGGTAATTTACTTGGAGCTATATTTTTATTCACCACATGATATGTGTTTTGCTTGGAGCGTCTTGTATTATTTGTGTCTTTGTTTGTTAGTATACCACAATCATCCTTGCTGTACACACCTTTTGAGATAGCCATACATAAATTGGAATTTGATAGAATACTCTATGTGCTTCACTTATATCTTTTGAGCTTGATAGTTTTGCTCATAGTGCTTCACTTATATCTTTTGAGCGTGATAATTTTTGCTCTAGTGCTTCACTTAGATCTTTTAGAGCACGGTGGTGGATTTGTTTTAAAGAAACTATTGATCTCTCATGCTTCACTTAAATTATTTTGAGAGTCATTAATAGCATGGTAATTTGCTTAATGTTAATATACTTGGTATTCAAGATATGTGAAACTTTCTTTTGAGTGCGTTGAATACTAAGAAAAGTTTGATGCTTGATAATTGTTTTGAGATATGAAGATGGTGATATTAGAGTCATGCTAGTTGAGTAGTTGTGAATTTAAAGAATACTTGTGTTGAAGTTTGTGATTCCCGTAGCATGCACGTATGGTGAACCGTTATGTGATGAACTCGGAGCATGATTTATTTATTGATTGTCTTCCTTATGAGTGGCGGTCGGGGACAAGCGATGGTCTTTTCCTACCAATCTATCCCCTAGGGAGCATGCGCTAATACTTTGCTTTGATAACTTCTAGATTTTTGCAATAAGTATATGAGTTCTTTGTGACTAATGTTGAGTCCATGGATTATTCGCACTTTTTCCCATTCTTCCACCATTGCTAGCCTCTCTAATACCGTGCACTTCTCGCCGGTATCATACACCCACCATATATCTTCCTCAAAACAGCCACCATACCTACCTATCATGGCATTTCCATAGCCATTCCGAGATATATTGCCATGCAACTTTCCACTGTTTCGTTTATTATGACACGCTCCATCATTGTCATATTGCTAGCATGATCATGTAGTTGACATCGTATTTGTGGCAAAGCCACCGTTCATAATTCTTTCATACATGTCACTCTTGATTCATTGCATAACCCGGTACACCGCCGGAGGCATTCATATAGAGTCATATTTTGTTCTAAGAATAGAGTTGTAATTGTTGAGTTGTAAGAAAAATAAAAGTGTGATGATCATCATTTTTAGAGCATTGTCCCAAGTGAGGAAAGGATGATGGAGACTATGATTCCCCCACAAGTCGGGATGAGACTCCGGACGAAAAATAAAAAAAATAAAAAAAGAGGCCATAAAAAAAGAGAAAGGCCCAAATAAAAATAAAAAAAGGAAAAAATGAGAGAAAAAGAGAGAAGGGACAATGCTACTATCCTTTTACCACACTTGTGCTTCAAAGTAGCACCAAGATCTTCATGATAGAGAGTCTCTCATTTTGTCACTTTCATATACTAGTGGGAATTTTTCATTGTAGAACTTGGCTTGTATATTCCAATGATGGGCTTCCTCAAATGCCCTAGGTCTTCGTGAGCAAGCGAGTTGGATGCACACCCACTTAGTTTCTTTTGTTGAGCTTTCATATACTTATAGCTCTAGTGCATCCGCTGCATGGCAATCCCTACTCACTCACATTGATATCTATTGATGGGCATCTCCGTAGTCTGCTGATACGCCTAGTTGATGTGAGACTATCTTCTCCCTTTTGTCTTCTCCACAACCACCATTCTATTCCACATATAGTGCTATATCCATGGCTCACGCTCATGTATTATGTGAAGTTTGAAAAAGTTTTGAAAATGTTAAAGTATGAAACAATTGCTTGGCTTGTCATCGGGTTGTGCATGATTTAAATATTTTGTGTGGGGAAGATGGAGCATAGCCAGACTATATGATTTTGTAGGGATAACTTTCTTTGGCCATGTTATTTTGAGAAGACATAATTGCTTAGTTAGTATGCTTGAAGTATTATTATTTTTATGTCAATATGAACTTTTGTCTTGAATCTTTCGGATCTGAATATTCACACCACAATTAAGAAGATTTACATTCAAACTATGCCAAAGTATCACTCCGCATCAAAATTTCTCTTTTTATCATTTACCTACTCGAGGACGGCAGGAATTAAGCTTAGATGCCCGATACGTCTCCAACGTATCTATAATTTTTGATTGACCCATGCTACTTTATCTACTGTTTAGGACTATATTGGGCTTTATTTTCCACTTTTATATTATTTTGGGACTAACCTATTAACCGGAGGCCCAGCCCAATTGCTGTTTTTTTTGCCTATTTCAGTGTTTCGAAGAAACGGAATATCAAACGGAGTCCAAACGGAATGAAACCTTCGGGAACGTGATTTTCTCGCCGAACGTGATCCAAGAGACTTGGACCCTACTACAAGGAACAAAAGAGGCGGTCACGAGGGTGGGGGGCGCGCCCTCCCCCCTGGGCGCGCCTCGCTACCTCGTGGGCCCCCTGTTGCTCCACTGACGTACTCCTTCCTCCTATATATACCTACATACCCCCGACAGATCAAATATGGAGCCAAAAACCTAATTCCACCCCGCAACTTTCTCAGATCCACGAGATCCCATCTTGGGGCCTATTCCTAGCTCCGCCGGAGAGGGCCGTCATCACGGAGGGCTTCTACATCATCATAGCCCTCCGATGAAGTGTGAGTAGTTTACCTCAGACCTTCGGGTCCATAGTTAGTAGCTAGATGGCTTCTTCTCTCTTTTTGGATCTCAATACAATGTTCTCCCCCTCTCTTGTGGAGATCTATTCGATGTAATCTTATTTTTGTGGTGTGTTTGTTGAGATCGATGAATTGTGGGTCAATGATCCAGCTTATCTATGAATAATATTTGAATCTTCTCTGAATTCTTTTATGTATGATTGAGTTATCTTTGCAAGTCTCTTCGAATTATCCGTTTGGATTGGCCAACTTCATTGGTAGGTCTTGCAACGGGAGAAGTGCTTAGCTTTGGGTTCAATCTTGCGGTGTCCTTTCCCAGTGACAGAAGGGGCAGCAAGGCACGTATTGTATTGTTGCCATCGAGGATAACAAGATGGGGTTTTATCATATTGCATGAATTTATCCCTCTACATCATGTCATCTTGCTTAAGGCGTTACTCTATTTTTAACTTAATACTCTAGATGCATGCTGGATAGCGGTCGATGAGTGGAGTAATAGTAGTAGATGCAGAATCGTTTCGGTTTACTTGTCTCGGACGTGATGCCTATATACATGATCATACCTAGATATACTCATAACTATGCTCAGTTCGATCAATTGCTCAACAGTAATTTGTTCACCCACCGTAGAATACTTATGCTCTTGAGAGAAGCCACTAGTGAAACCAATGGCCCCTGGGTCTATTTTCATCATATCAATCTCCATCACTTTAATGCTTGCTTTGTTTTTACCTTGCTTTTTACTTTTCACTTTACATCTCTATATCAAAAATACGAAAAATATTATTTACCATCTCTATCAGATCTCACCCTCGTCAGTGACCGTGAAGGGATTGACTGTGGGGGAACGTAGCAGAAATTCCAAATTTTCTACGCATCACCAAGATCAATCTATGGAGATTCTAGCAACAAGAGAGAGAGGGAGTGCATCTTCATACCCTTGAAGATCGCTAAGCGGAAGCATTACAAAAAGAATGTGTATGAGGTAGTCGTACTCGTGGCAATTCAGATCACGGTCGATTCTTATCTAAGCGTCGAACAACGGCGCCTCCGCGTTCAACACACGTGCAGCCTGGTGACGTCTCCCATGCCTTGATCTAGCAAGGAGAGAGGGAGAGGTTGGGAAGACTCACCAGCAGCAGTACACGACGGCGTGGTGGTGGTGGAGGAGCGCGGTACTCAGCAGGTCTTCGCCAAGCACTACGAGAGACGAGGAGGGAGAGAGGTAGGGCTGCGCCTTGGGAGAGAGAGACTCATGTGTTGGGCAGCCCCAAAACCTCCACTATATATAGGGGCAAGGGGGAGGGGAGGCGCCCTAGGGTTTCCCCTAGGGGGGCGGCGGCCAGGGCAGATGGGATCTCCCCTTTGGGTGACTTGGCCCCCAAGCCAGGAGGTGGGAACCCTAGATGGGGCGCCCCAAACCCCCTGGTCACGTGGGAATAGGTGAGGGGCGACACCCCCTTAGTGGGCTGGTTTGCCCCTTCCTTGGCCCATGAAGCCCCCAACACTTGCTTGCCGGGCTCCCAAATACCTTTCGGTCATGCTGGTCATCACCGGTACCTCCGGAACACTTCGACTCCAAAACCCTTCGTCCAATATATCAATCTTCACCTCCGGACCATTCCGGAACTCCTCGTGACGTCCGGGATCTCATCCGGCACTCCGAACAACATTCGGTAACCGCGTGCATACCTTCCCTATAACCCTAGCGTCATCGAACCTTAAGTGTGTACACCCTACAGGCTCGGGAATCATGCAGACATGACCGAGACATCTCTCCGGTCAATAACCAACAGCGGGATCTGGATACCCATGTTGGTTCCCACGTGTTCCACGATGATCTCATCGGATGAACCACGATGTCGGGGATTCAAGCAATCCCGTATACAATTCCTTTTGTCAATCGGTACATTACTTGCCCGAGATTCGATCGTCGGTATCCCAATACCTCGTTCAATCTCACACGGCAAGTCACTTTACTCGTTCCATAACGCATGATCCCGTGACTAACTCCTTAGTCACACTGAGCTCATTATGATGATGCATTACCGAGTGGGCCCAGTGATACCTCTCCGTTATACGGAGTGACAAATCCCAGTCTCGATTCGTGCCAACCCAACAGACACTTTCGGAGATACCGTAGTGCACCTTTATATCCACCCGATACGTTGTGACGCTTTGGTACACCCAAAGCATTCCTACGGTATCCGGGAGTTGCACAATCTCATGGTCTAAGGAAATGATACTTGACATTAGAAAAGCTTTAGCAAACGAACTACACGATCTTGTGCTATGCTTAGGATTGGGTCTTGTCCATCACATCATTCTCCTAATGATGTGATCCTGTTATCAATGACATCCAATGTCCATGGTCAGGAAACCATAAGCATCCATTGATCAACGAGCTAGTCAACTAGAGGCTCACTAGGGACATGTTGTGGTCTATGTATTCACACATGTATTACGGTTTCCAGTTAATACAATTATAGCATGAACAATAGACAATTATCATGAACAAGGAAATATAATAATAACCATTTTATTATTGCTTCTAGGGCATATTTCCAACAGTCTCCCACTTGCACTAGAGTCAATAATCTAGTTCACATCACTATGTGATTGTAATGAATCCAAGACCCATTGGGTTTGGTCATATCTCGCTTGTGAGAGAGGTTATTAGTCAACGGGTCTGAATCTTTCAGATCCGTGTGTGCTTTACAAATCTCTATGTCATCTCCTATATGCAGCTATGACGCGCCATTTGGAACTATTCCAAATAACAACTCTACTATACGAATCTGGTTTACTACTCAGAGTCATCCAGTTAGTGTCAAAGTTTGCATCGGCGTAACCCTTTATTTACCGAACTCTTTTACCACCTCCATAATTGAGAAAAGTCCTTAGTCAACTAGTTACTACAGATAACCTTGACCGCTGTCCTGTGATCCATTCCTGGATCACACTTGTACCCCTTGACTGACTCATGGCAAGCACACTTTAGGTGCGGTACACAAAGATAGCATACTATGGAGCCTACGTCTAAGCATAGGGATGACCTTCGCCCTTTCTCTCTATTCTGCCGTGGTAAGGTCTTGAGTCTTACTCAATACTCACACCTTATAACACAGCCAAGAACTCCTTCTTTGCCGATCTATTTTGAACTCCTTCAAAATCTTGTCATGGTATGTGTTCGTTTGAAAGTACTATTAAGCGATTTTGATCTATCCTTATAGATCTTGATGCTCAATGTTCAAGTAGCTTAATCCAGGTTTTCCAGAAACTCTACATCATTTCTGATCAACAATATGTCAACAACATATACTCATCAGAAATTCTACAGTGCTCCCACTCACTTCTTTGGAAATACAAGTTTCTCATAAACTTTGTATAAACCCAAAATCTTTGATCATCTCATCAAAGTGTATATTCCAACTCCGAGATGCTTACTCCAATCCTTAGAAGGATTGCGGAGCTTTACATACTTGTTAGCATCTTTTAGGATTGACAAACCTTCTGGTTGTATCACATACAACCTTTCCTCAAGAAAACTGTCGAGAAAATAATGTTTTGACATCCTATCTGCAAGATTTCATAAATGATGCAGTAACTGCTAATATAATTCGAACAGACTCTTAGCATCGCTATGAGAGAGAAAGTCTCATCGTAGTCAACTCCTTGAACTTGTCGGAAAACATCTTAGCGACAAGTCGAGCTTTCTTAATGGTGACACTTACCATCACTGTCCGTCTTCCTTTTAAAATCCATCTGTACTCAACAGCCTTACGACCATCGAGTAGTTCTTCCAAAGTCTATACTTTGTTTTCATACATGGATCCTCTCTCAGATTTTATGGCCTCGAGCAATTTGTCATAATCCGGGCCCACCATCGCTTCTCCATGGCTCATAGGTTCATTGTTGTCTAGCAACATGACCTTCTAAGACAGGATTACGTACCACTCTGAAGTGGTACGCATCCTTGTCGACCTACGAGGTTTGGTAGTGACTTGATCCGAAGTTTCATGATCACTATCATAAGCTTCCACTTCAATTGGTGTAGGTGCCACAGGAATAACTTCCTGTGCCTGCTACACACTAGTTGAAGTGACGGTTCAATAACCTCATCAAGTCTCCACCATCCTCCCACTCAATTCTTTCGAGATAAACTTTTCCTCGAGAAAGGAACCGTTTCTAGAAACAATCACTTTTGCTTCCGGATCTGAAATAGGAGGTATACCCAACTATTTTGGGTATTCTATGAAGATGCATTTATCCGCTGTTCGAGCTTATCAGCCTGAAACTTTTCACATAAGCGTCGCAGCCCCAAACTTACAAGAAACGACATCTTAGGTTTCTCTAAACCATAGTTCATATGGTGTCGTCTCAACGGAATTGCGTCGTGCCCTATTTAAAGTGAATGCGGTTGTCTCTAATGCCTAACCCATAAACGATAGTGGTAATTCGATAAGAGACATCATGGTATGCACCATATCCAATAGGGTGCAGTTATGATGTTCGGACACACCATCACACTATGGTGTTCCAAAGCGGTATTAGTTGTGAAACAATTTCCACTATGTCTTAATTGTGTGCCAAACTCGTAACTCAGATATTCATCTCTATGATCATATCATAGACATCGTATCCTCTTGTCACGACGATCTTCAACTTCACTCTGAAATTACTTGAACCTTTCAATAATTCAGACTCGTGTTTCATCAAGTAAATATACTCGTAATCTACTCAAATCATCCGTGAAGTAAGAGCATAACGATATTCCATCAGATGCCTCAAAGACTCATTGGATTGCACACATCAAATGTATTACTTCCAACAAGCTGCTCTTTTGTTTCATCTCACTGGAAAAATGAGGCTTTTCAGTCATCTTGCCCATGTGGTATGATTTGCATGTCTCAAGTGATTCAAAATCAAGTGAGTCCAAATGATCCATCTGTATGGAGTTTCTTCATGTATATATACCAATGGACGTGGTTCGCATGTCTTAATCTTTTCAAAAACGAGTGAGTCCAAAGATCCATCAACATGGAGCTTCTTCATGCGATTATACCAATATGACTCAAATGGCAGTGCCACAAGTATATGGTACTATAATTACTATCTTATATCTTTTGGCATGAACATGTGTATCACTACGATCGAGATTCAATGAACCATTCATTTTAGGTGCAAGACCATTGAAGGTATTATTCAAATAAATAGAGTAACCATTATTCTCCTTAAATGAATAACCGTATTATGATAAACATAATCCAATCATGTCTATGCTCAACGCAAACACCAAATAACAATTATTTAGGTTTAACACCAATCCCCATGGTAGAGGGAGCGTGCGATGTTTGATCACATCAACCTTGGAAACACTTCCAACATATATCATCTCACCTTTAGCTAGTCTCCGTTTATTCCATAGCTTTTTATTTCGAGTTACTAACACTTAGCAACCGAAACGGTATCTTAATACCCTGTTGCTACTAGGAGTACTAGTAAAGTACACATTTAATACAATGTATATCCAATATACTTCTGTCAACCTTGCCAGCCTGTTGGAAATATGCCCTAGAGGCAATAATAAAAGTATTATTATTATATTTCCTTGTTCATGATAATTGTCTTTTATTCATGCTATAATTGTATTATCCGTAAATCATAATACACGTGTGAATACATAGACCACAATATGTCCCTAGTGAGCCTCTAGTTGACTAGCTCGTTGATCAACAGATAGTCATGATTTCCTGACTATGGACATTGGATGTCGTTGATAACGGGATCACATCGTTAGGAGAATGATGTGATGGACAAGACCCAAATCCTAAGCATAGCACAAGATCGTGTAGTTCGTTTTGCTACAGCTTTTCCAATGTCAAGTATCTCTTTCTTAGACCATGAGATCGTGTAACTCCCGGATACCGTAGGAGTGCTTTGGGTGTACCAAACGTCATAACGTAACCGGGTGACTATAAAGGTGCATTACGGTATCTCCGAAAGTGTCTGTTGGGTTGACACGGATCGAGACTGATTTGTCACTCCGTATGACGGAGAGGTATCATTGGGCCCACTCGGTAGTGCATCATCATAATGAGCTCAAAGTGACCAAGTGTTTGGTCCTTTGGATCATGCATTACGACATTTAGTAAAGTGACTTGCCGGTAACTTGTAGATTGAACGAGGTCTTGGGATACCGACGATCGAATCTCGGCAAGTAAAATACCGATTGACAAAGGGAATTGTATACGGGTTGTTTGAATCCTCGACATCGTGGTTCATCCGATGAGATCATCGAGGAGCATGTGGGAGCCAACATGGGTATCCAGATCCCGCTGTTGGTTATTGCCCGAGAGCCGTCTCGGTCATGTTCAAGATGTATCCCGAACCCGTAGGGTCTACACACTTAAGGTTCGATGGCGCTTAGGGTTGTATGAATATGAGTTTGCAGCAAACCGAATTTTGTTCGAGTCCGGATGAGATCCCGGACGTCACGAGGAGTTCAAATGGTCCGGAGGTAAAGATTTATATATGGGATGTCTTATTTTGGTCGCCGGAAATGTTTCGCGCATTATCGGTATTGTACCTGGAGTGCCGATAGGGGTCCGGGGGTCCACCTGGGGTCCACCTGCCCTGGGGCCACATGGGCTGTAGGGGTGCGCCTTGGCCTATATGGGCCAAGGAACCAGCCCCAAGAGGCCCATGCGCCAAGGAGACAAGGAGAGGGGAGAGTCCTAAGAGGGGAAGGCACCTCCGAGGTGCCTTGGGGAGGATGGACTCCTCCCCACCCCTTTGGCCGCACCCTTCCTTGGAGGAAGGGCAAGGCTGCGCCCCCCTCTCTCTTGCACCTATATAAAGGGAGGGGAGGGAGGCAGCCGCACCTCAAGGCCTGGCACCTCCCTCTCCTCGCTACACCTCCTCCTCCTCCCGTGAGTTGCTTAGCGAAGCCCTGCCAGAGTTCTCACAGATCCACCACCACGCCCGTCGTGCTGCTGGATCATCATCAACCTCTCCTTCCCCCTTGCTGGATCAAGAAGGAGGAGACGCCATCCGCCTCCGTCGCGTGTGTTGAACGCGGAGGTGCCGTCCGTTCAAAGCACGAGGTCAGCGGGGATCTGACTCACAGCGAGTACGACTCCCTCAACCCCGTTCCCTTGAACGCGGGCGCACGCGATCTACCAGGGGTATGTAGATGCAATCACTCGCCCATGACTCGTTGCTAGATGAACTCATAGATGGATCTTGGTGAAACCGTAGAAATTTTTTAATTTTCGCATACGTTCCCCCAACAAAGGCATCATGAGCTAGGTCTATGCGTAGTTCTCTATTGCACGAGTAGAACACAATTTGTTGTGGGCGTAGATGTTGTCAACTTTCTTGCCGCTACTAGTCTTATCTTGCTTCAGCGGTATTGTGGGATGAAGCGGCCGGACTGACCTTACACGTGCGCTTACGTGAGACCTGGTTCCACCGAATCGACATGCACTAGTTGCATAAGGTGGTCGGCGGGTGTCCTGTCTCTCCCACTTTAGTTGGAGCGGATTCGATGAAAAGGGTCCTTATGAAGGGTAAATAGAAGTTGACAAATCACGTTGTGGATTTCACGTAGGTACGAAAATGTTCTTGCTAGAACCCTATTGCAGCCACGTAAAACTTGCAACAACAATTAGAGGACGTCTAACTTGTTTTTGCAGCAAGTGTTTTGTGATATGATATGGCCAAAGTTGTGATGAATGATGAATGATATATGTGATGTATGAGATCATGTTCTTGTAATAGGAATCACGACTTGCATGTCGATGAGTATGACAACCGCAGGAGCCATAGGAGTTGTCTTTATTTTTGTATGACCTGTGTCATTGAAGAACACCATGTAAATTACTTTACTTTATTGCTAAACGCGTTAGCCATAGAAGTAGAAGTAGTCGTTGGCGTGACAACTTCATGAAGACACGATGATGGAGATCATGGTATCATGCCGGTGACAGGATGATCATGGAGCCCCGAAGATGGAGATCAAAGGAGCTATATGATATTGGCCATATCATGTCACTACTATATATAATTGCATGTGATGTTTATTATGTTTATGCATCTTGTTTACTTAGAACGACGGTAGTAAATAAGATGATCCCTCATAACAATTTCAAGGAAGTGTTCTCCCTAACTGTGCACCGTTGCTAAAGTTCGTCGCTTCAAGCACCACGTGATGATCGGGTGTGATAGATCCTTACGTTCACATACAACGGGTGTAAGACAGTTTTACACATGCAAAACACTTAGGTTAACTTGACGAGCCTACCATGTACAGACATGGCCTCGGAACACAAGAGACCGAAAGGTCGAACATGAGTCGTATGGAAGATACGATCAACATGGAGATGTTCACCGACGATGACTAGTCCGTCTCACGTGATGATCGGACACGGCCTAGTCGACTCGGATCATGTATCACTTAGATGACTAGAGGGATGTCAAATCTGAGTGGGAGTTCATTAAATAATTTGATTAGATGAACTTTATTATCATGAATAATAGTCTAAAATCTTTGCAAAATGTCTTGTAGATCAAATGGCCAACGCTCATGTCACCATGAACTTCAACGCGCTCCTAGAGAAAACCAAGTTGAAAGATGATGGCAAGAACTATTCGGACTGGGTCCGGAACCTGAGGATTATCCTCATAGCTGCCAAGAAACAATATGTCCTAGAAGCACCGCTAGGTGATGCACCCATCCCAGAGAACCAAGACGTTATGAACGCTTGGCAGTCACGTGCTGATGATTACTCCCTCGTTTAGTGCGGCATGCTTTACAGCTTAGAACCGGGGCTCCAAAAGCGTTTTGAGCGACACGGAGCATATGAGATGTTCGAGGAGCTGAAACTAGTTTACCAAGCTCATGCCCGGTCGAGAGATATGAAGTCTCCGACAAGTTCTAAAGTTGTAAGATGGAGGAAAATAGTTCACAAGGAGCACATACTCAAAATGTCCGGTTGCACAACCGCCTGTCCTACTGGACATCAACCTCCTGACGAGGCAGTCATTGACAGAATCCTTCAGTCGCTCCCACCGAGCTACAAGAACTTTGTGATGAACTACAATATGCAGGGGATGGTGAAAACTATTCCTGAAGTATTTTCAATGCTGAAGTCAGCAGAGGTAGAAATCAAGAAGGAGCATCAAGTGTTGATGGTCAATAAAACCACTAAGTTCAAGAAGGGCAAGGAAAAGAAGAACTTCAAGAAGGACGGCAAGGATGTTGCCGCGCCCGGTAAGCCAGTTGCCGGGAAGTCAAAGAATGGACCCAAGCTCGAGACCGAGTGCTTTTATTGCAAAGGGAAGGGTCACCGGAAGCGGAACTGCCCCAAATACTTAGCGCATAAGAAGGCCGCAACACTAAAGGTATATTTGATATACATGTAACTGATGTGTACCTTACAAGTACTCGTAGTAACTTCGGTATTTGATACCGTGCCGTTGCTCATATATGTAACTCACAGCAGAAGCTGCGGAATAAACGGAGAGATCGGCGAAGGGCGAGGTGACGATGCGCCACGGGAATGGTTCCAAGGTCGATGTGGACGCCGTCGCACGCTTACCTCTACATTTACCTACGGGATTAGTTTTAAACCTCAATAATTGTTATTTAGTGCCAAGTTTGAGCATGAACATTGTATCGGGATCTCGCTTAATACGAGATGGCTAGTCATTTAAATCCGAGAATAATGGTTGTTCTATTTATATGAGAGAAATGTTTTATGGTCATGCTCCGATGGTCAATGGTTTATTCTTAATGAATCTCGAACGTAATGTTACACATGTTCATAGTGTGAATACCAAAAGATGTAAAGTTGATAACGATAGTCCCACATACTTGTGGCACCGCCGCCTTGGTCACATTGGTGTCAAGCGCATGAAGAAGCTCCATGTCGATGGACTTTTAGAGTCTCTCGATTATGAATCATTTGACACATGCGAACCATGCCTCATGGGCAAGATGACCAAGACTCCGTTCTCCGGAACAATGGAGCGAGCAACCAACTTATTGGAAATCATACATACCAATGTGTGCGGTCCAATGAGTGTTGAGGCTCGCGGAGGATATCGTTATGTTCTCACTCTCACTGATGACTTGAGTAGATATGGGTATGTCTACTTGATGAAACACAAGTCCGAGACCTTTGAAAAGTTCAAGGAATTTCAGAATGAGGTAGAGAATCAACGTGACCGAAAAATAAAATTCTTACGATCAGATCGTGGATGAGAATATTTAAGTCACGAATTTGGTACACACTTAAGGAAAGGTGGAATCGTTTCAAAACTCACGCCGCATGGAAAACCTCAGCTTAACGGTGTGTCCGAACGTCGTAATCGCACTCTATTGGATATGGTGCGATCTATGATGTCTCTTACCTTGATTTACCGCTATCATTTTGGGGATACGCTCTAGAGACAGCTACATTCACTTTAAATAGGGCACCGTCTAAATCCGTTGAGACGACACCGTATGAATTATGGTTTGGGAAGAAACCTAAGTGTCGTTTCTAAAAGTTTGGGGATGCGATGCTTATGTCAAGAAACTTCAACCCGAAAAGCTCGAACCCAAGTCGGAAAAATGCGTCTTCATAGGATACCCTAAGGAAACCATTGGGTATACCTTCTACCTTAGATCCGAAGGCAAGATCTTTGTTGCCAAGAACGGATCCTTTACGGAAAAGAGTTTCTCTCGAAGGAGTAAGTGGGAGGTAAGTAGAACTCGATGAAGTACTACCTCTTGAACCGGAAAGTAGTGCAGCTCAGAAAATGTCCCTGTGGTGCCTACACCGACCGGAGAGGAAATTAATGATGATGATCAAGGTACTTCGGATCAAGTTGCTACCGAACTTCAGAGGTCCACTAGGACACGCTCCGCACTGCAGTGGTACGGCAACCCCGTCTCCTGGAAATCATGTTGTTAGACAACGGTGAACTTTCGAACTATGAAGAAGCGATGGCGGGCCCAGATTCCAACAAATGGCTAGAAGCCATGCAATCCGAGATAGGATCCATGTATGAAAACAAAGTATGGACTTTGAAAGACTTGCCCGATGATCGGGCGACGATAGAAAACAAATGGATCTTTAAGAAGAAGAGGCGGACGCGGATGGTAATGTTACCATCTATAAGCTCGACTTGTCGCTAAGGGTTATCGACAAGTTCAAGGGATTGACTATGATGAGACTTTCTCTCCCGTAGCGAAGCTTAAGTCCGTCCGAATCATGTTAGCAATTGCCGCATACTATGATTATGAGATATGGCAGATGGACGTCAAAAAGGCATTCCTTAACGGTTACCTTAAGGAAGAGCTGTATATGATGCAGCCGGAAGGTTTTGTCGATCCTAAGAATGCTAACAAGGTATGCAAGCTCCAAGCGATCCATTTATGGGCTGGTGCAAGCATCTCGAGTTGGAACATTCGCTTTGATGAGATAATCAAAGCGTTTGGGTTTATGCGGACTTATGGAGAAGCCTGCGTTTACAAGAAAGTGAGTGGGAGCTCTGTAGCATTTCTCATATTATATGTAGATGACATACTTTTGATGGGAAATGATATAGAACTTTTGGACAGCATTAAGGCCTACTTGAATAAGAGTTTTTCAATGAAGGACCTTGGAGAAGTTGCTTACATATTAGGCATCAAAATCTATAGAGATAGATCAAGACGCCTCATAGGTCTTTCACAAAGCACATACCTTGATAAGATTTTGAAGAAGTTCAAAATGGATCAGTCCAAGAAAGGGTTCTTGCCTGTTTTGCAAGGTTTGAAATTGAGCTCAGCTCAATGCCCGAGCACGGCAAAAGATAAAGAAGAGATGAGTGTCATCCCCTATGCCTCAGCCATAGGATCTATTATGTATGCCATGTCATGTACCGGACTGATGTAAACCTTGCCGTAAGTTTGGTAGGAAGGTACCAAGGTAACCCCGCAAGGAACAACCTGACAGCGTCAAGAATATCCTGAAGTACACGAAAAGGACAAAGGACATGTTTCTCGTTTATGGAGGTGACGAAGAGCTCGTCGTAAAGGGTTACGTCGACGCTAGCCGACACAGATCTGAATGACTCAAAGTCACAAACCGGATATGTGTATATGTTGAATGGTGGAGCGATAGCTGAATGCGGTACTGCAAGCGAAGCGTCGTGGCGGGATCTACATGTGAAGCGGAGTACATGGCAGCCTCGGAGGCAGCACATGAAGCAATTTGGGTGAAGGAGTTCATCACCGACCTAGGAGTCATACCCAATGCGTCGGGCCGATCAAACTCTTCTGTGACAACATTGGAGCTATTGCACTTGCCAAGGAGCCCAGGTTTCACAAGAAGACCAGGCACATCAAGCGCCGCTTCAACTCCATTCGTGAAAATGTTCAAGATGGGGACATAGAAATTTGCAAAGTGCATACGGATCTGAATATCGCAGATCCGTTGACTAAACTCTCTTCATGAGCAAAACATGATCAACACCAGAACTCTATGGATGTTCGATTCATCACAATGTAACTAGATTATTGACTCTAGTGTAAGTGGGAGACTGTTGGAAATATGCCCTAGAGGAAATAATAAAAGTATTATTATTATATTTCCTTGTTCATGATAATTGTCTTTTATTCATGCTATAATTGTATTATCCGGAAATCGTAATACACGTGTGAATACATAGACCACAATATGTCCCTAGTGAGCCTCTAGTTGACTAGCTCGTTGATCAACAGATAGTCATGATTTCCTGACTATGGACATTGGATGTCGTTATAACGGGATCACATCATTAGGAGAATGATGTGATGGACAAGACCCAAATCCTAAGCATAGCACAAGATCGTGTAGTTCGTTTTGCTAGAGCTTTTCTAATGTCAAGTATCTCTTCCTTAGACCATGAGATCGTGTAACTCCCGGATACCGTAGGAGTGCTTTGGGTGTACCAAACGTCACAAAATAACTGGGTGACTATAAAGGTGCATTACAGGTATCTCCGAAAGTGTCTGTTGGGCTGACAAGGATCGAGACTGGGATTTTTAACTCCGTTTGACGGAGAGGTATCACTGGGCCCACTCGGTAGTGCATCATCATAATGAGCTCAAAGTGACCAAGTGTTTGGTCATGGGATCATGCATTACGGTACGAGTAAAGTGACTTGCCGGTAACGAGATTGAACGAGGTCTTGGGATACCGACGATCGAATCTCGGGCAAGTAAAATACCGATTGACAAAGGGAATTGTATACGGGGTTGTTTGAATCCTCGACATCGTGGTTCATCCGATGAGATCATCGAGGAGCATGTGGGAGCCAACATGGGTATCCAGATCCCGCTGTTGGTTATTGCCCGAGAGCCGCCTCTGGTCATGTCTTCATGTCTTCCGAACCCGTAGGGTCTACACACTTAAGGTTCGGTGACGCTTAGGTTGTATGAATATGAGTATGCAGCAAACCGAATGTTGTTCGAGTCCCTGATGAGATCCCAGGCGTCACGAGGAGTTCCGGAATGGTCTGGAGGTAAAGATTTATATATGGGAAGTCTTATTTTGGTCGCCGGAAAAGTTTCACGTTATCGGTATTGTACCGGAGTGCCGAAGGGGTCAGAGGTCCAGGGTCCACCTGCGGGGGGCCACATGGGCTGTAGGGGGTGCGCTTGGCCTATATGGGCCAAGGGCACCAGCCCCAAGAGGCCCATTCGCCAAGGAGACAAGGAGAGGGAGAGTCCTAAGAGGGAAGGCACCTCCGAGGTGCCTTGGGAGGATGGACCTCCCCTTCGACCGCACCCTTCCTTGGAGGAAGGGGCAAGGCGGCGCCCCCTCTTGCACCTATATAAAGGGAGGGAGGAGGGGCAGCCGCACCCTGTGAGGCCTGGCACCTCCCTCTCCTTGCTACACCTCCTCCTCCTCCGTAGTTGCTTAGCGAAGCCCTGCCGAGTTCTGCTGCATCCACCACCACGCCGTCATGCTCTTTGGATCATCATCAACCTCTCCTTCCCCTTGCTGGATCAAGAAGGAGGAGACGTCATCCACTCCGTACGTGTGTTGAACGCGGAGGTGATGTCCGTTCAGCACTAGGTCATCGGTGATCTGAATCACGGCGAGTACGACTCCATCATCCCCGTTCCATTGAACGCTTCCGCACGCGATCTACATGTGGTATGTAGATGCAATCACTCTCTCATGACTCATTGCTAGATGAACTCATAGATGGATCTTGGTGAAACCGTAGAATTTTTTTTAATTTTCTGCAACGTTCCCCAACACAGCCTTCTCATCTACCAAGTATCTAGGGTAGTTCTGCTTCAGTGACTGTTCCCCTCATTACAGAAGCACTTAGTCTCGGGTTTTGGGTTCAACCTTGGGTTTCTTCACTAGAGCAGCAACTGATTTGCCGTTTCATGAAGTATCCCTTCTTGCCCTTGCCCTTCTTGAAACTAGTGGTTTTACTAACCATCAACAATTGATGCTCCTACTCGATTTCTACTTTTGCGATTGTCAAGCGTCATAATTGATCAAGGATCATCATGTCTATCCTCGATATGTTATAGTTCATCATGAAGCTCTAATAGTTTGGTGGCGGTGACTATGGAGAACCATCACTTTCTCATCTGGAAGATTAACTCCCACTCGATTCAAGTGATTGTAGTACTCAGACAATGTGAGCACATGCTCAACGATTGAGCTTTTCTCCCTTAGTTTGCAGGCTTAAGAAACTTGTCAGAGGTCTCATACCTCTTGGCGTGGGCACTAGCCTGAAATCCCAATTTCAGTCCTTGGAACATCTCATATGTTCCGCGACATTTCAAAAATGCCTTTGACGCCTCAATTCTAAACCATTTAACATTACGCACTGAACTATCACGTAGTCATGAAAACGTGTATGTCAGATGTCAGCAACATCCACAAACGACGCTCGAGGTTCAAAGACACCGGCGGTGCATTAAGGACATAAGCCTTCTGCGTAACAACGAGGACAATCCTCAGTTCATGGACCTAGTCCGCATAATTGCTACTATCAACTTCCAACTAAATTTTCTCTAGGAACATATCTTAAATAGTAGAACTAAAGCGTAAGCTACGACATAATTTGCAAAGACCTTTTGACTATGTTCATGATAATTAAGTTCATCTGATTATTTAATGAACTCCCACTTAGATAGACATCCCTCTAGTCATCTAAGTGATACATGATCCGAGTCAACTAGGCCGTGTCCGATCATCACGTGAGACGGACTAGTCATCATCGGTGAACATCTTCATGTTGATCGTATCTACTATACGACTCATGTTCGACCTTTTGGTCTCTTGTGTTCCGAGGCCATGTCTGTACATGCTAGGCTCGTCAAGTCAAACTAAGTGTTTCGCCTATGTAAATATGGCTTACACCCGTTGTATGTGAACGTTAGAATCTACCACACCCGATCATCACGTGGTGCTTCGAAACAACGAACTTTCGCATAGCGGTGCAGATTAGGGGAACACTTTCTTGAAATTTTAGCGAGGGATCAACTTATTTATGCTACCGTCGTTCTAAGCAAATAAGATGTAAACATGACAAACATCACATGCAAATCATAAAGTGACATGATATGGCCAATATCATCTTGCGCCTTTGATCTCCATCTTTGAGGCGCGGCATGATCACCTTCGTCACCGGCATGACACCATGATCTCCATCAGCGTGTCTTTATGAAGTTGTCTCGCCAAGTATTACTTCTACTACTATGGCTAACGGTTAGCAATAAAGTAAAGTAATTACATGGCGTTTTCAATGACATGCAGGTCATACAATAAATTAAGACAACTCCTATGGCTCCTGCCGGTTGTCATACTCATCGACATGCAAGTCGTGATTCCTATTACAAGAACATGATCAATCTCATACATCACATATCATTCATCACATTCTTTTGGCCATATCACATCATTACGGCATATGCTGCAAGAACAAGTTAGACGTCCTCTAATTGTTGTTGCAAGTTTTTACATGGCTGCTATAGGTTTCTAGCAAGAACGTTTCTTACCTACGCCAAAACCACAACGTGATATGCCAATTGCTATTTACCCTTCATAAGGACCCTTTTCATCGAATCTGATCTGACTAAAGTGGGAGAGACAGACACCGCTAGCCACCTTATGCAACTAGTGCATGTCTGTCGGTGGAACCTGTCTCACGTAAGCGTACGTGTAAGGTCGGTCCCGGCCGCTTCATCCCACGATGCCGCCGAATCAAGATAAGACTAGTAACGTCAAGTAAATTGACAAAATCGACGCCCACAACAACTTGTGTTCTACTCGTGCATAGAATCTACGCAATAGACCTAGCTCATGATGCCACTGTTGGGGAATGTAACAGAAATTCAAAATTTTCTACGCATCACCAAGATCAACCTATGGAGATTCTAGCAACAAGAGAGAGAGGGAGTGCATCTTCATACCCTTGAAGATCGCTAAGCGGAAGCATTACAAGAACGCGGATGAGGTAGTCATACTCGTGGCGATTCAGATCGCGGTCGATTCCGATCTAAGCGCCGAACAACGGCGCCTCCGCGTTCAACACACGTGCAGCGGTGGCGTCTCCCATGCCTTGATCCAGCAAGGAGAGAGGAGAGGTTGGGAAGACTCCGTCCAGCAGCAGCACGACGGTGTGGTGGTGGTGGAGGAGCGCGGTACTCCAGCAGGGCTTCGCCAAGCACTACGAGAGACGATGAGGGAGAGAGGTAGGGCTGCGCCTTGGGATAGAGAGACTCATGTGTTGGGCAGCCCCAAAACCTCCACTATATATAGGGGCAAGGGGAGGAGGCGCCCTAGGGTTTCCCTAGGGGCGGCCGAGGCGGATGGGATCTCCCTTTGGGTGACTTGGCCCCCCAAGCGGGGAGGTGGGAACCCTAGATGGGGCGCCCTAAACCCCCTGGTCATGTGGGAATAGGTGAGGGGCGACAGCCCCTTAGTGGGCTGGTTTGCCCCTTCCCTTGGCCCATAAAGCCCCCAACACTTGCCGGGCTCCCGAAATACCTTTCGGTCATCTTTGGTCATCACCCGGTACCTCCGGAACACTTCCGGACTCCAAAACCCTTCTTCCAATATATCAATCTTCACCTCCGGACCATTCCGGAACTCCTCGTGACGTCCGGGATCTCATCCGGGACTCCAAACAACAGTAGGTAACTGCGTACATACCTTCCCTATAACCCTAGCGTCATCGAACCTTAAGTGTGTAGACCCTACGGGCTCGGGAATCATGCATACATGACCGAGACATCTCTCCGTTCAATAACCAACAACGGGATCTGGATACCCATGTTGGTTCTCACATGTTCCACGATGATCTCATCGGATGAACCACGATGTAGGGGATTCAAGCAATCCCGTATACAATTCCTTTTGTCAATCGATGCGTTACTTGCCCGAGATTCGATCGTCGGTATCCCAATACCTCGTTCAATCTAGCTATCGGCAAGTCACTTTACTCGCTCCATAATGCATGATCCCATGATTAACTACTTAGTCACGTTGAGCTCATTATGATGATGCATTACCGAGTGGGCCCAGAGATACCTCTCCGTCATACGGAGTGACAAATCCCAGTATCGATTCGTGCCAACCCAACAGACACTTTCGGAGATACCTGTAATGCACCTTTATAGCCACCCGATTCGTTGTGGACGTTTGGTACACCCAAAGCATTCCTACGGTATCCGGAGTCGCACTATCTCATGGTCTAAGGAAATGATACTTGACATTAGAAAAGCTTTAGCAAACGAACTACATGATCTTGTTCTATGCTTAGGATTGGGTCTTGTCCATCACATCATTCTCCTAATGATGTGATCCCGTTATCAATGACATCCAATGTCCATGGTCCTAAACCATAACCATCCATTGATCAACGAGCTAGTCAACTAGAGGCTCACTAGGGACATGTTGTGGTCTATGTATTCACACATGTATTACGGTTTCCAGTTAATACAATTGTAGCATGAACAATAGACAATTATCATGTAACACCCCAAAAAATTTAACCAGGTTTTAGTCACTAAAATGTTGCCAAGAGTTTAAAAATTTTGCCTGCAAGAATATCTCTGTTGATTTCAAAACTTTTCTTTTATTGTTAAGGAGTTTTGTATTTTATTTTCAAGTGTAGCTTTCCAAAATATATTGGACTTCCTTGCCATCTCATTAAAACAATTTCTAAATCAGTAGATTTGTTTATTAAATTATTTCACCCTGAGCTTTAATCATTAAAATGGCTTGTTTTAAATTTTGGAGCTCTGTTTGTACTACAACCATTTGATAAACTTAATTAAAAATCCAACCAAAATTTGGAGATGTCATGTGATGTCTCTAGATCACTTTTGTGCAATAATATATTTCATTCATTGCATATTTTGAGTGCTACACATGTTTTTCTTCTCTGGTCCAGAGGACCATTTTACCTTCTAACCCTTTTAAATACTTCTTTCTAGCCTCCACCAAAATTAGGGGATGTTAGTAGCATCATATGATTTCATTATATGTAAAGATCCAAGAATGTTCTTTAAATTTTTTGAGTGAATCAACCTCATTTTCATTCTGGTCCATCATGATGGTTTGTACAGCAACCCTAGTCTTACTTGCTCTCTGGCCCTTAATTCTTTCTCCTGCTTGTAGACCACCCTACTAAACTCCTAAGTCCAGGAGCATACTCTATTTGGTGCACTTTTGGTCCATGAAATGATGCCATTTACTCCCTGTCCAGGATTGTAGTTTTGCAAAACTTGCACTAGCAAGTTTCTCCTTTTTGCAAACTAACTTCACCACCCTCTCTTATATCCATAGAGACACTGATCTGGAGAGTTTGGCCACTCCAAGAACTACCTTGGTGCTTTTGGCATTTTGTCAAACACCCTGAGTGCACAGCCAGATTTGGCATGACTTCAAGTTTCATGGTGAACTTGAGCTCCTGACCAACCCAGCATGTCCTAAGGTTTTGCCCTAGCCCATAACCCCTTTCTGCTAACTCCCTCGTGGTTTGAAACTCTCTAGACGGTCCTGGAATTTCGTCCGAGCACACCTGTGGCGTGCTCTGGCGCTGCCTGCAGCGTGCGTTTAGCACCCACGGCGCCCGAGCCGCCGCCACACACCTCAAGACTTCAAAACCCGGCCCGGCCAGACTCCGTGTTCCCTTGCACCGCCACACCACCCCGACCACCCCGCACTTACAAGGTGCCACCGCCAGGATGGCCGTGGCGGCTAGCTGCCGGCCGCTAGCTGGCCCGATCGTGGTTGACGCCGCCAAAGCCACCCCGGCTCGCCACCTGCCCCCTTGAACAGCGCGAGGTCATCCACAGCCATGTCCACTAGCGCTCGTCGCCGCCACGACACCCTAAGCTACAGAATGGCGGTCACCGCGAACTTATCCCGACGCCGCATGAACCGACCCGACGCCTATTTAAAGAGCCCCCGAAGCTCGCCTCCGCAGGACGGCGATCTCAAACCCTCCCTATGCCCCCATCAGCAGCCAATCAACCCGGGGAGACCTCCTTCCCCATCTCCGGTAACCGCAGCCGCCGCCTCCGCACTGGCCACTCCGGCGTCATCAGAGCCTCCCTTTCTCCGTTCTCTTCACCAAGAGCTCTACCTTCCTCCCATGAACTCTTCCCCCTGCTCAATTTGTATAGGGAACCACCGCCGCCCCAAAACCACTACGCCACCGAAACCTCCCTCCGCCGCAGAGCTCGTCGCCGACGACTCCCTCCATCCCCATCACTCCCTCGACCATCGGAAGAACCGCCCCAGCCTTGCGGATCCATCCCCACCCTCGGGGGCCCGCGAGGAGCCGCCTAGCGCCGGCGACGATCGCCGGAGCTCCCGCCTCTGTTCGGCCAGAGGAAGAAGAGGGAAGGGAGAATAGTCAAACCTGACCAGTGGGCCAGGCGGGCCCACTGTCAGTGACCATGCACGGTCCACACGGAGTAAGTGGAAGCGTATTTCCAGATTACGCTTTCGACATGTACGTTTTTATTCGAATCGTTTTCTTTTCTGTTTTTATTTAAATAACAGATTTTGACCAAACTTTGACCGGTTGTAACTTTTTAAATACAACTCCAATTAAATTGATTCTTTTTCCTACCTCCTTCAAATATTGTCTAGTTTATTTGAAGATTTATTTGAAAAAATTTCAAACAACTTTTTGTGTTGTTTTTATTTTGTGTGTTAATTCCTTTATATTTCTAATATAGGATTTTTGAAGAGAGGAGAAGTTTTTCAAGAGTTTGAAATGCACCCTGCCTTCCTATGACCTAAAGGCAAGCATTCTGAACCTCGTGAATTTTTGTGTGTGTTGCATAGCACGGTGGCAACACCACCCCGCATATACATGTCGTCATTTTATGTGAGGATGTGATCCTATTTATGGTTGCATATTAATGAGTTTATGCTAATAAAGGTCGACATGATTTGTGATGGGAACTACCGTCATCGTCTTCCATGCATACGGAAGGAAGAAGGAAGGACCTTTGTCTTGGGTAGACACGGTCTTGCCCCTAGTCCTCCGTCGAGGACTCGGGACGTGTCCTGATGGCATGAGGGAATATGTCGTGTGGTGTTTCTATCTGCTGTTTGTAATATATGCATTGTTATACTAATCATGCAGAAATATTACAACCTCCTGAGTCGGACTGTAGATCGAGTCTTGTGCCAAGAACCCCCATACTAGCTTCGTATTACCACTCGTCCCTACGTAGTAGGGTATGGTTCAAGAAGTTGTCAACCCTTTCCTAGCACACACCTGCATGTAGAGGCCGTGGTGGAAGATCTTTGGAGGCATCCGGTAGTCATGCCACCGGTCCGGGAGCATGGGTGTTCGGTTGTAGCCGAAAAAGGGGTAGCTCCCGGTTCTTGCCATGATATAAATTTTGTGATCCCATGTTACGTCGAGGTTGTAGCCTCCCCAATTAGAGTTTAAACAACAAGTGTCGTGGGTGATTCCAGACACATGTGAGTTAAGCTGCTGTGTGCAAGTTAGGTGTGTTTTCAACAAAAAGACCGTAGACGGAATTAGTCCCAATGGATTAAAGAAATCCGTTACTCGTGGGTAAAGAGTACACCCTCTGCAGAGATTAAACCTATTCGAATAGCCGTGTCCATGGTTAAGGACTACAGTCTGGGACGGGTCAAGGGTCGGTCTTAGTGTTGGTCTTGAAGGCTAAACTATTAAACCCAGGCTGGGATTACTACTTGTGACTTGTGATAATTATGATTATTATTATTAATGTGGACTAACCCGTGATATTTTGTCATCTTCAAATATCTCTAGGATGGTTCTACCTCGGGATATTCACTATGTTTATTTCTTTTAAAGCCCTTTATGTGGTGTCGCTCGGGCCTTCCATTTGTATTTCTTTTAAAGCCCTTTATGTGGTGTCGCTCGACGCCTGGGACATTGGCATTTCTTTTAAAGCCCTTTATGTGGTGTCGCTCGGGGCCTTGATCGTGGCATTTCTTTTAAAGCCCTTTATGTGGTGTCGCTCAGACGCCTGATCGCGGGCATTTCTTTTAAAGCCCTTTATGTGGTGTCGCTCAGACCTTGATCGTGGCATTTCTTTTAAAGCCCTTTATGTGGTGTCGCCAGACGCCTGATCGCGGGCATTTCTTTTAAAGCCCTTTATGTGGTGTCGCTCGACGCCGACCGTGGCATTTCTTTTAAAGCCCTTTATGTGGTGTCGCCAGACGCCCACCGTGGCATTTCTTTTAAAGCCCTTTATGTGGTGTCGCTCGAGGCCGACTGACCGTGGCATTTCTTTTAAAGCCCTTTATGTGGTGTCGCCAGACGCTCAACCTTGGCATTTTTTAAAGCCTTTATGTGGTGTCGCCTTGAATGATACCGTGGCATTTCTTTTAAAGCCCTTTATGTGGTGTCGCCGACGCCCGATCGTGGCATTTCTTTTAAAGCCCTTTATGTGGTGTCGCTCGACGCCCGACTGTGGCATTTCTTTTTAAAGCCCTTTATGTGGTGTCGCTCAGACTCGATCGTGACATTTCTTTTAAAGCCCTTTATGTGGTGTCGCCAGACGCCCGATCGTGGGTATCGCTTATTATTTAGTACATAATATTTTGCTTCTATGGCATTGCATAATCTTATATAACATGCTTACCCGCATCAGAGTTTTGATTATCTTTTGTGACTGATGTCATGAGCATAAAATATCTTTCAGCACATCATTGTCATATTATACTTGTGTTCATAATGTTTGCGAGTACATTCAAAGTACTCACTGGCTTGTCCCTAGCTATTGTCTTGGCCAGATTTCTTGCGCGGAAAGGAGCGACCGTGTTGACAGTCCCGGAACCTAAGTAACAGTGAAAGCAGCCTCGCGAAGATAGGAGTTAACCTGGTCAGCTGTTCCCGTGGTAAATGGAGTCCCATAGACACTGATGTTTCACAACCCGCTTCCGCCATATACCACTAGAAACTATTTGTTGTACTCATAGGCCAAAAGGGTCTAGTACTACATATGTTGTATTTTTTCTTGGAATTTCTGTATCAAGATGGTGCCTCATCAGCTAACAGTTATCCTGGGGCTGATGAGCACTAGGGCCATTTTCTGGGAACTAATGCCCGGAGAATCGGTCGCCACATATCATGAACAAGGAAATATAATAATAACCATTTTATTATTGCTTCTAGGGCATATTTCCAACACTGACAACCCCTAATCGCGTTTTTTGCGAGTAGCTATCGTTTTGTGCAGGTACGAGGGACTTGTGCGTGGCCTCCTACTGGATTTATAGCTTGGTTCTCAAAAACCGAGGGAAATACATATGCTACTTTGCTGCATCATCCTCTCCTCTTTGGGGAAATCCAACGCAGTGCTCAAGAGGTAGCAAGGTGCCCCCCTGCCCCCGTATATAAAGGAGGGAGGGAGAGGCCGGCCCTAGAGGAGGGCGTGCCATTTGTGGGGAGTCCTACTAGGACTCCCAAGTCCTAGTAGGATTCCCCTTTCCTTTTCGGAGTAGGAGAGAAGGAAAGAGGGGGAGAGGAAGAAGGAAAAGGGTGCTGCACCCCTTGTCCAATTCGGACCAGAGGGGGGGCGCGCGCCTCCTTCCTTTTGGCCTCTCTCCTCTATTCCCGTATGGCCCAATAAGGCCCATATACTCCCCGGCGAATTCCCGTAACTCTCCGGTACTCCGAAAAATACCCGAATCACTCGGAACCTTTCCGAACTCCGAATATAGTCGTCCAATATATCGATCTTTACGTCTCGACCATTTCGAGACTCCTCGTCATGTCCCCGATCTCATCCAGGACTCCGAACTACCTTCGATACATCAAAACACATAAACTCATAATACCGATCGTCACCGAACTTTAAGCGTGCGGACCCTACGGGTTCGATAACTATGTAGACATGACCGAGACACATCTCCGGTCAATAACCAATAGCGGAACCTGGATGCTCATATTAGCTCCCACATATTCTACGAAGATCTTTATCGGTCAAACTGCATAACAACATACGTTGTTCCTTTTGTCATCGGTATGTTACATGCCCGAGATTCACATCGTCGGTATCTCAATACCTAGTTCAATCTCGTTACCGGCAAGTCTCTTTACTCGTTATGTAATGCATCATCCCGCAACTAACTCATTAGTCACATTGCTTGCAAGGCTTATAGTGATGTGCATTACCGAGAGGGCCCCGAGATACCTCTTCGACAATCGGAGTGACAAACCCTAATCTCGAAATACGCCAACTCAACATGTACCTTCGAAGACACCTGTAGAGCATCTTTATAATCACCCAGTTACGTTGTGACGTTTGGTAGCACACAAAGTGTACCTCCGGTAAACGGGAGTTGCATAATCTCATAGTCATAAGAACATGTATAAGTCATGAAGAAAGCAATAGCAACATACTAAACGATCAAGTGCTAAGCTAACGGAATGGGTCAAGTCAATCACATCATTCTCTAATGATGTGATCCCGTTAATCAAATGACAACTCATATCTATGGTTAGGAAACTTAACCATCTTTGATTAACGAGCTAGTCAAGTAGAGGCATACTAGTGACACTATGTTTGTCTATGTATTCACACATGTACTAAGTTTAGGTTAATACAATTCTAGCATGAATAGTAAACATTTATCATGAAATAAGGAAATAAATAATAACTTCATTATTGCCTCTAGGGCATATTTCCTTCAGTCTCCCACTTGCACTAGAGTCAATAATCTAGTTCACATCACCATGTGATTTAACACCAATATTCACATCTTTATGTGCTTAACACCCATAGTTCACATCGTCATGTGACGAACACCCGAAGGGTTTACTAGAGTCAATAATCTAGTTCACATTGCTATGTGATTAACACCCAAAGAGTACTAAGGTATGATCATGTTTTGCTCGTGAGAGACGTTTAGTCAACAGGTCCGTCACATTCAGTCGTATGTATTTTGCAAATATTCTATGTCTACAATGCTCTGCACGGAGCTACTCCAGCTAATTGCTCCCACTTTCATTATGTATCCAGATTGAGACTTAGAGTCATCTGGATCGGTGTAAAAGCTTGCATCGATGTAACTCTTTACGACGGGCTCTTTTACCACCTCCATAATCGAGAAATATTTCCTTAGTCCTCACTAAGGATATTCTTGACCGATGTCCAGTGATCTACTCTTAGATCAAAATTGTACTCCCTTGCCAAACTCAGAGCAAGGTATACAATAGGTCTGGTACACAGCATAGCATACTTTATGGAACCTATGACTGAGGCATAGGGAATGACTTTTCATTCTCTTTCTATTTTCTGCCTTAGTCGGGTTTTGAGTCTTACTCAACTTCACACCTTGCAACACAGGCAAGAAATCCTTCTTTGACTGTTTTATTTTGAACTACTTCAAAATCTTATCAAGGTATGTATTCATTGAAAAATCTCATCAAGCGTCTTGATCTATCTCTATAGATCTTGATGCTCAATGTGTAAGCAGCTTCACCAAGGTCTTTCTTTGAAAAAACTCTTATTCAAGTATCCTTTTATGCTATCCAGAATTTCTATATCATTTCCAATCAACAATATGTCATCTACATATAGTTTTAGAAAATGCTATAGAGCTCCCACTCACTTTCTTGTAAATACAGGCTTCTCCAACAGTCTGTATAAAACCATATGCTTTAATCAACTCATCAAGGCGTATATTCCAACTCCGGGATGCTTGCACCAGTCCATAGATGGATTGCTGGAGCTTGCACATTTTGTTAGCACCTTTAGGATTGACAAAACCTTCTGGTTGCATCATATACAACTCTTCATTAATAAATCCATTAAGGAATGCAATTTTGACATCCATTTGCCAGATTTCATAAAATGTGGCAATTGCTAACATGATTCGGACAGACTTAAGCATCGTCTGAGTGAGAAAATCTCATCGTATTCAACACCTTGAACTTGTCAAAAAACTTTTTGCGACAAGTCGAGCTTTGTAGATAGTAACACTACTTATCAGCGTCTGTCTTCCTCTTGAAGATCCATTTATACAATATGGCTTCCCGATCATCGGGTAACTCCACCAAAGTCCACACTTTTTCTCTCATACATGGATCCTATCTCAGATTTCATGGCCTCAAGCCATTTCACGGAATCTGGGCTCATCATCGCTTCCTCATAGTTCGTAGGTTCATCATGGTCTAGTAACATGACTTCCAGAACAGGATTACCGCACTACACTGGTGCGGATCAATTTTGGAAGACCTCACGGGTTCTGTAGTAACTTAATCTGAAGTTTCATCATCATTAGCTTCCTCACTAATTGGTGTAGGAATCACTGGAACTGATTTCTGTGATGAAATACTTTCCAATTCGGGAGAAGGTACAATTACCTTATCAAGCTCTACTTTCCTCCCACTCACTTCTTTCAAGAGAAACTCCTTCTCTAGAAAGGATCCATCTTAGCAACGAATATCTTGCCTTCGGATCTGTGATAGAAGGTGTACCCAACAGTTTCCTTTGGGTATTCTATGAAGACGCACTTCTCTGATTTGGGTTTGAGCTTATCAGGTTGAAACTTTTTCACATAAGCATCGCAGCCCCAAAATTTAAGAAACGACAACTTTGATTTCTTGACAAACAACAGTTCATAAGGCGTCGTCTCAAATGGATTGTAATGGTGCCCTATTTAAAGTGAATGCGGCTGTCTCTAATGCATAACCCCAAAATGATAGTGGTAAATCGGTAAGATACATCATAGATCGCACCACATCCAATAAAGTGCGGTTACGACGTTCGGATACACCATTACGCTGTGGTGTTCCATGTGGCGTGAGCTGTGAAACTATTCCACATTGTTTTTAAATGAAGGCCAAACTCATAACTCAAATATTTTCCTCTACGATCAGATTGTAGAAACTTTATTTTCTTGTTACGATGATTCTCCACTTCACTCTGAAACTCTTTGAACTTTTCAAATGTTTCAGACTTGTGCTTCATTAAGTAGATATACTCATATCTGCTCAAATCATTTGTGAAGGTCAGAAAAATAACGATACTCGCCATGAGCATCAACACTCATTGGACCGCATACATCGGTATGTATTACTTCCAACAAGTCAGTAGCTCGTTTCATTGTTTCGGAGAACAGAGTTTTAGTCATCTTGCCCAAAAGGCACAGTTCGCAAGCATCAAATGATTCCTTACCAAGTGATTCCAAAAATCCATCTTTATGGAGTTTCTTCATCCGCTTTACACCGATATGACCTAAACGGCAGTGCCACAAATAAGTTGCACTATCATTATCAACTTTGCATATTTTGGCATCAATATTATGAATATGTGTATCACTATGATCGAGATCCAACAAATTATTTTCATTGGATGTATGACCATCGAAGGTTTTATTCATGTAAGCAGAACAACAATTATTCTCTGACTTTAAATGAATAACCGTATAGCCATAAACATGATCGAATCATATTCATGCTCAACGCAAATGCCAAATAACATTTATTTAGGATTAACACTAATCCCGAAACTATAGGGAGTGTGCGATGATGATCATATCAATCTTGGAACTACTTCCGACACACATCGTCACTTTACCCTCAACTAGTATCTGTTTATTCTGTAACTCCTGTTTCGAGTTACTAATTTTTAGCAACCGAACAAGTATCAAATACTCAGGGGCTACTATAAACACTAGTATGGTACACATCAAAAAACCTGTATATCAAATATACCCTTGTTCACTTTGCCATCCTACTTATTCACCAAATATTTAGGGAATTTCCACTTCCAGTGACCATTTCCTTTGCAGTAGAAGCACTCAGTTTTAGGCTTTGGTCCAGCTTTGGGCTTCTTCGCGGGAGTGACAACTTGCTTGCCATTCTACTTGAAGTTCCCTTTCTTTCCCTTTGCCCTTTTCTTGAAACTAGTGGTCTTGTCAATCATCAACACTTGATGCTCTTTCTTGATTTCTACCTTTGTTGATTTCAACATCACGAAGAGCTCGGGAATCATTTTCGTCATCCCTTGCATACTATAGTTCATCACGAAGCTCGAGTAACTTGGTGATGGTGACTAGAGAACTCTGTCAATCACTATCTTATCTGGAAGATAAACTCCCACTTGATTCAAGCGATTGTAGTACCCAGACAATCGAAAGCACATGCTCACTAGTTGAGCAATTCTCCTCCATCTTTTAGCTATAGAACTTTTTGGAGACTTCATATCTCTCAACTCGGGTATTTGCTTGAAATATTAACTTCAACTCCTGGAACATCTCATATGGTCCATGACGTTCAAAACGTCTTTGAAGTCCCGATTCTAAGCCGTTAAGCATGGTGCACAAAACTATCAAGTAGTCATCATATTGAGCTAGCCAAACGTTCATAACGTCTGCATCTGCTCCTGCAATAGGTCTGTCACCTAGCGGTGCATTAAGGACATAATTCTTCTGTGCAGCAATGAGGATAAACCTTAGATTACGGACCCATCCCGCATCATTGCTACTATCATTTTTCAACTTAGTTTTCTCTAGGAACACATATAAAACATAGGGAAGCAACAAGGCTAGCTATTGATCTACAACATTATTTGCAAAATACTATCAGGACTAAGTTCATGATAAATTAAAGTTCAATTAATCATATTACTTAAGAACTCCCACTTAGATAGACATCACTCTAATCATCTAAGTGATCACGTGATCCAAATCAACTAAACCATGTCCGATCATCACGTGAGATGGAGTAGTTTTCAATGGTGAACATTGTTGGGGAACGTAGTAATTTCAAAAAAATTCCTACGCACACGCAAGATCATGGTGATGCATAGTAACGAGAGGGGAGAGTGTTGTCCACGTACCCTCGTGAACCGAAAGCGGAAGCGTTAGCACAACGCGGTTGATGTAGTCGTCACGTCTTCACGATCCGACCGATGAAGTACCGAGCGACGGCACTTCCGAGTTCAGCACACGTATAGATCCGATGGCGTCCCTCGAACTCCGATCCAGCCGAAAGTGTTGAGGGAGAGTTTTCGACCAAGACGACGGCATGGTGACGATGTTGATGTTCTACCGACGCAGGGCTTCGCCTAAGCACCGCTACAGTATTATCGAGGTGAAATATGGAGGAGGGGGGGCACCGCACACGGTTGGGAGAGATCAACTGATCAACTTGTGTGTCTAGAAGTGCCCCTGCCCCCGTATATATAGGAGCAAAGGGGGTGCGTCCCGGCCAAGGGGAGGCGCGCCAGAGGAGTCCTACTCCCATCGGGAGTAGGACCCCCCCTTTCCTAGTTGGAATAGGATTCGAGGGAAGAGGAGGTAGAGAAGGAAGGCGCCGCCTCTCCTTGTCCTATTCGGACTAGGTGGAGGGTCGCGCGGCCCAGCCCTGGCTGCCTCTCCTATTCTCCGTAAAGGCCCACTAAGGCCCATTTACCTCCCGGGGGGTTCCGGTAACCTCCCGGTACTCCGGTAAAATCCCGATTTCACCCGGAACACTTCCGATATCCAAACATAGGCTTCCAATATATCAATCTTCATGTCTCGACCATTTCGAGACTCCCCGTCATGTCCGTAATCACATCCGGGACTCGAACAACCTTCGGTACATCAAAACATATAAACTCATAATATAACTCACATCGTAACGTTAAGCGTGCGGACCGTGCAGGTTCGAGAACTATGTAGACATGACCGAGGCACGTCTCCGGTCAATAACCAATAGCGGAACCGGATGCTCATATTGGCTCCCACATATTCTACGAAGATCTTTATCGGTCAAACCGCATAACAACATACGTTGTTCCCTTTGTCATCGGTATGTTACTTGCCCGAGATTCGATCGTCGGTATCTCAATACCTAGTTCAATCTCGTTACCGGTAAGTCTCTTTACTTGTACTGTAATACATCATGCCGCAACTAACTCATTAGTTGCAATGCTTGCAAGGCTTAAGTGATGTGCATTACCGAGAGGGCCCAGAGATACCTCTTCGACAATCGGAGTGACAAATCCTAATCTCGTAATACGCCAACCCAACAACTACCTTTGGAGACACCTGTAGAGCTCCTTTATAATCACCCAGTTACGTTGTGACGTTTGGTAGCACACAAAGTGTTCCTCCGGTATACGGGAGTTGCATAATCTCATAGACATAGGAACATGTATAAGTCATGAAGAAAGCAATAGCAACATACTAAACGATCGTGTGCTAAGCTAACGGAATGGGTCATGTAAATCACATCATTCTACTAATGATGTGATCCCGTTAATCAAATGACAACTCATGTCTATGGCTAGGAAACATAACCATCTTTGATCAACGAGCTAGTCAAGTAGAGGATACTAGTGACAATCTGATTGTCTATGTATTCACACATGTATTATGTTTCTGGTTAGTACAATTCTAGCATGAATAATAAACATTTATCATGATATAAGGAAATAAATAATAACTTTATTATTGCCTCTAGGGCATATTTCCTTCAGTCTCCCACTTGCACTAGAGTCAATAATCTAGATTACATAGTAATGATTCTAACACCCATGGAGCCTTGGGGCTGATCATGTTTTGCTCGTGGAAGAGGCTTAGTCAGCAGTGCGCAACATTCAGATCCGTATGTATCTTGCAAATTTCTATGTCTCCCACCTGGGCTAGATCCCGGATGGAATTGAAGCGTCTCTTGATGTGCTTAGTTCTCTTGTGAAATCTGGATTCCTTCGCTAAGGAAATTGCATCAGTATTGTCACAAAAGATTTTCATTGGACCCGATGCACTAGGTATGACGCCTAGATCAGATATGAACTCCTTCATCCAGACTCCTTCATTGGCTGCTTCCGAAGCAGCTATGTACTCCGCTTCACACGTAGATCCCGCCACGACGCTTTGTTTAGAACTGCACCAACTGACAGCTCCACCGTTCAATGTAAACACGTGATCCGGTTTTGCGATTTAGAATCGTCCGGATCAAAGTGCCAAAGCTTGCATCAACGTAACCATTTATGATGAGCTCTTTGTCACCTCCATAAATGAGAAACATATCCTTAGTCCTTTTCGTGTATTTCAGGATGTTCTTGACCGTTGTCCGATGATTGACTCTGGATTACTTTGGTACCTCCTGCTAGACTTATAGCAAGGCACACATCAGGTCTGGTACACAAGATTGCATACATGATAGAGCCTATGGATGAAGCATAGGGAACATCTTTCATCTTCTCTCTATCTTATGGAGTGGTCGGGCATTGAGTCTTACTCAACTTCACACCTTGTAACACGTAAGAACCCTTTCTTTGCTTGATCCATTTTGAACTTCTTCAAAACTTTGTCAAGGTATGTGCTTTGTGAAAGTCCAATTAAGCGTCTTGATCTATCTAGATAGATCTTGATGCCCAATATGTAAGCAGCTTCACCGAGGTCTTTCATTGAAAAACTCTTATTCAAGTATCCCTTTATGCTATCCAGAAATTCTATATCATTTCCAATCAGCAATATGTCATCCACATATAATATTAGAAATGCTACAGAGCTCCCACTCACTTTCTTGTAAATACAGGCTTCTCCAAAAGTCTGTACAAAACCAAATGCTTTGATCATACTATCAAAGCGTTTATTCCAACTCCGAGAGGCTTGCACCAGTCCATAAATGGATCGCTGGAGCTTGCACACTTTGTTAGCTCCCTTTGGATCGATAAAACCTTCCGGTTGCATCATATACAACTCTTCTTCCAGAATCCATTCAGGAATGCAGTTTTGACATCCATTTGCCAAATTTCATAATCATAAAATGCGGCAATTGCTAACATGATTCGGACAGACTTAAGCATCGCTACGGGTGAGAAGGTCTCATCGTAGTCAATCCCTTGAACTTGTCGAAAACCTTTCGCAACAAAGTCGAGCTTTGTGAACGATAACATTACCGTCAGCGTCAGTCTTCTTCTTGAAGATCCATTTATTCTCAATTGCTTGGCGATCATCGGGCAAGTCAACCAAAGTCCACACTTTGTTCTCATACATGGATCCCATCTCAGATTTCATGGCCTCAAGCCACTTTGCGGAATCTGGGCTCACCATCGCTTCTTCATAGTTCGTAGGTTCGTCATGGTCCAAAGAACATAACTTCCAAAACAGGATTACCGTACCACTGCAGTGCGGATCTTACTCTGGTTGACCTACGAGGTTCAAGAACAAATTGATCCGAAGTTTCATAATCATCATCATTAACTTCCTCACTAATTGGTGTAGGTGTTGCGTAAACCGGTTTCTGCGATGAACTACTTTCCAATAAGGGAGTAGGTACAGTTACCTCATCAAGTTCTACTTTCCTCTCACTCACTTCTTTCGAGAGAAACTGCTTCTCTAGAAAAACTCCGAATTTAGCAACAAAACTCTTGCCTTCGTATTTGTGATAGAAGGTGTACCCAACAGTCTCCTTTGGGTATCCTATGAAGACACATTTCTCCGATTTGGGTTCGAGCTTATCAGGTTGAAGCTTTTTCACATAAGCATCGCAGCCCCAAACTTTAAGAAACGACAACTTTGGTTTCTTGCCAAACCATAGTTCATAAGGCGTCGTCTCAACGGATTTTGGTGGTGTCCTATTTAACGTGAATGCAGCCGTCTCTAAAGCATAACCCCAAAACGATAGAGGTAAATCAGTAAGAGACATCATAGATCGCACCATATCAAGTAAAGTACGATTATGACGTTCGGACACACCATTATGCTGTGGTGTTCTGGGTGGCGTGAGTTGTGAAACTATTCCGCATTGTTTCAAATGTAGACCAAACTCGTAACTCAAATATTCTCCTCCACGATCAGATCGTAGAAACTTTATTTTCTTGTTACGATGATTTTCAACTTCACTCTGAAATTCTTTGAACTTTTCAAAAGTTTCAGACTTATGTTTCATTAAGTAGATATACCCATATCTGCTTAAATCATTTGTGAAGGTGAGAAAATAACGATATCCGCCTCGAGCCTCAACATTCATCGGACCACATACATCTGTATGTATGATTTCCAACAAATCTGTTGCTCTCTCCATAGTTCCGGAGAATGGCGTTTTAGTCATGTTGCCCATGAGGCACGGTTTGCAAGTACCAAGTGATTCATAATCAAGTGGTTCCAAAAGTCCATCAAGATGGAGTTTCTTCATGCGCTTTTAATCGATATGACCCAAACGGCAAGTACACAAATAAGTTGCACTATCATTATCACCTCTTGCATCTTTTGGCTTCAACATTATGAATATGTGTATCACTACTATCGAGATTCAATAAAAATAGACCACTCTTCAAGGGTGCATGACCATAAAAGATATTACTCATATAAATAGAACAACCATTATTCTCTGATTTAAAGGAATAACGGTCTCGCATCAAACAAGATCCAGATATAATGTTTATGCTCAACACTGGCACCAAATAACAATTATTTAGGTCTAATAGTAATCCCGAAGGTAGATGTAGAGGTAGCGTGCCGACCGCGATCACATCGACTTTGGAACCATTTCCCACGCGCATCGTCACCTCGTCCTTAGCCAATCTTCGCAATCCATAGCCCTCAAGCTTTGAAGGTTGCAAATATTAGCAATAGAACCAGATTAAATACCCAAATTGCTAATGCGAGCATTAGTAAGGTACACATCAATATCATGTATATCACATATACCTTTGTTCACCTTGCCATCCTTCTTATCCGCCAAATACTTGGGGCAGTTCCGCTTCCAGTGACCAGTCTGCAGTTAAGCTACAGTGAACCTCTGCTAATGATGCCACGTCATCTCTGTCTCTGTAGTTAATCTTGGGTTCATTCGAAACCGCTTCAAAATTCAAATTAAATTAATGTCAACAATAAAAGTTTTCAAAAGTTGAAACAAAAATGTTCGGTGGATGCCGAATATTACAAGGGTACTTATAATAAAGCAAACACATTTTTATAAAATGCCTAAAAGATTTAAAATAAAATAAAGCAGAAAAGAAAATAAATAAAAGAAAGAAAATACAAAAGGGGAAAACAAACGGAAAAAAAAAGAGAACCCCCCTCGTCTCTCGCCCAAGAAAGGCCACAGCCCTCTTCACAACCACCGCCCAACTGGCCTCGCCCACTCTCCTTATTCCCCACCCGGTGCGATCCCGACCCCCACCGACACCCACTTCCCAAAATATCTCCTCCTCTCCCCGATTGGTTCGGGATCGAGGAGGAGGTCGCCGCCGCCCGCCTCGCCGCCCTCGCCGTTGGGCGTCGCCACGCCGAGCTCCCCCACGCCTACATCTCTCCGCCGCCGTCCCTGCCGTCGCCTCCTCGCGCCCACGCCTCGACCCTACTCCTCCTCTGTGAGCTCCCGCCCCCTCTCCTCGCACACCCTCGCCCCGCGACCATCACCGTGCCCCGCGCGCTCCGGCCCCGCGTTCGCCGCGGGCGGGCCGCGCCCTGGACACGGGCGACACCGACCGGTTGTGCCCGTCGTCCGCACCCTCTACCGCCCGGGCCGCGGCCTCCTCCCGTCTTGGCCTCGCCCCGCCATCGTTCGAGCGGCGTGCCCGCCGTGCTCGCGTTCGGACACCTGACCACACCGCCCTCGCCTGCCCGTTGCCGTGCTCGGCACCAAGCCCTACACCGCTGCGCGCCTTCGCGCATCTGCCTTCGGCTGCCAGCGCCTCGGCAGCGCTGGCTTCGACCCGTCTCGCCGTGCCCGCGTCGCCGTCATTCACTGCGGCCCGCATGATCGCCTGCCTCCTGCGTCGCCGGCGCCCGCGTTCCCCGCCGGTCCGCCCGTGGCAGTTCGGGCGAGTGCCGCTTCAGGTGCGCCACCGGCGCCCAGCGCCCGCTAGCAATCCTGCGGTGGCCACCTGTGCCAGCGACTAGGGGGCCCCACCCTCGTAACAAAAATTAAAAAAAGGGAATTTATAAAAAAATATAATAATAATAATTAAAATAACAATTAATTATTTACTTAAATTAATTAATTTAATTAATCATGTTAGTTAATCTAATTAAGCCTAATTAATTAACCTAATCACTTTAAATAAATTGACTAATCCTGTTTAGTTAATCGTGTCAATGATGACGGACCCACACGCCGCTTGACCCAATCAACCCCCCTGTTGATCACGGCGTCATGATGACGTCAGCAAACACTATTCTGGATAATGTTAGTTTAAATTAATTAAACAAATTCTAAAAATGATTTAAAACTTTAGAAAATCATATAAAATAAATCGTAGCTCAGATGAAAATACTTTATACATGAAAGTTGCTCAGAACGACGGGACGAACCCAGATACGCAGCCCGTTCGTCCGCCACACATCTCTAGCATAGGAAACACGCAACTTTCCCCCTCCGGTTCATCTGCCCGAGAATGTGGAACACCGGGGATACTTTCCCGGATGTTTCCCCCCATCGCCGGTACCACCTCCTATCGCGTTAGGGCACACCTAGCACCGTGCATTGTCATGTCTTCCATCGCCATGCTTATGTTTGCATTATATTGATTGTTTCTTCCCCCTCTTCTGTTGTTAGACATCGAGACCGACGCTGCTACCCAGTACGACTACGGAGTTGACGACCCCTCTCTCTTGCCGTGAGCAACCAGCAAGCCCCCTTGATCACTGATATCGCCTACTCTTCTCTATCTTGCTTGCATTAGAGTAGTGTAGCATGTTACTACTTTCGGTTAATCCTATTCGATGCATAGCATGTCATTGTTGCTACTGATTGTTCCCCTTACCGCTATCCTACCGCTTAGTATAGGATGCTAGTGTTCCATCGATGGCCCTACACTCTTGTCCGTCTCACATGCTATACTATTGGGCCGTGATCACTTCGGGAGGTGATCTCGGCATATACTATATACTTTGTCTTGTTACATTTACTTGTGATACTGTTAGGAGATGGGGCTGAAGGGCGGTGGCTCCATCCCAGAGAGGTGGGCCTGGGTTCCCGATGGCCCCGATTGTTACTTTGTGGCGGGCGACAAGGCAGGTTGAGACCACCTAGGAGAGAGGTGGGCCTGGCCCCGTCGGCGTTCATGATACTTAACACGCTTAACAAGATCTTGGTATTTGATCCGAGTCCGCCATTTGGTCTATACGCACTAACCAGCTACGCTGGGAACGATTATGGGCACTTTCGGCGTGTGGTATCGGCCAAGCCTTCGTGACGTCGGCGTGGCCGAAAGCGGCCGCCAGATTGGATCGAACGCTCGCTAGGCTAGGTCTGCTTCCGCCGCGTTCTAGCGTGCAGGTGTGCTATGGGCGATGGGCCCGAACCCTGTGCGCTTAGGTTTTGAACCCGGCGGTCGACCTCTCTATTGGCCTAGGTGGGCTGCGACGTGTTGATCTTCCGTGGCGGGCATGACCCAGAAAGTGTGTCCGCCAAATAGGATCAAGCGTGTTGGGTTATGTGGTGCACCCTGCAGGTGAAGTTAATCTATTCGAATAGCCGTGATCTTCGATAATGTGACGACTTGGAGTTGAACCTTGACCTTATGACAACTAGAACCGGATACTTAATAAAACACACCCTTCCAAGTGCGAGATACAACCCGGTGATCGCTCTCTAACTGTATGCATTTGAGGAGGGGATCGCCGGTAGGATTATTGCTATGTGATGCTACTTGAGGGCTTCATCACGCTCTTCTACATGCCGCAAGACGGAGGTGGCTCAAGCGTAGTCTTCGGCAGGATTAGCTATCCCCTCTTATTCTCGCATTCTGCGCATTCCACCGATATGGCCCTTTACACATATACCCATGCATATGTAGTGTAGCTCCTTGCTTGCAGTACTTTGGATGAGTACTCACGGTTGCTTTCTCCTTCTTTTCCCCTATCCCTTCTACCCGTTGTCGCAACTAGATGTTGGAGCCAGATCCAGACGCCACCACCGACGGCATTTAATTCTACTACACCGGAGGTGCATACTACTACGTGCAGCCCACCGGCGACGACCAGGAGTAGTTTAGGACGATCCCGAGCAGGAGGCTGCGCCTCTTCGATCTGTATCCCGGTTTGTGCTAGCCTTCTTAAGGCAAACTTGTTTAACTTATGTCTGTACTCAGATATTGTTGCTTCCGCTAACTCGTCTATGATCGAGCACTTGTATTCGAGCCCTCGAGGCCCCTGGCTTGTATTATGATGCTTGTATGACTTATTTATGTTTAGAGTTGTGTTGTGATATCTTCCCGTGAGTCCCTAATCTTGATCGTACACGTTTGCGTGCATGATTAGTGTACGGTCAAATCGGGGGCGTCACAGAGGTAGCCACCTGACCCCGTGTGATGGTGATGCTCCTTCTTCGCAGCATTTATCTTGTTTATGGATGACATCTTCTTACTCCTCTCCGATGTCTTGTTGGACACAAATGCGTCCCATTAATCTCTCGAGCTTCTCAGATCGCCGATGAATTCGTGTCTTTTTTTGGTAGACAAACTTTGCTTTCAGGTCATTGTTCCACTTCCTGAATAGATCTGCCATCTTCTTGAGAGCAAATGACTTGATCAATGGCTCTTTAACTGGATTCTCCGGATCATCCTCTTCCGGTAGGGTGAAATTTACCTTCAGCGCTTTCCAAAGATCATCTTTCTGTCTATCTTCGACAAAAGAAACTTGAAGCTCTTCATCCTTAGGCTGATTCCATAGCTCAATGCTGATCAGGGTCATGTCCCTAACAAGAACCCCGCACAGAGCAGTAAATGCGTCCTTGGTCCTGAGGGGTTCAATCGGTCGGCCATCGCGCGCGATTGCTGTGATCGTGAACCTTTCATCTGATTGCAACTTTTTCTTCGGTCCTCGTCTCTTTACTCAAGTTATGCTCGATCCGGAGGGCTAGAAATAAGAAGAAAGACGAGAGTTAATATGTGTAGATACCAAAACAATGAATGCATCAATTAGCTATAGTTAGCACAGGCTTAATTAATATATATACCTGGCTGGACTCTGTTCGGTCACCGGAGCCGTCATCACGGCCTCCTTCTTGCACCGGCATTCGGTCACCAGTCACGGTATCCTCCATTGTTCGAGGACCGTAGCATGCTTCTTCACCCTCTCCTTTCAGACCATCGCTTTCGTTGATATACGACATGACATCAGCTCCGACTGCGATTATGTCCCCCAACACCCCTTCCGCTTCCTCGTCTCGGCCGTGCTCCATAGTTTCTGCAAATATTACAACATGGCAATTATTATACAAACATGACATATGGATATATTAGTGGCAAACGTAGACCTAGCTATAGCTATTCACAACAAGGAATTATGTTAGTTAATGACCTCGACGCTTCTCTAGGGTTTGGGGTGGCCTCGGCAACGCTTAAAGGGTTCGGGGTGGCCTCGACGACAACGCTCTTTTCACTTGGTAAAGGAGGGGGTATATCGACAATGACGACATACATACATGGAAAAAATGTTATCGGGGAGGGGTTATATCGACCCCCCCCCCCTCATGTCGAAGTTATCGGGGAGGGGGTATCTATTGGGGAACGTAGTAATTTCAAAAAAATTCCTACGCACACGCAAGATCATGGTGATGCATAGCAACGAGAGGGGAGAGTGTGTCCACGCACTCGTGAATCCCAAAGCGGAAGCGTTATGACAATGCAGTTGATGTAGTCGTACGTCTTTACGATCCGACCGATCCAAGCACCGAACATACGGCACCTCCGTGTTCTGCACACGTTCAGCTCAATGACGATCCCCGGACTCCGATCCAGCAGGGTGTCGGGGATGAGTTCCGTCAGCACGACGGCGTGGTGACGATGATGATGTTCTACTGACGCAGGGCTTCGCCTAAGCACCGCTACGATATGACCGAGGTGGAATATGGTGGAGGGGGGCACCGCACACGGCTAAGGAATGATCACGAAGATCAACTTGTGTGTCATGGGGTGCCCCCCTGCCCCCGTATATAAAGGAGCAAGGGAGGAGGAGGCCGGCCCTAGGAGGAGGGCGCGCCAAGGGAGGAGGAGGCCGGCCCCGATGTCCAAATATAGTCGTCCAATATATCGATCTTTACGTCTCGACCATTTCGAGACTCCTCGTCATGTCCCCGATCTCATCCGGGACTCCGAACTCCTTCGGTACATCAAAACTCATAAACTTATAATAAAACTATCATCGTAACGTTAAGCGTGCGGACCCTACGGGTTCGAGAACTATGTAGACATGATCTAGAACTGTTTCCGGTCAATAATCAATAGTGGAACCTGGATGTTCATATTGGCTCCTACATATTCTATGAAGATCTTTATCGGTCAAACCGCATAACAACATACGTTGTTCCCTTTGTCATCGGTATGTTACTTGCCCGAGATTCGATCGCCAGATCCAATACCTAGTTCAATCTCGTTACCGCAAGTCTCTTTACTCGTTACGTAATGCATCATTCCGTAACTAACTCATTAGCTACATTGCTTGCAAGGCTTATAGTGATGTGCATTACCGAGAGGGCCCAGAGATACCTCTCCGACAATCGGAGTGACAAAACCTAATCTCGAAATATGCCAACCCAACATGTACCTTTGGAGACACCTGTAGAGCTCCTTTATAATCACCCAGTTACGTTGTGACGTTTGGTAGCACACAAAGTGTTCCTCTGGTAAACGGGAGTTGCATAATCTCATAGTCATAGGAACATGTATAAGTCATGAAGAAAGCAATAGCAGAATACTAAACGATCGTGTGCTAAGCTAACGGAATGGGTCATGTCAATCACATCATTCTCCTAATGATGTGATCCCGTTAATCAAATGACAACTTATGTCTATGGCTAGGAAACATAACCATCTTTGATCAACAAGCTAGTCAAGTAGAGGCATACTAGTGCCACTGCTTGTCTATGTATTCACACATGTATTACGTTTCCGGTTAATACAATTCTAGCATGAATAATAAACATTTATCATGATATAAGGAAATAAATAATAACTTTATTATTGCCTCTAGGGCATATTTCCTTCAGTCTCCCAGCTTGCACTAGAATCAATAATCTCATTCACATCGCCATGTGATTTAACACCAATATTCACATCTGTATGTGATTAATACCCATAGTTCACATCATCATGTGATCAACACCCAAAAGGTTTACTAGAGTCAATAATCTAGTTCACATCGCTATGTGATTAACACCCAAAGAGTACTAAGGTATGATCATGTTTTGCTCGTGAGAGAGGTTTAGTCAACGGGTCTGTCACATTCAGAGTCGTATATATTTTGCAAGTATTCTATGTCTACAATGCTCTGCACGGAGCTACTCTAGCTAATTGCTCCTACTTTCAATATGTATCCAGATTAAGACTTAGAGTCATCTAGATTAGTGCCAAGACTTATATCAACGTAACCCTTTACGATGAACCTTTTGTCACCTCCATAATCGAGAAACATATCCTTATTCCACTAAGGATAATTTTGACCAATGTCCAGTGATCTACTCCTAGATCACTATTGTACTCCCTTGCCAAAACAGGTAGGGTATACAATAGATCTGGTACACAACATGGCATACTTTATAGAACCTATGGCCAAGGCATAGGGAATGACTGTCATTCTCTTTCTATCTTCCGTGGTCGGGCTTTGAGTCTTACTCAATTTCACACCTTGTAACACAGGCAAAAACTATTTCTTTGACTGTTCCATTTTGAACTACTTTAAAATCTTGTCAAGGTATGTACTCATTGAAAAAACTTATCAAGCGTCTCGATCTATCTCTATAGATCTTGATGCTCAATATGTAAGCAGCTTCACGGAGGTCTTTCTTTGAAAAACTCCTTTCAAACACTCCTTTATGCTTTGCGTATAATTCTACATTATTTCCGATCAACAATATGTCATTCACATATACTTATCAAAAATGTTGTAATGCTCCCACTCACTTTCTTGTAAATACAGGCTTCACCGCTAGTCTCAGATAAAACTATATGCTTTGATCAACTTATCAAAGCGTATATTACAACTCCGAGATGCTTGCACCAGTCCATAGATGGATCACTGGAGCTTGCATATTTTGTTAGCACCTTTAGGATTGACAAAAACTTCTCTTTGCATCATATACAACTCTTCTTTAATAAATTCATTAAGGAATGCAGTTTTGTTTATCCATTTGCCGATTTCATAAAATGCGGCAATTGCTAACATGATTCGCAGACTTTAAGCATAGATACGAAAGTGAGAAACTCTCATCGTAGTCAACACCTTGAACTTGTCGAAAACCTTTATGCGACAATTCTAGCTTTGTAGATAGTAACACTACTATCAGCGTCTGCCTTCCTCTTGAAGATCCATTTAACCTCAATGGCTTGCCGATTATTGGGCAAGTCAATCAAAGTCCATACTTTGTTCTCATACATGGATCCCATCTCAGATTTCATGGCCTCAAACCATTTCATGGAATCTGGGCTCATCATCGCTTCCTCATAGTTCGTGAGGTTTGTCATGGTCAAGTAACATGACCTCCGTAACAGGATGACCTACCACTCACTGTGCGGATCTCACTGGTTTTATCTACGAGGTTCGGTAGGAACTTGATCTGAAGTTACATGATCATCATCATTAGCTTCCTCACTAATTGGTGTAGTAGTCACAGGAACAGATTTCTGTGATGAACTACTTTCAAAATAAGGTGCAGGTACATTTACCTCATCAAGTTCTACTTTCCTCCCACTCACTTCTTTCGAGAGAAACTCCTTCTCTTTAAAGGATCCATTCTTAGCAACAAATGTCTTGCCTTCGGATCTGTGATGGAAGGTGTACCCAACTGTCTCCTTTGGGTATCCTATGAAGACACATTTTTCCGATTTGGGTTCGAGCTTATCAGGTTGAAGTTTTTCACATAAGCATCGCAGCCCCAAACTTTCGTAAACGACAACTTTGGTTTCTTGCCAAACCATAGTTCATAAGGAGTCGCCTCAACGGATTTTGATGGTGCCCTATTTAACGTGAATGCGCCGTCTCTAAAGCATAACCCCAAAACGATAGCGGTAAATCGGTAAGAGACATCATAGATCGCACCATATCTAGTAAAGTACGACATGACGCTCGACACACCATTACGCTGTGGTGTTCCGTGTATGGTTAAGTAAACTATTCCGCATTGTTTCAAATGTAGATCAAACTCGTAACTCAAATATTCTCCTCCACGGTGAGATCGTAGAAACTTTATTTTCTTGTTACGATGATTTTCAACTTCACTCTGAAATTCTTTGAAATTTTCAAATGTTTCAGATTTATGCTTCATTAAGTAGATATACCCGTATCTGCTTAAATCATCTGTGAAGGTGAGAAAATAACGATATCCGCCACGAGCCTCAATATTCATCGGACCACATACATTTGTATGTATGATTTCCAACAAATCTGTTGCTCTCTCCATAGTACCGGAGAACGGTGTTTTAGTCATCTTGCCCATTAGGCACGGTTCGCAAGTACCAAGTGATTCATAATCAAGTGATTCCAAAAGTCCATCAGTATGGAGTTTCTTCGTGCGTTTTATACCGATATGACCTAAACGGCAGTGCCACAAATAAGTTGCACTATCATTATCAACTCTGCATCTTTTGGCTTCAACATTATGAATATGTGTATTACTACTATCAAGATTCATCAAAAATAGGCCACTCTTTAAGGGTGCATGACCATAAAAGATATTACTCATATAAATAGAACAACCATTATTCTCTGATTTATATGAATAACCGTCTCACATCAAACAAGATCCAGATATAATGTTCATGCTCAACGCTGGCACCAAATAACAATTATTCAGGTCTAAAACTAATCCCGAAGGTAGATGTAGAGGTAGCGTGCCGACCGCGATCACATCGACTTTGGAACCATTTCCCACGCGCATTGTCACCTCGCCCTGGCCGCTGTTCGCTTATTCCGTAGTCCCCTGCTTCGAAGTTGCAAATATTAGCAATGTAACCAAGATCAAATACCTGTGTGCTATCGCGAGCTCTAGTAAGGTACACATCAATAACATGTATATCACATATACCTTTGTTCACCTTGCCATCCTTCAGATCCGCCAAATACTTGGGGCAGTTCCGCTTCCAAAGGACCAGCTTGCTTGCAATAGAAGCACTCGCCTGTGCTTAGGTCCAGACTTGGGTTTCTTCTCTTGAGCAAGAACTTGCTTGCTGTTCTTCTTGAAGTTCCTTCTTTTTCCCTTTGCCCTTTTCTTGAAACTAGTGGTCTTGTTGACCATCAACACTTGATGCTCCATCTTGATTTCTACCTCCGCAGCTTTTAGCATCATGTAAGAGCTCGGGAATTGTCTTGTTCATCCCTTGCATATTATAGTTCATCACGAAGCTCTTGTAGCTTGGTGGTAGTGATTGCAGAAATTACATCAATGACGCAATCATCCTAAGATTAACTCCCGCTTGAATCAAGTGATTATTATACCCGCATATTTTGAGTATATGCTCACCGATGTAACTATTCTCCTCCATCTTGCAGCTATAGAACTTATTGAGACTTCATATCTCTCAATCCGGCATTTGCTTGAAATATTAACTTCAACTCCTGGAATATCTCATATACTCCATGACGCTCAAAATGTCGTTGAAGACCCGGTTCTAAGCCGTAAAGCATGGCACAATCGAACTATTGAGTAGTCATCACTTTGCTCTACCAGACGCTCATAACATCCGGCGTTGTTCTGCAAAGAAAGTTGGCACCCAGCGGTGCTTCCAGGGCGTAATTCTTCCGTGCAAGAATGAGGATAATCCTCAAGTTACGGACTCAAATTCGTGTAATTGCTACCATCATCTTTCAACTTTGCTTTCTCAAGGAACGCATTAAAATTCAACGGAACAACAAAGACGAGCCATCTATCTACAACAAACATAGATAAGCAAAAATACTATCAGTACTAAGTTCATGATAAATTTAAGTTCAATTAATCATATTACTTAAGAACTCCCACTTAGATGTACATCTCTCTAGTCATCTAAGTGATCACGTGATCCAAATCAACTAAACCATAACCGATCATCACGTGAGATGGAGTAGTTTTCAATGGTGAACATCACTATGTTGATCATATCTACCATATGATTCACGCTCGACCTTTCGGTCTCCGTGTTCCGAGGCCATATCTCGCATATGCTAGGCTCGTCAAGTTTAACTCGAGTATTCTGCGTGTGCAAAACTGGCTTGCACCCGTTGTAGATGGACGTTGAGCTTATCACACCCGATCATCACGTGGTGTCCGGGCACGATTTAACTTTGGCAACGGTGCATACTCAGGGAGAACACTTCTTGATAATTTAGTGAGAGATCATCTTAAAATTCTACCGTCAATCAAAGCAAGATAAGATGCATAAAAAACATCACATGCAATCAATATAAGTGATATGATATGGCCATCATCATCTTGTGCTTGTGATCTCCATCTCCGGCACCGCTGCGTGATCACCATCGCCACCGCGCCGACACCTTGATCCCCATCGTAGCATCGTTGTCGCTACGCCTTGACCATATCACATCACAACATGCCCTGCAAAAACAAGTTAGACGCCCTCTACTTTGTTGTTGAAAGTTTTACGTGGCTGCTACAGTCGAGCAAGAACCGTTCTTACCTACGCATCAAAACCACAACGATAGTTTGTCAAGTTGGTTCTGTTTTAACCTTCGCAAGGACCGGGCGTAGCCACACTCGGTTCAACTAAAGTTGGAGAAACAGACACCCGCTTGTCACCTGTGTGCGAAGCACGGCGGTAAAACCAGTCTCGCGTAAGCGTACGCGTAATGTCGGTCCGGTCGCTTCATCCAACAATACCGCCAACCAAAGTATGACATGTCGGGTAAGCAAGATGACTTGTATCGCCCACAACTCACTTGTGTTCTACTCGTGCATATAACATCAACGCATAAAACCTAGGCTCGGATGCCACTATTGGGGAACGTAGTAATTTCAAAAATTTCCTACGCACACGCAAGATCATGGTGATGCATAGCAACGAGGGGAGAGTGTGTCCACGCACTCGTGAGACCGAAAGCGGAAGCGTTATGACAACGTGGTTGATGTAGTCGCATGCGCCTTTCACGATCCGACCGATCCAAGCACCGAACGACGGCACCTCCGTGTTCTCGCACACGCTCAGCTCGATGACGATCCCCTGACCGATCCAGCAGGTGTCGGGATGAGTTCCACAAGACGACGGCGCAGGACGATGATGATGTTCTATCGACGCAGGGCTTCGCCTAAGCACCGCTACGATATGACCGAGGTGTAATATGGTGGAGGGGGGCAGGAACGATCACGAAGATCAACTTGTGTGTCATGGGGTGCCCCCCTGCCCCCGTATATAAAGGAGCAAGGGAGGAGGAGGCCGGCCCTAGGAGGAGGGCGCGCCAAGGGGAGTCCTACTCCCACCGGGAGTAGGACTCCTTCTTTCCTAGTCCAACTAGGAGAAGGGCGGAAAGGAGGGAAGTGGAGAAAGAAGGGAGAGGGGGGCCGCGCCCCAAACCCCTTGTCCAATTCGGACTGGGCTTGGCAGGGGCGAGCGCCACCTCCTGGCTCCTTCCCACTAAGGCCCATTAAGGCCCAATACTCCCCGTATTCCCGTAACTCCCCGGTACTCCGAAAAATACCCGAATCACTAGGAACCTTTACGATGTCCAAATATAGTCGTCCAATATATCGATCTTTACGTCTCGACCATTTCGAGACTCCTCGTCATGTCCCCGATCTCATCCGGGACTCAACTCCTTCGGTACATCAAAACTCATAAACTTATAATAAAACTGCCATCGTAACGTTAATCGTGCGGAACCTCCGGGTTCGAGAACTATGTAGACATGATCTAGAACTGTTTCCGGTCAATAACCAATAGTGGAACCTGGATGTTCATATTGGCTCCTACATATTCTATGAAGATCTTTATCGGTCAAACCGCATAACAACATGCGTTGTTCCCTTTGTCATCGGTATGTTACTTGCCCGAGATTCGCTCACGGGTATCCAATACCTAGTTCAATCTCGCTATCGCAAGTCTCTTTACTCGCTACGTAATGCATCATTCCGTAACTAACTCATTAGCTACATTCCTTGCAAGGCTTATAGTGATGTGCATTACCGAGAGGGCCTAAATACCTCTCCGAGCAATCGGAGTGACAAAACCTAATCTCAAATATGCCAACCCAACATGTACCTTTGGAGACACCAGAGCTCCTTTATAATCACCCAGCTTACGCCAGACGCTTTGGTAGCACACAAAGTGTTCCTCTGGTAAACGGGAGTTGCATAATCTCATAGTCATAGGAACATGTATAAGTCATGAAGAAAGCAATAGCAGAATACTAAACAATCGTGTGCTATGCTAACGGAATGGGTCATGTCAATCACATCATTCTCCTAATGATGTGATCCCGTTAATCAAATGACAACTTATGTCTATGGCTAGGAAACATAACCATCTTTGATCAACAAGCTAGTCAAGTAGAGGCATACTAGTGACACTGCTTGTCTATGTATTCACACATGTATTATGTTTCCGGTTAATACAATTCTAGCATGAATAATAAACATTTATTATGATATAAGGAAATAAATAATAACTTTATTATTGCCTCTAGGGCATATTTCCTTCAGTATCGACCCTCCTCCCCCCTCATGATGAATATATGTTGAATTCTCGAGTGAAAACATTCATCGAACAAAATTACAACAGAAAAAATTGACCAAGTTTTCATATATACCATCATCATCATCTACTACAAAAAAATTGACATATTCTTTACATATGAACATACAAACGTTTGCATATTCGACAATAATATCACCAAAAAAAATTCTATGGACGTTAAAAATTCTAACTTCTGCATATTCCTAGAACCCTCAAACCCTCGACCCTCGACCATAGAACCCTCGACCCCTCGACCCTAGAACCCTAGAACCCTCGAACCCGCGACCCCTCAACCCTCGAACCCTCGAACCCTCGACGACCCTCGAACCCTCGACTCCTCAACCCCTATTCCTCCTCATGTCGAAGTTATCGGGGAGGGGGTATATCGACCGGCCCCCTCATGTCGAAGTTATCGGGGAGGTGGTATATCGACAACGGCATACCCGATAAAGGAAAAAAAGAAAAAAAAAGAGGAGAAGAAAAAAGGAAGAAGTGAAGAAGAAAAAAAATAGAAATTACTCTATTTTTCTTCTTCTTCTCTTCTATTTCTTTCTTCTTCTTCTTTTTTTCATTTTCTTATTTATTTGTGCTCTTCTTCTACTCCTCTTCTTTTCCTTCTTCCTTCTTCCTTCTTCCTAGCTAGATATATAATTTTTTTCTCTAAAAATGTAACTTTTCCATATATAAAACTTTTTCTTCTTCTTCCTTCTTCCTTCTGTTCCTTCTTCCTAAATATATAAAACTTTCCTAAAAACTAAACTAACCTAAACTGCACTAAATCAGAGAACATATATAGATAAAACTTTTCTAAAAATCTAAATTTTGCATATATGAATATATATACACAGAGAACATACATACATATATACATTTTTATAAAAAAGCATTAAAAACAAATCATCATATATATGAACAAAAAATCTGAAAAAAAAACAGGACATATAATCATATATACACACATACATATAATCACACATAATCTGAAAAAACATCATATATATGGAAAAAGGGGAAGGCCGGTCGACCGAACGTGGCGGCGGCGATGGGGGCGGGCAGGGCGCGCGGGCGACGGCGATGGCGACGAGAGCGACGACGACGGCGGGCGAGGCAGGGGCAGGGTGCGGGCGACGGCGACGAGAGCGATGACGACGGCGGGGCGATTTTGACAATGACGGGCAGCCTCAAGCGGCGCCGATGTGCTCAAGGCGTCGTTGGGGCAATCGTGATGAACTCGCAAAATTCTTAAGTGCTACTTATATATCAAGATTGGTCCCGGTTCAGGCACCAACCGGGACCAATGCACCCTTTTGGTACCGATTGGTGCCACCAACCGGGACCAAAGGTCTTTTCAAGAGCCCAAAGGGCGGGAAGCAGAGAAGTGGTCCCGGTTGGTGGCACCAACCGACTAAAGCATGATTGGCCCCTGCTCATGGCACAAACAAACCGGACCAATGCAGCTTTTAGTCCCATGGTGCCACCAACCGGGACCAAAGGCCCTGTGCTGCCCGCGTCGCGGCACGAAAGTTTAGTCCCACCTCGCTAGTTGAGGGTGCTCGAGAGTGGTTTATAATCCCCACTCCCGCTACCATCTCGAGCTCCTCTCAAATCTGAGCTTTCCGGGCCTACACATGTCAGATTCGCCAGGCCCATCAAGCCTTCTCAAGGGCCCGAATCCTCGCCCATGGGTTGGTTTCTAGTCGTATTCAGCTGCAGGCCCAAGAGGGTGGCATTTTTATTTTTCCCATTTTTGTTTTCTCTGGTACTTTTTTTTCTACTTACAACAAAATACTTACTTTTGCTATTTTTATTTATTTTATTAAGGTTTATTTATTTTATTTTATGATACTTTATTTTATTTTGTTTTATTTTGTTTTTACATATTTATTTTATGCTTTCTTTTTGTATTTATTTTATTTTATGATAGTTTATTTTTTTTTTGTTTTTTTCTACTTTCATAAAAATACTTTCTATTTGTTTTCTTTTTTGCTTTTTGTATTTATTTTATGAAAATTCTTTTTGCTTTTTAGTTGCATAAATTCTATATAATTTTAGTTTCAATAATACTAGAGGTTTATAAAAGCTTTTATAGTTGATTCCTTTAGTACCAGTTCTAAGGTTGTTACAAAGGCATTTTATTTGGTACCGGTTTTAAGGCTGGGGCCCCACGAGCACCTTTAGTACCGGTTCGTGGCATGAACCGGTAAAAGAGTTTTTTAGTTGATTCTTTCTGCAACTGTTTTTTAGTCCCACCTCGCCAAGCGAGAGGCACTCGCAGCGGTTTATAAGCCTGAGTGCAGAGACGATGAAGGAGAGGCGCAGTGCTCACCTACACGTTGCTTAGCTTCAAGCCTTGAGGAACTGGTGTAGACTGCACGGAGCTATCAGGGTTTCTGACAAAAGCTACACATAGCTCCGTGCAGTCTACACGATTTCCTCAAGGCCTGAAGCTAAGCAACATGCAGGTGAGCATTGCGCCTCTCTTTTATTTTTAATAACTTATTACAACTCCGGACTTCTTGTGTTCAAAATGCAACGTTCGAGATATCAGGGTTTCATACGGAAACTCCTCTGTTACAAAAAGCATTCGAGATATAATTTTAGTTTCAATAATACTAGAGGTTTTATAAAAGTTTATTTTTTACTTATTTATTAAAGTTTATTTTGTTTCTACTTATATTTTCTTTTGTTTTTTGCTTCTTTTTTTATTTTATGAAAATTCTTTCCTTTTTGCTTTATTTATTTTGTTTTGTTTCTACTTACTGTCGCTATTTTTATTTATTTTATTATAGTTTATTTATTTTACAATATTGAAATTTATTTTTTTTCTACTTATTTATTAAAGTTTTTTCTGTTTCTAATTATTTATTTTATTTTGTTTTTACTTATTTATTTTCTTTTCTTTTTTTGCTTTTTTTATTTATTTTATGAAAATTCCTTTTGCTTTTAATGTTTTACACACAAAAGCCCTCTCCCCTGGCTGGATTGGTACCGGTTTGTGGCCTGACCCAGCCCGAAAGATGACGCTTTGGTACCGGTTCAGGCAACAAACCGGTACCAGTGGTGTTAAAGAGCGGGGTTTATTGGTCCCTTCGCGCCGCCAACCCACCAAAGGGGCCAGACTAACCCACCAATGGCCCCACGAGGCCCGGCAGGCCTCCTGGTTCACGTAACCGGACCAATGGGCCTGATTGGTACCGGTTCGTGAGCTTAACCGACTAATGGGCTTATCTGGCCCGGACGTATGCGTTGTTTTCTTCTAGTGGTGGTGATGACATTTATACGGATATGATCATCACTTTGTGGTTAATTTGCCATAGCTATTGTTGATTTTCTTGGGTTTGACACTGAAAGGGAACTGCAAGCTGCTACTACTTGATTAGTTCAGAGATTTTGGTTTAACAAATGGCGACACTCCTCTTTCGTTCAAGGAGCAAACATCAAGCTAATGTTGACTGACTACCGCACCTATCTGGCACATCATGGTTTGTCCATTTATGTGATCCAAAATGATTTCCTTTTTTATTTACTTTCTACCAAACACACATATAATAACTTGCAGGCTTCGTGTTCTTGCAGACATGCATAAAGAAATATTCTTAAATCATGTTTCATTGTTGCATCTGTATATCAGAAGTCAGTGTAAGTGTTAGATCCCCCACACTCCTTTGTACTTCTAACGAGGATACATTTGAAAATCCAATGTTAAACGTAGCGGCCGGGGAGTCCTCCCTTTTCGAAAAAAAAAACATAGCAGCAGCATTACAGAAAATTCATGTTTGGTGATGGATCACGGCTTTGGCATTTCCGAAATCTGGAAGGAGGAGCTGGACATGTGCGCATGAGCAAATATATGTGGCTGCCCTGCCTACCATATACTCCCTCCGTCCCAAAATAAATGTCTCAACTTTATACTAACTTTAGAGTATATGCTTATTTCTTGTTCCTCTCTTGGAGGAGCATGTCGTCTTTCATCCAGAACCTGCAATTACCCAGTCCCAGACGACAACGGCAACGACACCTCAACCGGAAACCAAAGAACACGACAGCCGCAACAGCCACACGGATGAAACTGAAATACCATCCAAGATAATTTGCAAGCTTTCATGCTAGCTAGATAAATAGATTACACTATGACTTGTTTTTCAGGAGTTGCAAACTCAGATGAACGAAGCAACATAATATCAAACTACAAGTTAAGCAGCCGATGATTTGTAAGGGGGGCTATCTCAGTCTCAGGCACTGACCTTTATGCAGTTACATGCAAGTTCTGTTTTAGACTGAGGTAAACTGGACAATACAGAGGGCTAAAAGGTTACATGGTGTTGTGTATCCTAATCCTGTGCATTTTGCAAGTTTGCATTTCAACGGTGGCCTCCCCAGCATCGCTTATATCAGACTCCTTAAACCTACCTAACTGAACAAAACCACAAGCAAGCAGATGTTTTCCAAGCCCTTTGGAGCAATGTTGTGTTCAGAAAAAACGGGGTCTTCTAACAGAAGAAAGAATATTGTGATTGAAGCAACCGTGACAATGTTCTGCTCTAACAACATTCCTGTTTACAGCATGCCACAAGTAATTAGAATAAAAAAAAGTGACATTCTATTCACCCGAAGTATTTTGCCATTAGAAAACACCTATCTAGCTAGCTGAAGGAAATGATTTCGCATGCTATACCGTCAGTGAAAATGGATAGTTTGCTAGCTCTCTGTCAACTGTCAGTAAGATACAAACTTACGCCAAACTGCAACCTGAAGGTACAAGTTTAAGCTGCATGGCATTGATCTTGTGTTTTACTAAATGGTTAGAGTATCTTCACTCAACCAATGCACGAAACTAACCAAACACACAGAGATAGCACCGTCCAGATTCCAGAACCATTCTTATACAGATTAAGTACATACTACTACAGAAAGTTCAGTTGAACTGTGAATAACTTATCTAAGAGAGAAAACCCAACTTGCCTACGTAATGAACCACCAATGTTACAAACTTAAAAGCACGCAGACATCAGCGCACTCCACTTAGAAAAGCTGAGAACCAAAAAGCAGACATACCTAGCCAGTTGATCCATAGCATGTCCTATCAAAGATCCCACTCATGTAAAGGCACCAGCAATCCGTTATTGATGTCACGTGTGCAAAGATTGTAACTCTGAGTACAGTGGGGCATATGCCAGATATGGTGACTGGCCATGTCCAATTCCAAGAAGGCGGATATGATCGGATCGCTGATTATCCATATTATACCACATGAACGTTTTCTCGGCCCCCGGAGTGAAGAAGATGACATTACATTCTGGATGAATCGCAAGCCAATCAAAATTAGTATCGAAGTCATCAACAATTATCCCTCCTTGAAAAAGGTATGAAACTTCAGCGCCCATTGTTTGTTGTCATAGTCCTCGAGAACGTAAACTACTAGTTCAAGAAGATTATCATCGTCACTGAAACCGGCAAAATGCAAGCAGCCCTGTGAATGCTGAATAAAGCTAAAACATAGATACTCATTACCAAGGACATCGATGTTCATCCATGTTTCCCCATCGGTGCCCACCGCGGCTAACCCAGGGTTCAACCCGGCGTCGACCGAGTGAAAATGCAAATAGCCATTAAGAAAGACAGTTTCGCAATGAGGACCGGCGAGCCTGACATCCTCGCCGCGTCCCTTCTCCTTATGTACCCATCTCCCGGTTTCCGACGAATACACGTCCACCCCGGTGATCGGCTTATCCGGGTAGCAGCCTGCACCCACCAGCAACATGAACACATGGAAGTGGGAGGGCACGGCCGGATCGAAACCCAAACGCGCCGTGCCTAGGCTGTCAACCAGGCGGCTGTGGCTGGGGCCATCCGGCAACGCGACCCACTGCTCCGTGACGGGGTTGCACACGACGTAGCGGAAATCGTCGTCAACCGGGGCAGAGACGCCGTACCAGCGGCAGAGGAGGAGGCCGTTGCAGCAGTCCAAGAGATCGATTTGCCGGTGGCTGGGCAGGAAGGCGAAAGAGGGGTAGATCAGCGGGCGGGCCGGGGACCCCGAGGCGTGAAGAAGTGGAGGGCTGACCGCGGGAAGCGCTCCTCGCTGGTGGTGGTGCAGAAGAAGCCGGCCAGGGACTGGGGCAGCGTCCGGGCGAGGCGCAGCCAGCGCTTGCAGACGCACTTGCAGCGCCAGCGCTCCCTGGACGGGACGCGCGAGATGATCTCCACCAGGAGGTCGTCCGTCAGGGCCTCGGCCGTCGTCTTGCCGTCGTGGGGAGGAGTGGAAGATCTGCAGACAGAAATCGGGGGCAGGGCGTCAGTGAAGGTGAAGAGGGGGTGGGAGGGGAGGGGAAGGGTGGGGTGCGATGGCCGATGCCGCTTCGCGTACCTCACGCGAGTTGAAGCGCCGCCTTCCTCCCACCCGGGAGAGCGATCCGCCGGTATGGACATGGCCGGCGGAAGAATACGGCGGCGGCAGGGCGGCCGTCGAGCCGAAGGGAAGGGGATTGGCCGCTCCTAGATCTCGGACTAAATTGCTAAGAACCGTCACAGTTGGGGATCTAAATCAAAAAAATCACTGGTTTATGTGTTTTTGCAAAAGCCATCCGGTTTCGTACAATTTTGCAGAAAACAGTTAGGCCCCGTTTGGATGCAAAATATTTTCAAAGTATTACTAGAATACCACAGTTTTTTTTAAAACTGTAGTTTTGAATACTTTGAGGCGTTTGGCTATACCGAAAACTGTAGTTTCATAAACAGTGGTACCGTTAATACTGTGGTTTTTTTGGAGTATTATAAAAAGAGAGGTCTGGACCTCTTTTTTCTCAAACTGAGGAAAAGTTGTATGTGTCATCCGCTCGTTGACTGGTGTGCAGCTTGGTTTGTAAGCATACTGACCACACAACAGTATCCTTGTCGGAGTAATGGGCCACGGGTAGCCCAACCTGAGTTCCTGAGCCTTTCAAGACATTGGGCTCGCGGCACCCCACGAGCCTGTGGAGTGAGCGCCGTCTTCTAGGGGGGCGGCTGGCTCATGCGGCCGGGTCTACCGTATATGCCAAGTACCGAAGACGGCATCAAGACGGGCCGACTCTAGCCGGGCCGTCTTCGGGAGGAGCCGGCTCTTAGCAGCCAGCCCACGGCGCTCAAAGTCTCAAGGCCCACCCCATTAAGAAAACAAGACAGGTGAGGCTACAGCAGCCCATCACCCCCAGATCCCTGCCAGCGTGGCCACATCGCCTGCATAAGCGGAGATCTCCGCACGACGCCGACAATGTCGCTGGCCCGCCTCTGATGTCATCCCTCGACCGGCAGGTGTACTCCCACGATGGCTCGTTTGAGACAGTGCCACGGCCAAGTGGCCCTATAGGCAGCCAGAGCCCAGAGGGCGGCATAGCCTGACCAGGCGGACCCAAGGGGACTCGGCTTCTGGAAGGCGACCAGGCCTTCCCTTGGAGCCCGTACGCCATTTAATCAGACAAGACCCGGTGAGGTTACAGCGATCTCCCATCAGACGGCGGGATCAGAGCCACACCCCGCCACGCACTAAGCATGCGCCATTAGCCTTATGGCACAAAGAATTCCGCCAACAAGTGGAGCGGCCTGTCAGCCTCCAGATCAACCAGCTTGCGGGCCCCAGCAGTCGGGGTAGAAGACGGTGCCCGGAGACGTTGACAGCCGGGCCCTGCGCCCAACTAGATTACTAATGTACCCATGGGGGGTAGGCCTATATAAGCCCCCCAGGGCATCCATGCAAAGGGTTCCGGATCAGATAGAACTAGACTCATACCTAGAGGGGAAGAGAGCAAGCCTGCCTCCTTCAACCTCTAGCATACAGCTCGAGGAGCACGATTGTACTCACTAGTGCCTTAGTGATCATGCGGAGACCCAAAACTGGGTAAAGTACGCTGGCGTTCGTGTCTACGCCTTATCCCACTTCCAGGCACCGACGACGTTCTACTCGCTCCCACCATGATAAGCCATCCTTTGGCATATGTCGCACCCAACCCCCGACATTTGGCGCCCACCGTGGGGCAAGGTGCACCGTCTTCTGGAGACATGTTCTAGACGGGAACTCTATTCCTTTCTCATGGCGAAGGCTGAGTTCGGCCCGCCGGACGGCGTCAGATGATCGGCCGGGCCAAGACGGCGCTGGAGGTCACTTCGCTGCAAGCCACCTCGCCGATCTTGTTGGCGAGATCCGCCTCTCTAACGAGCCCGCGACCGACTCGGGCGCGGAATGCCCCGAGAGCTGCCTCGTCAGCTTCCTCGACCAGCTCCACGTCGCCAGCGAGCCCGCTGTGGACTTGGAGTCGGTCGGCTCCACCGACCCAATGATCGTCAACTCCGACACGACGTCGCTTAACGCCTTCCCCACCAACGTGGTGGTCTACGACGAGCCGCTTCCTTGCGAGCTCAGCAGCTCGAGCGCCGTCACAGAGGTGCTTGTCATTAGCCATGACGAGCAGTCGGGCGGCAGCGTTCGAGACCCACTCGAGGCGGTGCTGCGAGACCTGTCAGACGCCGACACCGAGACGCTGGAGGCACGCTGCTCCAAATTTCATCGAAAGCCCCAACAACAGTCAAGCCAAGATGAGACGCCTTTCGTAGGCCTACCAACGCGAGATGGACCGTGTCGTTGGCGGCACGCCAGCTTCCGGTGGGTCTAGCCCCACTGGCGTGATCCGCCAATGGCGCGTTGCCGCCAAAGATGTTCGGGGCAAATCGCCTGCTCACGCCATGCTCAAGGAGAACATACGAAGCCGCCCAGCGGCAGCAGATTTAGCCGATGAAGCCGGATGGCGACGAGCGCCGCCACATGACGAAGCGTGTTCAAAGAACTCCCTTGATGCGCGCCGCCGAGCAAAGATGAGGCTGCCGCCGCGATCAAGGCGCCGACCGCGGGTCGACGATCCGCCGCCGGGACCACGAGGCGGCATATCTCGGACGCTGGGCTCAGAAGGCGGTGCTCGCGAAAGCGTAATGACAAGGAGCCGGTTAGTCATAGCCGGACTCACTTCTCCATCGAGCGTGACGTAGAAGTCCGCCCTCGAGCCGTGGAGTGATGAGGCAACCTGCCTCCCCATCCGGCTCGCGGGGAGAGATATCCCACCCCGCCGCCTGTCACGCACCCGACACTCGGTGACCGCCTCGGCCGCCGGGAAGGAGTCGGAGAGAACGACGCCCGCCACCGGATTGACCGCCTCAACCGTTCCCTGGCTCTAGAAGAAGAAGACGCTCTGGGTCCGCCTCGCTTCGCCCCCGGATTCGAGACGAGCCTTCCCTAAGGGGTTCACGCCCAAGAGATACGCCAAATACACCGCCCGTGGAAGCCGGGAAGATCGCTGGTCGACTACTCCACGACCGCCACAAGATAGCAAACGGCAACAAAGCGTGTTGCCGTGAAGTACGCCCCGCTCATGCTCTGTGGCATGGCTCGACATGGCTGAATAGCTCAAGCCCTCGCGGATCAACAGCTGAGTTGATTTCACCAAGCCTTCATCCGCAACTTCACCAAGACCTACAAGCGGCCTCCCAAGCCCCGGCCAGCCTTCTCCTTAAAGCGCCCAAGGACCCAGCAAATCAACTCGTGACTACCTCACGCGTTGGGCTGAGCTGCGCAACTCTTGCGAGGGCGTGCACGAGGTACAGGCTATCAAATACTTCACCGCCGGGTGCCGAGAGGGCACGCTTCTCAAGCACCGACTTCTCTGCGACGAGCCGGCGACCCTCGACGAACTGCTAATCATAGCAGACAAGTACGTGCTACGTCTTGAGCTTGCGTTGGTTTTCCTTGAAGAGGAAAGGGTGATGCAGCAATAGTAGCGTAAGTATTTCCCTCAGTTTTTGAGAACCAAGGTATCAATCCAGTAGGAGGCTCCTCAACAAGTCCCACGAACCTACACAAACAAACAAAGAACTCGCCACCAACGCAATAAAGGGGTTGTCAATCCCTTCACTACCACTTCATGTAAAGTGAGATATGATAGAGATAATATAATAAGATAAATATATTTTTTGTATTTTATAATATAGATGCAGAAAATAAAGATGCAAATAAAAGTAGATTGGAAGCAAATATGATAAGAGATAGACCCGGGGCCATAGGTTTCACTAGAGGCTTCTCTCAAGAGCATAAGTATTACGGTGGGTGAACAAATTCATCACGAGCAATTGATAGAAAAGCTTAATAATTATGAGGTTATCTAGGCATGATCATGTATATAGGCATCACGTCCGCAACGAGTAGACCGACTCCTGCCTGCATCTACTACTATTACTCCACACATCGAACGTTATCCAGCATGCATCTAGAGTATTAATTCATAAGAACAGAGTAACACATTAAGCAAGATGACATGATGTAGAGGGATAAACTCAAGCAATATGATATAAACCCCATCTTTTTATCCTTGATGGCAACAATACAATACGTGTCTTGCAACCCTTTCTGTCACTGGGTAAGAACACCGCAAGATTGAACCCAAAGCTAAGCACTTCTCCCATGGCAAGAAAGATCAATCTAGTAGGCCAAACCAAACCAATAATTCGACGAGACTTGCAAAGATAACTCAATCATATAAAAGAATTTAGAGAAGATTCAATTATTATCCATAGATAAACTTGATCATAAACCCACAATTCATCGGATCTCGACAAACACACCGCAAAAAGAGATTACATCGAATAGATCTCCACAAGAGAGGGGGAGAACATTGTATTGAGATCCAAAAAGAGAGAAGAAGCCATCTAGCTAATAACTATGGACCCGAAGGTCTGTGGTAAACTACTCACAACTCATCGTAAGGGTTATGGTGTTGATGTAGAAGCCCTCCATGGTGGAATCCCCCTTCGCGTAACGCCATGACGGCTCCAAGATGGGATCTCGCGGATACAGAAGTTTACGGTGGCAGAAATTGTGTTTCGGTTGCTCCCTGGATGTTTTCGGGGTATGTAGGCTTATATATGAGGAAGAAGTACGTCGGTGGCCGCCCGAGGGGCCAACGAGACAGGGGGACGCGCCCTATAGGGGGGGGGGGCCCTACCCTCTCGTGGGTCGCCGCTTCTTGACTTGCACTCAAAGTCCCTCGGATCACGCTCGCTCCAAAAATCACGCTCAAGTTTTCGCCCGCTTTGACTCCGTTTGATATTCCTTTCCTTCGAAATACTGAAATAGACAAAAAAAACAACAATACGGGCTGGGCCTCCGGTTAGTAGGTTAGTCCCAAAAAATATAATAATGTGTAAAATAAAGCCCATATACATCCAAAACAGGTAATATAATAGCATGGAACAATCAAAAATTATAGATACGTTGGAGACGTATCAAGCATCCCCAAGCTTAATTCCTGCTCGTCCTCGAGTAGGTAAATGATAAAAATAGAATTTTTGATGTGGAATGCTACCTAGCATAATTTCTCAATCTAATTTCTCTTTATTGTGGCATGAATGTTTAGATCCAAGTGATTCGAAATAAAGTTTCATATTGACAAAATAAATAGCAATACTTCAAGCATACTAATAAAAGCAATCATGTCTTCTCAAAATAACATGGCTAAAGAAAGTTCATCCCTACAAAATCATATAGTTAGGCTATGCTTCATTTTCGTCACACAAAGATGTTCCCAACTTCTATACCCCCGATGACAAGCCAAGCAATTGTTTCGTACTTAAATAATCTCAAATTTTTTCAACTTTCACGAAATACATGAGCGTGAGCCATGGATATAGCACTATGGGTGGAATAGAATAATGATTGGGGATTGTGTGGAGAAGACAAAAAAGGAGAAAGTCTCACATTGACAAGGATAATCAACGGGCTATGGGATTGCCCATCAATTGATGCCAACATGAGGAGTAGGGATTGCCATGCAACGGATGCACTTGAGCTATAAATGAATGAAAGCTCAACAAAAGAAAACTAGTGGGTGTGCATCCAACTTGCTTGCTCACGAAGACCTAGGGCATTTGAGGAAGCCCATCGTAGGAATATACAAGCCAAGTTCTATAATGAAAAATTCCCACTAGTATATGAATGTGACAACACATGAGACTCTCTACATGAAAACATGGTGCTACTTTGAAGCACAAGTGTGGAAAAAGAGATAGTAGCATTGCCCCTTTATTTATTTTCCTTTTTTATTTTTTCTTTTTTTCTTTTTTCTTTTTTTTCTTTTTTTTTCTTTTGGCCTTTCTTTTTTTTTCTTTTGGCCTTTCCCTTTTTTTCTTTTTGGGCAATGCTCTAATAATGATGATCATCACACTTTTATTGATTACAACACATGAATTACAACTCGAAACTAGAACAAGATATGACTCTATATGAATGCCTCCGGTGTAATCGGGATGGTGCAATGAATCAAGAGTGACATGTATGAAAAATTATGCATGGTGGCTTTGCCACAAAGACGATGTAAACTACATGATCATGCAATGGCAATATGACAAAAGTAATGTATGTCATGATGATGAACGGAACGGTGGAAAGTTGCATGGCAATATATCTCGGAATGGCTATGGAAATGCCATAAATAGGTAGGTATGGTGGCTATTTTGAGGAAGATATAAGGAGGTTTATGTGTGATAGAGCGTATCATATCACGGGTTTGGATGCACCGACGAAGTTTGCACCAACTCTCAAGGTGAGAAAGGGCAATGCACGGCATCAAGAGGCTAGCAATGATGGAAAGTTAAAAGTGCGATAATCCATGGACTCAACATTAGTCAAAAGAACTCATATACTTATTGCAAAATTTAGAAGTCATCAAAACCAAGCACTACGCCGCCTTTCTCCTAGGGGGATAGATTGGTAGGAAAGACCATCGCCGTCCCCGACCGCCACTCATAAGGATGCACAAGCTGTGTACACTTCATGCTTCAAATTTGTTACACAACTTTAACCATATGTGCATGCTACGGGACTTGCTAACTTCAACACAAGAATTCTTTACATTCATAATCACCCAACTAGCATGACTTTAATATCACTACCTCCCTATCTCAAAACAATTATCAAGTATCAAGTTGATCATAGCATCCTATTCACTTCCTATGATAGTTTTTATTATACCCAACTTGGATGCTCATCATTCTAGGACCAATTTATAACCATAGCAAATACCATGCTGTTCTAAAAGACTCTCAAAATAATATAAGTGAAGCATGAGATACTTGCAATTTCCTCAAAATTAAACCACCGCTGCGTTTTAAAGATATAAGTGAAGCACTAGAGCAAAACTATCAAGCTCAAAAGATATAAGTGAAGCACATAGAGTATTCTATCAAATCCTAAGCAAATAGGCTTCTCCCAAAAGGTGTGTTACAGAAAGGATGATTTGGGTAAACTAAAAAGCAAAGACTAATATAATACACGACGCTCCAAGCAAAACACATATCATGTGGTGAATAAAAATATATCTCCAAGTAAAGTTACCAATAAACGAAGACGAAAGAGGGGATGCCTTCCCGGGGCATCCCCAAGCTTACGATTTTGGCCATCCTTGAATATATTGGGGTGCCATGGGCATCCCCAGGCTTAGGATTTTGCCACCCTTTATTCCGTAGTCCATAAAAGCTTTACCCAAAACTTGAAAACTTCACAACACAAAACTCAACAAGAAATCTTATAAGTCTGCTAGTGAAAGAAAACAAAACCACCACATAAGGTACTGTAATGAAATCATTATTTATTTATTTTGGTGTTAAACCTACTGGATTCCAAGTTCTCTATGGTTCATACCCTTACATACTAGCCATAGATGCTTCGAAATAAGCAAACAACACACTAAAGGCAGAATCTGTCAAAAACAGAACAGTCTGTAGCAATCTGTAACTAACGCAAACTTCTGGAACCTAAAAACTCCTACCAAAATAGGAAGTTCTATAAAATTTGTTTATTGATCAGCAGCAAAAAGAATCAATGCAAAAGCACGTTCCTGTGATTTATTGAATTTGTTTTCGTGAGCGCAAAGTTTCTGTTTTTCAGCAGAATCAAATCAACTCATATCATAGGTTATCCTATAGGTTCTACTTGGCACAAACACTAATTAAAAGAAGAAAACACATCTAAACAGAAATTAGAAACAAAATTTATTATAAACAGGAACAAAAACAAAGAACACAAAGAAAATTGGGTTGCCTCCCAACTAGCGCTATCGTTTAACGCCCCTAGTTAGGCATAAAAGCGAAGATAGATCTAAGTAGTGCCATCTTTGGCACTTGGTTCATAGGTAGATCGCATGATAGATTCATAAGGTAATTTGACTTTCTTTCTTGGAAAGTTCTCCATGCCTTTTTTAATGGAAATTGAAATCTAATATTCCCTTCTTTCATATCAATAATCGCACCAATCGTTCTAAGGAAAGGTCTACCAAGAATAATAGGGCAAGAAAGATTGCAATCTATATCAAGAACGATAAAATCAACGGGCACCAAATTTCTATTTGCAACAATAAGGACATCATTGATCCTTCCTATGGGCTTTTTAATGGTGGAATCCGCAAGATGCAAATTTAAAGAGCAATCATCAAGATCATGGAAACCTAGAATATCACATAAAGTTTTCGGAATCGTGGAAACACTAGCACCCAAATCACACAAAGCAAAACACTAATAATCTTTAATTTTAATCTTTATAGTAGGTTCCCACTCGTCATTAAGTTTTCTAGGTACGTAAAACTTCCAAATTAAGTTTTCATCAAAAGATTGCATCAAGGCATCAACGATATGTTTGGTAAAAGCTTTATTTTGACTATAAGCATGTGGAGAATTAACAACGGATTGCAACAAGGAAATACAAATTTCTAAAGAAAAATTATCATAATCAAATTCCTTGAAATCCGAGATAGTGGGTTCAATGCTATTTAAAGTCATGACCTCTCCAATCCCACTTTTACCAAATTTAGCATCAAGATCTAAAAACTCCGAATTCTTGGGACGCCTTCTAAATAAAGTTGACTCATCTACAGTCCCATTATTTTCAAGATTCATATTGCAAAACAAAGATCTAATAGGGGACACATCAATAACTTTAAGATCTTCATCATTATTTCCATGGAAACTAGAAGAACACGCTTTTATAAAGCTATCTTTCTTAGCACGCAATCTAGCGGTTCTCTCCTTGCACTCGTCAATGGAAATTTTCATTACTTTGAGAGACTCATTGATATCATGCTTAGGAGGAGAAGATCTAAGTTTAAGAGAATCAACATCAAGCTTAAAGTCTATCAACGCTCCTAGCCAAATCATCAACTTTGAGCAATTTTTCTTCAAGCAAAGCATAAAAATTCTTTTGAGAAATCATAAATTCTTTCACACTATTCTCAAAATCAGAGGGCATCTTATTAAAATTACCATAAGAATTATTGTAGGAATTTCCATAATTATTAGAGGAATTACTAGGGAACGGTCTAGAATTAAAGTTTCCTCTATAAGCATTGTTTCCAAAACTATTCCTACCAACAAAATTCACATCCATAGATTCATTATTATTCTCAATCAAGGTAGATAAAGGCATATCATTGGGATCAATAGAAGAACTCTTAGTAGCAAACAATCTCATAAGCTCATCCATCTTTCCACTCAAAACATTAATTTCTTCTATGGCATGCACTTTTTTACTAGTAGATCGTTTGGTGTGCCATTGAGAATAATTAGCCATAATATTATCAAGAAGTTTTGTAGCATGTCATAAAGTGATTTCCATAAACGTGCCTCCGGTGGCCGAATCTAAGAGATTTCTAGAAGCAAAGTTCAAACCAACATAAAATTTTTGTATGATCATCCAGAAATTCAAACCATGAGTAGGGCAATAGCGAATCATCAATTTCATTCTTTCCCAAGATTGGGCAACATGCTCATGATCAAGTTGTTAAAATTCATAATATCGTTCCTAAGAGTGATGATCTTAGCGGGAGGAAAATACTTAGAGATAAAAGCATCATTGCACTTGTTCCAAGAATCAATACTATTTTTAGGCAAAGACGAAAACCAGACTTTAGCACGATCTCTAAGCGAAAACGGAAATAGTTTCAATTTAACAATATCATTATCCGTATATTTCTTCTTTTGCATATGACACAAATCAAAAAAGTTGTTTAGATGACTAGCGGCATCTTCACTAGGAAGGCCGGCGAATTGATCTTTCATAACAAGATTCAACAAAGCGGTAATGATTTCACAAGACTCAACATCATTAAGAGGAGCTATCGGAGTACTAAGGAAATCATTATTATTGGTATTCAAGAAATCACACAATTTGGTATTATCTTGCGCCATGGCAACAAGTAATCCAACACACAAGCAAACAGAAAACGGCAAGCGAAAGAGAGGGGAAGAAAACGGCAAGCGGAAAAGAGAGGAGATTGGGAAAGAAAGGGCGAATAAAACGACAAGGGTGAAGTGGGGGAGAGGAAAACGAGAGGCAAATGGCAAATAATGTAAATGCGAGGGAGATGAGTTTGTGATGGGTACTTGGTATGTCTTGACTTGAGCAAAGACCTCCCCAGCAACGGCGCCAGAAATCCTTCTTGCTACGCCTTGAGCTTGCGTTGGTTTTCTTGAAGAGGAAAGGGTGATGCAGCAATAGTACCGTAAGTATTTCCCTCAGTTTTTGAGAACCAAGGTATCAATCCAGTAGGAGGCTCCTCAACAAGTCCCACGAACCTACACAAACAAACAAAGAACTCGCAACCAACGCAACAAAGGGGTTGTCAATCCCTTCAATGGCCACTTCATGTAAAGTGAGATCCGATAGAGATAATATAATAAGATAAATATATTTTGGTATTTTATAATACGTATGCAGAAAATAAAGATGCAAATAAAAGTAGATTGGAAGCAAATATGATAAGAGATAGACCCGGGGCTGTAGGTTTCACTAGAGGCTTCTCTCAAGAGCATAAGTATTATGGTGGGTGAACAAATTATCGTCGAGCAAATTGATAGAAAAGCTTAATAATTATGAGGTTATCTAGGCATGATCATGTATATAGGCATCACGTCCGGCAACAAGTAGACCGACTCTCGCCTCGCATCTAGTACTATTACTCCACACATCGACCGCTATCCAAAGCATGCATCTAGAGTATTAAGTTCATAAGAACAGAGTAACGCATTAAGCAAGATGACATGATGTAGATGGATAAACTCAAGCAATATGATATAAACCCCATCTTTTTATCCTCGATGGCAACAATACAATACGTGTCTTGCAACCCTTTCTGTCACTGGGTAAGAACACGTCAAGATTGAACCCAAAGCTAAGCACTTCTCCCATGTCAAGAAAGATCAATCTAGTAGGCCAAACCAAACCGGTAATTCAAAGAGACTTGCAAAGATAACTCAATCATATAAAAGAATTCAGAGAAGATTCAATTATTATCCATAGATAAAATTGATCATAAACCCACAATTCATCGGATCTCGACAAACACACCGCAAAAAGAGACTACATCGAATAGATCTCCACAAGAGAGGGGGAGAACATTGTATTGAGATCCAAAAAGAGAGAAGAAGCCATCTAGCTAATAACTATGGACCCGAAGGTCTGTGCTAAACTACTCACAACTCATCGGAAGGGCTATGGTATTGATGTAGAAGCCCTCCGTGGTGGAATCGCCCTCCGGCAGAACACCGGCGACGGCTCCAAGATGGGATTCGCGGATACAGAAGTTTACGGTGGCGGAAATTGTGTTTCGGTTGCTCCCTGGATGTTTTCGGGGTATGTAGGCTTATATATGAGGAAGAAGTACGTCGGTGGCCGCCCGAGGGGCCCACGAGACAGGGGGCGCGCCCTATAGGGGGGGCGCCCTACCCTCTCGTCGCTGCCTCGGCTGCTTCTTGACTTGCACTCCAAGTCCTTTGGATCACGTTCGTTCCAAAAATCATGCTTCCGAAGGTTTCATTCTGTTTGGACTCCGTTTGATATTCCTTTCCTTCAAAATAATTGAAATAGACAAAAAACAGCAATACAAAGTTGGGCCTCCGGTTAGTAGGTTAGTCCCAAAAATGATAATAATGTGTAAAATAAAGCCCATAAACATCCAAAACAGGTAATATAATAGCATGGAACAATAAAAAATTATAGATACGTTGGAGACGTATTAGTACGCCACGGCCGACTCCTCCATGAAGGTGGAGATTCAAGTCGACGCATCTGGCAAAGTGGATCCTCAAGCTCCAAGGACCTCGGCTGGCGAGGCCAGTCGGCGTCAGCAGCTGAACGTCAACAAGCGCAAGGCCACACAGCCGGCTTTCGCCAGCCGGCATGTGGCGACAGTCGAAGACCAACAGCCGGAGGGGCAACCTCCACCCAAGCGTCAGAAGGGCGGCAAGCCCAACTGGTTGCCCACCTTTTCATACGAGCAGACTCTTGACGCACCCTGCAAGTTCCACAGCGGCGCGAAGCCATCCAACCACACCACTCGGAAGTGCCATTGGCTCACCAGGATCGCCAAGGGTGACGGGCTCCTGCCTCCTCCGCCTGCTGGCCCGCCGCCTCCTCCGCCCCAACAGCCGGTGGTGCGGCCAGTCGGTGCCATACAAGATGAGTACCCTGAGGAGCACGAAGCTTATGTCGTGTTCACCAGTGTGGCCGACGATAAACGCAGCAAATGGCAGGAGCAGCAAGAAGTGCATGCAGTAGCCTCGGGGACACCGGGGTTCATGCATTGGTCTAAAAAGCCTATCAGCTGGAGCAGAGCTGACCACCCGGAGGTGATGCCCTCTCCTGGTTCTTATGCCCTGGTCTTAGACGCCACCTTCACAACGGAGAGGCGGGCGGCTCGTTTTCCCCGAGTCCTGATAGATGGAGGCAGCAGCATCAACATCCTGTACCGAGACACTATGGAGAAGCTAGGGATCAAATGGAAGCAACTTCAGCCGAGCCGGACGGTATTCCATGGCATAGTTCCTGGCCTCTCCTGCTCGCCAATCGGCAAGACCCTGATGTCTACTACACAACCTTCTTCTTGTAGACGTTGTTGGGCCTCCAAGTGCAGAGGTTTGTAGGACAGTAGCAAATTTCCCTCAAGTGGATGACCTAAGGTTTATCAATCCGTGGGAGGCCTAGGATGAAGATGGTCTCTCTCAAACAACCCTCGCAACCAAATAACAAAGAGTCTCTTGTGTCCCCAACACACCCAATACAATGGTAAATTGTATAGGTGCACTAGTTCGGCGAAGAGATGGTGATACAAGTGCAATATGGATGGTAGATAAAGGTATTTGTAATCTGAAAATATAAAAACAGCAAGATAACTAATGATAAAAGTTAGCGTAAACGGTATTGCAATGGTAGGAAACAAGGCATAGAGTTCATACTTTCACTAGTGCAAGTTCTCTCAACAATAATAACATAGGTAGATCATATAACTATCCCTCAACATGCAACAAAGAGTCACTCCAAAGCCACTAATAGCGGAGAACAAACGAAGAGATTATGGTAGGGTATGAAACCACCTCAAAGTTATTCTTTCGGATCAATCAATTCAAGAGTTCGTACTAGAATAACACCTTAAGACACAAATCAACCAAAACCATAATGTCACCTAGATACTCTATTGTCACCTCAAGTATCTATGGGCATGATTATACGATATGCATCACACAATCTTAGATTCGTCTATTCAACCAACACAAAGTACTTCAAAGAGTGTCCCAAAGTTTCTACCGGAGAGTCAAGACGAAAACGTGTGCCAACCCCTATGCATAGGTTCATGGGCGGAACCCGCAAGTTGATCACCAAAACATACATCAAGTGGATCAATAGAATACCCCATTGTCACCACGGTATCCCACGCAAGACATACATCGAAAGTGTTCTCAAATCATTAAAGACTCAATCCGATAAGATAACTTGAAAGGGAAAACTCAATCCATTACAAGAGAGTAGAGGGGGAGAAACATCATAAGATCCAACTATAATAGCAAAGCTCGCGATACATCAAGATCATGCCATAGAGAGAACACGAGAGAGAGAGAGAGAGAGAGATCAAACACATAGCTACTGGTACATACCCTCAGCCCCGAGGGTGAACTACTCCCTCCTCGTCATGGAGATCACCGGGATGATGATGAAGATGGCCACCGGCGAGGGATCCCCCCTCCGGCAGGGTGCCGGAATGGGGTCCCGATTGACTTTTGGTGGCTACAGAGGCTTGCGGCGGCAGAACTCCCGATCTATCTTCGTTATCGATGTTTTTAGGGTATATGGGAATATATAGGTGAAATAAGTCGGTCGGGGGGTGCTCGAGGGGCCCAGGAGACAGGGGGCGCGCTCAGTAGGGGGGGGGCGCCCTCCTATCTCCTGGCCTCCTCGAGGCTCTTCTGACGTGGACTCCAAGTCTCCAGGATCATATTCTTCCCAACATCACGCTCCCGAAGGTTTCATTCCATTTGGACTCCGTTTGATATTCCTTTTCTTCGTAATAATGAAACAGGCAATAAGACAGCAATATGAGTTGGGCCTCCGGTTAGTAGGTTAGTCCCAAAAGTAATATAAAAGTGTATAATAAAGCCCATAATCATTCAAAACAGATAATATAATAGCATGAATGCTTCATAAATTATAGATACGTTGGAGACGTATCAGACCCATATTGGCGTTCTCTTCGGAGACAAAAATCACTTCCACTGAGAGCCAGTCTGGTTTGAGGTGGTGGACCTTGAAATCCCCTATCATGCACTGCTAGGCCGGCCTGCCCTGGCTAAGTTCATGGTGGTTCCCCACTATGCTTACCTCAAGATGAAGATGCCAAGTACCAAGGGAATCCTAAACATAGCCGGAGACTACAAGAAGTCATCCGCTCACAAGAAGCAATGCAAATGCCAGAAGAGTCCCTCGTGATTGCAGAAGAAAATGGCTCCTTGACCGGGTTGTGGCGATGGTAGGCAAGCAGCCGGAAATGTCACCAAACCCCAAGGAGTCCGAAGTCGAGGGCCTGCTCAAGCCAAGCAAAGGAAACAAAGAGGATACCCCTGGACCCAGAGCACCCGGAGAGGCATGATGTTATAGGTGCAAACCTTGACAGCAAATAGGAAGGCGAGCTCGTCGATTTCCTCCGTGAGAATTGGGACATCTTTGCATGGTCTCCCAAAGACAAGCCGGGTGTTCCGACAGATTTCGCCGAGCACAAACTACACGTCCGACCTGACGCCAAGCCGGTCAGGCAGCCCTTGCGCCGCCTATCAGAAGAGAAGAGGAGAGTTGTCGGAGAAGAGATCGCCCGGCTCCTAGCTGCCGGCTTCATCATGGAAGTGTTCTTCCCAGAATGGTTAGCCAACCCAGTCCTTGTGTTGAAGAAGAATAAGCAGTGGCGCATGTGCATTGATTACACCAGCCTCAACAAGGCTTGCCCCAAAGATCCCTTTGCTTTACCAAGAATTGATCAAGTGATAGACTCCACAAATCCGGATGCGAGTCAGCCGAAGTTTTCTCGGATGCATACTCGTGGTATCACCAGATCAAGCCGAACTCAAATTGACAGTCAAGATCCTTTCATCACGCCATTCGAGCCTTCACACCGACCCTGACGTTTGACTTGAGGAATGCTGGCGCCACGTTTCAGCGTTGCATGCAGAGGTGTCTCCTCAAGCAACTCGGCAGAAACACCCATGTTTATTTAGACGATGTGGTGGTGAAGACGGAGAACCGTGGCACGTTGCTGGAAGACCTCAAGGAAACCTTTGAAAACCTGTGCCGATTCCAAATCAAGCTCAACCCGGAGAAATGCGTCTTTGGAGTACCAGCCGGCCAACTTCTTGGCTTCCTGGTCTCAGAGCGCAGCATAGAGTGCAACCCAGTGAAGATCAAGGCCATCGAGCAGATGAAGGTGCCCACCCGACTGCTGGACGTGCAAAAATTCATCGGCTGCTTGGCATCCATCAGCCATTTCATCAGTCAGCTGGGCGAGAAGGCTCTTCCCCTGTACCAGCTCATGAAGAAGTCCACTTTTTTCGAATGGAATGACAAGGCAGATGAAGCTTTTCTCCAGCTCAAGAAGATGTTGACCACCCCGCCTGTCCTGGCGGCACCGACTTCTAAGGAGCCCATGTTTCTCTACATCGCCGTCACCAGTCGGGTGGTCAGCACAGTCATAGTTGTGGAGCACAAGGAAGAAGGCAAAGCACTACCAGTCCAGAGGCCGGTGTATTACCTGAGTGAAGTGTTGTCCGCCTCCAAGCAGAATTACCCCCACTATCAGAAGATGTGCTACGGTGTTATTTCGCCGCCAAGAAGCTGAAGCCATATTTTCAAGCGCACCCTATCACTGTTGTCTGCCCTGCTTCGCTTGCCGAGATCATTGGAAGCAGAGATGCTTCGGGCCGAGTGGCCAAATGGGCCATAGATTTGGCCCCTTACACAATCTACTACCAGCCCCGCGCCGCCATCAAGTCACAAGCGATGGCCGACTTCCTCGTTGACTGGGCCGAGACCCAGTACTTACCGCCAGCACCAGACTCCACCCATTGGAGGATGCATTTCGATGGTTCCAAATGCGCACCGGTCTGGGAGCCGACATCGTCCTCACCTCTCCCAAGGGCGACAAGCTCGGATATGTACTGCAAGTTCACTTTGCTGCTTCCAACAACGTAGCTGAATACGAAGCACTCATACACGGGCTCCGGCTTGCCAAGGAACTCGGCATTCGCCGGATCCTGTGCTATGGAGATTCTGATTTGGTGGTCCACCAGTCGTCAGGCGACTGGGACGCCAAGGATGCAAACATGGCAAGCTACCGTTTCCTCGTACAGCAACTCGGAATCCTTGGCGTCCTTGGCATTCGCATTTCTTCGGAACATGGCAAGTTGGCCGGCTGGTACTCCAAAGACGCATTTCTCCGGGTTGCGCTTGATTTGGAATCGGTGCAGGTTTTCAAAGGTTTCCTTGAGGTCTTCCAGCAGCGTGCCACGCTTCCGTCTTCACCACCACATCGTCTACATAAACATGGGCTTTTCTGCCGAGTTGCTTGAGGAGACACTTCTGCATGCAACGCTGAAACGTATACCGCATTCCTCAAGCCAAACGCCATGGTCGTCGCAGCGTATAGGCTCCGAATGGCGTGATGAAGGCGGTCTTCAGCCTGTCGGCTGGGTTCAGCTTGATCTGGTGATACCCTGAGTATGCATCCAGAAAACTCAGCAGCTCGCATCCGGCTGTGGAGTCTATCACTTGATCAATTCTTGGTAAAGCAAAGGGATCTTTGGGGCAAGCCTTGTTGAGGCTGGTGTAATCAATGCACATGCGCCACTGCTTATTCTTCTTCAACACAAGGACTGGGTTGGCTAGCCATTCTAGGAAGAACACTTCCATGATGAAGCCGGTAGCTAGGAGCCGGGCGATCTCTTCTCCGACAACTCTCCTCTTCTCTTCCGATAGGCGGCGCAAGGGCTGCCTGACCGGCTTGGCGTCAGGTCGGACATGTAGTTGTGCTCGGCGAAATCCTTCGGAACACCCGGCATGTCTTTGGGATACCATGCAAAGATGTGCCGATTCTCACGGAGGAAATCGACGAGCTGAAAGTGCGTTATATCGACTAGAGGGGGGGGGGGGTGAATAGGCGATTTTTATGAATTCTTCACGGAGGAATTTGCTGGGGAGGAAATTCCTAAATGAAGAACTACTTGCAGCGGAATAAGTATTCAGATAGGAACATAACAGAACACAAGCATAGTCATCATGATGAAATGAGGACAAGCACAGAGTACAGAAAGCGTAAACACAGGATAACACAAGAGAAGAAGATGAACAGACTGAAGAAATAGAACTGAGGAAATTGAGAAAGTGTTCAGTCAATGTCTTCAAACAGATATGAACAGGCACACAACAACATACATGAGGAATTTAAAGAGTTGAGGAAATAGAACCAGTAAGCTTGGTGAAGATAATGATTTGTAGACTGGGCCCAACCGCTGTCTCAGTTGTACATCCGGGTTGGAGCGGCCGAGTATTTAAACTCGAGGACACCCAGTTCCGGACACACAGTCCTCACCGTATTCTCCTTGATCTAAGGTCACACAGATCTCGCCCAATCACTCGTGGTAAGTGTTCAGGTGACCTCCGAACCTTCACAAACTCGGTCACTTGGTGATCCACAATTCCTCTTGGATGCTCTAGACCTTGACGCCTAACCGTCTGGAAGAAGCACAGTCTTCAAAGGAAACAAGCGTCGGATCCACGCAGGATCAATCTCTTCAGTGATGCTCAATCACTTGGGGTTTTGTAGGTTTGGGTTTGGGATTTCCTCACTTGATGATTTTCACTCAAAGTCCCTGAGGATGGGTTGCTCTCAAATGACAAGTGTCAGTTTCTCTCGGAGCAGCCAACCAGCTAGTGGTTGTAGGGGGCGGCTATTTATAGCCGGGGAGCAGCCCGACATGATAAGACATAAATGCCCTTGTCTGATATGACCGTTAGGTGGGTAGATATTTTGGGACAGCTGGCGCGTAGCACAGCAACGGTCGGAATATTTGGGTTCAATTCCTCGTATATCATGTTCCTCACTTGGTAGGCAATCCAAGACTGGCCAATTCCTAACTCTTGATCGAGAACAAATTCCTCGAGAAACGGAAGAACTTAGCCTCTACATCCTTTGAAGAATATGATTGAACTGTGTGAGATTTCCAATGGCTTCACTCGAAGGGATTGGTAGGTGTAGGATTTGAGTTGAGCATCACATGGAAAATTTTCCTTAGTATTTCCTCGACCCCCTTTAACAGTACGGTGTTTCCTATGACTCAAGAAAGAGAAAATGAAACTACAAAAACAAAAGTCTTCACGCTTCATGTTCCTCGAATGATTACCAAGTCTTCAAGGTCACACCAATTTCTTCACTTTCAAAGTCTTCAGAAAGTCTTCAGAAATCCAAAGTCTTCAGTCGAAGAACTTCATTTTTAGGGGCCGACTTTCTCTGTAAACATCAAACTCCTCATAGACTTATAGACCTGTGTACACTCACAACCGCATGAGTCCCTTAACCTATAAGTCTTCAGTACACCAAAATCACTAAGGGGCACTAGATGCACTTACACGAGCTCGCCTTCCTATTTGCTGTCAAGGTTTACACCTATGGTAGCGTACCTCTCCGGGTGCTCTGGGTCCAAGGGTATCCTCTTTGTTTCCTTTGCCGGCTTGAACGAGCCTTCAGCTTCCAACTCCTTGGGGTTTGGTGATATTTCCGGCTGCTTGCCTGCCATCGCCACAACCCGGTCAAGGAGTCGTTTTTCTGCTGCAATCATGAGGGACTCGGCTAGTCGGCTGCTGTCTACTGCGCGGGCGGATGACTTCTTGTAGTCTTCGGCTATGGTTAGGATTCCCTTGCTACTTGGCATCTTCATCTTGAGGTAAGTATAGTGGGGGACCGCCATGAACTTAGCCAGGGCAGGCCGGCCTAGCAGTGCATGATAGGGGCTTTCAAGGTCCACCACTTCAAACCAGACTGGCTCTCGGCGGAAGTGATTTTTGTCTCCGAAGAGAATGTCAATCTGGGTCTTGCCGATTGGTGAGTAGGAGAGGCCAGGAACTATGCCATGGAATACCGTCCGGTTGGGCTGAAGTTCCTTCCTTTTGATCCCCAGCTTCTCCATAGTGTCTCGGTACAGGATGTTGATGCTGCTGCCTCCATCTATCAGGACTCGGGAAAAACGAGCCGCCCGCCTCTCCGTTGCGAAGGTGGCGTCTAAGACCAGGGCATAAGAACTAGGAGAGGGCATCACCTCCGGGTGGTCAGCTCTGCTCGAGCTGATAGGCTTTTCAGACCAATGCATGAACTCCGGTGTCCCCGAGGCTACTGCATGCACGTCTTGTTGCTGCCGTCGTTTGCTGTGCTTATCGTCGGCCACACTGGTGAACACGACATAAGCTCCGTGCTCCTCAGGGTACTCATCTTGTATGGTGCCGACTGGCCGCACCGCCGGCTGCTGGGACGGAGGAGGCGGCAGGCCAGTAGGCGGAGGAGGCAGGAGCCCGTCAGCCTTGGCGATCCTGGTGAGCCAATCGCACTTCCGAGTGGTGTGGTTGGATGGCTTCGCGCTGCTGTCAAACTTGCAGGGTGCGTCAAGAGTCTGCTCGTATGAGAAGGCGGGCAACCAGTTGGGCTTGCCGCCCTTCTGACACTTGGGTGGAGGTTGCCCCTCCGGCTGTTGGTCTTCGACTATCGCCACATGCCGGCTGGCGGAAGCCGGCTGTGTGGCCTTGCGCTTATTGTCGTTCGACTGCTCACGCCAACTGGCCTCACCAGCCAGGGTCCTCGGAGCTTGAGGAGCCACTTTTCCACATGCGTCAACTTGAATCTCCGCCTTCATGGAGGAGTCAGCCGTGGCGTACTTGTCTGCTATGATTAGCAGTTCGTCGAGGGTCGCCGACTCGTCGCAGAGAAGTCGGTGCTTAGCGTGCCCTCTCGGCACCCGGCACTGAAGTATTCGATAGCCTATACCTCGTGCACGCCCTCGCAAGAGTTGCGCACCTCGGCCCAACGCGTGAGGTAGTCACGAGTTGATTCGCTGGGTCCTTGGATGCACAAGGAGAACTGGCAGAGCTTGGGAGGCCGCTTGTACGTGCTGGTGAAGTTGCGAATGAAGGCTTCGGTGAAATCAACCCAACTGTTGATGCTGCAGGGCTTCAGGCTATTCAGCCATGTCCGGGCCGTGCCCTGGAGCATGAGTGGGAAGTACTTCACAGCAACACGCTTCTTGCCGTTTGCTATGCTGACAGCCGTGGAGTAGTCGACCAGCATGAGTGGGACGTACTTCACGGAGCCGGTGTATTTGGGCGTATCTCTTGGAAGCGTGAACCCCTTAGGGAAGGGCTCGTCTCGAATCCGGGGGCCGAAGCAGGGCGAACCCAGAGCGTCTTCTTCTTCTAGCGCCAGGGAACGGTTGAGGCGGTCGATCCGGTGGCGGGCGTCGTTCTCTCCGACTCCTTCCCGGCGGCCGAGGCGGTCGCCGAGTGTCGGGTGCGTGACAGGCGGCGGGGTGGGATATCTCTCCCTGCGAGGCGGAGGGGAAGGTAGGTTGCCTTGTCGCTCCACGGCTCGGGGGCAGCCTTCTGCGTCACGCTCGACGGAGAAGTGAGTCCGGCTGCGGCTAGCAGCCGGCTCCTTGTCTTTCTGCTCGCGGGCATCGCCTATAGACGGCGTCCGGGATGTCGCGCCAAGGTCCCGGCGAGGGGGCGGATCGTCGACCCGCCGGTCGGGCGCCCCAGTGCGGCAGTGATACGTCTCCAACGTATCTATAATTTTTGATTGCTCCATGCCACTTTATCTACTGTTTTGTACTATACTGGGCTTTATTTTCCGCTTTTATATTATTTTTGGAACTAACCTATTAACCGGAGGCCCAACCCAGAATTGCTGTTTTTTGCCTATTTCAGTGTTTCGAAGAAACAGAATTTCAAACGGAGTCCAAACGGAATGAAACCTTCGGGAACGTGATTTTCTCACCGAACGTGATCCGGGAGACTTGGACCCTGCTCCAAGGAACAAAAGAGGCGGTCACGAGTGTGGAGGGCACGCGCCCCTTGCCTCGTGGGCCCCCCTGTTGCTCCACCGACGCATTCTTCCTCCCCTATATATACCCACGCATTACCTACTCGAGATCAAATACGAGCCAAAACCTAATTCCACCGCCATAACTTTCTCAGATCCGCGAGATCCCTCTTGGGGCCTGTTCTAGAGTTCCACGGAGGGGACATCTACCATGGAGGGCTTCTACATCAACACCATAGCCTCTCCGATGAAGTGTGAGTAGTTTACTTGCACCTTCGGTCCATAGCTAGTAGCGAGATGGCTTCTTCTCTCTTTTTGGATCTCAATACAATATTCTCCCCCTCTCTTGTGGAGATCTATTCGATGTAATCTTCTTTTTGCGGTGTGTTTGTTGAGATCGAGGAATTGTGGGTTTATGATCCAGCTTATCTATGAATAATATTTGATTCTTCTCTGAATTCTTTTATGTATGATTGAGTTATCTTTGCAAGTCTCTTCGAATTATCCGTATGGTTTGGCCAACTAGATTGGTAGTTCTTGCAATGGGAGAAGTGTTTAGCTTTGGGTTCAATCTTGTGTGTCCTTACCCAAGGATGTAAAGGGTTGCAAGGCATGTATTGTATTGTTGCCATTGAGGATAACAAGATGGGGTTTTTATCATATTGCATGAATTTATCCCTCTACATCATGTCATCTTGCTTAAGGCGTTACTCTGTTTTTAACTTAATACTCTAGATGCATGCTGGATAGCGGTCGATGAGTGGAGTAATAGTAGTAGATGCAGAATCATTTCGATCTACTTGTCTCGGACGTGATGCCTGTACACATGATCATACCTAGATAACATCATATTTATTCGCTTTTCTCTCAATTGCTCAACAGTAATTTGTTCACCCACCGTAGAATACTTACGCTCTTGAGAGAAGCCACTAGTGAAACCTATGGCCCCCGGGTCTATTCTCATCATATCAATCTCTATCGCTTTATTACTTGCTTTGTTTTTACTTTGCCTTTTACTTTTCACTTTGCATCTCTATATCAAAAATACCAAAAATATTATTTATCATCTCTATCAGATCTCACCCTCGTAAGTGACCGTGAAGGGATTGACAACCCCTAATCGCGTTGGTTGGGAGTAGCTATCGCTTTTGTGTAGGTACGAGGGACTCGTATGCGTGATCTCCTCATCGATTGATACCTTGGTTTTCAAAAACTGAGGGAAATACTTACGCTACTTTACTGCATCATCCTCTCCTCTTGGGGAAATCCAAAGCAGTGCTCAAGAGGTAGCAAGAAGAATTTCCGCGCGCCGTTACTGGAAGTTCTTGCAAAAGTCAACTATACCAAGTACCCATCACAATCCCTATCTCTCGCATTACATTATTTGCCTCTCGTTTTCCTCTCCCCACTTCACCCTTGCCATTTTATTTGCCCTCTCTTTCCCAATCTCCTCCTCTCTTTCCCTTTCGCCTTTTCTCGTTTGCCTTTTTTCTTGCTCGTGTGTTAGTTCGTTCACCTTGTCATTATGACTAGCCTCCTATCTTCTCCGTTATCTCCCGAGAATGAAGTTTTAAATTTTAAGCAAAGGGAGGGAGAAAATATAAAAGACGCTTGGTATAGAATTTGCAATGCTCAAAATAGATCTATCGTAGAAGCAATCTACTTCGGTTCTTCTTTGTAATTTTTATGTAGGTGCTAATCCTTGGTTTAGATATATCCTTGATACCATTACCGGAGGGAATTTCTTGGGTAACCATACTTTTGATTCTTACAATGCTTTAGTAGATTTATTTGGCTCACCACCTCCTTTGATTAATGGAACTATGTTAACTTTGGAGCATGTTATGCGAAGACTTGAAATTATTGAGAATAAAGTTGCTACCATTGAATCAATTGAAAATCTTGATAAAAAGATCCACAATCAAATTACCCTATATGGATCTAAGGTAGGAACGACTTTGAAAAATATTAAAGAAAAAGAACCCATAGTTAACGAGAGAATAAATCTAGATTCCACAAGAATCGATAAACTAGAGGGTATCATTACCAACTTGGGAACCACTTTTTCTTCCATTCACAACACTCCAAGTTCGTCTACTAAAAAACCTAAGCTTATTTATGTTCCTAAGAGTAGGGATGAATCGTCTAGTAAGGAAACTGCGGATCTTAAATCTATAAGTGTTCATCCCAATCTTTTTGCCATCATTAAGGAACCTTTTGCTATGAGTGAATTTTTCGATCTTGTGCCTAAGAGTTTGATAATTACTGGAAAGAATGAAATTTCTAAGAAATATAGATGCCTCATTGAAGAATTGCCTACCAAAGATGGCACTCGTTAGATCTATCCTTGCTTTTATGCCTAGCTAGGGGAGTTAAACGATAGCGCTTGTTGGGAGGCAACCCAATTTTATTTTTTATTTTTTATTTTTGTTCCTGTTTAGTGTTAAATTTGTTTCTACTTTATGTTTAGATGTGGTTTTATGTTTTAATTACTGTTTGTGCCAAGTAGAACCTATAGGATAAGCTATGATGATAGTTGATTTGATTCTGCTGAAAAACAGAAACTTTGCGCTCACGAGAAAAAATTCAATAAATCACAGGAACATGCTTTTGCATTGATTCTTTTTTCTGATGATCAATAAACAAATGTTACAGTACGTCCTAGTTTGGTAGAATTTTTAGAGTTCCATAAGTTTGCGTTAGTTACAGATTGCTACAGACTGTTCTGTTTTTGACAGATTCTGTTTTTCGTGTGTTGTTTGCTTATTTCAATGCATCTATGGCTAATAAATTAGTTTATAAACCATAAGGAAGTTGGAATACAGTAGGTTTAACACCAATGCAAATAAAGAATGAGTTCATTACAGTACCTTAAAGTAGTCTTTTGTTTTCTTTCGCTACGGAGCTCACGAGATTTCTATTGAGTTTTGTGTTGTGAAGTTTTCAAGTTTTGGGTGAATTCTTTTGATGGATTATGGAACAAGGAGTGGCAAAAGCCTAAGCTTGGGGATGCCCATGGCACCCCCAATATAATCCAAGGACACCAAAAATTCAAAGCTTGGGGATGCCCCGGAAGGCATCCCCTCTTTCGTCCACTTCCATCGGTAATTTACTTGGAGCTATATTTTTATTCACCACATGATATGTGTTTTGCTTGGACCTTCTTGTATTATTTATGCCTTTCCTTGTTGTTAGTTTACCACAATCATCCTTGCTGTACACACCTTTTGAGAGAGCCATACATGAATTGGAATTTGTTAGAATACTCTATGTGCTTCACTTATATCTTTTGAGCTTGATAGTTTTGCTCATAGTACTTCACTTATATCTTTTGAGCGTGATAATTTTTGCTCTAGTGCTTCACTTATATCTTTTAGAGCACGGTAGTGGATTTGTTTTAAAGAAACTATTGATCTCTCATGCTTAACTTAGATTATTTGAGAGTCATTAATAGCATGGTAATTTGCTTAATGTTAATATACTTGGTATTCAAGATATGTGAAACTTTCTTTTAAGTGAATTGAATACTAAGATAAGTTTGATGCTTGATAATTGTTTTGAGATATGGAGGTGATAATATCAAAGTCGTGCTAGTTGGGTGATTATGAATTCAAAGAATGCTTGTGTTGAAGTTTGCAAGTCCCGTAGCATGCACGTATGGTTAAAGTTGTGTAACAAATTTGAAACATGAAGTGTACCGCTTGTGCATCCTTATGAGTGGCGGTCGGGGACGAGCGATGGTCTTTTCCTACCAATCTATCACCCTAGGAGCATGCGCGTAGTACTTGATTTTTGATGACTTCTAAATTTTTGCAATAAGTTTATGAGTTCCTTTGACTAATGTTGAGTCCATGGATTATACGCACTCTCACCTTTCCGCCTTTGCTAGCCTCTTCTTGCGTACTGCATTGCCCTTTCTCACCTTGAGAGTTGGTGCAAACTTCAGGTGCATCCAAACCCCGTGATACTTATTACGCCTATCACACATAAACCTCCTTATATATTCCTCAAAACAGCCACCATACCTACCTATCATGGCATTTCCATAGTCATTTCGAGATATATTGCCATGCAACTTCCATCATCATCATCATCATTACATACATTACTTTTGTCATATTGCCATTGCATGATCATGTAGTTGACATCGTATTTGTGGCAAAGCCACCATGCATTATTTTTCATACATGTCACTCTTGATTCATTGCACCATCCCGGTACATCACCGAGGCATTCATATAGAGTCATATCTTGTTCTAAGTTTCGAGTTATAATACTTGTTTTGTAATCAATAGAAGTGTGATGATCATCATTATTAGAGCATTGCCCAAAAAAAAAGAGAAAGGCCAAAAAAAAGAAAGGCCCTAAAAAAGAAAAAAAGAAAATAAAAAGGGGCAATGCTACTATCTCTTTTTCCACACTTGTGCTTCAAAGTAGCACCTTGTTCTTCATATAGTGAGTCTCATAAGTTGTGCTTCAAAGTAGCACCTTGTTCTTCATGTAGTGAGTCTCATAAGTTGTCCTTTTCATACTAGTGGGAATTTTTCATTATAGAACTTGGCTTGTATATTCCTACGATGGGCTTCCTCAAATGCCCTAGGTCTTCATGAGCAAGCAAGTTGGATGTACACCCACTAGTTTTCTTTTGTTGAGCATTCATAGCTCTAGTGCATCCGTTGCATGGCAATCCCTACTCCTCATGTTGACATCAATTGATGGGCATCTCCATAGCCCGTTGATTAGCCTCGTCAATGTGAGACTTCCTCGTTTTTTGTCTACTCCACACAATCCCCATCAGCATATTCTATTCCACCCATAGTGCTATATCCATGGCTCGCGCTCATGTATTGCGTAAAGGTTGAAAAAGTTTGAGATTATTTGAGTATGAAACAATTGCTTGGCTTGTCATCGGGGTATAGAAGTTGGGAACATCTTTGTGTGACTAAAATGAAGCATAGCCTAACTATATGATTTTGTAGGGATGAACTTTCTTTTGCCATGCTATTTTGAGAAGACATGATTGCTTTGATTAGTATGCTTATGTATTATTATTTTTATGTCAATATGAACTTTTGTCTTGAATCTTTCGGATCTGAATATTCATATCACAATTAAGAAGATTTACATTGAAATTATGCCAAAGTATCACTCCGCATCAAAAATTCTTTTTTTTATCATTTACCTACTCGAGGACGAGCAGGAATTAAGCTTGGGGATGCCTGATATGTCTCCAACGTATCTATAATTTTTTATTGCTCCATGCTACTTTATCTACTGTTTTGGACTATATTGGGCTTTATTTTCCACTTTTATATTATTTTTGGGACTAACCTATTAACCGGAGGCCCAGCCCGAGAATTGTTGTTTTTGCTCTATTTCAGTGTTTCAAGAAATGTAATATCAAATGGTGTCCAAACGGAATTAAACCTTCGGGAACGTGATTTTCTCAATCGAACGTGATCCGAGAGACTTGACCCTGCTCCAAGGAACAAAGAGGCGGTCACGAGGTGGAGGGCGCGCCTCTGGGCGCCTCTGCCTCAGGCCCCCCCTGTTGCTCCACCGACGCATTCTCCTTCCTCCTATATATACCCCACGCATTCTCACGATCAAATACAGAGCCAAAAGCTAATTCCACCGCCAAGAACTTTCAGATCCATGAGGTCCCATCTTGGGGCCTGTTCTAGGAGCTCCGGAGGGGGGGCATCTACCACGGAGGGCTTCTACATCCACACCATAGTCCCTCCGATGAAGTGTGTGTATTTTACTTCAGACCTTCTGGTCCATAGCTATCAGCTATTTGGCTTTTTTGGATATCAATACAATGTTCCCCCCCCCCCCCTCTCTCGTGGAGATCTATTCGATGTAATCTTTTTTTTAAGTGTGTTTGTTGAGATCGATGAATTGTGGGTTTATGATCCAGCTTATCTATGAATAATATTTGATTCTTCTCTGAATTCTTTTATGTATGATTGAGTTATCTTTGCAAGTCTCTTCGAATTATCCGTTTGGTTTGGCCAACTAGATTGGTAGTTCTTGCAATGGGAGAAGTGTTTAGCTTTGGGCCAAATCTTGCGGTGTCCTTACCCAGTCACAGAAAGGGTTGCAAGGCACATATTGTATTGTTTCCATCGAGATAACAAGACGGGTTTTTTTTATCATATTGCATGAATTTATCCCTCTACATCATGTCATCTTGCTTAAGGCGTTACTCTGTTTTTAACTTAATACTTTAGATGCATCTTTGGATAGCGAATTCGTTGAGTGGAGTAATAGTAGTAGATGCGTAATCGCTTCGATCTACTTGTCTCTGACGTGATGCCTATACACATGATCATACCTAGATAACGTCATAATTATTCGCTTTTCTATCAATTGCTCAACAGTAATTTGTTCACCCACCGTAGAATACTTATGCTCTTGAGAGAAGCCACTAGTGAAACTATGGCCCCCGGGTCTATTGTCATCATATCAATCTCTATCGCTTTATTACTTGCTTTGTTTTTACTTTGCCTTTTAATTTTCACTTTGCATCTCTATATCAAAAATACCAAAAATATTATTTATCATATCTATCAGATCTCACCCTTGTAAGTGACCGTGAAGGGATTGACAACCCCTAATCGCGTTGGTTGCAAGTAGCTATCGTTTTGTGTAGGTACGAGGGACTCGTGCGTGATCTCCTACTGGATTGATACCTTGGTTTTCAAAAACTGAGGGAAATACTTACGCTACCTTACTGCATCATCCTCTCCTCTTCGGGGAAATCCAACGCAGTGCTCAAGAGGTAGCAGGCAGCCAACCTCATGCTGCTCGGCGGCCGCATCAAGGAGCTGCTGGACATGCTCCGTCATGTGGCAACGCTCGTCGCCATCCAGCTTGTCCAGCTAAATGCTCGCTACCGCTGAGCAGCTTCGTATGTTCTCCGCAAAGCGTATGAGATCGGGCGATCTGCCCCGAACATGCTGGCGACGGCCGCGCCACGCTGCCGGATCACGCCAATGCGACTAGGCCCACCGGGAGCTGGCGTGCCGCCAACGACACAGTCCATCTCGCGCCGGTAGGCCACCGAAAGGTGTCTCGTTCTAGCCAGCTTGTTGGCGCTTTCGACGAGCTGGACGCGGCGTGCCTCCGGCGTCTCGGAGTCGGCGTCTCCAGGGACAGGCTCTGACAGGTCTCGCAGCACCGCCTCGAGTGGGTCTCGAACGCCGCCGCCCGACTGCTCGTCATGGCTAATGACAAGCACCTCTGTGACGGCACTCAAGCCGCTGAGCTCACAAGGAAGCGGCTCGTCGTAGACCACCACGTTGGTCGGGAAGGCGTCAAGCGACGTCGTGTCGGAGTAGATGATCATTGAGTCGATGGATCCGACCGACTCCAAGTCCACAACTGGCTCGCTGGCGACGTGGAGCTGGCCGAGGAGGCTAATGAGGCGGCTCTCGGGGCATTCCGCACCCGAGTCGGTCGCGGGCTTGTCAGAGAGGCGGATCTCGCCAACAAGATCGGCGAGGTGGTTTGCCGCGCAGGCTGCCTCCGCACCGCGCAGCGCATCGATGCAGGCGCCGTCCGGCGTGCCGGGCTGGCTGCGCTCGCCAGGAAGGAACAGATTTCCCGTCCAGAACAACTCTCCAGAAGACGGTGCACCTTGCCCCATGGTGGGCGCAAAATGTCGGGGGTTGGGTGCGACATATGCCAAAGGATGGCTTATCATGGTGGGAGCGAGTAGAACGTCGCCGGTGCCTGGAAGCGGGATAAGGCGTAGACACGAACGCCAGCGTACTTTACCCAGGTTCGGGGCTCTCCTAGGAGATAACACCCCATTACTCACTTCCCAAGGGTCTCCGCATGATCAGTAAGGCACTAGTGAGTACAAGCGTGCTCCTCGAGCTATATGCTAGAGGTTGAAGGAGGCAGGCTTGCTCTCTTCCCCTCTAGGTATGAGTCTAGTTCTATCTGATCCAGAACACTTTGCATGGGTGCCCTGGGCGAGAGTAGGCCTGGCCACTTCTGTGGGTACATTAGTAATATAGTTGGGCGCAGGGCCCGGCTGTCAGCGTCTTCGGGCGCCGTCTTCTCCGCCGGCTGCTGGGGCCCGCCGCTTGGTGGGTCCCGCCGACTGGTTCGGTACGGAGCTGACAGGCCGCTCCCGCCGCTGGCGGGTCTGGTTGGCGGGTTACTGTTGCCATAAGGCTAATGACGCATGCTTGGTCGTGGCAGGGGTGTGGCTACAGTCCCTCCGTCTGGCGGGAGATCACCGTAGCCTCACCGGGTCTTGTCTAATTAAATGGCATACGGGCTCCGAGGGAAGGCCTGGCCGCCTTCCAAAAGCCGGGTCCCCTTGGGTCCGCCTGGTCAGGCTATGCCGCCCTCTAGGCTCTGGCTACCTAGTAGGGCCCGCCACCATTGGGCCGTACCGACACGCCATCTTGGGAGTACACCCCGCCGGTCAGGGATGACGTCAAGGGTGGAGCGGCGACATTGTCGCGTCGTGCGGAGATCTCCGTTTGTACGGGGCGCTGTGGCCACGCCTGGCCCGAGATACGGGGGTGACGGGCTACACTGTAGCCTCACCCTGTCTTTTCTTCTTAATGGGGTGGCGCAGACTTTGAGGGCGCCATGGGCCACCTGCTAGGAGCCGGCTCCTCGCGGGGCTGCTGGCTAGGTGTCGGCCCTTCTTGATGTCGTCTTCTGGTACTTGGCCGCCTTTTGGTAGCCGGCCGCATGAACCAGCCGGCCCCCAAAAGGCGGCGCTCACTCCATAGGCTCGTGGGGTGCCGCGAGCCCAATGTCTTGAAAGGCTCAGGTACTCGGGTTGGGCTACCCGTGGCCCATTACGACAGTTCGAGTTCCTCCATGTGCCAAGAATTGATAATGAGCAAGCAGATGCCTTGGCACGGATCGGCTCCACCCGGCAAGCAATACCAGCCAGCGTCGCCCTGCAACGTCCCCTCTAGCCGTCTGTCAGGCCATCGCCAGAATCAGACTCCATCTTCGTGCCGGCTCCTCCTGAAGTAGTCGGATCCGACTTGAGGACTCCAGCAGCTGGCGCGGGACTTCGGCAGGCGGCTCGGGGACTGCAGTAGTCGCACCCGGCCCGGGGACTGCAGCAGTCACACCCGGCCAGGGGACTGCAGCAGTCGCACCCGGCCCGGGGACTGCAGTAGTCGGCCCGGGGACTTCTCCAACTCATCAAGCGGCGGCCGACTCCAACCCGCCGCCTCCCGACCCACCCGCCCTCGTGCAAGTTGCTGTCCTGGCAGTCGAAGAAATAGCAACACCTTCATGGGCTCACCCCATCTGCAACTATATGGTGAACAAAGAGCTGCCGACTGATGAGATCTCGGCTCGACAAGTGCAACGTCAGGCGGCAGCATACACCATCGTCAACAGAGAACTGGTGAGTCGCAGTGTCACTGGTGTGTACCAGCGCTGCGTAGAACCAGACAAAGGCCAAGCAATCCTTAAAGATATCCACCAAGGCGAATGTGGCCACCACGCGGCTTCAAGATCACTTGTCGCCAAAGCTTTCCGTCATGGTTTTTTTTGGCCATCTGCCCTGGAAGATGCCAAAGACTTGGTCCAGAAGTGTCAAGCGTGCCAGAAGTTCCGTTCCAAGTCACACCTGCCGGATTCTGCACTCAAGACCATTCCCATTGCCTGGCCCTTTGTCGTCTAGGGGCTGGACATGGTGGGGCCATTCAAGACAAAGACGCTGCCAAGATGACTCATCTCGCTTGTCGCCATGGACAAATTCACCAAGTGGATAGAAGCAAAGCCAATCAAGAAATTGAATGGGCCGACTACTGTGACTTTCATCGCAGAGATCACCACTCGGTATGGCATACCATACAGCATCATCACCGACAACGGCACCAATTTTGCCAAGGGCGCCTTGGCTCGTTTCTGTGCAACACATGGTATCTGACTGGACTTAGCGTCCGTTGCCCACCCGCAGTCAAACGGCTAGGTGGAACGAGCAAACGGCCTTATTTTGTCTGGCATCAAGCCCCAACTAGTCGAGCCTCTGGAGCGGTCGGCCGGCTGCTGGCTCGATGAGCTGCCGCCTCATTCCTCCGGAGCCTCGCGACAACTCCAAACAAGTCAACCCGGCTTCACGCCTCTTCTTCCTTGTCTACGGTCGTGAGGCCACATCCCGACGACATAGAATTCGACTCCCCTCGAGTCACCATGTACAATCAAGAGGAGGCCAAAGAAGCACGAGAAGACGACGCCGACCTGCCGGAAGAAAGCTGGTCGTTGGCACTCAGTCATTCCCGCCATCTACCAAAGCAGAGTTCACGCCAGATTACAATCGGAAGGTCAAGCCGAGATCCTTCCAAGGGGGAGACCTTGTGCTCCGGATGATACAGCGAACAGCTGACCAGCACAAGCTCTCGGCACCATGGGAAGGCCCCTTCATCATCAGCAAAGTTTTGGGCAACGATTCCTACTATCTGATCAATGCTCAGAAGCCCAGGGCATGCAAGAGAGTCGACTCCGGAAGGAGACGGAGAGGCCGTGGAACGCAAACCTCCTCCGAAGATTTTACAGTTAAATGCAGTATGTACCATGCTACCTTTTGTATTAAGTACGAAGACTCCGGGTCCCCCGAGAAGAACTCGGGTACTAACCTCTTTTATCTATATGATAAGTATTATGCCTATGAATGTGTTATTTTTATTTTTCCGCTTTGTACAAGGTTCGACCCGTCGGCCCGCTCGCCTTCTACTGCGGCCGCTTCCTGCAGTCAGACAAGTAGTGTGTCGGCACCTAAACCTTCCTCTGCCAGAAGCCACAGCTCGCAGAGCGACTGCCCGGCAGGAACGGGTTGCAGAAACGGTGTCCACACGAAAAAATGGCTAAGGAAACAAAGTGCACACATAGTCTAAGCCGGCATCCTGCCCTTTCGACCGGCTGCAGAGCAGCCGGCCGGCCGGCTTCTACTTACCTTGCCAACACTCCAGTCGGCCGAGTACTTGCCCTCCTCAAAGAAACCGAGTGCTCGACTCAGCCGCAGAAGGGAGGGCGGCAAAGGAAAAAGCCAAGGAGCAAAAAAGCAAGAAAAAGTCAGAAGTCGGCAAAAAAGACAACTTGTGCCAAAGCATATTTACATATCAAAAGGCCCATTGGCCAGCATTCAACAGAGTTTGAAATACAACCCGCGGGGGGAATTGCACAAATTTAACAAGTTTGTCGAGACTGATAAGCAGGACAGATAAAGATGACGACCTAGGGAGGAGCAGAAGGGTCCGGCTGGGTGGCGGAATCGGCGGCACCGGTTGGAGGAGTGGACGGCCGGTCGGTCTCCGTGTGGTCGCCTCCAGCAGCAGTCGGCGTGCTCGAGCTCAGCGCGTTGTTCGAGGCGCGATCAGGCGGAGGCTGGCTGCCTGCTCCGGCCTCTGGCGCACCTTCTCCGTCTTCCTCGTCCTCCTCGTCCTCTCCCTCATCGCTGGAGTCGATCACCTCGGCGGAGTCCTCGCTGTCCTCCGGGTTCAGCCCGAACCACTCCGGTGGCGCCTCGGCACCATTCTTAGCTAGCTCCAGGACGAAGTCGCTGGTGTTGGTGTACTCAGTGATCGCTGCCGCACGCCTGACGAGATCGCCCTCCACCGCCACCAACTCCTCCTGAGCCTCCTACCAGGAACTGTTGGAAATATGCCCTAGAGGCAATAATAAAAGCATTATTATTATATTTCCTTGTTCATGATAATTGTCTTTTATTCATGCTATAACTGTATTATCCGGAAATCGTAATGCACGTGTGAATACATAGACTACCATACGCCCCTAGTAAGCCTCTAGTCGACTAGCTCGTTGGTCAACCAGATAGTCATAGTTTCCTCGACTATGGACATCGATGTCATTGATTAACGGGATCACGCCATTAGGAGAATGACGTGATGGACAAGACCCAATCCTAAGCATAGCACAAGATCGCAGTAGTTCGCTTTGCTAGAGCTTTTCCAATGTCAAGTATCTCTTCCTTAGACCATGAGATCGTAACCTCCGGATACCGAGGAGTGCTTTGGGTGTACCAAACGCCACAACGAATCGTGACTATAAAGGTGCATTACAGGTATCTCCGAAAGTGTTATGCATTGGGTTGACACGGATCGAGGGCGGGATTTGTCACTCCGTGTTACGAGAGGTATCATCTGGGCCCACTCTTGCAATGCATCATCATAATGAGCTCAAAGTGACCAAGTGTTTGGTCACGGGATCATGCATTACGCATGCAGTAAAGTGACTTTTCCGTAACGAGACTGAACGAGGTATTGGGATACCGACGATCGAGTCTCGGGCAAGTAACATATCGTCTCGACAAAGGGAATAGAATACGGGTTGCTTGAACCCTTGACATCGTGGTTCATCCGATGACAACATCGAGGAACATGTGGGAGCCAACATGGGTATCTGCATCCCGCCGTTGGTTATTGACCGAGGTCGCCTCGGTCATGTTCGCATGTCTCCCAACCCGTAGGGTCTACACACTTAAGGTCTGATGACGCTTAGGGTTATTAGGAAGACAAGTATGTGATTGCCGAATGTTGTTCGGAGTCCCGGATGAGATCTCGGACGTCACGAGGAGTTCCGGAATGGTCCGGAGGTAAAGATTTATATATGGAAAGTGGTTAAACGGACTCCGGAAAGTTTTCGGGGCATGCCGGTATTGTACCGGGCCACCGGAGAGTTCCGGGTCCACTGGGAGGGGCCACCCTCGGGGGCCACATGGGCTAGTGGGAGAGGAGCCAGCCCCGGTGGGCTGGGCGCGCCTCCCACCCAGGCCCATGCGGCTAGGGCTTGGGGAGGGAAACCCAAAGGGCAAAGGGGCGCCCCCTAGCTTGGGGGGCAAGCCACCCCTTTTCCTCCTCCTTGGCCGCCGCCCCCTGTGGTTTTCCCCTAGAGGGCCGGCCCCTTGCCTGCCTCTCCTATATATAGAGGGGTGAGGGGAGGGCTGCAACACACAATTGAAGGCACAGCCCCTTCCCTCCCCAACTCCTCTCTTTCTCCGTGAGAGCTTGGCGAAGCCCTGTCGGAGAACTGCTATACCAATTGCACCACGCCGTCGTGCTGCCATTGGAGTTGTCTTCCTCAACCTCTCCTTCATCCTTGCTGGATCAAGACGGAGGAGACGCCCATCGTCCGTCAAGCGTGTGTTGAACGCTGGAGGTGCTTTGTCCTTTCAGCCGCTTGGTCATCGATGATCGGAATTACGTTCGGAACGACTCCATCATCACCACTCCCTCGAACGCTTCCGTACTCGATCTACAAGTGGTATGTAGATGCAAACTCTCTCTTGACTCGTTGCTTAGATGAACTCATAGATAGATCTTGAGTGAAACCGTAGGAAAATTTTAATTTTCTGCAACGCTCCCTAACAAAGGGCATCATGAGCTAGGTCTATGCGTAGTTCTCTTTGCACGAGTAGAACACAATGTTGTTGTGGGGCGTGGATCTTGTCAACTTACTTGCCGTTACTAGTCGATCTTGCTTCAGCGGTATTGTGGGATGAAGCGGCCCGGACCAACCTTACACGTGACGCTTACGTGAGACCGGTTCCACCGACTAACATGCACTAGTTTCATAAGGTGGCTGGCGGGTGTTCCGCCTCTCCACTTTAGTTGAAGTGGATTCGATGAAAAGGGTCCTTATGAAGGGTAAATAGAAGTTGACAAGATCACGCTTGTGGTTATTCGTAGGTAAGAAAACGTTCTTGCTAGAACCCAATTGCAGCCACGTAAAGATGCAACAACAATTAGAGGACGCCTAACTTGTTTTTGCAGCAATTGTCATGTGATGTGATATGGCCAAGTTGTGATGAATGATGATATATTGTGATGTATGAGATCATGTTCTTGTAATAGGAATCACGACTTGCATGTCGATGAAGTATGACAACCCGGCGGGAGCCATAGGAGTTGTCTTTTATTTTAGATGACTGCGTGTCATTGAAGAACGCCATGTAACTTACTTTACTTTTATTGCTAAACGCGTTAGCCATAGAAGTAGAAGTAGTCATTGGCGTGACAACTTCATGAAGACACGATGATGGAGATCATGATGATGGAGATCATGGTGTCATGCCGGTGACAGGATGATCATGGAGCCCTGAAGATGAAGATCAAAGGAGCTATATGATATTGGCCATATCATGTCACTACTTTATAATTGCATGTGATGTTTATTATGTTTATGCATCTTGTTTACTTAGAACGACGGTAGTAAATAAGATGATCCCTTAGAACAATTTCAAGAAGTGTTCTCCCTAACTGCACCGTTGCTACAGTTCGTCGCTTCTAAGCACCACGTGATGATCGCGTGTGATGGATTCTTACGTTACTCACATACAACGGTGTAAGACAGATTTACACACGCCTTGAAACACTTAGGGTTAACTTGACGAGCCTAGCATGTACGTACATGGCCTCGAACACGGAGACCGAAAGGTCGAACACGAAGTCGTATGGAAGATAACGATCAACATGAGAATGTTCACCGCCGAAGACTAGTCCGTCTCACGTGATGATCGGACACGGCCTAGTCGACTCGGATCGTGTAACACTTAGATGACTAGAGGGATGTCTAATCTGAGTGGGAGTTCATTTTATTTGATTAGATGAACTTAATTATCATGAACTTAGTCTAAAACTTTTGCATAATATGTCTTGTAGATCAAATGGCCAACGCTCATGTCACCATGAACTTCAACGCTGCCTTCTAGAGAAAAACCAAGTCAAAGATGATGGCAGCAACTATGCGACCGGGTCCGAACCTCGAGGATCATCCTCATAGCTGCCAAGAAACAATATGTCCTAGAAGCACCGCTAGGTGAAGCACCCATCCCATAGAACCAAGACGTTATGAACGCTTGGCGGTCTCGGTCGATGATTACTCCCTCGTTCATGGGCGGCATGCTTTACAGCCTAGAACCGGCTCCAAAAAGCGCTTTGAGCAACACGGAGCATAATGAGATGTTCGAGGAGCTGAAACTAGTTTTTCAAGCTCATGCCCGGGTCGAGAGATATGAAGTCTCCGACAAGTTCTATAGTTGTAAGATGGAGGAAAACAGTTTGGCCGTTGAGCACATACTCAAGATGTCCGGTTGCATCACCGCCTTTGTCCATTGGACATAAACCTCCCGGACAAGGCGGTCATTGACAGAATCCTTCACGCTTCCCACCAAGCTACAAGAGCTTTGTGATGAACTACAATATGCAGGCGATGGTGAAGACCATTCGAAGTATTCTCAATGCCAAGTCGTCACAGAGGTTGAAATCAAGAAAGAACATCAAGTGTTGATGGTCAATAAGACCACTAAGTTCAAGAAGGGCAAGGGCAAGAAGAACTTCAAGAAGGACGGCAAAGAGAGTTGCCGCGACCGCAAGCAAGTTGCCGGGAAGAAGAAGTCAAAGAATGGACCCAAGCCTGAGACTGAGTGCTTTTATTGCAAGGGGAAGGGTCACTGGAAGCGGAACTGCCCCAAGTACTTAGCTGATAAGAAGGCCGGCAACACTAAAGGTATATTTGATATACATGTAATTGATGTGTACCTTACCAGTACTCGTAGTAACTCCTGGGTATTTGATACCGGTGCCGTTGCTCATATTTGTAACTCACAACAGGAGCTGCCGGAATAAGCGAGATCGGCGAAGGACGAGGTGACGATCTTGGCGCTGCCGAATGGTTCCAGTCGATGTGATCGCCGTCCGCACGCTGCCTCTACATTTACCTACGGGATTAGTTATAAACCTTAATAATTGCTATTTGGTGCCAAGTTTGAGCATGAACATTGTATCCGGATCTCGCTTAATACGAGATGGCTACTCATTTAAATCCGAGAATAATGGTTGTTCTATTTATATGAGAGAAATGTTTTATGGTCATGTCTGATAGTCAATGGTTTATTCTAATGAATCTCGAACATAATATTACACATGTTCATAGTGTGAATACCAAAAGATGTAAAGTTGATAACGATAGTCCCACATACTTGTGGCATCGCCGCCTTTGGTCACATTGGTGTCAAGCGCATGAAGAAGCTCCATGCTTTGATGGACTTCGGAGTCTCTGGATTATGAATCATTTGACACATGCGAACCATGCCTCATGAGCAAGATGACCAAGACTCCGCTTCTCCGGAACAATGGAGCGAAAGCAACCAACTTATTGGAAATCATACATACCGATGTGTGCGGTCCAATGAGTGTTGAGGCTCATGGAGGATATCGTTATGTTCTCACTCACGCATGACTTAAGTAGATATGGGTATGTCTACTTGATGAAACACAAGTCTAAGACCTTTGAAAAGTTCAAGGAATTTCAGAATGAGGTAGAGAATCAACGTGACCGAAAGATAAAATTCTTACGATCAGATCGTGGAGGAGAATATTTGAGTGACGAATTTGGCACACACTTAAGAAAATGTGGAATCGTTTCACAACTCACGCCGCCGAACACCTCAGCGTAGCAATTGTGTCCGAACGTCAGAATCGCACTCTATTGGATATGGTGCGATCTATGATGTCTCTTACCGATTTACCGCTATCGCTTTGGGGATACGCTCTAGAGACAGCTACATTCACTTTAAATAGGGCACCGCCTAAATCCGCTGAGACGACACCGTATGAATTATGGTTTGGAAAGAAACCTAAGTCAGTCGCTTTCTAAAAGTTTGGGGATGCGATGCTTATGTCAAGAAACTTCAACTCCGAAAAGCTCGAACCCAAGTCGGAAAAATGCGTCTTCATAGGATACCCTAAGGAAACTCCTTGGGTATACCTTCTACCTTAGATCCGAAGGCAAGATCTTTGTTGCCAAGAACGGAACCTTCTGAAAAAGAGTTTCTCTCGAAAGGAGTAAGTGGGAGGAAAGTAGAACTCGATGAAGTACTACCTCTTGAACCGGAAAGTAGTGCAGCCAGAAAATGTTCCGTGATGCCTACACCAACTCAAGAGGAAATTAATGATGATGATCAAGGTACTTGGATCAAGTTGCTCTTGAACTTCGTGAGGTCCACTAGGACACGCTCCGCACTGCAGTGGTACGGCAACCCCGCTCGGAAATCATGTTGTTAGACAACGTGAACCTTCGAACCATGAAGAAGCGATGGCGATGGCCCGGATTCCAAGAAATGGCTCGAAGCCATGAAATCCGAGATAGGATCCATGTATGAAAACAAAGTATGGACTTTGATGATTTCTTGCCCGATGATCGGCGAGCGATAGAAAATAAATGGATCTTTAAGAGGAAGATGACGCGGATGGTAATGTCACCATCTATAGCTCGGCTTGTCGCTAAGGGTTATCGACAAGTTCAAGGGATTGACTATGATGAGACTTTCTCTCCGTAGAGAAGCTTAAGTCCGTCTCAATCATCTTAGCAATTGTCGCATACTATGATTATGAGATATGGCAGATGGACGTCAAAACAGCGCTCCTTAACGGTTATCTTAAGGAAGAGCTGTATATGATGCAGCCGGAAGGTTTTGTCGATCCTAAGAATGCTGACAAAGTATGCAAGCTCCAGTTGCTCAATTTATGGGCTGGGTGCAAGCATCTCGGAGTTGGAACATTCGCTTTGATGAGATGATCAAAGCTGTTTGGGTTTATGCAGACTTATGGAGAAGCCTGCGCTTACAAGAAAGTGAGTGGGAGCTCAGAAAGCATTTCTCATATTATATGTAGATGACATACTTTTGATGGGAAATGATATAGAACTCTTGGACAACATTAAGGCCTACTTGAATAAAAGTTTTTCAATGAAGGATCTTGGAGAAGCTGCTTATATATTAGGCATCAAGATCTATAGAGATAGATCGAGACGCCTCATAGGTCTTTCACAAAGCACATACCTTGATAAGATTTTGAAGAAGTTCAAAATGGATCACCCAAGAAAGGGTTCTTGCCTTATACCGCAAGGTGTGAGATTGAGCTCAGCTCAATGCCCGACCACGGTAAAAGATAAAGAAGAGATGAGCGTCATCCCCATGCCTCGACCATAGGATCTATTATGTATGCCATGCTGTGTACCGACCTGATGTAAACCTTGCCGTAAGTTTGGTAGGAAGGTACCAAAGTAATCCCGGCAAGGAACAACCGGACAGCCGTCAAGAATATCCTCGGCACACGAAAAGGACAAAGGACATGTTTCGTTTATGGAGGTGACGAAGAGCTCGTCAGAAAGGGTTACGCCGACGCTTAGCTTCGACACGCATCTGGATGACTCAAAGTCACAAACCGGATACGTGTATATGTTGAATGGTGGAAGCAAGAAGTTTGTGCATTTGCAAGCAGAAAGCGTCGTGGCGGGATCCACATGTGAAGCGGAGTACATGGCAGCCTCGGAGGCAGCGCATGAAGCAATTTGGGTGAAGGAGTTCATCACCGACCTAGGAGTCATACCCAATGCGTCGGGCCGATCAAGCTCTTTCAGGATAACATCGGGGCTATTGGCGCTTTGCAAAGGAGCCCAGGTTTCACAAGAAGACTAGGCACATCAAGTTGCCGCTTCAACTCCATCCGTGAAAATGTTCAAGATGGAGACATAGAAATTTGTAAAGTGCATACGGATCTCAATGTCGCAGATCCGTTGACTAAAACCTCTCGCGGCAAAACATGATCAACACCGTAACTCTATGGGTGTTCGATTCATCACAATGTAACTAGATTATTGACTCTAGTGCAAGTGGGAGACTGTTGGAAATATGCCCTAGAGGCAATAATAAAAATCATTATTATTATATTTCCTTGTTCATGATAATTGTCTTTTATTCATGCTATAACTGTATTATCCGGAAATCGTAATGCACGTGTGAATACATAGACTACCATACGTCCCTAGTAAGCCTCTAGTTGACTAGCTAGTTGGTCATCATATAGTAATGGTTTCCTGACTATTGACATCTGATGTCATTGACAACGGGATCACGCCATTAGGAGAATGACGTGATGGACAAGACCCAATCCTAAGCATAGCACAAGATCGTGTAGTTCGTTTTGCTAGAGCTTTTCCAATGTCAAGTATCTCTTCCTTAGACCATGAGATCGTGTAACTCGCTGATACCGTAGGAGTGCTTTGGGTGTACCAAACGTCACAACGTGAATCGGGTGACTATAAAGGTGCATTACAGTATCTCCGAAAAGTGTCTCATTGGGTTGACACGGATCGAGATCGGATTTGTCACCCGTGTTACGGAGAGGTATCATCGGGGCCCACTTGGTAATGCATCATCATAATGAGCTCAAAGTGACCAAGTGTCCGTCACGGATCATGCATTACTGTGACGAGTAAAGTGACTTGCCGGGTAACGAGACCGAATGAGGTATTGGGATAGATCGCCGTGATCGAGTCTCTCGCAAGTAACATACCAATCGACAAAGGGAATAGAATACGGGGTTGCTTGAACCCTTGACATCGTGGGTTCATCCGATGACAACATCGAGGAACATGTGGGAGCCAACATGGGTATCCAGATCCCGCTGTTGGTTATTGACCTGGTCGTCTCGGTCATGTTCAAGATGTCTCCCGAACCCGTAGGGTCTACACACTTAAGGTTCGATTGACGCTAGGTTATTAGGAAGACAAGTATGTGATTACCGAATGTTGTTCGAGTCCCGGATGAGATCCCTTGACGTCACGAGGAGTTAGGAATGGTCCGGAGGTAAAGATTTATATATGGAAAGTGGTTAAACGGTCTCAGGAAAGTTTAGGGGGGCATGCCGGTATTGTCAGGGGCCACGGGGAGAGTTCCGGGTCACCGCGGGAGGGAGGCCACCCCTCGGGGGGGCCACATGGGCCAAGTGGGAGAGGGAGCCAGCCCCTGGTGGGTGCCAGTGGCACCTCCCACCTAGGCCCATGCGGCTAGGGCTTGTGAGGGGAAACCCTAAAGGGCAAGGGGCGCCCCAGCTTGGGGGGCAAGCCACCCCTTTCCTCCTCCCTTTGCCGCCCCCCCTAGGGTTTTCCCTAGAGGGCCGCCCCTGCCCCTCTCTCCTATATATAAGGGGTGAGGGAGGGCTGCAACACACAAATTGAAGGCGCAGCCCCTCCCTCCCAACTCCTCTCTTTCTCCGTGAGAGCTTGGCGAAGCCCTGTCGGAGAACTGCTATACCAATTGCACCACGCCGTCGTGCTGCCATTGGAGTTGTCTTCCTCAACCTCTCCTTCATCCTTGCTGGATCAAGACGGAGGAGACGCCATCGTCTCCGTCACGTGTGTTGAACGCGGAGGTGCTGTCCTTTCAGCGCTTGGTCATCTGGGTGATCGGAATCACGCTTGGGAACGACTCCCATCATCACCACTCCCTCGGGCCGCTATGCATCGATCTACAAGTGGTATGTAGATGCAAAAACTCTCTCTTGACTCGTTGCTCAGATGAACTCATAGATAGATCTTGGTGAAACCGTAGGAAAATTTTAATTTTCTGCAACGTTCCCCAACAGGAACATGGTCAACTGGGCTAGATTTAGCCCAGGGTACCACGCCTTGATGAACTCCAAGGCTCGGCGTGCTCCAGCTCGGGCCGAGGAGCCCTTCCTAGCCTCCAAGTGGCCGGCCGCCACCTCCAACCAGTCGGCGGTCCGGTGGGGTGTCTTGAGAGCCGGTATGTGCAGCCCGCGGTTAGCGCGGTAACCGCTGGCCCCGACATGCTGAAGGCGGCGCAGCATCCGATGAACCGGCCGGAGATGGGCTTCGATGCTGAGAAGCTGCTCGCAAAGGTTGTGGGGGGCATTGGCGGCAATCTGTGCATCGTCCGCCCTCAGTTCCTCGTGATAAGCCTCAATGGCCCGATTGGCGGCACCAGAGTGGCCAGGGAAGAAGTCTGCTCGGGCAGAAAACAAAACAAGGAAGAGGTCAGAAGCCAGCAGTCGGCCCAGTTAGAGGCCGGCAGCTCGAAGAAAGAAAGAAGAAGAAGCTTACCATCGACCATATCTTCAATACTACCGAAGCCAGCAGTCAACTGTGCCTCCTTATAGGCCCAGGCGGAGCGTTCGGTCTCGAATTCAGCAAGGAGATGGGACTCCTTATCCTCCGCCTCCTTCTGAGCCTACTGGAGAAGCTCCGCCTGCTCCGCCAGATGTGTGACCAGCCAGTCACGCTCCTCGGCTAGCCTGCTGCACTCCGCCTCCTTAGCACGCAGCGCGGTGTTGGCCTCGCCCAGCTGCTGCTGCAGGATGGCGTTGGCCTCTGCAAAAATGGAAGAAAAAGAGATGTCAACAATCTACAAAGAAGAAATATAGTTAATGAGGAGATCCGCCTGACCGGCCAGCTCGTGATCGGCCAATCTTGGGACTACAGCTCATGAGGCGCCAACAAGCGCCCAAATGAGGAAAGAAAACAAAGATTCACTCCGGCTCTTCGACAAATTGGAGGTCTACTGGGCCAGCTCTCGGACACCGGAGTTGTAGGTGGCAGCACGGAGGTTATGATAATCCTGCAACAAAGATAACGGGCAAGTTAGCACTTGGAGCCTGCCAAAGTAAAGTTCCGAGCCGCCTGCTCAGCGGCCGGCTTGAAACTTGGGGACTACACCAAGTGGGTGCGCTGGCGCGCCCCCACCAAGAAATACAAGAGCCAAAGGCAAAGGAGCAAGAGGCGCACCCGAATAGCTGCTCACGAGTCCAGGAACGTTTCGTTGCACCGCTTGAGGGCATCTGCTTTGGCTCGATGTTTGGCCTGGACATCAAGGACCGCCTGTTCAGGGTTCCTGTCCCGCCTCCAAACACCCAGCCGGTGGGCGCGATGCTGGTTACCTCGGTTTCCGGAACCAACAAGCTCGCGATGCCGGTTTCCAGCGGTCGTGGCGCCGAGGACGCCTTCGCAAGGCGGTGGCGCATAGCCATGAGGGCTTCAGGAGTCGGGCCCGTCGTGTCGGCCTCAGGAATCGGGCCCGTCACCCCCTCGTTTCCGGCTGGTGGTGACAGTGGGGCGGCCGGCTGCTCATCTCGCACCCCTCCAGAAGGCGGCGGCGGAGGCAGAGGCACGACCACGTCCGGCATAACGATATCGTCGCCTTCCCTCTCCGGGAACGGCTGCTCGTCGCCGTCTCCCCCGATCGGTGCCGTGAACTCTGGCGGGGGTGGTGTAGAGCTCAAGGGAATAACGAATTGTGGCTCCTGGAGGCGCGCGTTTTCCTCAAGCTGCCTCTTCGCCACGATGTTGGCCTCTGCTTCCGCCAGCTTCTTCAGCGCGGAGGCCGTCGCCCTGTCCGCTTCCGCCTTCTTCATGCGGGCGGCGTCCTGCTCCTCCCGCGTCCCCCGCGTGTTTCGCTCCTGTGCCTCCCAGAGGTCGGCGGTCGGATCGATTTGCCAGGTGGTGGAGGAGGTCTCCGCCGACCCAATGACGGAGGCGCGGCCGACCTCTCTAGAGAGAACTGGGCCCTAAGTCAAGAAAAATGAAGCAGTGAAGTTCAGACAGGACTAGTAAGAAAGGAAACGCATAAGTGCAGATACTTACGCCGACACCATAGGAGGCGCCTTTGGGAGCCTCCGGAGCTTGCCCACCTTCGCCGCGGCCTCCTTCCGCCTGGTTGCTGCGGCTGGGTTCTTTGGCTTCTTCGGCGCGCTGCCAAACAAGACGGCGCCTTGTTTTCACTTATGCGAGCCGCCCCGAGTAGTCGGCTCGGCTGAGGGACCCGCACCCGCCCTGCCGGCGCCCCGCGTAGGGCGCGGCTCGTCGTCCTCGTCGTCGTCATCGGGCCAGGTTTCAAGGCCGCCCCCTTCTTCGGAGCCGCCTGCTCCGTCGCCGCCGCCTACGGTGTCGTCCTCCAAGGCGGCTGCCTCCAGGTCGGGGTCGTCCACGTCGCTCACCTCCCGGTCCGGCTGGTAGTTTCCACCCGGCCCCACGATGGCGGCCGTCGCTGGAGACATATAGATCTACATCCAAAGATTGAGTATTCAGGACTGAGATCAAGAACAAGGCAAGTACTAAAGAGAGAGAGTTGAAGAATTTACAGCAGGCGGCGGGTTGGCGCGGGAGTATGGCCGCTTGCCGAACCGCCAAGACCCCTCTGGCAGCTTGAGGTTGGTGATCTCGTTCACCAGCCGGGCCACTTCGGCAGGCGGCATGGCCCTCGTACATGTCCGGCTGGGGTCGCGTTGCTCGCTCATCCGACAGATCAGATGAGGCCGGCTCTAGAGAGGGAGAACCCGGCGCTCAACAAAGGCGACCAGCAAGTCGTACGCCACGAGGCCCTCCGTCTCCGCCAACACTCGGAGCCGGCCGATGGCGGTAATAGCGTCGGCCGACACGGGCTTCGGCTTGTATCCCCAGTTGGCCCGAGGTTCAATCGGAGGGCCGGCCTCGAAGGGCGGCAAGTTGATGAAGTCGACGGCCGGGTCGATGTTCTCCACGTAGAAATACGATTTCTACCACAGTTTCACTGACAGTGACAGCTTGATGACGGGGAAGGCATTCTTCACCGACGGCCGGCGCACCGCGACGAAGGCACCACACTGGGCTGCCTTCTCCTTGGCGGAGGTGCCCAGTTTGGTGTAGAAGAAGGCCCCCCACAACTCGATGGTGGGGAGGATGCCGATGTAGCCCTCGCACGCCGTGACGAAGGCGGACAGCAGTGTCACGGTGTTGGGCGTCAGGTGATGCGGCTGGAGATGGTAAAACTCCATGAACGAGCAGAAGAACTGGCTCGCCGGCAGGCCGAAGCCGCGGAGAAAGTGCAAGCGGAAGACGACCCGCTCGTCTCCTCGCGGCGCCGGTGAAATCTCCTTCACTGGCGGCACACGCACCTTGACGGAGCTCACGTCCGGAAGGCGACGCGTGGCTCGGAGGAAGGCAAGGTGGTCGTCGATCACCAGCGAGCCGTCCCAGTCTCCGCCCCTCTCACGCGCCATGGATTCCAGGCGAGGCTGAGCGGGAAGCTTGGGGCGTAGGGGCTGGCGACGACGAGCTATGGCGGCGCCTCGGCAGAGCGCAGAGGAGTGACTGCAGCAAGGGAGGGAGAAGGAGACGATGGAGACATGAGGGGAGGGCGCGTGTGCTCCGCCGCTCCCCCTCCTCCCCCTACTTATAGCCCTCGGGCTACGAAGCTGAGGGGGCGGGGCGTGGGATCATGGGATTAACTGTGCCCATGACCCCACGACCCCATGTTTAATCCACAAAGTTACGGCGTAGTAACTCCCGCCCCCCCAGAATCGCAACCGCCCGCCTCGGCCGCAGTAAATCCACCCGCGCGCCGAGGCCCGGTGGTGGCGGGCCCGGTCTGCTGTCATGTCCCATCGTGAGCGTGGGTTGGCAGGAGTGGCCCGGCTGGCGTGCGCCGCGTGGCGTGCCAAACGCGGGTGGCAATCCCGGAGGCTTACCTGCAAGACGCCACCCTGCTTTCCCGCCTGGTGCTTCAAGTTACCAAGTGTGCTCACGAGGAGTCCTGGATTAGGGGGTATCCGGAGAGCCGGACTATGTACATCGTCCGGACTATTGAAGCGTGAAGATACAAGACTCAATACTTCGGCCCGTGTCCGGATGGGACTCTCCTTTGCGTGGAAGACAAGCTTGGCGATTCGGATATTATGTTTCCTTCCTTGTAACCAACTCCATGTAAACCCTAGCTCTCTCATGTGTCTATATAAACCGGAGAGGATGGTCCTTAGAAGGCCGATCACAATTACAATCATACCATCATAGGCTAGCTCCTAGGGTTTAGCCTCTACGATCTCGTGGTAGATCTACTCTTGTACTACTCATATCTTCAATATTAATCAAGCAGGAAGTAGGGTTTTACCTCCATCGAGAGGGCCCGAACCTGGGTAAACATTGTGTCCCTTGCTCCCTGTTACCATCAGTCTAAGACGTACAGATCGGGACCCCCTACCCGAGATCCGCCGGTTTTGACACCGACATTGGTGCTTTCATTGGGAGTTCCTCTGTGACGTCGCTTCAAGGCTTGATGGCATCTTCAATCGTCAACAACACGGTCCAGGTGAGACTTTTCTCCCCGAGACATGATCTTTGTGTTCGGGCCTTTCAGATCATACACTGGCTAATTGGCCATATCCGGAGCAGATCGATACCACGCCTCGGCTACCAGATCAGGTTCTAAACTTGAACTACACGGGCGGATGTTCATGAGATTTGATCTTCGACGGATTGCCCTGTCTTACGGAGCGCGGACGATCCACGACGAAAGCACGGCCTAGACCTCTCAGCCGGACAATGCTCGAGACATCATCCCTCGTAGCAGCCTCGATCTAAACCGGAGTGCATTATGCTACCCAAGGATGAGAGGGTGGACCCGCCCGCAGTCGCACACACTCATCAGCGGTGGAGCCGAACATAGGTCTCATCTCTGTGGAAGCTCTGTAACCCCGGACCCCTGACTCAGATCCGGGTTGTTGGTTCCGTCTCAAGATACCTTCGAGCCACCAAACTGTGTTTGGCTCCGGTATGGAGTTTACCAACATGACATCTTTCAAAGACTCGACCTTTGGTGACATGCTAAACTCATTAAAGTCTCTCTCTTTTTCAGGAGGCTCTAGGCCGAACTATGTCCGGCTTGAGTGGGAAGCAGGCGCCGAAGAAATTCACTGCCCGCCCACCACCCACTTCATTACCATGATCGATGATTTAACCGACGTGCTTGACTTCGACTTCGAAGACATCGACGGTATGGACAACGATGTAGGAGACGTACAGGATCCACCGCTCACAGGGCGGTGGACAGCCACCTCTTCATATGATATATATATATGGTGGACACTCTGAAAGAAACTAACGGCGAGGAGGCAAAGGACGATAACCCCTACAAGAAAAAAGCAAAGCATGGCCTTCGCCAGCGCCGCTCCAAGCCCCGCCAAGGCAATACCATTACTGGAGACGAAAACAATCCGGACGGTGCCGACAACGAATACAACCCCGAACAGCCCAACTTCGAGCATGCCGAGCAGGAAGATGGGCAGGACAGCCCAGATGAACAGGCAACGGACGGGTATCCGGAGGAGGACAACTACATGCCTTCCTCCGAAGACGAGATTAGCCTCGGCGATGACGAGTTCGGCGTGCCCGAGGACCTCATGGAGCAGGAGCGCTTCAAGCGCCGCTTATTGCCACTTCGAAGCTCAAGAAGAAGCGGCAGCATTTTCAAGCTAATCAAGACCTGCTCACGATAGATGGACAGAAGTCCTGGCAGCCGAGGAATATGGACTCGAGCGCCACACGGCTGACCGGCCGCCTCGAGGTCCGGATAAAACGGCACATCAGCCCGAATACCAGCCCGCACCCCCGCGCCAGTTTACTACGGCCCGGGGCAATACTCAGGACCTGCGCGATAAACTGGATAACACCGCAGGACAGCCAAGATCGATCTACGGATCATGGGGGCGCGCCGCAACACATGACGATGGCCGTCATAATGATACACTAATCAAAGAAATCCGCCGGGCCGAATATAATCGGGCCAGACGAGCCGGATCACACACGACATAGCCCGCATTAGGGCGCCAGACACCCCTCTCGCTTTCACCGATGAAGTGATGGATCATGAATTCCTAGAAGGGTTCGAACCTGTAAACATTGAATCATACGATGGCACAACAGACCACACGGTATGGATTGAAGATTTCCTTCTCCACATTCACATGGCCCGCGGAGATGATCTACATGCCATGAAGTATCTTCCCCTTAAGCTCAAAGGGCCCGCCTGGCACTGGCTAAACAGCCTGCCCACAAATTCCATTGGCAGTTGGGAAAATCTGGAAGACGCATTTCTTGACAACTTCCAAGGAACATATGTGCGACCTCCGGATGCCGATGACTTGAGTCACATTACTCAACAGCCCGGAGAATTAGCCAGGAAATTCTGGACTCGGTTCCTAACTAAAAAGAACCAAATAGTTGATTGTCCGGACGCCGAAGCCCTGGCAGCCTTCAAGCATAATATCCGTGACGAGTGGCTCGCCCGACACCTCGGCCAAGAGAAACCCAAGTCCATGGCAGCTCTCACGACACTAATGACCCGCTTTTGTGCGGGCGAGGACAGCTGGTTGGCTCGCAGTAGCACTACGCCACATTCTAGCACTTCAGACGTCCGAGACAATAACGACAAGCTACGGCACAACAGACACAAGCGACGGAACAACGGAGACAACACCGAAGACACGGCGGTCAATGCCGGATTCAGCGGATCTAAATCTGGTCAGCGGAAGAAGCCATTCAAAAGAAACAATCAGGGACCGTCCAGTCTAGACCAGATATCTTTGGATCGCTCGTGCCAAATTCATGGCACCGGACAAGCCAGCCAACCACACCAATAGAGACTCCATGGGTATTTAAACAGCCGGCAAAATATCGCCGAAAACAAGGACAAGGGGCTGCACAGCGACGATGACGAGGAGCCCCGGCGTCCAAACATGGGGGGACAGAAGAAATTTCCCCCCCAAGTGAAAACGGTCAACATGATCTACGCCACCCACATCCCCAAGCAAGAACGAAAGCGAGCATTACGGGACATCTACGCGATGGAGCCAGTCGTCCCCAAATTCAACCCATGGTCAGCTTGTCCGATCACCTTCGATCGTAGGGATCATCCTACTAGCATCCGTCATGGCGGCTCGGCCGCATTGGTCTTAGACCCAATCATCGACGGATTCCACCTCACGCGAGTCCTTATGGACGGCGGCAACAGCTTGAACCTACTTTACCAGACACAAAGGTCGCCAAAATGGGCATCGATCCTTCAAGGATTAAGCCCACCAAAACCACCTTTAAAGGTGTAATTCCTGGAGTAGAGGCCCGTTATGCGGGCTCTATAACATTGAAGTGGTCTTTGGATCTCCGGATAACTTCCGGGCGAAGAGCTAATCTTGATATCGTCCCTTTCCGTAGTGGTTACCACGCCTTTGCCGGACGAACCGCATTCGCTAGATTCAATGCGGTACCACACTACGCATACCTCAAGCTCAAGATGCCAGGCCCGCGCGGGGTCATAACAGTCAATGGAAATATGGACCGCTCTCTCCGTACAAAAGAGCAGCCTGCAGCCCTTGCGGCAGAAGTACAATGCGGCCTCCTCCGGCAAACAACCAATCCGGCGACGACAACCTCAAGCTCCGTCAAGCGAGGGCGGAACACCCCGCATCAAGATCAGCAGGCACGCCAAGAGCATGACTAGCAGTCCGGCCTCCGCTCAAAACCCATCAAAGCAACATTCGTGCCACGCGTACACAATTACGCACTCAAAATACCATGCGCACAGGCATAGGCGTTGCAGTGGCTCAGTCAACAGTACAGTATTGCTTCATAACCTTTCCTTTTACCTTTAAGGACAGTACTTTAGTGCAGCTTCTCCAGAAGAGCCGGATTGTCGGACTTACATAGGAGAGAAAACCAAGAAGGCAACAGGCTTTGCGCACAGAAGGAAACACCCAGGTGGAATCTATTTACGATCGTTATACCTGCTTTATCTATCGGTACATAGCCTGCCTCTGGATAGGATATGTCAAACAATCCTATTTATCTCCGCTTAATGCGTTCATTGTAAACATACGCCTAAACGTATTATTCATCAATGGGAGATTATATACAGCGTCAGCTTATTATTCTTATTTGAGCATTTTTCTTACAAATGTCTATTTGATTTTGCATCCGTACACTTTGGTACATTCAGTTTGCCAGGGGCTTCTTATGGCGCCCCATAATATGGTAAGACAAGTCCGAACACTTCCAATAGTGCAGCACCCCCAACTTATAGCATTATATGCATCAGCTCCGAATCATGTCTTGGGTCTACAGTTGGGATAGCCCGGCTCCCTTGTTTTGGTGCCTTATGTTCCGTTATATCGGCTAAGGTAGCCTTGAGGAGAACTACTGCGATTGTGCCCTGGTTCTTCCGGATGAGCACCTCAGTAGAGAAAGCCGAAACCTGACCGGCATGATGTGGCGAGAGCTGGTCGTTGTTTGAGAGGTGTTAAAATCCTTAAAGATTTTTCCGCTTTAGGCGATAATTCGGCTTCGTCCGATCTAGGCGTATATAGCGCCCCAATTCGGCCTTCCGGATTCTAGGGGCTTCGCCGAAATTTAAAATTGTAGACTTCTATGGCTAAGTGAAGGTTATAAAGCTGCATAGTCCGATTGCCGTGTTCGCTGCACCGGACACCTCCTTAAGGGACCAAACATTTGGATAAAAAGTGTTCGGATTTTCCACGAACACCCCAGTACTAGTTACATGGGGGCGGAAGCCGACGACTAGCCTACTTTCAGATTTTGATAAACAGCCGCACAAAAGGTAATATTTTAAATAACAAAAGTGCTACATAGCGCAAGTAACTTCGTCCTTACATTACAAACATGACAGAGGTGAATTCATTAAAAAATTATGTCCTTGGTACATTCATCGGCCACAAGGCAAGCACCCTTCATAACGCCGTCATAATACTTCTCGGGGACGCGATGCGGCTTGCCCTTTGGCGGCCCGTCCTTCACCAGCTTCTCCAAGCATCCAAATTTTGCCCCTGCACCTTCGCAAGACGGGCAAGACACCTCGAGCACCTTCAATGCAAACGGATCGCTTCATGACTTCCAACAAGGACAGGCATCCACGATCCACTCGATCAAAATGAAGTAGTCGGTGGGCGAGGGCTCACCAGGCCATATCCAGACTATGAAATCCTTCATAGCCACTTCAAATACTTTAGGAGTTCGACCAACCGCTCAGTTGGTCACTTTCGGTAGGGCTGGAAAAAAAAGCTCAAAAGCTCATGAGCTAAACAAGTAGCTCGTGACTCGGCTCGAATCGACTTCGAACTCGAAGAATAATGAGTTGAGCCGAGCTTTAGTTTAAGATCGCTTATAGACCAAGTTAAACGAACCAATCTCCACGAGTACTGTGGTAACTCGTTAGGCTCGATACAATAGATCAGCCACTCCCAATACAAAGAAAGATCAGCCACTAAACAGCCTACGCTCCAAAGCGCACAACCCAAGGCCGAAAGGTTGAAGGCCTAGCCTCCTAGGAGACTCACGCGTTACAAGAAAAATTACAATTGTTTAGTGATATATATGTTTAATATATACATAATCATTTTTATCATATTTGAGGGCTTTATGTTTATATCTTAAACGAGCTTAACAAGCTAAACGAGCCAGCTCATGAAGTTATACGAAATCGAGCCAATCTTGGGTTTGAGCTCGTGATAGTAACGAAGTCGAGTCGAGCTAGCTCGTTAACGAACGAGTTTCTAGCGAAGTCGAGCCGAGCTGGCTCGACTCGGCTCGAATTCCAGCCCTACTCGAGGCGTTGAATGTTCGGCCCAAAGATCTTTGGGACCAACAACTTCTCTGTTGAGCTCCCCTCCTGGGCACGGTAGAACTCCGCGGCGTCTGATACGCTGCGTGGCAGAACTGCGAATGCCCCTGGAGAGCTCCGACTCCGAGTAAGTAAAAGAAACGCCTCCTCCACATGTTTGCTTTGCATAAAGATTTTCTTACCCGCCGTTATCTTTTTGGCCTCCTGGATTTCCTGTTGTGCCCTCTCGGCTTCGGCCTGGCGTCTTTCATACTTGTAAGGGCCTTCGCAAGCTCGGCCTCTTTTGCTTTAAGCTCATGCTCCACGGACTCGAACTTCTTGCCAAGCTCCTGGAGCTCTTCTTGTACTTCGCCCACTCGGGCTTCTTGCTTTTTGCACTCCTTGCGTTCCAAGGCCTTTTTGTGTTCGGCCTCGGACAACGCCTTCTTGAGAGACGCCACTTCGATGGTGGCCTCTGTTACCAAATCACGACGCTTCATCGTTAGCATAATAAAATTTTATTTTCCATTCATTATATGAGAGAGGGGAATCATTCACCTTTGCTCTCCTCGAGCTGCCTCCTCGTGACGCTGAGCTCTCCCTGTACCCGCTCCAAGTCCTGTGTTAGGCCGGCGATTTCGGCCGTACGAGCAGCAGCGGCCAGGAGCACAGCCTATTTATTCACATTCAAACTTACTGTTAGACTTCTGCGGATTATAATTGACCCTCCATTTGGTTTTTCCTTCCGAACACCAAACAGAGTATCAGGGGCTACCACCTATCGGGTGGTAACTTCACACATTTTTACTGCTTACCTCAAAGCCTGTTAGGAGGCTGGTGCAGGCTTCGGTTAGTCCGCTCTTGGCGGATTTAAACCTTTCGAATCACCGCACTCATGAGAGTACGGTTCTCTTCATCTATGGAAGCGCCACGAAGCGCTTCCAGCAGACAGTCCGGCGCCTCGGGCACAACGGATGTCCTCGATACAGACGGCCCTCCCTCCCTAACGAGGGGTTGCCTGCCTGCATCCGGAACCACTGAAGGCTCCGGGTCAGTGTTCGGCTGAGAGTCCGGCTTATTGTGGCTCTCACCAACACGATCCGCGGGGATCTTGAACCCCGCATGTCCGACGATTGGAATGCCGCCTTGGGGCGCCACCAGCTCCACCTGCCCCCGCTCGGGGAGCCTTTGGGACAACAGCTCCGTGTCATCCGCAGGCCGAGGAGAGGTGGCCGTCGGAAGTGAGTTCATTGCTGACTCACTCAGGGACCTGTCCGAAGATGAAACCTCGGGATGGGCCCTGGCCGGACTGCATACAAGTTCGGTGTTATAACAAAACTATGAAGCAAAATTACGAAGGAGTGCGGATACTTATGATCGCACTAGGGGCTTCTTCCTGGGCAGCCACCCTTCCTCGCTATCGGCGGCGGTGGCGGAGTAGTCCGAAAGGGACACCTTTCCCTTCTTGACGCCCCGCCTCCCACCGAGGCGGCTTCCTCTTTTTTTCCCCGATGACGGGAGGTGGAGTTTCTTCTTGTTCCTCCGCCTCCTTGGAGGAATCTGCCTCGTCCTCATCGGGGACGACAAGGGTATGACGGCCTTGCGCCGGGCCTCTCCCGTCCCCTGGTCCGTCTCGAGCCCCCATCCTTTTCGGATGGGGCGACCTCCTCTTCTTCTCCTTCTTCCCCTTCGGGGGAGGAGTCTTCCTCGTCCTCTTCGGACGAGGCTTTTGGCGCAGCCTTACGCCGAAGACCCTTTCGGGTCCCTGGGGCCTTCTTATCGGCCTTCTTCTCCGGCCCCTTGTAGGGCACCGGGACCAGCATCTTCGTCAAGAGATCAGTAGCCGGGCTTTCCGGCAGAGGAGCCGGACAGTCTATCTGCTCCGCTGTCTCCACATACTCCTGAACAAATATGCATAATCATTTAAGGATTCCCCATGAATATATTGGGAAGAACCAAACCTGGTGGCAGCCTGAGAACTCACCTGGATAGGGTGTCGCGGCGGCGTGGAGCCCACGATCCTCGGATATGAGAGGAGGTACCTGGAGGCCTTGAACAACACCTTCCATGCGTTTTGTGCTTCATGCCATAGAGCCTGGAGCGCCCGTGTTCGGGCTGAACGAACTCCCACAGATTAAATGCCTGCCTTTGGCACAGCAGAATCCGACGAACGAGCATGACCTGGATCACGTTGACAAGCTTGATGTTCTTGTCCTTCATGCCCTTGATGCAGTTTATGAGTCCGGTCAGCTCTGTAGATTCGCCCCATAACAGGCCCTTCTGTTCCCAGGAGGTGAGCCGCATAGGGGTTCCGGATCGGAACTCGGGGGGCCGCCGCCCAGTCGGCGTCGCGCGGCTCGGTGATGTAGAACCACCCCGACTGCCCCCCCTTCACGGTTTCCGCGAAGGAGCCGTCAAGCCCGGTGACGTTAGGAATTTTGCCCACCATGGCTCCTCCGCACTCCGCCTGCTGGCCGCTCACGATCTTCGGCTTCACGTAGAAGGTTTGCAGCCACAAGCCGAAATGAGGCTTGATGCGGAGGAAAGCCTCGCGTACGACGATGAACGCCGAGATGTTGAGGATGAAGTTTGGGGCTAGATCATGGAAATCTAGCCCGTAGTAGAACATGAGCCCACGGACGAAGTGGTGGAGTGGAAACCCCAGTCCACGGACGAAGTGGGCAAGGAACACGACCCTCTCGTGGGGTCCCGAGTTAGGATGACCTGCCCGCCGCCCGGGTAGCCGATGCGCTATGTCTCGCGGCCAAGTATCCGGCCGCCCGAAGACTTGCGATGTTCTTCTCCTTCACGGTGGAAGCCACCCATTTGTCTCCTGCTCCGGACATGTTTAGCTGTGCGGAGAAGACGTGGACTAGGGAGATGGAGCTTGAGGAGGCAAGAGTGGGCAGAGGAGGAAGAAGGCGTGGGTAAGAATGGGGAACTCTTATCCCTTTATCGAGTCGAGGAAGCGGTGCGCCTCCCCACTAGCCTGTTGAGAGTCGCTTACTTCCCAAGCGCCACGATTGATGGCACGGGGGGATTACCCATACCCGTATTGATGAGAATCCCGTGATAAGGGGACATGATCTCTGCTCGGCTGTGACGTGTCAAAGGAAACCGCCTCAATACGCCGCCGTGGTTGGTTGCGAAAAACGGTTCAATAATAACCCGACCGTAAGGACATGTCACGCCGCTTAAAAAGTTGTCACTGAAGTATCATTCTCTCTACGGTGGTATGTGAAGATCGTTTTGTAGATCCGGACACGGCCTACGTGTTCGATAATAACCTTGGAGTATTCGGAAGGAGGAACCCGCCTTGCAATGCCGAAGACAAGACTGCGCGCCGGACTCATCGTCATTGAAGCTTGGTTCAGGGGCTACTGAGGGAGTCCTGGATTAGGGGGTATCCGGAGAGCCGGACTATGTACATCGTCTGGACTATTGAAGCGTGAAGATACAAGACTCAAGACTTCGGCCCGTGTCCGGATGGGACTCTCCTTTGCGTGGAAGACAAGCTTGGCGATTCAGATATTATGTTTCCTTCCTTGTAACCGACTCCCATGTAAACCCTAGCTCTCTCCTGTCTATATAAACCGGAGAGGATGGTCCTTAGAAGGCCGATCACAATTACAATCATACCATCATAGGCTAGCTCCTAGGGTTTAGACTCTCTGATCTCGTGGTAGATCTACTCTTGTACTACTCATATCTTCAATATTAATCAAGCAGGAAGTAGGGTTTTACCTCCATCAAGAGGGCCTGAACCTGGGTAGACATTGTGTCCCTTGCTCCCTGTTACCATCAGTCTAAGACGTACAGATCGGGACCCCCTACCCGAGATCCGCCGGTTTGGACACCGACACCCGCCTATAGTATCGGCTCTCGACAGCCGGCATGCCGGGAGGCGGCCCGCGCGTTTGGCAAAAGCCTAGTGAGGAAGGAAACTGTTGAGGCTCCCCAGCTTGTCAGCCGCGACGCCTCACCAGCTTCGGGGACTACTGTTGGAGTAATGGGCCACGGGTAGCCCAACCCGAGTTCCTGAGCCTTTCAAGACATTGGGTTTGCGGCACCCGACGAACCTGTGGAGTGAGCACCGCCTTCTGGGGGCCCGCTGGCTCATGCGGCCGGCTACCAGAAGGCGGCCAAGTACCAGAAGACGGCATCAAGACGGGCCGACTCCTAGCCAGCGGCCCCGGGAGGAGCCGGCTCCTAGCAGCCGGCCCACGGCGCCCTCAAAGTCTGCGCCACCCCATTAAGAAAACAAGACAGGGTGAGGCTACAGTGTAGCCCATCACCCCCGTATCCTGGGCCAGGCATGGCCACAACGCCCCGTACAAGCGGAGATCTCCGCACGGCACGACAATGTCGCTGCTCCGCCCTTGGACGTCATCCCTAACCGGGCGGGTGTACTCCCACGATGGCCAGTCGGTACGGCACGCCGGCGGCGGGCCCTACTAGGCAGCCAGAGCCCAGAGGGCGGCATAGCCAGACCAGGCGGACCAAAGGGGACCCGGCTTCTGGAAGGTGGCCAGGCCTTCCCTCGGAGCCCGTACGCCATTTAATCAGACAAGACCCGATGAGGCTACAGTGATCTCCCGCCAGACGGCGGGACTGTAGCCACACCCCTGCCACGACCAAACATGCATCATTAGCCTTATGGCAACAGTAACCCCCCAACCAGACCCGCCAGCGGCGGGAGCGGCCTGTCGGCTCCGTACCGAACCAGTCGGCGGGACCCACCAAGCGGAGGGCCCCAGCAGCCGGCGGAGAAGATGGCGCCCGGAGACGCTGACAGAGCCCCGCGCCCAACTATATTACTAATGTACCCCGGGGGTTAGGCCTATATAAGCCCCCCAGGGCACCCATGCAAAGGGTTCGGGATCAGATAGAACTAGACTCATACCTAGAGGGGAAGAGAGCAAGCCTGCCTCCCTCAACCTCTAGCATACAGCTCGAGGAGCACGATTGTACTCACTAGTGCCTTACTGATCATGCGGAGACCCCGCAGAGCAGGAGTAGGGGTGTTATCTCCTAGGAGAGCTCCAAACCTGGGTAAAGTATGCCGGCGTTCGTGTCTACGCCTTATCCCGCTTCCAGGCACCGGCGACATTCTACTCGCTCCCACCATGATAAGCCATCCTTTGGCATATGTCGCACCCAACCCCGATAATCCTTTCGTAGTATTTATTCATTCCTATTTTTTTAATGAGCTACGGCCGATCACAACTTCCTAGCTCAGCGATCAGAAGGCCATACAACGTTGCATGCAGCCGGCCGGTTGTTAGGACACACTGATTGATTCGGTCGTGTAGCTCCGTTGGTCTAGTATAAGTTGCGTGACTATCGGTCAAAACTACAGCAAAACAACATCAGCCAAACATATCGGTAGTTTTTCTAAAACTGCAAAAATTGCAGTTTTTTAGAAACCGTGGTATTCATTGCCCATGTGTTGCAATACCGAAATTTTGAAACACTATGGTATTTTAAAAGCTGCGCTGCCAACCTAGCCCAACAGAAACGACAATTTTAGAAATTGTATTTTTTCTGAAACCGCAGTTTTTTTGCTGTTTTGGAAAAAGAGGTTGGCACCTCTTTTTCATAAACAGAGAAATGCGTTTGTTACTTGGCTCTCCCATGCAATTTTGTCTCGTAAAACTATCATAAAACAGCACCAGCCAAACATATCCATAGTTTTCGAAAACTGAAAAAAAATGCAGTTTTTAGAAACTGTAGTATTTGTTGTCCACGCATTGCAATACCAAGGTTTTGGAATACTACGGATTTAAAAACTATGCTGCCAAACTAGGCCTGACTTGCATAATAAACAGCGTTTGAAGCGGAATTTGGATGGATCTCATGCGTAAATGTTGATATGGCAGAAAAAAAAATAGGCGTTGCTTTGCATGGATCGTTAAGTTGATAGGAGAAACGTCAGTCAGCAGTCTCCTATCTCTCTCCCTTTCTCTCTATCATTTCATCAAGCAGCTCATTTGCATACACGGTGGTGACGCGAGCTCGTGCCGATTATTAGCATAGTGGGAGCAAGATGGCGGCCATAGTCTCATGTAGAGAGCGCCCAAGCGAGTTGTTCGGGGTTGCGTCGCGTGGCGGTGATGATGCAGTTCAACGAAGATTTCGCCAGAGTGGCGTTCCCCTGAAAATGAGCATGGCGTAGAGGCGAACTATGCATGCAATAGGGAGAACCTGGAATTGCCATGGTCGGCAAGGTTGATGGGGACACAGTCGGCTAGGTACATGAGGAGTAAGCTGCTACTGCTCGTCCTACTTTCCGAATGTGGATTGCTCGATGGTCTTGGCTCAGGCAGCGACGGTACCCACTGTCTTATCGATGAGGCCGCTAAGGGAGAGCTCCTACTCGAACTCGGAGAGGTTGGTGATGTTCCTCTCCAAGGAGCTCATGTTCCTGGCCCGCGAGGCTATCCGCACAAACATTAACACACTAGGGTTCCCTCGTGCTCTACACTCATACCAGCTCTCGTTCCTCAGCGGTCCGCACCGTTGTGTTGATTCCACGCCTCTGCTTGTAGTTCGACGTGGGCCATGTAACTATAGACAAGTTGCATTCCACATTGGAGAAGGTGATTCGACTAGATTCTAGGAAGATACATGGCTAGGGCCTAGGGAGACGCCTTTACCCACATAATATCCGTCTCTCTATAATATTGTACAGTGTAAGGACGCCTATATATGTTGCTACAGTATTACAGTCTGTTCCACAAAACATCCAGTACAGGAGGTCCTTAGTAGGAGACCGATGGGACCGTGGCTACATCTCGTGTGGAGGTTGATGGACATTCACCTCTCGGGTGCGCCAGATTCGATTCATCGGAAATTTTCTGTAAATGGAGTTTTCTAAGTGAAATCTATGTATTTACATTTAACTGATTCTGGTCCAATTCCGAGGTCATTATATATTTGGAAGATTAAAGTACTTGTAAGAATCAAAATCTTCAGGTGGTTTGTTCACAAGGAGGTGCTTCGGAGTAAGGATAATTTGGCAAAGTAAAAACAGGAGGGTAGTAAACGATGTTGCTTTTGTAATCAGGATGAAAAGATTCAACACATCTTTCTCAATTGTGGTCTCACCAAACTTTTATGGCGTTCGATTCATATAGCCTTTAATGTCAGCCCTTCAAATAGTATCATCACGTTATTTAAGACGTGGCTAATGGAGTGGAGCCAAATAATGCGAGACATATTCGGATAGGAGTATACACATTACTTTGGACTATATAGAACTGCAAAATTGATATGATTTTTAACAGATAAAATCTTATAAACTTTTTGCAGGTTATATATAGGGCCACCGCTTGGATCCGTACGTGGTCGTTACTCACTCTTGCGGAGCGAGGGAGCTTTTGGCTACTGGGTGTACCTAATGGGAGATGGTAGCACATGATATTTACAACCGGTATGGATGACGGTCCGATAATAGGCTAGGTGTTTAGTCATCTCATCCTATTTTTTCGCCGGTTGTGATAAGGTTTATCTTCTTTTTGTTTCACTTTAGCTCCATGTGAGCTTGTACCGGGAAAACCCTATTTGACGCTCTCTGCGTCAAAGAGTCGGGCAATCGCACAGGCGTGTGACCACATGGACCGGACCGTCTCCCACTGTTCGAATCGCTTGGAAGTTTTGATTTTGTGAAAGTCCTAGAAGGTTCCCAGCCGGTTTTCTGGTTCTGGGAACCGTCTAGAAGGTTCCTTGTACGGGTTTTTTTTTTCTTCTGTTTCTCTCTCTTATTTCCTTCTTTCTTTTTCTTTCTTTCTTTTTCTTTCTTTCTTTTACTGTCTTTTTTGTTTTTATTTTTTTTCTTTTCCAAAAGAGTTGGCATTTAAAAAAATCACAAATCCATAAAATATTCGGGCATTAAGGAAATGTTAACATTATGAAACATTTTGTTCATAAAATCCGAAAATGTTACCAAATTTCAAAAAATGTTCCCGTTTCAAAATTTTGTTGACAAATGCCAAAATATGTTTCTTAATTTTAATAAATGTTCCCATTTCGCAATTAGGTTCACAAATTCAAAAAAATTTGGGAATTTCAAAATGTGTTCTATTTTTTAAAATATTGTCTATGTTACCAAAAAAATGTTCACAGATTCATAATATTTTAGTGTATTAAAAAAGTTTTTGCATTTCAAAAAATATTCATGTTTTCTTCAAGTTTTTATAAAATGTTTGGAGTTTCAAATTTTGTTCACAATTTCAATAAATGTTCTAAATTTCAAAAAATGTTCACGTTAATACTTTAGTGTTTCAAAATTTGTTTGTATTTTTAAAAAATTGTTCAGAATATTAATTTTTGTTCTCATTTTTAGAAATTTGTTTAGAATTTCAAATTTTGTCCTAATATTTCAAAGTTAGTTCGTGTTTTCCAATAAAAATGTTCTCAGTTTTCTAAAATTGTTCATAGATCAAAACCTGCTCATAGATATAAAAGATGTTTGTGAATTAAAAATGTTCACTGATTTCAAAATATGTTCGTGTTTTATATTTTTTTGTAATTTCGTAATTTTTTTCCTTTTTTGAATAAAATCACAAATCTAATAATGTTGGGATTTCATGATTTTCAAAAATTATGCGGGATAAAAAATGTTTGGAATTACAAAAGTATAATCATTTTTAGAACAATATTTGTCATCTACCCCTCCGTCCCAAAATATAAGAACGTTTTTAACACTAGCATAGTGTCAAAAACGTTCTTATATTCTGGGACAGAGCGAGTAATTGTTTCCCTAAATGTTCAGAGTTTCAAGTTTTGTTCACAATTTCAATAGATGTTCTAAAATTCTAAAATTGCTCTCGTTTTCAAAAAAAATAGTGTTTCAAATGTTGTTCGTGTTTTTAAAAAATTATTCAGAATGTTAATTTTTTTTCTCATTTTTAGAAATTTGTTTATAATTTCAAATTTTGTTCTAATTTTTCAAAGTTTGTTTTTATTTTCCAATAAAAATGTTCTCATTTTTCTAAAATTGTTCATAGATCAAAAGCTGTTCATGGATATAAAATATGTTTGCGAATTAAAAAATGTTCATGGATTTCAAAATATGTTTTGTTTTCTAATTTTGTTTAGAATTTCGAAAATTGTTTCTTTTTTCTGAAAAAAATCACAAATCAAATAAAGTTCAAGATTTCACGATATTCAATAAAAATGTTTGGAATTACAAAATTTGGCATTTAATTGTTTTCCTAAATTTTTCAAGAAACTTTTGAAATTTTGTAAAGATTGTTTCTAAGGTGCCCCTTTGGTGAGACTAAGAAAGAAATTGCGCTTCAAAAGAAACTGTAACAGCCGTTAGTTCTAGTGGCTAGTGGCACACGTTTAGAATCAAAAGTTGGAGTTCGATGCCTGTCAGCACCTAGTTCGGTTTTCTTATTTTTTATGTCGCGCTCTCGTTCGTTTCCGGTTCGTGGGCCGGCCCAGTTGGGGGTCTCTCTATGCGGCAGTGTGATGTTTTTTCACGTAATTTTTTTGTTCAAAAGCTAAGGAAGACCGGTGAAAAACCGAAAAGCAGGAAAAAATATATATTATGAGAGAGCGTCCATAACCCGACACACACAACAGCCGAGAGCTGTACTAAGTGGCGCGCTCAGCCATTTCAAATGACCCTTGGGAGGCTGCGAACGAGCACTCCTCGGCTAGTTGCTCCCGGGCTGAGTGGGGGCAACCCTGCATATCCTATGCTAGTCACCGAGGACGTGCCACTCTTTTGCCCGTAAAAAGAAGTATAAGAGCATCTCTAGCAGACCCCACAAAAGCCCTGACCCGCAAAATAACCGCCAAAATGCGGGCCGGGGCGGAAAATCCCGCCCGAACAAACCCCGCAAATGCAGCTGGCCCGCAAAATTGTTTGAGGGGCACGACAAAATCTTTACTCCAACCCGCGAATACGCGGGTTCCCCTCCCCCCGGCCCGCCGGTGCCCTGCATATAGCGGGAGCGGTTGGTGGGGAGGACATTTCAGCCCGCACTTTTCCCCACCAACCACCTCCCGTCTCCCCCTTACCCCGCCGTCGGGCCACCGCCCATGATTTCGGCGAAAGTAGCTGGCGGGAGCACGCCGAAAGGCCGCCACACGCACGAGGTTGTCCTCCGCCCCCTCCTGCGTCGGCGGGCAGGAAAGTTGTGGATCAGCGGTCCTTTGTCGTGGGCAGTCGGATTTGGATTTTCCGGTCGCCGGTGGCTGCGCCAAGCGATGGAATGGTCGGGAAACATCTCGCACAGCCCCGACAAAGCCGCACCACCGCATGCAGGTACGGGTTCGTCCTGTCACCGCCGCCGACGGTTTGCGGGCATGGATTCGACCGGCCATCCGCCGAGCTCGGCGCTCGCGCAGAGGCTCTGTGGCTCGCGGACGCCGCTTATACTGAACGGCGACGCGACAAAGGATCTTTCGCGACTAACCCGGGCACGCCCGCACTTTGGATGGGTGTTCTTCAAATGCGAAAACGATGGGGTACGTGCTGTTTTCATTCGGCCCTGGCACCACATTCTTTGGTTCAATTGCGATAGCTCATTTCGAACTTCAAAATGTGTGTAGGAAGTGTTGCAAATATGCCCTAGAGGCAATAATAAAATGTTTATTATTATATTTCCTTTTTCATGATAATTGTCTATTGTTCATGGTATAATTGTATTAACCGGAAACCGTAATACATGTGTGAATACATAGACCACAACATGTCCCTAGTGAGCCTCTACTTGACTAGCTCGTTGATCAATATATGGTTGTGGTTTCCTGACCATGGACATTGGATGTCATTGATAACGGGATCACATCATTAGGAGAATGATGTGATGGACAAGACCCAATCCTAAGCATAGCACAAGATTGTGTAGTTCGTTTGCTAGATCTTTTATAATGTCAAGTATCATTTTCTTAGCCATGAGATTGTGCAACTCCCGGACACCGTAGGAATACTTTGGGTGTATCAAACGTCACAACGTAACTGGGTGACTATAAAGGTGCACTACAGGTATCCCCGAAAGTGTCTGTTGGGTTGGCACGGATCGAGACTGGGATTTGTCACTCCGTATGACGGGGAGGTATCTCTGGGCTCACTCGGTAATGCATCATCATAATGAGCTCAGTGTGACTAAGGAGTTAGCCACGGGATCATGCGTTACAGAACGAGTAAAGAGACTTGCCGGTAATGAGATTGAACAAGGTACGAGGATACCGACGATCGAATCTCGGGCAAGTAACGTACCGATGGACAAAGGGAATTATATACAGGATTGATTGAGTCCCCGACATCGTGGTTCATCTGATGAGATCATCGTGGAGCATGTGGGAGCTAATATGGGTATCCAGATCCCGCTATTGGTTATTGGCCGAAGAGGTATCTCGGTCATGTCTGCATGGTTCCCGAATCCGTAGGGTCTACACACTGAAGGTTCGGTGAAGAGTTGTAATGGGAATAGTATGTGGTTACCGAAGGTTGTTCAGAGTCCCGGATGAGATCCCGGACATGATGAGGAACTCCGGAATGGTCCATAGGTGAAGATCGATATATTGGACGAAGGGTATTGGAGTCTAGAATTGTTCTGGAGGTACCGGGTGACGACCAGTGTGACCGAAAGGAGTTTCGGAGGCCCCAGCAAGCGTTTGGGGGCCTTATGGGCCAAGGGGAGGGGGCACACCAGCCCACTAAGGGATTGTGCGCCCCTCCCACCCCATCTCACGTAATCTGGGGAGGTGGGGGTGCCTCCCCTAGGGCAGCCACCCCTCCCGGCTTGGGGGCCAAGTTTCCTATGGGTGGGGGCGCCCAAACCCATCTAGGGTTTCCCCTGTGGCCGCCGCCCCTCCCCTAGGGAAACCCTAGGGCGCCTCCTCCTCCCCATTTCCCCTATATATAGTGAGGGAGAGAGAGGGCAGCCGCACCTCTAACACGCCTTGGTGCTTCCCTTCCTCTCCTTCCTACACCTCTTCCTCCTCCTCCGTAGTGCTTAGCGAAGCTCTGCCGGGGAACCACGAGCTCCATCGCCACCACACCGTCGTGCTCCCGTAGTTCTCCCTCAACTTCTCCTCCCCCTTGCTGGATCAAGAAGGAGGAGATGTCCCCGGGTTGTATGTGTATTTAATGCGGAGGTGCCGTCCATTCGGCACTTGGATCGGATCTTCCGCGATTTGATTCGCCGCGAGTACGACTCCATCAACAGCATTCTTGTAACGCTTCCGCTTAGCGATCTTCAAGGGTATGAAGATGCACTCCCTCTCTCTCGTTGCTAGCATCTCCTAGATTGTTCTTGGTGACCCGTAGGATTTTTTTTGAATTATTACTACGTTCCCCAACATTGGTATCAGAGCTAGGTGTATGCGTAGATTCTATGCACGAGTAGAACACAAGTAGTTGTGGGCGATGATTTGGTCAATCTGCTTACCGTTACTAGTCCTATCTTGATTTGGCGGCATTGTGGGATGAAGCGGCCCGGACCGACCTTACACATACGCTTATGTGAGACAGGTTCCACCGACTGACATGCACTTGTTGCATAAGGTGGCTAGCTGGTGTTTATCTCTCCCACTTTAGTCGGATCGGATTCGATGAAGAGGGTCCTTATGAAGGGTAAATAGCAATTGACATATCACCGTTGTGGCTTTTGCGTAGGTAAGAAACGTTCTTGCTAGAAACCCAAAGCAGCCACGTAAAACATGCAACAACAATTAGATGACGTCTAACTTGTTTTTGTAGGGTATGCTATGTGATGTGATATGGCCAAAAGGATGTGATGAATTCTATATGTAATGTATGAGATTGATCATGTTCTTGTAATAGGAATCACGACTTGCATGTCGATGAGTATGACAACCGACAGGAGCCATAGGAGTTGTCTTAATTTATTGTATGACCTACGAGTCAATATGAGCGCCATGTAATTACTTTACTTTATTGCTAACCATTAGCCATAGTAGTAGAAGTAATAGTTGGCGAGACAACTTCATGAAGACACGATGATGGAGATCATGGTGTCATGCCGGTGACGATGGTGATCATGCCGCGCCTCGAAGATGGAGATCAAAGGCGCAAGATGATATTGGCCATATCATGTCACTTTATGATTTGCATGTGATGTTTGTCATGTTTATATCTTATTTAGAACGACGGTAGCATAAATAAGATGATCCCTCACTAAAATTTCAAGAAATGTGTTCCCCTTAACTATGCACCGTTGCGAAAGTTTGTTGTTTCGAAGCACCACGTGATGATCGGGTGTGATAGATTCTAACATTCGCATACAATGGGTGTAAGCCAGATTTACACACGCAAAACACTTAGGTTGACTTGACGAGTCTAGCACGTACAGACATGGCCTCGGAACACGAGAGACCGAAAGGTCGAACATGAGTCATATGGTAGATGCGATCAACATGAAGATGTTCACCGTTGATGACTAGTCCGTCTCATGTAATGATCGGACACGGCCTAGTCGATTCGGATCATGTATCACTTAGATGACTAGAGGGATGTATATCTGAGTAAATAATTTGATTAGATGAACTTAACTATCATGAACGTAGTCTAAATTGTCTTTGCAAATTATGTTGTAGATCAATAGCTCGCGCTTTAGCTCCCTGTTTTAATATGTTCCTAGAGAGAGACTAAGTTGAAAGATATTGTGAGCAATTGTGCGGACAAGGGCCATAGTCTGAGGATTGTCCTCACTGCTACACAAAAGGCTTCTGTCCTTGATGCACCACTCCGTGTGCCAACCCCTCTAGCGTTGTCTGTGGATGTTGTGAACATCTGGCAGACATGTTCTGATGACTACTTGATAGTTTAGTGCGCCATGCTTACGGCTTAGAATCTGGGCTCCAAAGGCGTTTTTGAACACCATGGAACATATGGGATGTTCCAAGAGCTGAAATTGGTATTTCAGGCTCGTGCCCATGTTGAGAGGATTGAGACCTCTAACAAGATATTTGCCTACAAGATGGAGGAAATAGCTTAGCCAATGAGCATGTGCTTAGAATGTCTGGGTACTTCAATCGCTTGAATCAAGTGGGAGTTAATCTTCCAGATAAGAGAGTGATTGACAAAGTTATCCAGTTAGTATCACCAAGCTACTAGAGCTTCGTGATGAACTATAACATGCAAGGGAAGATGATCCCGGAGCTGTTCGTCGTGCTTAAGGCCGTGAAGGTAGAAATCAAGAAGGAGCATCAAGGGTTGATGGTTAACAAGACCACTGGTTTCAAGAAGGGCAAGGGAAAGAAGGGAAACTTCATGAATGGCAAACCAGTTGCCGCTCCAGTGAGGAAACCCAAGAACCCAAACCCTAGTGCTTCTATTAGGGGAACAGTCACTGGTAGCGGAACTGCCTCAAATACTTGGTAGATAAGAAGGCTGGCAACTTCAAAAAAAGTATATTTGATATATGTGTTATTGATGTGTACCTTACTAGTACTTCTAGTAGCACCTGGGTATTAGATACCGGTTCAGTTGCTAATATTGGTAACTCGAAACAAAAGCTACGGAATAAACGGAGACTAGCTAAGGGCGAGGTTAGGATGTGTGTTGAAAGTGTTTCCAAGGTTGATGTGATCACCATTGCACGCTCCATCTACCTTTGGGATTAGTGTTGAAACTAGATAAATGTTGTTTGCATTGGTGTGTGCGTTGAACATGAACATGATTAGATCATGTTTATTGCAATAGATTATTTATTTAAGTCAGAGAATAATGGTTATTCTGTTTACATGAATAACACTCTATATGGTCATGCACCCAATGTGAATGGTTTACTAAATCTCGGTCGTAGTGATACACATGTTCATAACATTGATGCCAAAAGATGTAGAGTTGATAATGATAGTACCACTTTCTTGTGTACCTTTGCCGCTTAGGTCAAATTGGTGTAAAAGCGATGAAGAACCTCCATGCCTATGGACTTTTGGAGTCACTTGATTTTGAATCACTTGACACATGCGAACGATGCCTCATTGGCAAGATGACTAAAAACCTCGTTTTTGGAACAATGGAACGGTCAAGTGACTTGTTGGAAATCATACATGCTGATGTGTGCGGTCCGATGAATGTTGACGTGTGCGTTAGATATCGTTATTTTCTCACCTTCACCAATGAATTGAGTAGATATGGGCATGTTTACTTAATGAAACATAAGTCTGAAATGTTTGAAAAGTTCATGCAATTTCAGAGTGAAGTTGAGAATCATCGTAACAAGATCAAGTTCCTACGATATGATCAAGGGGAGAGTATCTGAGTTATGAGTATGGAAATCACTTAAGACAAGGTGGAATCGTTTTACAGTTCACGCCACCTGGAACACCATAGCATAATGGTGTGTCCGAACATCGTAATCACACTCTATTGGATATGGTGCGATCTATGATGTCTCTTACCAATCTACCATTGTTGTTTTGGGGTTATGCATTAGAGACAACTACATTCACTTTAAATAGGGCACCATCTAAGTCCGTGGAGACGACACCGTATGAACTATGGTTTGGCAAGAAACCTAAGTTGTCGTTTCTTAAGGTTTGGGGCTGCGATGCTTATGCCGATAGGCTTCAGCCAGAAAAGCTCGAACCCAAAGCGCACAATTGTGTCTTCATAGAATACCCAAAGAAGACGTTTGGGTATACCTTCTATCTCAGATCTGAGGGCAAAGTGTTTGTCGCTAAGAGCAGATCCTTTCTCGAGAAAGAGTTTCTCTCGAAAGAATTGAGTGGGAGGAAGATAGAGCTTGATGAGGTTGTTGAACCTTTACTTCAACCAGAGAGTAGCGCAGCACAGAAAGATGTTTCTATGGCACCTAAGTCAGTTGAAGAGAAAGCTAATGATGATGATCATGAAGCTTGAGATCAAGTTACTATTGAACTTGTAGGTCGACAAGGGTGCGTACAACTTCTGAGTGGTAACCCTGTCTTAAAAGTCATGTTGTTGGACAACGGTGAACCTACGAGCTATGGAGAAGCGATGGTGGGCCCGGATTCCAAATGGCTAGGAGCCATGAAATCCGAGATAGGATCCATGTATGAGAGCAAAGTATGGACTTTGGTGGACTTGCCCGATGATCGGCAAGCCATTGAGAATAAATGGATCTTTAAGAAGAAAATATATGCTGATGGTAATGTCACCATTTATGAAGCTTGACTTGTCTCAAAGAAGTTTCCGACAAGTTCAAGGAGTTGACTGTGATGAGACTCTCTCAATCACAGCGAAGCTGAAGTCTTTTAGAATTATGTTAGTAGTTGTTGCATTTTTATTTACAAAATCTGTCAAATGGATGTCAAAACAAAGTTTCCTTGACGGTTTCCGGGAGGAAATGCTGTATGTGATACAACCAGAAGGTTTTGTTGATCCTAAGGATGCTAAAAGGTATGCAAGCTCCAGAGGTCCTTCTATGGACTGGAGCAAGCATCTCGGAGTTGGAACATACGCTTTGATGAGGTGATCAAGGCTTTTGGGTTTATAGTAAGTCTGCAAGAAACTTGTATTTACAATAAAGTGAGTGAGAGCACTACAACATTTTTGATAAGTATATGTGGATGACATATTGTTGATCAGAAACTATGTAGAATTTCTGGAAAGCCTATAGGGTTGTTTGAATGGAGTTTTTCAAAGGAAGACCTGGGTAAAACTGCTTACATATTGGGTCTCAAGATCTATAGAGATAGATCAAGACGCCTGATAAGACTTTCACAGAGCACATACCTTGACATGATTTTGAAGGAGTTCAAAATGGATCAGTCAAAGAAGGAGTTCTTGCTTGAGTTGTAAGGTGTGAAGTTAAGACTTAAAGCTCGAACACGGCAGAAGTAAGAGAAAGGGCGAAGGTCGTCCCCTATGCCTTAGCCATAGGCTCTATCGATATGCCATCTTTGTGTATCACCTGATATGTGCCTTGCCATGTGTCTGGAAAGGGGGTACAAGAGTGATCCAGGAGTGGATCATTGGACAATGGTCAAAATTGTCCTTAGAGGAATAAGGAAATGTTTCTCGGTTATGGAGGTGATAAAGAGTTCGACGTAAAGGGTTACGTTGATGCAAGCTTTAACAGCTATCTGTATGACTCTGAGTAGCAAACCAGATACGTATAGTGGAGCAACCATTTGGGATAGCTCCAAGTGGAGCGTGGAAGCAGCATCTACAATATGACCTAGAGATTTGCAAAGTACAAATGGATCTGAATATTGAAGACCCGTTGACTAAACCTCTTCCACGAGCAAAACATGATCATCACTAGAACACTATGGGTGTTTGATTAATCACAATGTAACTATATTATTGACTCTAGTGCAAGTGGGAGACTGTTGGAAATATGCCCTAGAGGCAATCATAAAATGTTTATTATTATATTTCCTTGTTCATGATAATTGTCTATTGTTCATGCTATAATTATATTAACCGGAAACTGTAATACATGTCTGAATATGTAGAACACAAGATGTCCCTTGTGAGCCTCTAGTTGACTAGCTCGTTGATCAATATATGGTTGTGGTTTCCTGACCATGGACATTAGATGTCATTGATAACGGGATCACATCATTAGGAGAATGATGTGATGGACAAGACCCAATCCTAAGCATATCACAAGATTGTGTAGTTCGTGAAGGAAATATGCCCTAGAGGCAATAATAAAGTTGTTATTTCATATTTCCTTATATCATGATAAATTTCTATTATTCATGCTAGAATTGTATTAACCGAAAACTTGATACATGTGGGAATACATAGACAAAACACCGTGTCCCTGGTATGCCTCTACTAGACTAGCTCGTTGATCAAAGATGGTTAAGTTTCCTAGCCATGGACATGATTTGTCATTTGTTAAACGGGATCACATCATTAGTGGAATGATGTGATGGACAAGACCCATCCGTTAGCTTAGCATAATAATTGTTCAGTTTTATTGCTACTGCTTTCTTCGTGTCAAATATATATTCCTCCGACTATGAGATTATGCAACTCCCGGACACCGGACGAATACCTTGTGTGCTATCATACGTCACAATGTAACTGGGTGATTATAAATATACTCTACAGGTATCTCCGAAGGTGTTTGTTGGGTTGGCATAGATCGAGATTAGGATTTTTCACTTCGAGTATCGGAGACGTATCTCTGGGCCCTCTCGGTGATGCACATCATATGAAGTCTTGCAAGCAATGTGAATAATGAGTTAGTTGCGGGATGATGCAATATGGAACGAGTAAAGAGACTTGCTGGTAACGAGATTGAAATCGGTATGGAGATACCGACGATCGAATCTCGGGCAAGTAACATACCGATGGCAAAGGGAATAACGTATGTTGATATTGCCGTTCGACCGATAAAGATCTTCGTAGAATATGTGGGAACCAATATAAGCATCCAGGTTCCGCTATTGGTTATTGACCGGAGAGGTGTCTCGGTCATGTCTACATAGTTCTCAAACCCGTAGGGTCCGCACGCTTAATGTTCGATGACGATATGTATTATATGAGTTATGTGTTTTGGTGACCGAAGGTTATTCGGAGTCCCGGATGAGATCACAGACATGACGAGGAGTCTCGAAATGGTCGAAATTTAAAGACTGATATATGGGAAGGTAGTATTCAGAGACCGGAAGGGTTCTGGAGTGTATCGAGTACATATCGGAGTACCAGAGGGGTTACAGGAACCCCACGGTGGAAGATATGGGCCATATGGGCTATAGGAGGGAGGCTAACCAGCCCATAAGGGAGGAGGCCGAATTGGACTAGGGAAGGGGGTGGCGCCCCCTTCTCCCTCTCCCTCTCTTTCCCTCTTCCCCCTCCGTTTGGAAAGGAAAGGGGGGCGACTAGGATTGGGAATCCTAGTTGGACTGCCCCCACTTGGGCACACCCTAGGCCGGCTATCGTGGGATTATCACGTCAGTTGTCCTAGCGTAAGGACTTAGGTGTGGAGCCATCGCAAAGTAGTTAGCTTTAAGGGGTTAAACGGGACAAGGGACACGGAGATTTTATACTGGTTCGGCCCCTCGCGGTGGAGGTAATAGCCTAATCCAGTGTAGGGTGGTTATTGCTTGGGCATCGATTACCAGGGAGCGAATACGCTTGACCTAGTTCTCGATCTCTTTCTTTCCTGCCCTAACTCGCCGCCGGGTCTTCCCTTTAAATACACAGGTTAACGCCCGGTGGCTTAGAAAGTCCTGGCCGGCTCATAGACATCGTGTCCGGCTCGGTGACTAACTAAACCTGCCTTACAATACAAGTTTTATTCTCATGGCGGTTCATCCTCCTGGGCCCTAAGTCGCCTCTGGGTCTTGGGCCGCCAACGAGCTTGTATGACCCGCCACCTTCATGGCTTATCGCTAGTGACATGACCCGACCCCTCCTGGGCGGTTCATACCCAGTAGTTATATCCCCAACACTAGGCCCCAGGTTGATTTGAACTTATTCATATCAATCTTCAACACATGACTCGTAAAATCTGCACCACCTGTCGTAACCCTCCGTGACATCAGCTCTTGGAATCCTCTTGAACCGCCATGACGTCATTTTGCCTTAACTCCACATGAGGCCCAGAGCATCTTAACTGATCCTTATCTTAATAATCATCCCGAAAATCGAGGCGTCCCTATAGCCATGCGATGATTTCAGCCTCCTCGATTCCCATGCATGCCTTATACTCCCCCCTTATAAATAGGGACGAGGGTCTTTCTAATTTTTCCCTCTGCTTCCTTCTTTGTCTTCCTCTCCCTCTCGACCGCACGAACGCTCATACCATGCCGTCGCAACCTCCAGTCGCTGCACCAACTCAGGCCGCCGCATCAACCTGACAAGACCAGAGAGCTCTAGTGCACCGCCGCCAATCCTCATCACCTGTAAGCGCGCCTCCTTCTTTCATCTCAGATCTGTTTTTAGGGCTTGCGCTGTTCATCAGTGTTCTTGTTGTTCTTCCTTATCTTCTTCAGCCCCTACAGCTTTCAACCTGAACTGGTCGTAGATCTTGTGCGGAAGTGGTTGTGTCATCATTTTTGTCATTAAAGTAGCATCTCCTTGTAAAGAACTATATCAACGTATCCAGGTTTTTTCACTGCCGCCACCTTATGTTTTATTTTCACTGCTTTTTCTGAACTGCCATAGATCCAAATTTACAGCACTAGCTCGCGAAATCTGTTTGTCTGCCTTTGATTCAACTCCCAAGAACTTCCATGGCGTCTTTTGACATAAATTGTGACCCCTCATATAACATTAGGCCTCGGGTAAGCCGCCATTATTCACTTTAATCCATAACCCGACCATCTTCCGGCTTTAACCAAACTGGCTTTGTCTGAACTGAACTTCCATAGTTTTGTCCTTGCATTGCAGGTTGAAACAACATGTAACACGCCATATATCCGCCGGTTTAATAACATCTTAATCTGCTCTATTGTAGGCCGTGCACCCAATCATGACCAAGGCAGTTACTTCATGTGATTGGGTCTCATCCATTATTACCGAAGCGATGGTCGAAGATTATGTAAAGATTGGGTTTTTACTGGCCAAGGACGTCATTCATTGGTGTGCTCCTAATCCGAATGAAGCCAAACCTCAGCCGCAAGCCGGCGAAGTTATCTTTTTCACTGATCACATGAACCGGGTCTTTTCACCGCCCGACTCAAAATTCTTCCATGATGTTCTACACTTCATGCAACTTCACCCTCAAGATATCGGGCCCAACTCCATTTCCAATATTTGCAACTTTCAGGTCTTCTGTGAAGTATACCTTCAAGAAGAACCCAATGTTAACCTCTTCAGAGAGTATTTCTATCTGAATTTCCATAATGAGTTTACTGATGGCCCTAGCCAAGAACTTAGAGGGATTTCAATTCAGCGTCACAGAGACGCCATTTTCCCTTATGCTTCGCTTCCAAGCCATCCCAAAGATTGGAATCAAACCTGGTTTTACTGCAAGGATACTTCTCCTGCCGATGAAAATCCTTTGCCTGGCTTTCGTGACCAATGGCTCAACCCAAAGCATCCTCTTCCTAGTCAGCTTACCACTGCTGAACGGGCCAAGCTTATGCCTACCTTTTCCAAGGTTAGGGCATTACTAGGCAATGGATTAACTGGAATTGACCTGGTTCGGTGTTGGGTAGGGTTGCTAGGAGAATCATTCCCTTAAGCCGCCGGCCCGGTTTAATGTGCTAATACGCTGGCGATACCAAAGACACACCGCATTACAATTCAAAGTGTTTAACTGATAAGGCTATCAATGATATGACCAAGACTCTTCTCAATGAAACATTAGAAAGCTGCAGCAGAGTGGGTCTGAATCCCTTCTGCGTCCTTAACCCGGCACCGGAGGTATGCTTATCCCGTTTACATACTTCTTACCTTACTTACTCATAAAACCTGGAAATTCTGACTTTATCGTAAACTTTCTCAGGCTTGGTCCGCTTTCTGGGATAAGAGATATGATGAGAAAGCCGCCAAGAAGGCCAAAGCCAAGACCAAAGCAATAAAGAGAAGCAAAAAGACATCCACCGCTGCTGATATGTTTAACGTAGATGAATCTGAAGAGTTAGAGGAAGATCTTGATTCCCTTGGCTCCTTTTTCATCCACCTTATTGACACTGATTATTATCAGGACGACGCGGAGAGCAGCTAGGTGGTTGATTACGAGGTAAACAGTATTTCGTACGACTCAGAGCCTTTGCCAACACAGAAAAATACGATGCATGATCCGGAAAGTAAGGTTTTCTAACCCTTTAGCTCACATGGATCCCAACTTTATTTTGAAGCAACAACAACATGAGAATCGGCGCAGAACCCGGAACAGTGGAGGCGGAGAACTTTCCTCCAGTTTACCCAACACGCCAGCTCCACCAAACGCCGGAATGAAGTATTTTTGAAACTCCGACACTCATTTACTTTATCCTAGATATTATTCATCTAGCACTTCATGTATCCAACTTAAATTTTCAAGGGACCTCTCACTCTTCATCTGGCGACTCATCTCAGACTCAGCTTCCTCCTTTCAAGACTGCCCCTGGGTATCAACTTAAACATGTGTCTCTTTTAACATCTTTAGACTCATACTGACTTTTTGAATTCTCTTGCAGTGGGAAAGAAAAGCCTAGTAAAAAGGCCAAAGTGAACAAGCCCACAGAAGATCCCAAGCCTCATGAAACAGAAAAACAAGCCCCACATTCTGAAGCCTCCATGTAACAACCGACTGATCCTGCTGATGACCCGCCGCCAGAAGATCGTGGTATCTCTGCTGGCCCCATGGTTGCTGCTCCCTTAGTCACTGAGCCGGAGACTGCTAAACCGCCAAACCCAACTAAACCTCTCAAACCGGATACTGAGGAAGTTGTGATCACTGGCTCTGGCTTTCAAGAACCAGGAAATCCTGTAGTTATGGCTACACATTCTACCAAGGAAGAACTGATCGAGAAGCGCAAGGTCAGATTTGACATGGCCAATTATTCACATCTGAGCATTAGTGAAACCTTCTCCGGCTATCTGAATCAAGCACACAGCAGCCATGATCTAGAAATTGACATGGTCAAGCACATTCATTAGAAACATGAGGTATTAATTCTTGCTCTCATATGAGATACACTCCTTTAACCCCAAGGCTACTGAATATGATAGAATAGAATATACTGTAGACTTGCTAGATATCCATTTGTACTATGTCTCTGAGTCAAATCATGTAGACCCAAGAGCCGGCTTAAACTATTAAGTTAAGCCGGTTCTTCACTTCATATACATCAAGTTGGCATCTGTAGCTCTCAAGGGCTGGCTTAAACTATTAAGTTAAGCCGGGACTTATCAATTGATAAGAAATCTTTCTTAATCATCCTTGCCAATCTGGTAAACTTGGATAAATAATGAACCTGGGTCGCTTGTCACTGCCTCAGAAAACAAACTTTGCATCCATTAGCCCCCAAGTGCCAAGTGATGTTGCTTGCAAAGGGCTTGGGACTTGTAAATATATGTAATTCCATAAAGAAACTTCCTGCACCCATTAGCCCCCAAGTGCCAAGTGCTCTTGCTTGCAAAGGGCTTGGGACTTATCAATATATATTGTGTCAGAACACTTTATATCTGTTTGAACTTGTTCTTTCAGGAAGCATCCAACAATTTCAATCTCATTAATGACTTGAAGACCCTGCTTGAAGCAGAAGAATTTGAGACCCGGAAATCTGACTCCAAGTTCAAACTTAGCTTGGATGAAAATGAGAAGCTCAAAACTTACTTTAACACTGAGAAAACTACCTGGGCTGAAGAAAGGGCCGCTTTTATCAAAAGGGCTGAGAAGGCTGAAGCCTCATTGGAAGAGGTCACTACCAATTTTACCGGCTTACAGCATCACATCAGTCAGATGACCTTTGCCATTTTTGGTAAGCTCATTTATATCCCAAGGATTTTACTTCTTTTTGTTATAAACCGCCTGTTAACTCTGTCATAATCTCCCATACAAGCCCCAGAAGCAGCAACCTTGGGAAAGAAACGCTTATGAAGCTCAAGGCGGTTTATACCTTGGTAGAGCAACTGTATACCGGAGCTCAACGCACAATCGCCCCCATCTCCCCAAGCAAGCAAACACCGTCTCTTCTCAGCAACGTGTTAAGCAGCCTTTCCGTCTTACCAGCCCGGATTGAAGAAAACAAGCGATCCGCTGCTTGAGCCGGTGCCCTTACGGCTTTAAGCCGGGCTAAGGCATGGCAGTCGGAATTAGACTCGACCGAGCTAGCCACTGGCTGCCCCAGTTTCAAAGAAGACGGGTCCCCTTTTGATAAGAAAGATTTTGCTGCATATGTAAAAGCGGTGCGTCCTCTGGCAAGTCTACTTATTGAAGAAACTGATTTGTCCAAATATTCAGCGGCTTATACCGCAGAAAACCAAAAGATGCCGATGCCGGCTTATAAAGTTGCAGATCTTATCCGTCCAATCCGTAAGCATACTTTTGCCCCGGATATTGATCCGTCTGAGCTTATTGATGACGATGCTAAATTTGAAGCCTTGACTGGTATCGACTAGTCATCTCCTGACTTCCAGATGGTGGAGGAAGAAGAAGAACGGCCTTGAGGATGACCCGGAAGCTTCAAACCGCCAAGGCGGAAGAACGATCTGCCGAGCGGTTCTTGATTTGCACCACCAGGAACTGTTAAAAAACAATTTATCCCCTTGGGCTCATGTAGCCATGTAATAGGCTAGTTAAGTACTGATCTGTCATGCCATCGTGCATGTTTTGTTTGCATAACACTGTTGATCCACCATTGGGAAATCCTCCCCTTATGCTTAATGGTATGATCAATTATGCAGATCTGGCGTGTCGTTTTTCCTGTATAAACAGACAACAAGTGCCCTGGCGGTTTACCCCAGGGCGGGTCATAATACCCCATATATAAAAAATCACTGAGGACTAATCGGCCCATAATCAGGGCCAGTTCATAAAAACCTAATATAACAAATAAATATCATACCTATGATATTTTGTTCATACCGCCGACTTATCATAAGTCATGTGGTATAGGCAATAGCCCATAGACAGAGGCTCAATACCTTGTTCAATATACTCACACTGCTGGCTTATAATGCAGAACGCAGCTAGGGGTGATATCCCAAAACTTGAGCAAAAATCTCTAAGCATATGATCATTATATCCTGGTGACTTAAAGTCCAAAGCCAGGACGGATTAATAATACTCCGGATAAAGATATACATGAACCATCAGGCAACATGGCCCTAATTGGTTTTTTAACCATGTAATAATATGTGACAAGAAACGAAACTTTAAAAAATGTTCAAACAAAAGACAAACCAGAAAACGAGGCTTTCATAGGCCGCCAAGCCTAAAACCCAAGTGCTTTCATGGGCCACACAACCGCTGAGTTAAACCTTAATTTAAAACCTTGTAAGCCGGGCCTCACATGACCAATCACCGTTTTAACTTTGACAAGTTTAGTGTATTTATAAGAATAATTGTCAAGAGTACAGCGGGTCATTCCAGGATTACCTGGGCGGAGTGGCAGACTTACAATGGCAGGCTAACCTGGATTTTTTGGTGAATACACCTAGGTGACCAAGCCTAAAGGGTCATAGCTATGCGAGTGAGCCCCCAAGTTTTACTTTAGGTCTAAAAACTGGAATCGGAGCTACTCTCCATGAGGAATCCCCCCAGTATCTTTCAATCATGGCGTATAAGCCGGATCAGAGGGTAATCTTTAGCTATGCCCAATGAGCAGGAAGCCCCCAAGTGATCATATGAAGTGACAATAAAGACTCATAATCTTGGAAATGAAACGACAGAGGCCCTGCATTATCAGGGATGCCGGCTTTATTATATTCATGATAATATATACATCGATAACATATGTACATCACAAGAGCCGGTGGCTCAGGTGTAATAAGACCGAAGATGAGCACTATTCCACGGTCGGCGGGTCTCCTCCTCCGACGTGCGTGAGTCCTTATGGTCTCGAACATTGATAAGGTAGTATGGTCCGTTGTTCAGATTCTTGCTGACCACAAAGGGCCCTTCCCAAGGTGGGGATAACTTGTGCATGTTAGTTTGATCCTGGATGAGCCGGAGCACTAAATCGCCTTCTTGAAAGGTTCTGGTTTTAACCCGGCGGCTATGGTAACGCCGCAGATCTTGCTGGTAAATCGCCGAACGAGCCGCCGCAAGGTCACGCTCCTCATCTAACAGGTCAATAGCATCCTGACGTGCCTTCTCATTGTCAGCTTCAACATATGACGCCACACGAGGTAAATTGTGACGTATGTCACTGGGGAGAACCGCCTCAGCTCCATAAACCATGAAGAAAGGCGTGTAACCCGTAGATCTGTTGGGGGTGGTATTGATACTCCAAAGTACTGATGGCAATTCTTCCACCCAACAACCCAGTGTCCTCTGCAAAGGAACCATAACACGGGGCTTAATACCTCTCAAGATTTCCTGATTTGCTCGTTCAGCTTGGCCATTAGACTGGGGGTGAGCCACTGATGATACATCAAGCCGGATATGCTCTTGTTGAAAGAACTCTTTCATTGCTCCCTTAGATAGATTAGTACCATTATCAGTTATGATACTATGAGGATACCTGAAACGAAAGATCACTATTTTGATGAATTGAACCGCCATGGCGGCGTCACATTTGCTGACCGACTCAGCCTTAACCCACTTTGTAAACTTGTCAACCGCCACCAAAAGGTGTGTCTTCTTATCTTTGGACCTTTTGAAAGGCCCAACTATATCCAGCCCCCAGACTGCAAACGGCTAAGTAATTGGAATCATCCTCAATTCTTGAGCCGGCACATGAGCACGTTTTGAGAATTTCTGACAACCATCAGATCTACTGACCAGATCTTCTCCATCTGCATGAGCCGTCAGCCAATAGATTCCGTGGCGAAAAGCTTTAGCAACGAGAGACTTAGAGCCGACATGATGACCACAATCTCCTTCATGAATCTCCCTTAAAATTTCATGGCCTTCCTTAGGAGAAACGCATCGTTGAAACACCCCTGTAACACTACATCTATGAAGCTCACCTTTGACAATAGTCATTGACTTAGACCGCCGGGTTATCTACCTGGACAAAGTTTCATCCTCAGGTAATTCGCCCTGGGTCATGTAAGCCAAATATGGAACAGTCCAATCAGGGATAGCACAAAGAACCGCTACCAATTGTGCCTCCGGGTCAGGAACTGCCAAGTCTTCCTCCGTAGGCAATTTCACTAATGGGTTATGCAAAATATCAAGGAAAATATTAGGGGGGACCGGCTTATGCTGAGATCCCAGTCGGCTTAACGGATTAGCTACTTCATTTTTCCTTCGATTGACATGCTCTACTTGATATCCTTTGAAGTGACCAGCAATAATATCCACCTCCCGACGATAAGCTGCCATGAGTGGATCCTTGGAATCCCAAGTCCCTAACACTTACTGAGCCACCAAATCTGAGTCGCCAAAACACCTTACCCGGATTAAATTCATCTCTTTATCCATCCGAAGACTATGGAGTAATGCTTCATATTCAGCTGCATTGTTAGTAAAAGGGAACATTAACCTTAAAACATAACAAAACTTATCACCTCGTGGGGAAGTCAATACAACTCCAGCACCCGAGCCTTCCAACTGCCTGGATCCATCAAAATGAATAGTCCAGTATGTATGATCCGGCTTATCCTCAGGCATCTGCAATTCTGTCCAATCATTGATGAAATCCACAAGTACCTAAGACTTTATAGCCGTCCGAGGCACATACTTTAGACCATGGGGTCCAAGCTCAATGGCCCACTTAGCTACCCGACCTGTGGCTTCTCTTTTTTGAATAATCTCCCCCAAAGGAGCAGAGATAACCACAGTGATGGGGTGACCAAGGAAATACTGTTTCAATTTGCGACTAGCCATGAACACGATGTAAGCCAGCTTCTGCCAATGCGGGTATCTCTGCTTAGACTCAATGAGCATCTCACTGACATAATAAATCGGCCTTTGAACCGATGCTCCTTGCCTGACTCCTTCCTCTCAACTACAACTGCTACACTGACCACCCTGTTGTTTGCAGCTACATATAACAGCAAAGGCTCCTTCTCAATGGGGCTGCAAGAACCGGCGGCTCAGCCAGTTGCTTCTTAAGTGCCTCAAACGCTTCATTGGCAGCATCGCTCCAAATGAAATTATCTGTCTTTTTCATCATCTGGTACAGAGGGATGGCCTTCTCTCCCAGGAGACTTATAAACCGGCTTAAGGCCGCGATATGACCCATCGCACGTTGGACATCATTTATACATGCCGGCTTAGCCAAAGAAGTAATAGCTTTGATCTTCTCCGGGTTAGCTTCAATGCCTCTCTCAGATACTAAGAAACCCAATAACTTGCCTGCTGGTACACCGAAGACACACTTGGCCGGGTTAAGCATCATCTTGTAGACCCCGAGGTTGTCAGAGGTTTCCTTCAGATCCTCGATCAACGTCTCCTTCTTCCTAGATTTTACAACAATATCATCCACATAAGCATGAACATTACACCCAATCTGGCCATGAAAGCAATTCTGGACACACCATTGGTACGTCGCCTGGGCACTCTTGAGCCCAAAAGGCATAGACATATAGCAGAAGGCTCCAAAGGGAGTGATGAAGGTTGTCTTCTCCTGGTCCTTAACTGCCATTTTGATCTAATGATAACCAGAATAAGCATCCAAAAAACTCAAGCGCTCACAACCCGCCGTAGCATCAATAATCTGATCAATCCGAGGTAGAGCAAAGGGATCAGCTGGACAGGCCTTGTTAAGGTCCATATAATCCACACACATACACCAAGTGCTATTCTTCTTAAGTACGAGCACCGGGTTAGCCAACCATTCAGGATGAAAAACTTCAACTATGAACCCTGCTGCCAAGAGCCGGGCCACCTCTTCACCGATTGCTTTGCACCTTTCCTCATTGAACCGGTGGAGAAACTGTTTGACCAGTTTAAACTTGGGATCCACATTAAGAGTGTGCTCAGCGAGTTCCCTAGGTACACCTGGCATGTTAGAAGGCTTCCATGCAAAGATGTCCCGGTTCTCACGGATGAACTCGATGAGCGTGCTTTCCTATTTCAGATCCAAATTAGCACGGATGCTGAACTGTTTTCACGAATCGCCAGGAACAAAATCAACCATCTTAGTATCATCTGCCGACTTAAACTTCATTAAGGGATCAGTCTCTGTGGTTGGCTTCTTCAAAGGCGTCATATCTGCCGGTCAACATTATATATATATATAACTTCAACTCCTCAGCGGCACAAGCCGATTCAGCATAGGCAGCATCACCTTCTTCACAATCCAGATAAATCTTCCTATTCTCATGTACTGTGATAGTGCCTTTATAACCCGGCATCTTAAGTTGCAAATAAACATAACACGGCCGTGACATAAACTTGGCATAAGCCGGCCTCCCTAACAAATCATGATATGGGCTCTTGATCTTAACTACCTCAAAAGTCAATTTCTCAGCTCTGGAATCATTCTCATCTCCATAGGCTACCTCTAGTGTGATCTTACCTACTAGATATGCCGACTTACCAGGCACCACACCATGCAAAACAGTAGAAGACGGCCTAAGATCCTTGTCAGTCAAATTCATACGACAAAAAGTTTCATAGTAAAGGATATTAATGTTGCTGCCCCCATCCATGAGCACCTTTGTCAACTTGTATCCTCCTTGTGGAGCAACCACCAATGCCAACTGGCCTGGATTATCAACCCGCGGTGGGTGATCCTCACGGCTCCATACAATAGGTTGTTCAGACCACCGCCAGTAAAGAGGCACAGCCGGTTCAATGGATTTCACCGCCCGTTTATATATCTTCTGATACCTCTTGCACAAATTTGTGGTGAACACATGATACTGGCCAGCATTCAGCTGCTTTGGATGACTCTGATAACCAGACTGCTGCTGTTGATTCCCTTGGTTAGACTGTTGATTAAAACCACCTTGATTGCCTTGACCCTGAAAACCGGAGCGTGAACCGCCACCGCCAAAGCCAGGTCCATGAGAGCCAGATCCTGAGCCACCATGTGGACCATGATTGAAAAAATTGGCATTCCTAAACTCCTTCATGATGTAACAATCCCTCCGCATATGGCCAGACGACTTATCACGTGTGTCGTGCTTTGGACAAGGTTGATTCAGCATTGCTTCAAGCTTGAGTTTTGATCCCTGAGGCGGCTTTCCCTTGCAACCTGATTATTATTCTGCGCATTGGTGTTAGCCACAAAATCAAAACTACCATCAGCCTTTCGCTTACCGTTACCGGTTTGACCTGCCGAGTTATGTTGCTGCCCCTTTGTATTGTCGCCCTTCTTTCCCTTCCCCGGCTTATCATCATCAGACTCGGGATCCTTGGTACTTTCAGAGTTGGCGTATTTGACGAGAGCCGCCATGAGCTCCCCCATATCATTGCAGTGGTGCTTAAGCCGCCCCAGCTTCTGCTTAAGAGGGAGAAAACGACAATTCTTCTCCAACATTAGGACTGCAGGACCGGCATTGATACTATCCGACGAGTGTATGATCGACGAGATCCGGCGCACCCAATGGGTCATTGACTCGCCTTCACCTTGAACGCAAGAATCCAAATCCAGAATTGACATAGGCTGCTTGCATGTATCTTTGAAATTTTGACTAAAATGCCTCTTTAACTCTGCCCATGACCCGATAGAATTAGCGGGTAGTGTTTTTAACCATGTACGAGCCGGCCCATCCAACATCATGGTGAAGTATTTAGCACATGCGGCATCGTCGACATCCAGCATCTCCATGGCCATCTCATAACTTTCAATCCAAGCCTATGGGGGCTAATCCGCCGTGTAATTGGGCACCTTGCGGGGGCCTTTAAAATCCTTGGGCAAGCGCTCATTGCATAGAGCCGACACTAAACATGGCTATCCCAAGGTCCTAGAGGTCACTCCTGCTTCCCCGGACGCTGAAGGATAAATCAGAGGTTGCTGTCGAGCCGCCAGCTCCGCCTCACGCCGCGCTTTGCCCTGGTCTACCAAAATCTGAGCATCATTGCCGACACGCGGCGGGTCAGGCCTGCGAGGCTAGTTGCGCTGCCACTCACTGCTTGACACGGTCGATTCATCAATGTGCCTGCTATAACTCTTGCTTGGACAAGGTGTTGAGTGGATACGATCGCGACTGTATGAATAAGCCGCCTGCTGGGCCATAACCGTCTGGAGAAGCTCTCTGGCTCTCCGTATTTCCATTGCCACTGGCAACTTGTCTTGGGCCGAGAGAACCGCTAGCCGTGTTGCCGCAGCTATCATGTTATCCAATGGGTTAGAAAAATGTCCCGGAGGTGTTGGAACTCGCCGAGGAGGGGTTACGTTCAAACGTGGGGGATCTGTAGCACGTGACTGACCCGGTTCTCCTGCCGCTGGCGCCTCAGCGGTTTGATTCATACCAGGCGGGTTACTGGGTCCTGCGCCAGGCGTGTTGAAAAGAATCCTCGCATCATAAGTCGGGGGCAGCCGGCTCACATGCCTTCTGTTGAAAACATTGTTTGATGCATCCATGTCCAAGCTTAAGCGGAAGCTCTCCGCCTGAAGCCGTTACGCCTCCCTCTATAAGGCGGCTCGCTCCGTTGCCATCCGGGTGCTCTCCGTATTTAACTCTTCCTTGGCTTGTGATATCTCGTCACGCAATTTTGTAACCTCCGCATTATGCTAAGCTTGATTCGCTGGGTTAACTTCCGCCATTAACAACATTGTCAGAGCATCCAACAAATCAGACAGAACTTGAGCTGGCGGGCACATAGGGCCTCCTGCCGACCCGGAGATCATTGTCGCCGCAGTCGTAGAGTCGTGTGTTGGCTGTGTTCCGGCCATGAAGACTATGACTTGGTGTGGCGGCTCATAGGGGTCCGAAATACTTCTGCCATCGGAATAGCCCCCAAGCCCGCCATCCTGAACCTGGTAGATGGAATTGGTCTCACCAGCGGAAGACTCATCGCCGGAGTAAATAACCGTCTCACCACCAGATTCAGATCCTCCTTCTAATTCTGCTCCATGAACGAAACCGACAAAAACATGCTTGGGGCGGCATTAGCCTTGGCGGGTTGCATGCACCGAGCCGACTTGACGATGTCGGTGCAGATGTCCATCCCAGCTTCTTATTCACCTATCTTGCCGATGAAGACGTGAATCCCGCCAAAGGGGACCCGGTACTCGTACTCGATTGAGTCGGCCTCGGGGCCCTAGCCCTCGTCGTCGATGTAGAGCTTGCCGCGATGACTCTTGGTCATCTGGCCCACAGCGTACCCCTTGAGCCCAGCGAAGCTACCCTTCAAGAACTCGAAACTACCGTGCACAGGCCCCATGGTGGGTGCCAGCTATCGTGGGATTATCACGTCAGATGTCCTAGCGTAAGGACTTAGGTGTGGAGCCATCGCAATGTAGTTAGCTTGAAGGGGTTAAATGGGACAAGGGACACGGAGAGTTTATACTGGTTCGGCTCCTCGCGGTGGAGGTAACATCCTAATCTAGTGTAGGGTGGTTATTGCTTGGGCTTCGATTACCAGGGAGCGAATACGCTTGACTGATGACCCACAAGTATAGGGGATCTATCGTAGTCCTTTCGATAAGTAAGAGTGTTGAACCCAATGAGGAGCAGAAGGAAATGACAAGCGGTTTTCAGTAAGGTATTCTCTGCAAGCACTGAAATTGTAGGTAATAGATAGTTTTGTGATAAGATAATTTGTAATGAGTAACAAGCAATGAAAGTAAATAAGGTGCAGCAAGGTGTCCCAATCCTTTTTGTAGAAAAGGACAAGCCTGGACAACTTCTTATAATGAGAAAATCGCTCCCGAGGACACATGGGAATTATCGTCAAGCTAGTTTCATCACACTCATATGATTCGCGTTCGGTACTTTGATAATTTGATATGTGGGTGGACCGGTGCTTGGGTACTTCCCTTACTTGGACAAGCATCCCACTTATGATTAACCCCTACTGCAAGCATCCGCAACTACAAAAGAAGTATTAAGGTAAACCTAACCACAACATGAAACATATGGATCCAAATCAGCCCCTTACGAAGCAACGCATAAACTAGGGTTTAAGCTTCGTCACTCTAGCAACCCATCATCTACTTATTACTTCCCAATGCCTTCCCCTAGGCCCAAATAATGGTGAAGTGTCATGTAGTCGACGTTCACATAACACCACTAAAGGAGAGACAACATACATCTCATCAAAATATCGAACGAATACCAAATTCACATGACTACTATTAGCAAGACTTCACCCATGTCCTCAGGAACAAACGTAACTACTCACAAAGCATATTCATGTTCATAATCAGAGGAGTATTAATATGCATTAAGGATCTGAACATATGATCTTCCACCAAGTAAACCAATTAGCATCAACTACAAGGAGTAATCAACACTACTAGCAACCCACGGGTATCAATTTGTTGTTTTGATACAAGATTGGATACAAGAGATGAACTAGGGTTTGGAGAGGAGATGGTGCTGGTGAAGATGTTGATGGAGATTGACCCCCTCCCGATGAGAGGATCGTTGTTGATGATGATGGTGATGATTTCCCCCTCCCGGAGGGAAGTTTCCCCGGCAGAACAGCTCTGCCGAAGCCCTAGATTGGTTCCGCCAAGGTTCCGCCTCGTGGCGGCGGAGTTTCATCTCGTGTGCTTGCCTCTGATTTTTTCCAGGATAAAAGACCTCATATAGCAAAAGATGGGCACCGGGGCCACCGGGGCCCAGAGAGGCAGGCGCGCCTGCAGGGGGCGCCTACCCTCCCGGCAAGGGTGTGGGCCCCTCGTACTTTCTTTGCCCAATAATTCTTATTAAATCCAAAAATGACTTTCGTGGAGTTATGGACTTTTGGATCTGTGCAGAATAGGTTTCCAATATTTGCTCCTTTTCCAGCCAGAATCCCCGCTGGGGACATTCCCCCTCTTCATGGTAAACCTTGCAAAATAAGAGAGAATTGCCATAAGTATTGTGACATAATGTGTAATAAATGCCCATAATGCAATAAATATTGATATAAAAGCATGATGCAAAATGGACGTATCATTGACATAGTTCTCGATCTCTTTCTTTCCTGCCCTAACTCGCCGCCGGTCGTCGCTTTATATACACAGGTTAACGCCCGGCGGCTTACAGAGTCCCGGCCGACTCATAGACAACGTGTCCGGCTCGGCGACTAACTAAGCCCGCCTTACAGTACAAGTTTTATTCTCATGGAGGTTCATCGTCTTGGGCCCTAAGTCGCCTCTGGGTCTTGGGCCGCCAGCGAGCTATGACCCGCCACCTTCATGGGTTATCGCTAGTGGCATGACCCGGCCCCTCCTGGGCGGTTCATACCCAGTAGTTATATCCCCAACACCGGCCCTCTTCCCTCTCCCTCCTCTATATACAAGGGCAGGGGGCACCCCAAAGCACAACAGTTGTTTCTTAGCCATGTGCGGTGCCCCCTCCACCGTTTACTCCTCTGGTCATATTGTCATAGTGCTTAGGCGAAGCCCTCCACGGTCACATCACCAACACCGTCACCACGCCGTCGTGCTGACGGAACTCATCGACTCCTTTGTGCCTCTACTGGATCAAGAGTTCGAGGGACGTCATCGAGCTGAACGTGTGGAGAACTCAGAGGTGCCGTATGTTCGGTACTTGATCGGTTGATTTGAGAAGACGTTTGACTACATTAACCAAGTTAAGTTAACGTTTCCGCTTTCGGTCTACGAGGGTACGTGGACACACTCTCCCCTCTCGTTGCTATGCATCTCCTAGATAGATCTTGCGTGAGCGTATGAATTTTTTCGAAATTGCATGCTACGTTTCCCAATAGTGGTATCAGAGCCAGGTCTATGTGTAGATGATATGCACGAGTAGAACACAAAGAGTTGTGGGCGGTGATCGTCATACTGTTTACGACCAATGTCTTATTTTGATTCTGCGGTATTTTTGGATGAAGCGGCCCGGACCAACCTTACATGACCACGTTCCACCGACAGACATGCAACTAGTTTTGCATAAAGGTGGCTGGCGGGTGTCTGTTTCTCCAACTTTAGTTGAATCGAATTTGACTGCGGCCGGTTCTTGTGAAGGTTAAAACAGCAAACTTGATAAATCACCGTTGTGTTTTTTTGCTGTAGGTATGTATGGTTCATGCTAGCATCCCGTAGCATCCACGTAAAACTTGCAACAAACAAAGTAGAGGATGTCTAACTTGTTTTTGCAGGGCATGTTGTGATGTGATATGGTCAAGACATGATGTGATATAAAGATTGTTGTATGAGATGATCATGTTTTGTAAAAGTTATCGACAACTGGCAGGAGCCATATGGTTGTCGCTTTATTGTATGAAATACAAACGCTATGTAATTGCTTTACTTTATCACTAAGCGGTAGCGATAGTCATAGAAGCAATAGTTGGTGAGACGACCACGGCGCTACGATGGAGATCAAGATGTGTCAAGCCAGTGACGATGGAGATCATGACGTTGCTTTGGTGATGGAGATCAAAAGCACAAGATGATGATGGCCATATCATGTCACACATTATGATTGCATTTGATGTTTATCTTTATGCATCATATTTTTCTTATTACGGCGGTAGCATTATAAGATGATCCCTTAACTCAATTTAAAGTTATAAGTGTTCTCCCCGAGTATGCACCGTCGCAAAAGTTCTTCGTGCTGAGACACCACATGATGATCGGGTGTGATAAGCTCTAAGTTCAAATATAACGGGTGCAAGCTAGTTTTGCACATGTGGAATACTCGGGTTAAACTTGACGAGCCTAGCATGTACAGACATGGCCTCGGAACACTGGAGACCAAAAGGTCGAACGTGAATCATATAGTTGATATGATTGATACGTCTTCAACGATCTATAATTTTTGTTTGTTCCATGCTATTATATTACCTATTTTGGATGTTTATGGGCTTTATTTTTTACATTATTATAATTTTTGGGACTAACCTACTAACCGGAGGCCCAGCCCATATTGCTGTTTTTTTTGCCTATTTCAGTATTTTGAAGAAAAGGAATATCAAACGGAGTCCAAACGGAATGAAACCTTCGGGAACGTGATTTTGGAACGAACAAGATCCGAGAGCTTGGAGTGCAAGTCAAGAAACAACCGGAGCCTCCACGACATAGGAGGCGCCCCCCATGAGGGCGCGCCCTGTCTCGTGGGCCCTCAGCGATCCACCGACGTACTTCTTCCTCCTATATATACCTACGGACCACGAAAACATCCGGGGGCACCACGAAACACAATTTCCACCACCGTAACCTTCTGTATCTGCGAGATCCCATCTTGGAGCCTTCGCCGGCACTCTACCGGAGGGGGAATCGACCATGGAGGGCCTCTACATCAACATCCTTGCCCCTCCTATGAGTTGTGAGTAGTTTACCACAGACCCTCACGGGTCCATAGTTATTAGCTAGATGGCTTCTTCTCTCTTTTGGATCTCAATACAATGTTCTCCCCCTCTCTTGTGGAGATCTATTCGATGTAATCTCTTTTTGCGGTGTGTTTGTCGAGATCTGATGAATTGTGGGTTTATGATCAGATTTATCTATGAATATTAATTGAATCTTCTCTGAATTCTTTTATGTATGATTGAGTTATCTTTGCAAGTCTCTTCGAATTATCGGTTTGGTTAGGCCTACTAGATTGATCTTTCTTGCCATGGGAGAAGTGCTTAGCTTTGGGTTCAATCTTGCGGTGTTCTTACTCGATGTAAAGGGTTGCAAGACACGTATTGTATTGTTGCCATCGAGGATAACAAGATGGGGTTTATATCATATTGCATGAGTTTATCCCTCTACATCATGTCATCTTGCTTAATGCGTTACTCTGTTCTTATGAACTTAATACTCTAGATGCATCTTTGGATAGCGGTCGATGTGTGGAGTAATAGTAGTAGATGCGGTGCAGAGTCGGTCTACTTGTTATGGATGTGATGCCTATATACATGATCATGCCTAGATAACGTCATAATTATTCACTTTTCTATCAATTGCTCGACGGTAATTTGTTCACCCACCGTAATACTTATGCTCTCGAGAGAAGCCTCTAGTGAAACCTATGGCCCCCGGGTCCATCTCTTATCATATTTGCTTTCAATCTACTTTTATTTGCATCTTTACTTTCTTGCATCTATATTATAAAATACCAAATTTATATTTATCTTATCATACTATCTCTATCAGATCTCACTTTGGGAAGTGGCCGTGAAGGGATTGACAACCCCTTTATTGCGTTGGTTGCGAGTTCTCAGTTTGTTTGTGTAGGCGTGTGGGACTTGTGAGGAGCCTCCTACTGGATTGATACCTTGGTTCTCAAAAACTGAGGGAAATACTTACACTACACTTGCTGCATCACCCTCTCCTCTTCGGGGAAAACCAACGCTAGCTCAAGACGTAGCAAGAAGGATTGTCAAGCGCCGTTGTCGGGAGGTCTTCGCTCGATCAAGACATACCAAGTACCTATCACAAACCCATCTCCCTCGCATTTACATTATTTGCCATTTGCCTCTCGTTTTCCAATGCCCCACTTCACCCTTGCCGTTTTATTCGCCCTCTCTTTCCCAATCTCCTCCTGTCTTTTTGCTTGTCGTCTTTTCTGCTTACGTGTGTGCCTGTTTGTCCTTATGGCTTTGCCTAAAGGTCCTGACCACCTTCTCAAAAGGATGGATGAGATTGAATCAAATATTAGAAGCTTTATGAATTTGCAATTTGAGCATAATAATTTCTTTAGAAAAGAGCTTAAGGAAGAAAAAAGTTTTTTGGGGTTTATGAACAAAGAGCTTGATGATATGAATAAATAATTCTATGGTGTTAACGCTCAAATTACCCGGCTTGAAGATTCTATAGCCAAAGTTTCTGATAAGAAAGCCACCTTAGTCAATAAGATGGCCGCTAAACCAGAAAAATTACGTGAAAATAATGATGAGGATCTTAAAGTTATTGATGTGTCTCCTATTAGATCTATGTTTTGCAATATGAATTTTGATGATTATGGGACTGATGATGAATCAACTTTGCCTAGAAGGCGTCCCAAGAATTTGGAGTCTTTAGATCTTAATGCTAAATTTGGTAAAAGAGAGATTGGAGAATCCTCAACTTCTAATAATGTTGAACCTACTATCTCGGATTTCAAGGAATTTGATTATGATAATTGCTCTTTAAAAAGTTGTATTTCCTTGTTGCAATCCGTTGTTAATTCTCCTCATGCTTATAGTCAAAACAAAGCTTTTACCAAACATATTGTTGATGCCTTGATGCAATCTTATGATGAAAAACTTAATTTGGAAGTTTCTATACCTAGAAAACTTAGTGATGAGTGGGAACCTACTATAAAGATTAGAATTAAAGATTATGAGTGTTTTTCTTTGTGTGATTTGGGTGCTAGTATTTCGACGATTCCGAAAACTTTATGTGATATTCTAGGTTTCCATGATTTTGAAGATTGCTCTTTAAATTTGCACCTTGCAGATTCCACCATTAAAAAGCCTATGGGAAGGATCAATGACGTTCTTATTGTTGCAAATAGAAATTTGGTGCTCGTAGATTTTATCATTCTTGATATAGATTGCAATCTTTCTTGCCCTACTATTCTTGGTAGTCCTTTCCTTAGAACTATTGGTGCGATTATCGATATGAAAGAAGGGAACATTAGATTCCAATTTCCCTTAAAGAAAGGCACGGAGCACTTTCCAAGAAAGAAAGTTAAATTACCTGATGAATCTATCATGTGTGCTAATTATGAGTCAAGTGCCAAAGATTGCACTCGTTAGATCTATCCTCGCTTTTATGCCTAGCTAGGGGCGTTAAACGATAGCGCTAGTTGGGAGGCAACCCAATTTTCTTTATGTTCTTTTCTTTTTGTTCCTGTTTAGTGTTAAATTTTGTTTCTACTTTCTGTTTAGATGTGTTTTTATCTTTTGTTTAGTGTTTGTGCCAAGTAGAACCTATAGGATAAACTATGATGATGGTTGATTTGATTGTGCTGAAAAACAGAAACTTTGCGCTCACGAGAAACAATTCAATAAGTCACAGAAACGTGCTTTTGCATTGATTCTTTTCTCTGCTGATCAATAAACAAATTTTCCAGTACGTCCTATTTTCGTAGGGTTTTTATAGTTCCAGAAGTTTGCGTTAGTTACAGATTGCTATAGACTGTTCTGTTTTTGACAGATTCTGTTTTTCGTGTGGTGTTTGCTTATTTCAATGCATCTATGGCTAATAAATTAGTTTATAAACCATAAGGAAGTTGGAATACAGTAGGTTTAACACCAAAATAAATAAAGAATGAGTTCATTACAGTACCTTATGTGGTGGTTTTGTTTTCTTTCACTAACGGAGCTTATAAGATTTCCTGATGAGTTTTTGTGTTGTGAAGTTTTCAAGTTTTGGGTAAAGCTTTTATGGACTATGGAATAAAGAGTGGCAAGATCCTAAGCTTGGGGATGCCCAAGGCACCCCAAGATATTCAAGAATAGCCAAAGCCTAAGCTTGGGGATGCCCGGGAAGGCATCCCTCTTTTATCTTCGTTCATTGGTAACTTTACTTGGAGCTATATTTTTATTCACCACATGATATGTGTTTTGCTTGGAGCATCGTGTATTATATTGGTCTTTGCTTGTTAGTTTACCACAATCATCCTTGCTGTAACACACCTTTTGGGAGAAGCCTATTTGATTAGAATTTGCTAGAATACTCTATGTGCTTCACTTATATCTTTTGAGCTTGATAGTTTTTGCTCTAGTGCTTCACTTTTATCTTTTAGAGCATGGTGGTGGATTAATTTTATAGAAATTGATAGTCTCTCATGCTTCACTTATATTATTTTGAGAGTCTCTTAGAACAGCATGGTATTTGCTATGGTTACAAATTTGGTCCTAGAATGATGAGCATCCAAGTTGGGTATAATAAAAACTATCATAGAAAGTGAATTGGATGTTATGATCAATTTGATGCTTGATAATTGTTTTGAGATATGGAGGTAGTAATATTAAAGTCATGCTAGTTGGGTAATAATGGATTTAAAGAATGCTTGTGTTGAAGTTTGTGATTCCCGTAGCATACACGTATGGTGAACCGCTTTGTGATGAAGTTGGAGCACAATTTTATTTATTGAATGTCTTCCTTATGAGTGGCAGTCGGGGACGAGTGATGGTCTTTTCCTGCCAATCTATCCCCCTAGGAGCATGCGTGTAGTGCTTTGGTTTTTGATGACTTCTAAATTTTTACAGCAAGTATATGAGTTCTTTTGACTAATGTTGAGTCCATGGGTTATACGTACCCTTTCACCCCTCCATTATTGCTAGCCTCTCTTGTATCGTGCAACTTTCGCCGGTACCATACACCCACCATATACCTTCCTCAAAACAGCCACCATACCTACCTATTATGGCATTTCCATAGCCATTCCGAGATATATTGCCATGCAACTTTCCACCGTTCCGTTTATTATGACACGTTTCATCATTGTCATATTGCTCTTTGCATGATCATGTAGTTGACATCGTATTTATGGCAAAGCCACCATCATAATCTTCATACATGTCGCTCTTGATTCATTGCATATCCCGGTATACCGCCGGAGGCATTCACATAGAGTCATATCTTGTTCTAGCTTTGAGTTGTAATTTTTGAGTTGTAAATCCATAAAAGTGTGATGATCTTCATTATTAGAGCATTGTCCTAGTGAGGAAAGAATGATGAAGACTATGATTCCCAAACAAGTCGGGATGAGACTTCGGTACAAAAAGAAAAGGGGGAAAAAAGAGAAACGCCAAAAAAAGAGAAGGCCAAAGAAAAAAAAAAGAAAAGAAAAAAAAAGAAAATAAAAAGAAAGAATGAGAGAAAAAGAGAGAAGGGACAATGCTACTATCTCTTTTTCCACACTTGTGCTTCAAAATAGCACCATGATCTTCATGATAGAGAGTCTCATATGTTGTCACTTTCATATACTAGTGGGAATTCTTCATTATAGAACTTGGCTTGTATATTCCAATGATGGGATTCCTCAAAATGCCCTAGGTCTTCGTGAGCAAGCAAGTTGGATGCACACCCACTAGTTTTTTTTTGTTGAGCTTTCATATATTTATAGCTCTAGTGCATCCGTTGCATGGCAATCCCTACTCACTCACATTGATATCTATTAATGGGCATCATAGCCCGTTGATACGCCTAGTTGATGTGAGACTATCGTCTCCTTTTTTTGTCTCCCCCACAACCACCATTCTATTCCACATATAGTGCTATCTCTATGGCTCACGCTCATGTATTGCGTGAAAGTTGAAAGAGTTTGAGATTATTGAAGTATGAAACAATTGCTTGGCTCGTCATCGGGGTTGTTCATGATTAAATACTTTGTGTGATGAAGATAGAGCAACAGCCAGACTATATGATTTTGTAGGGATAACTTTCTTTTGGCCATGTTATTTTGAGAAGACATGATTACTTTGCTTAGTATGCTTGAAGTATTACTATTTCTTATGTCAATATGAACTTTTATTTTGTATTATTTGGATCTGAACATTCATGCCACATTAAAGAAAATTACATTAAGATTTATGCTAGGTAGCATTCCACATCAAAAATTCTCTTTTTATCATTTACCTACTCGAGGACGAGCAGGAATTAAGCTTGGGGATGCTTGATACGTCTTCAACGTATCTATAATTTTTGATTGTTCCATGCTATTATATTACCTGTTTTGGACGTTTATGGGCTTTATTTTTACATTATTATCATTTTTGGGACTAACCTACTAACCGGAGGCCCAGCCCATATTGCTGTTTTTTTTGCCTATTTCAGTATTTCGAAGAAAAGGAATATCAAACGGAGTCCAACCGGAATGAAACCTTCGAACGTGATTTTTGGAGCGAACAAGATCCGGAGAGCTTGGAGTGCAAGTCAAGAAACAACCGAGCCACCACGAGATAGGAGGCGCGCCCCACAGTAGCGCGCCCTATCTCGTGGGCCCCTAGGGCGTCCAACGACGTACCTCTTACTCCTATATATAACTACGGACCCCGAAAACATCCGGGGGCACCACAAACACAATTTCCACCACCGTAACCTTCAGATCCGCGAGATCCCATCTTGAAGCCTTGGCACTTTCTGCTTGGGAGGGAATCGACCACGGAGGGCCTCTACATCAACATCCTTGCCCCTCCTATGAGTTGTGAGTAGTTTACCACAGACCTACGGGTCCATAGTTATTAGCTAGATGGCTTCTTCTCTATTTTTTGATCTCAATACAATGTTCTCCCCCTCTCTTGTGGAGATCTATTCGATGTAATCTCTCTTTCCGGTGTGTTTGTCGAGATCCGATGAATTGTGGGTTTATGATCAGATTTATCTACGGATATTAATTGAATCTTCTCTGAATTCTTTTATGTATGATTGAGTTATCTTTGCAAGTCTCTTCGAATTATCGGTTTGGTTTGGCCTACTAGATTGATCTTTCTTGCCATGGGAGAAGTGCTTAGCTTTGGGTTCAATCTTGCGGTGTTCTTACCCGATGTGAGAAAGGGTTGCAAGACACGTATTGTATTGTTGCCATCGAGGATAACAAGATGGGGTTTATATCATATTGCATGAGTTTATCCCTCTACATCATGTCATCTTGCTTAATGTCGTTACTACGTTCTTATGAACTTAATACTCTAGATGCATGCTGGATAGCGGTCGATATGTGGAGTAATAGTAGTAGATGCAGGCAGGAGTCGGTCTACTTGTTATGGATGTGATGCCTATATACATGATCATGCCTAGATAACATCATAATTATTCGCTTTTCTATCAATTGCTCGATAGTAATTTGTTCACCCGCCGTAATACTTATGCTCTCGTGAGAAGCCTCTAGTGAAACCTATGGCCCCCGGGTGTATCTCTTATCATATTTGCTTTCAATCTACTTTTAGTTGCATCTTTACTTTCTTGCATCTATATTATAAAATACCAAAATTATATTTATCTTATCATACTATCTCTATCAGATCTCACTTTGGGAAGTGGCCGTGAAGGGATTGACAACCCCTTTATTGCGTTGGTTGCGAGTTCTTAGTTTGTTTGTGTAGGCGCGTGGGACTTGTGAGGAGCCTCCTACTGGATTGATACCTTGGTTCTCAACAACTGAGGGAAATACTTACGCTAGACTTGTTGCATCACCCTCTCCTCTTCGGGGAAAACCAACGCTAGCTCAAGACGTAGCAATGATCAACATAGAGATGTTCACCATTGATGACTACTCCATCTCACGTGATGATTGGACATGGTTTAGTTGATTTGGATCATGTATCACTTAGATGACTTGAGGGATGTCAATCTAAGTGGAGTTCTTAAGTAATATGATTAATTGAACTTTAATTTATCATGAACTTAGTCCTGATAGTATTTGCAAATTATGTTGTTGATCAATAGCTCGTGTTGTTGCTCCTATATGTTTTTTGATATATTCCTAGAGAAAACTAAGTTGAAAGATGATAGTAGCTATGATGTGGACTGGATCCGTAATCTGAGGTTTATCCTCATTGCTGCACAGAACAATTATGTCCTTGATGCACCGCTAGGTGATAGACCTATTGCAGGAGCAGATGCAGACGTTATGAACGTTTGGCTAGCTCAATATGATGACTACTTGATAGTTTAGTGCACCATATTTTATGGCTTAGAACTAGGACTTCAAAAATGTTTTGAATGCCACGGAGCATATGAGATGTTCCTAGAGCTGAAATTGGTATTTCAGACTCATGCCCGTGTCGAGAGGTATGAGACCTCTGACAAGTACTTCACCTAAAAGATGGAGGAGAATAGCCAGCTAGTGAGCATGTGCTCAGAATGTCTGGGTACTACAATCACTTGAATCAAGTGGGAGTTAATCTTCCAGATAAGATAGTGATTGACAGATTTCTCTAGTCACCATCATCAAGTTACTGGAACTTCATCATGAACTATAATATGCAAGGGATGACAAAAGCGATTCTCGAGCTCTTCGTGATGCTGAAATCGACGAAGGTAGAAATCAAGAAAAAGCATCAAGTGTTGATGGTTAAACAAGACCACTAGTTTCAAGAAAAGGGCAAAGGAAAAGAAAAGGAACTTTAAGAAGAATGGCAAGCAAGTTATCACTCCCGTGAAGAAGCCCAAAGCTGGACCTAAGCCTGAAACTGAGTGCTTCTACTTCAACGGAAACGGTCACGGGAAGCGGAACTACCCCAAATATTTGGCGGATAAGAAGGATGGCAAAGTGAACAAAAGTATATTTGATATACATGTTATTTATGTGTACCTTCCTAGTGCTCGTAGTAGCCCCTGGGTATTTGATACCTGTTTGGTTGCTAAGATTAGTAACTCGAAACAGGAGTTGCAGAATAAATAGAGACTAGTTGAGGGTGAAGTAATGATGTATGTTGGAAGTGGTTCCAAGATTGATATGATCATCATCGCACACTCCCTATACTTTCGGAATTAGTGTTGAACCTAAATAAATGTTATTTGGTGTTTGCGTTAAGCATGAATATGATTAGATCATTTTTATTGCAATACAGTTATTCATTTAAGACAGAGAATAATTGTTATTCTGTTTACATGAATAAAACCTTCTATGGTCATACACCCAATGTTGATGGTTTATTGAATCTCGATCGTAGTGATACACATATTCATAATATCAATGCCAAAAGATGCAAATTTGATAATGATAGAGCAACTTATTTGTGGCACTGCCGTTTGGGTCATATCGGTGTAAAGCGCATGAGGAAACTCCATAAAGATGGACTTTTGGAATCACTTGATTATGAATCATTTGATACTTGCGAACCGTGCCTTATGGGCAAGATGACTAAAACTACATTCCCTGGAACAATGGAACGAGCTAATGACTTATTGAAAATAATACATACCATGTATGCGGTCCGATGAGTGTTGAGGCTCGTGGTAGGTATCGTTATTTTCTGACCTTCACAGATGATTTAAGCAGATATGGGTATATCTACTTCATGAAACACAAGTCTGAAACATTTGAAAAGTTCAAAGAATTTCAGAGTGAAGTGGAGAATCATCGGAACAAGAAAATAAAGTTTCTATGATCTGATCATGGAGGTGAATATTCGAGTTACGAGTTTGGCCTTCATTTAAAACAATGTGGAATAGTTTCATATCTCACACCACCTGGAACACCACAACGTAATGGTGTGTCAGAACATCGTAACCGCACTTTATTAGATATGGTGCGATCTATGATGTCTCTTACCGATTTACCATATCGTTTTGGGGTTATGCATTAGAGACAGCTGCATTCATGTTAAACCGGGCACCATCAAAGTCCGTTGAGACGACATCGTATGAACTGTGGTTTGGCAACAAACCTAAGTTGTCGATTCTTAAAGTTTGGGGATGTGATGCTTATGTCAAAAGGCTTCAGCCTGATAAGCTCGAACCCAAATCGGAGAAGTGCGTTCATAGGATACCTTAAGGAAACAATTGGGTACACCTTCTACCACATGTCCGAAGGCAAGATTTTTTTTTGCTAAGAACGGAACCTTTCTAGGGAAGGAGTTTCTCTCGAAAGAAGTGAGTGGGAGGAAAGTGGAACTTGATGAGGTAATTGTACCTTCTCTCAATTTGGAAAGTAGCTCATCCGAGAAATCCGTTCCCGTGATGCCTACACCAACTGGATAGGAAGCTAATGATAATGATCCTGAAACTTCGAGATCAAGTTGCTTTCACAGAACACAGTAGGTCGGCCAAGACACGATCCGCACCCGGTGAATGCAGTAATCACATTCTGGAAGTCATGTTACTTGACCATGATGAACCTGCGAACTATGAAGAAGCTATGATGATCATAGATTCCGATTAATGCCTTGAGGCTATGAAATCTGAGATAGGATCCATGTATAAAGAACAAAGTATGGACTTTGGTGGATTTGCCCGATGATCGGCAATCCATAGAGAGTAAATGGATCTTCAAGAAGAAGGCCGACGCTAATGGTAATGTTACTGTCTATAAACCTCGACTTGTTGCAAAGGGCTTTCGACTAGTTCAAGGAGTTGACTACGATGAGACTTTCTCACCCGTAGCGATGCTTAAATCTGTCCGAATCATGTTAGCAATTGCCTCATTTTATGAAATTTGGCAAATGGATATCAAAACTGCATTCCTTAATGGATTTCTTAAAGAAGAGTTTTATATGATACAACCAGAAGGTTTTGTCAATCCTAAAGGTGCTAAAAAATGTGCAAGCTCCAGCGATCCATCTATGGACGGGTGCAAGCATCTTGGAGTTGGAATATATGCTTTGATGAATTGATCAAGCATATAGTTTTATATAGACTTGCGGTGTAGCTTGTATTTTACAAGAAAGTGAGTGGGCGCACTACAACCTTTTCTGATAAGTATATGCGAATGACATATTGTTGATCAGAAATGATGTAGAATTTTCTGGAAAGCATAAAGGAGTATTTGAAAAGAGTTTTTCAAAGAAAGACCTCAGTGAAGCTGCTTACATATTGGGCATCAAGATCTATAGATATAGATCAAGACGCTTGATAAGATTTTCAAGAAGTAGAACCTTGACAAGGTTTTGAAGTAGTTCAAAATGTAACAGTCAAAGAAGGAGTTCTTGCCTGTGTTGCAAGGTGTAAAGTTGAGTAAGACTCAAAACCCAACCACAACAAAAAATAGAAAGAGAATGAAAGTCATTCCCTCTGCCTCAGCCATAGGGAATATAAAGTATGCTATGTTGTGTACCAGACCTATTGTGAACCTTATCATGAGTTTGGCAAGGGGGTACGATAGTGATTCATGAGTGGATCATTGGACAACGGTCAAAGTTATCCTTAGTTACCTAAGAGGACTAAGGAAATATTTCTCGGTTATGGAGGTGATAAAGAGTTTGTCGTAAAGAGTTACGTTGATGCAAGCTTTTACACCGATCCGGATGACTCTGAGTCTCAATCTGGATACATATTGAAAGTGGGAGCAATTAGCTAGAGTAGCTCCATGCAGAGCATTGACTAAACTTCTCACACAAGCAAAACATGGTCACACCTTAGTACTCTTTAGGTGTTAATCACATAGCGATGTGAACTATGGGTGTTAATCACATACATATGTGAACTATGGGTGTTAATCACATACAGATGTGAACTATTGGTGTTAAATCACATGGCGATGTGAACTAGATTATTGACTTTAGTGCAAGTGGGAGACTGAAGGAAATATGCCCTAGAGGCAATAATAAAGTTGTTATTTTATATTTCCTTATATCATGATAAATGTCTATTATTCATGCTATAATTGTATTAACTGGAAACTTAATACATGTGCTAATACATAGACAAAACACCGTGTCCCTAGTATGCCTCTACTAGACTAGCTCGTTGATCAAAGATGGTTAAGTTTCCTAGCCATGGAGATGAGTTGTCATTTGATAAATGGGGTCACATCATTAGTGGAATGATGTGATGGACAAGACCCGTCCGTTAGCTTAGCATAATGATCGTTCAGTTTTATTGCTACTGCTTTCTTCGTGTCAAATATATATTCCTCCGACTATGAGATTATGCAACTCCCGGACACCGGAGGAATACCTTGTGTACTATCAAACATCACAACATAACTGGGTGATTATAAACATGCTCTACAGGTATCTCCGAAGGTGTTTGTTGGGTTGCCATAGATCGAGATTAGGATTTGTCACTTCGAGTATTGGAGAGGTATCTCTGGGCCCTATCGGTAATGCACATCATATGAAGCCTTGCAAGCAATGTGACTAATGAGTTAGTTGCAGGATGATGCATTACAGAATGAGTAAATAGACTTGCCGGTAACGAGATTGAACTAGGTATGGAGATACCGACGATCGAATCTCGGGCAAGTAACATGCCGATGACAAAGGAAATAACGTTTGCTGACATTGGGTTCGACTGATAAAGATCTTTGTATAATAAGTGGGAACCAATATGAGCATCCAGGTTCCGCTATTTGTTATTAACCGAAGAGGTGTCTCGGTCATGTCTACATAGTTCTCGAACCCGTAGGGTCCACACGCTTAACATTCGATGATGATATGTATTATATGAGTTATGTGTTTTGGTGACCGAAGGTTGTTCGGAGTCCTGGATGAGATCACAGACATGACGAGGAGTCTCGAAATGGTGGAGAGGTAAAGATTGATATATTGGAAGGTAGTATTCGGACACCGGAAGGGTTCCGGAGTGTATCGGGTACATACCGGAGTACCAGAGGGGTTACCGGAAGCCCCCGGTGGAAGATATGGGCCATATGGGCCATAGGAGGGAGGCTAACCAGCCCACAAGGGGCTGGTGCACCCCCCACGAATTGGACTAGGGAAGGGGGTGGCGCCCCCCTTTCCTGCTCCCTCTCCCTCTCTTTCCCTCTTCCCCCTCCGTTGGAAAGGAAAGGGGGCGGGGCGACTAGGATTGGGAATCCTAGTTGGACTCCCCCCACTTGAGAGCGCCCTAGGCCGGCCCTCTCCCCTCTCCCTCCTTTATATACGGGGGCAAGGGGCACCCCAAAGCACAACAGTTGTTTCTTAGCCGTGTGCAGTGCCTCCCTCCACCGTTTACTCCTCTGGTCATATTGTCGTAGTGCTTAGGTGAAGCCCTATGCGGATCACATCACCAACACCGTCACCACGCCATCATGCTGGCGGAACTCATCGACTCCTTCATGCCTCTACTGGATCAAGAGTTCGAGGGACGTCATCGAGATGAACATGTGCAGAACTCGGAGGTACCGTACGTTCGGTACTTGATCGGTTAATTAGAGAAGACGTTCGACTACATCAACTGCGTTAATTTAATGCTTCCGCTTTCGGTCTATGAGGGTACGTGGACACACTCTCCCCTCTCGTTGCTATGCATCTCCTAGATAGATCTTGCGTGAGCGTAGGAATTTTTTTGAAATTGCATGCTACGACTCTAAACAGTTCGTTTGCTAGAGTTTTTCTAATGTCAAGTATCATTTCCTTAGACCATGAGATTGTGCAACTCCCGGATACCGTAATGCTTCATGTGTATCAAACGTCACAACATAACTGGGTGACTATAAAGATGCACTACAGGTATCTCCGAAAGTGTCTGTTGGGTTGGCACGAACCAGGACTGGGATTTGTCACTCCGTATGACAGAGAGGTATCTCTGGGCCCACTCAGTAATGCATCACCATAATGAGCTCAATGTGACTAAGGAGTTAGCCACGAGATCATGCGTTACGGAACGAGTAAAGAGACTTGCGATAGCGAGATTGAATGAGGTGCGGGGATACCGACGACCAAATCTCGGGCAAGTAACATACCGATGGACAAAGGGAATTGTATCTGGATTGATTGAATCCCGACATCGTGGTTCATCAATGAGATCATCATGGAACATGTGGGAGCCAATCTGGGTATCCAGATCCCGCTATGGGTTATTGGCCGGAGAGGTATCTCGGTCATGTACTGCATCGTTCGAACCGTAGGGTCTACACACTTAAGGTTCAGTGACGCTAGAGTTGTAATGGGAATAGTATGTAGTTACTGAAGGTTGCTCGGAGTCCCGAATGAGATCCCGGACGCGACGAGGAAATCCGGAATGGTTCGGAGGTGAAGATCGATATATTGGACGATGGGTATTGTAGTCCGGAATTGTTTCGGAGGTACCGGGTGACGACCAGTGTGACCGAAAGGAGTTTCGGAGGCCCCGGCAAGCGTTTGGGGGCCTTATGGGCCAAGGGGAGGGGGCATACCAGCCCACTAAGGGGCTGTGCGCCCCTCCCACCCCATCTCACGTAACCTGGAGAGGTGGGGGCGATTCTCCTAGGGCAGCCGCCCCTCCCGGCTTGGGGGCCAAGTTTCTTACGGGTGGGGGCGCCCAAACCCATCTAGGGTTTCCCCTGTGGTCGCCGCCCCTCCCCTAGGGAAACCCTAGGGCGCCTCCTCCTCCCCCTTCCCCTATATATAGTGAGGGAGAGAGAGGGAAGCCGCACCCCTAACACACCATGGTGCTCCCCTTCGTCTCCTTCCTACACCTCTTCCTCCTCCGTAGTGCTTAGCAAAGCTCTGCCGGAGAACCACGAGCTCCATCGCCACCACGCCGTTGATACGTCCATTTTGCATCATGCTTTTATATCAATATTTATTGCATTATGGGCTGTTACTACACATTATGTCACAATACTTATGCCTTTTCTCTCGTATTTTACAAGGTTTACATGAAGAGGGAGAATGCGGCACTGGAATTACAGAATTTGGAAAAGGAGCAAATATTAGAGACCTATTCTGCACAACTCCAAAAGTCCTGAAACTCCACGAAAGTCAGTTTTGGAATATGTTAAAAATCTTGAGCGAAGAAAGCACCGGAGGGGGCCACCCACCGTCCACGAGGTGGAGGGCGCGCCTACCCCGGGCGCACCCTGCCTCATGGGCCACTGGCAGCCCCACAGTGCCCATCTTACAGTATATGGTGTCTTTTGCCCTGGAAAAAAATCATAAGGAAGCTTCCGGGACGAAGCGCCGCCGTCTCGAGGCGGAACCTTGGCGGAACCAATCTAGGGCTCCGGCGGAGTTGTTCTGCCAGGGAAACATCCCTCTGAGAGGGGTAAATCGTCGCTATCGTCATCACCATCGATCCTCTCATTGAGAGGGGGTCAATCTCCATCAACATCTTCACTAGCACTATCTCCTCTCAAGCCCTAGTTCATCTCTTGTATCCGATCTTTGTCTCAAAACCTCAGATTGGTACATGTGGGTTGCTAGTAGTGTTGATTACTCCTTGTAGTTGATGCTAGTTGGTTTACTCGGTGGAAGATCATATGTTCAGATACTTTATGCATATTAATACCCCTCTTATTATGAACATGAATATGATTTTTGAGTACTTACGTTTGTTCCTGAGGACATGGGAGAAGTCTTGTTATTAGTAGTCATGTGAACTTGGTATTCGTTCGATATTTTGATGAGATGTATGTTGTCTTTCCTCTAGTGGTATTATGTGAACGTCGACCACATGACACTTCACCATTGTTTGGGCCTAGGGGATGACATTGGGAAGTAATAAGTAGATGATGGGTTGCTAGAGTGACAGAAGCTTAAACCCTAGTTTACGCGTTGCTTCGTAAGGGGCTGATTTGGATCCATATGTTTCATGCTATGGTTAGGTTTACCTTAATTTTTCTTTTGTAGTTGCGGATGCTTGAGAGAGGGGTTAATCATAAGTGGGATGCTTGTCCAAGGAAGGGCAGTACCCAGGCCCGGGTCCACCCACATATCAAATTATCAAAGTAACGAACGCGAATCATATGAGCATAATGAAAACTAGCTTGACGATAATTCCCATGTGTCCTCAGGAGCACTTTGCTTTATATAAGAGTTTGTCTAGGCTTGTCCTTTGTTACAAAAAGGAGTGGGCCACGTTGCTGAACCTTCTTCACTTTCGTTACTTGTACCCGTTACGAATTACCTTATCACAAAACTATCTGTTACCGATAATTTCAGTGATTGCAGAGAATACCTTGCTGAACACCACTTGTCATGTCCTTCTGCTCCTCGTTGGGTTCGACACTCTTACTTATTGAAAGGACTATGATATATCCCCTATACTTGTGGTTCATCAAGACTCTTTTCTGGCACCGTTGCCGGGGAGGGAAGCGCCTTTGGTAGGTGGAATTTGGTAAGGAAACATTTATATAGTGTGCTGAAATTTACTGTCACTTGTTACTAAGGAAAATAATCCTTTGAGGGGCTTGTTAGGGGTATCTTCACCCCGACCAGTAGAGAAAATAGTTGCTCCTCAACCTACTGAACCTACTGAAAATGTTTACTTTAAAATTCCTTCGAGTATGATAGAGAAACTGCTAGCTAATCCTTTTACACGAGATGGAACATTACATCCCGATATGCACCTAATCTATGTGGATGAAGTTTTTGGATTATTTAAGCTTGCAGGTATGCCCGAGGATGTTGTCAAGAAGAAGGTTTTCCCTTTATCTTTGAGGGGAAAGGCATTGACATGGTATAGGCTATTGGATGATATTGGATCATGGAACTACAACCGATTGAAATTGGAATTTCATCAGAAGTTTTATCCTATGCATCTGGTTCACCGTGATCGTAATTATATATATAATTTTTGGCCTCGCAAAGGAGAAAGTATCGCTCAAGCTTGGGGGAGGCTGAAGTCACTGTTATATTCATGCCCCAATCATGAGCTCTCAAGAGAAATTATTATTCAAAAAATTCATGCTCGACTTTCTCTCAATAATCGCTCCATGCTCGATACTTCTTGTACTGGTTCTTTTATGATGAAGACTATTGAATTCAGATGTGATTTATTGGAAAGAATTAAATGCAACTCTGAAGATTGGGAACTCGACGAAGGTAAGGAGTCAGGTATAACACCTAAGTTTGATTGTGTTAAATCTTTTATGGATATCGATGCTTTTCGTGAATTTAGCACTAAATATGGACTTGACTCTGAGATAGTAGCTTCTTTCTGTGAATCATTTGCTACTCATGTGGATCTCCCTAAGGATAAGTGGTTTAAATATCACCCTTCCATTGAATTAAAAGTAGTAGAACCTATTAAAGTTGAAGAAAATACTATCACTTATAATGTTGATCCTATTGTTCCTACCGCTTATATTGAGAAACCACCTTTCCCTGTTAGAATCAAGGATCATGCTAAAGCTTCAACTATGGTTCGTAAGAGTAATGCTAGAATACCTACACCCCCTAAGCAAATTGAAGTTGAACCTAGTATTGCTATGGTTAAGGATCTCTTGGTCGATAATATTGATGGGCATGTTATTGACTTCTGTGATGAAGCTGCTAGAATTGCTAGACCCGATACTAAAAATAAACATAGACCTGTTGTTGGCATGCCTGTTGTTTCTGTTAAAATAGGAGATTATTGTTATCATGGCTTATGTGATATGGGTGCTAGTGCGAGTGCAATACCTCATTCCTCATACAAGGAAATTATGCATGATATTGCACCTGCTGAGATAGAAGATATTGATGTTACAATTAAGCTTGCCAATAGAGATACTATTTCACCAATTGGGATTGTTAGAAATGTTGAAGTCTTGCGTGGGAAAATTAAATATCCTACTGATTTTCTTGTTCTTGGTTCCCCACAAGATGACTTTTGTCCCATTATATTTGGTAGACCCTTCTTGAATACTGTCAATGCTAAGATAGATTGCGAAAAGGACATTGTTACTGTTGGTTTAGGGGATATGTCTCATGATTTTAATTTTGCTAAATTCCGTAGACAACCCCATGATAAAGAATTTCCTAGTAGAGATGAAATTATTGGTCTTGCTTATATTGTCGTGCCTCCTATTGACCCTCTAGAACAATATTTGCTAGACCATGAAAATGATATGTTAATGAATGAAAGAAGGGAAATAGATGAAGTATTCTTTAAACAGGGACCTAACTTGAAACACAACTTGCCTGTTGAAATACTAGGGGATCCTCCTCCACCCAAGGGTGATCCGTGTTTGAGCTTAATCCATCACCTGATACTCTTAAATATCCTTATCTTGATGAAAAGAAGATATATCCTGTTATTATTAGTGCTAACCTTTCAGAGCAGGAAGAAGAGAAATTATTGAAAACTCTGAAGAAGAACCGTGCTGCTATTGGATATACTCTTGATGATCTTAAGGGCATTAGTCCCACTCTATGCCAGCAGAAAATAAAATTGGAGAAAGACGCTAAACTAGTTGTTGATCACCAACGATGGTTAAATCCTAAGACGAAGGAAGTGGTAAGAAATGAAATACTAAAGCTTAGGAGGCGTGTATAATTTAACATTCTTTGATAGTCGATGGGCAAGTCCTGTCCATTGTGTCCCTAAGAAGGGAGGTATTACTGTTGTTCCTAATGATAAAAATGAATTGATCCCACAAAGAATTGTTAAAGGTTATAGAATGGTAATTGATTTCCGCAAATTAAATAAAGCTACTAGAAAAGATCATTACTTCTACCTTGTCTTGACCAAATGCTAGAAAGATTATCCAAACATACACATTTTTGCTTTCTAGATGGTTACTCTGGTTTCTCTCAAATACCTATGTCAAAAGAGGATTAGGATAAGACCACTTTTACTTGCCCTTTCGGTACCTTTGCTTATAGACGTATGCCTTTTGGTTTATGTAATGCACCTGCTACCTTTCAAAGATGTATGACTGCTATATTCTCTGACTTTTGTGAAAAGATTGTTGAGGTTTTCATGGATGATTTTTCCGTGTATGGAACTTCTTTTGATGATTGCTTAAGCAACCTTGATCAAGTTTTCAGAGATGTGAAGAAACTAATCTTGTCTTGAATTGGGAGAAGTGCCACTTTATGGTTAATGAAGGTATATTCTTGGTGCATAAGATTTCTGAAAGAGGTATTGAAGTTGATAAAGCTAAAGTTGATGCTATTGAAAAGATGTTGTGTCCTAAGGACATCAAAGGTATGAGAAGTTTCCTTGGTCATGCTGGTTTTTATAGGAGGTTCATTAAAGACATCTCAAAAATCTCTAGGCCTCTGACTAATCTCTTACAAAAAGATGTTCCTTTTGTCTTTGATGATGATTGTGTAGAAGCATTTGAAATACTTAAGAAAGCCTTGATTTCTGCACCTATTATCCAGCCACCTGATTGCAATTTACCCTTCGAAATTATGTTTGATGCTAGAGATTATGTCGTAGGCGCTGTTCTAGGAAAAAGAGTTGATAAGAAATAAAATGTTATCCAATATGCTAGTAAAACTTTAGACAGTGCCCAGAGAAATTATGCTACCACTGAAAAGGAATTTTTAGCAGTTGTGTTTGCTTGTGATAAGTTCAGACCTTATATTGTTGATTCCAAAGTAACTTTTCACACTGATCATGCTGCTATTAAATACTTATGGAAAAGAAATATGCTAAACCTAGACTTAATAGATGGGTTCTCTTGCTACAAGAATTTGATTTGCATATTATAGATAGAAAGGGAGCTTAGAACCCCATTGCAGACAACTTGTCTAGGTTAGAAAATGTTCTTGATGACCCACTACCTATTGATGATAGCTTTCCCGATGAACAATTAGCTATCATAAATACTTCTCGTACTGCTCCATGGTATGCTGATTATGCTAATTACATTGTTGCTAAATTTATACCACCTAGTTTCACATACCAGCAAAAGAAAAGGTTTTTCTATGATTTAAGACATTACTTCTGGGATGAAGCACACCTTTATAAAGAAGGAGTAGATGGTGTTATTAGACGTTGTGTACCTGAGCATGAACAGGAACATATCCTATGCAAGTGTCACTCCGAGGCTTATGGAGGACACCACGCTGGAGATAGAACTGCACATAAGGTATTGCAATCCGGTTTTTACTGGCCTACTCTCTTCAAAGATGCCGGTAAGTTTGTCTTGTCTTGTGATGAATGTCAAAGAATTGGTAATATAAGTAGACGTCAAGAAATGCCGATGAACTATTCACTTTTTATTGAACCATTTGATGTTTGGGGCTTTGATTATGTGGGACCTTTCCCTTCCTCTAGTGAGTATACATATATTTTAGTTGCTGTTGATTACGTTACTAAGTGGGTAGAAGCTATTCCAACTAGTAGTGCTGATCATAACACCACTATTAAGATGCTTAAAGAAGTTATTTTTCCGAGGTTTGCAGTCCCTAGATACTTAATAACTGATGGTGGTTCACATTTTATTCATGGTCCTTTTCGTAAAATGCTTGCTAAGTATGATGTGAATCATAGAATTGCATCTCCATATCACCCACAGTTTAGTGGTCAAGTAGAATTGAGTAATAGAGAGATTAAATTAATTTTGCAAAAGACTAATAATAGATCTAGAAATAATTGGTCCAAGAAACTTGATGATGCATTATGCGCCTATAGAACTGCATATAAGAATCCTATGGGTATGTCTCCGTATAAAATGGTTTATGGAAAAGCATGTCACTTACCTCTCGAACTAAAACATAAGGCATATTGATGTTGCTTGAAGCTACGTCGGTTTTTTCCCCAAAGAGGAAAGAACGATGCAGCACAGCAATGGTAGGTATTTCCCTCAGATATGAAACCAAGGTTATAGAACTAGTAGGAGAACCAAGCAACACAACGTAAAACAGCCCTTGCACACAAATAACAACACCTACGCAACCCGACGTGTTAAAGGGGTTGTCAATCCCCTTCGAGAATGCAGTAGCCTCCAAGATAGGCAAAGGACGTGAGGTAAATTTGTAGATGGGATAAATAGATCGTAGAACAAATAAATTGCAGCAAGGTATTTTTGTATTTTTTGGTTTAATAGATCTTAAAATAAATGCACGGAAAAAGTAGATCAAAAGGCAAATATATGAGAAAGAAGACCCGGGGCCGTATGTTTCACTAGTGGCTTCTCTCGAGAAAAATAGCAAACGGTGGGTGAACAAATTACTGTTGGGCAATTGATAGAACTTCAAATAATCATGACGATATCCAGGCAATGATCATTACATAGGCATCACGTCCAAGATTAGTAGTCCGACTCCTGCCTGCATCTACTACTATTACTCCACACATCGACCGCTATCCAGCATGCATCTAGCGTATTAAGTTCATCGAAAAATGAAGTAATGCAATAAGAACGATGACATGATATAGACAAGATCCGTTTATCTATTGCGGCAGATATGGATCCCATCTTTTTATCCTTAGTAGCAATGATACGTACGTGTCGGTTCCCTTTCTGTCAGTGGGATCAAGCACCGTAAGATCGAACCAACTACCGGGCACCTCTTCCCATTGCAAGATAAATAGATCAAGTTGGTAAAACAAAACCGAAATATCGGAGAAGAAATACGAGGCTATAAGAGATCACGCATATAAGAGATCAAAGAACTCAAATAACTTTCATGGATATAAAAAGATATAACTGATCATAAACTTGAAGTTCATCGGATCCCAACAAACACACCGCAAAAAGGACTTACATCATATGGGTCTCGAAGAGATCATTGTATTGATAATCAAGAGAGAGAGAGAGAGAGAGAGAGAGAGAGAGAGAGAGGAAGCCATCTAGCTACTAACTACGGTCCCGAAGGTCTACAAAGAACTACTCACGCATCATCGGATAGGCACCAATGGAAGTGGTGAACCCTTCTGTGATGGTGTCTAGATTGGATCTCGGTGTTCTGGACTCTGCGGTAGCTAGATGAATATTTCGTCGACTCCCCTAGGGTTTCTGGAATATTGGGGTGTTTATAGAGCAAAGAGTCGGTCCAGGGGCACCTGAGGTGGGCACAACCCACTTGGGCGTGCCTGGGCCTCCTGGCGTGCCCAGGTGGGTTGCCCCCTCCTCGAGACTCCCCCCCCCCAGGTGCAACTAGGGCCCATTGTGTTCCTTCTGGTCATCGTAAATTGCCGTGGTATTTGGACCCCTTCTGATATTGATTTCCTGCGATGTAAAAAACATGCAGAAAACAACAACTGGCGCTTGGCACTATGTCAATAGGTTAGTACCAAAAAATGATATAAAATGACTATATAATGATTATAAAACATCCAAGATTGATAATAAAACAGCATGTAATGATCAAAAATTATAGATACGTTGGATACGTATCAGCATCCCCAAGCTTAACTCCTGCTCGTCCTCGAGTAGGTAAGTGATAAAATAGAATTTTTGATGTGGAGTGATGTTTAACATGTCATATCATATTCTTTTCTTCATAGCATGGACATTTTGACTTTTATGTGATTCAAAGCAATAGTCTAGTTTTGACATAATAATTTAGATACTCAAACATATCAACAAGCAACCATGTCTTTCAAAATATCAATGGTAAAACAAGTTATCCATAGCCCATCATGCTCAAACATTTATCCATTCATGAAACACACTTGAATATTAGCTACACCCAATACTTAAGTACGATCATATTGTCCCCTAGTTGGTGCTTTTATAAAAGATGATGGAGAATCAATTTCAAAAATAAAATTTTCATAAAGTAAAAGAAAGGCCCTTCGTAGAGGGGAGTAGGGATTTGTAGAGGTGCCAGAGCTCAAAGCGAAAAAATAGAGATAAAAACATTTTGGGAGGTGTATCCATCCCGAAAACGACTTGGAGCATCCCAACACTTTCCATGCTAGATATATCATAAGCGGTTCCCAAATAGAAAATAAAGTTTATTCCTTTTTCCACCATAACTTTCACTTTCCATGGCTAACCGTATCCACGGGTGCCCTCCATACCAACACTTTTCAAGGAATTTATTATTTGACAACATAAAGTAAATTTATTTTTGCATTTAGGGACTGGGCATCCCTAATACCTTTGACTTACTCTCGTGCAATTACAAGTGAATAAACACTCACCGTGAGAATAACAAATCTATCATGGAAAATATTAGCTACCCGTTACCGTTCCGCGAGCGAAACAAACACACAAAAGAGAAGTTCATTTTGAAATTAGAGATGGCACATGCAAATTTGCATAGAACGGCAAAAGAATACCACATATAGGTAGACATAGTGGACTCATGTGGCAAAATTGGTTTAAAGGATTTTGGATGCACAAGTAGAGGTCATACTTGGTGCAAAATGAAGGCTAGCAAAAAGATTGAGAAGCGACCAACCAAGAAACAAATAATCTCATAAGCAAGCATTAAGCATAATTAACACCAAATAATGCACCATAAGTAGGATATAATTTTCATTGCATGATTATTGACTTTCGTGCATGCATAGTGAATCACAAACCTTAACACCAATATTCTTACTAGAGCACAATTACTCAGCAACATGACTCACATATCACATCATCAATCTCAAAACTATTACTAAGAATCAAGTTTATTTTGTCCAATGATCTTCATGACATATATTTTCTTTTTCTTTATCCTCCTTGGATATCTATCACTTTGGGACTAATTTTCATGTGTTGCTTTTCATAAGCTCAAACAAATATAAGTGAAGATCATGAGCATAACATATTTTTCTTTCTCTCAAAATAGTTTAAGTGAAGCAAGAGAGAATTTCTTCAAGTTTTACTAACTCTCAAATAAATCTAAGTGAAGCAAGAGAGAATTTCTTAAAAATACTAAGCACACCGTGCTCAAAAAGATATAAGTGAAGCACTAGAGCAAGTCCATTGCTCATAAAATTTTTAGTGAAGCATAGAGAGCAATTCTAACAAGTCATGAAATAATTTCGGCTCTCTCAAATAGGTGTGTCCAGCAAGGATTGATGACTTAAAACACAAAATAAAACAAGCAAAGACACATATCATACAAGATGCTCCAAGCAAAACACATATCATGTGACGAATAAAAATATAGTCTCGAGTAAAATACCGATGGCCGTTAGAAGAAAGAGGGGATGCCACTCGGGGCATCCCCAAGCTTAGTTGGTTGCTCATTCTTGGGTAATAGCTTGGAATGCCGGGGTATCCCCAAGCTTAGGCTCTTCTATCCTTCTTTCATCCATCGTAAGATAACCCAAAACTTGTAAACTTCAATCACACAAAACTCAACAAAACCCTTGTGAGATTCGTTAGTAAAAGAAACCAAACCACTACTATAAGTGTTGTGTCAAACAAATTACTATTTTGTTTTTGTATTATATCTACTGTATTGCAACTTTACTATGGCACAAACTCATCAAAGAAAACAATAGAGCCATCAAAATAAGCACACAACACAAAGAAAACAGAATCTGTCAAAACAGAACAGTCTGTAGTAATCTGGAACCTTCGAATACTTCTGAAGCTCCAAAAATTATGAAATAAATTGGTGGACGTGAGGAATTTATCTATTGATCTTCTGCAAAAAAATCAACTTAAAATCACTCTTCTGTAAAAAATGACAACGAATCTCGTGGGCACAAAAGTTTCTGTTTTTCAGCAAGATCAAATAAACTTTCACCCAAGTCTTCCCAAAGGTCTTCCTTGGCACAAACACTAACTAAAACACAAAACACAGAATCATAATAGTAGCATAATTATGGTAACACTAAAGAACATAAACCAAAAAGAAAAAATAAATTTTGTTCATCGGGTTGCCTCCCAACAAGCGCTATAGGTTTACGCCCTTAGCTAGGAATAAAGCAAGGATCTAAGTTTTGTCATCCTTTTCCTTCTTAATATTTTTAGAGGTATCGTCTTCATAGGGTTTTGTAAACACAAAAAAAACATATTATCCATGGAAATTTTAGCATTTCTTAGTTGGTTTTCATCATAGCCCCTTTGATTACCTGCAACAATCCAAGAGTAGTGTTGATTAACATTATTAAAAACTTGTTGGATTATATCTAGAATGGGGACTTACTTTTTAAGATTCTCATCAAAGATTCAATTATCCCCAAGAAGATGCCTTAGTGCATAATCACTATTGTAAAGAATTTCATCTATCACGGGTTTTTCATGATTCATACCATAAAAATCAAAGATTTCGATAGCTTCCCATATTATGTAGTAAAATTCATTTATAAGCACGAGAGTGGCCAACTTTTTGGCCCTAGGATTCTTTATGTCAGGGAGCTCAAAAAACAATCTTTGCAAAGTAGGATGGGTACGAATAAATTTACTTTCAAGTTTTAGAACTAGTGCTAAAATAGCATCTGCATAAGATCTAGTAGTTTTATGTATGGGAGCATCATCAAGACTTAGATTCCCAACACAATTGAAAAATTCTTGAATACGTTCTTTTCCCATAACATTCCCTTGCCCCAAGATAAACGTTTTAGCATCCAGATTGCCCGTACGTCCAAATTTAGGAGTTAGGCCATCATCTGTTGGTGCCATACCGAAATCACTCATGATTGCAAGCAAAGGATAGATCTGACAAGAAAATGGTGAACGGAAAAAGAGAGGCGGATAAAACGGCAAATTTTTGTGAAGTGGGGGAGAGGGAACGAGAAGAAAATAATGTAAATTGCAAGGAGATGAGATTTGTGATTAGAAACCTGGTTATGTTGAAGATCCTCCCTGCCAACGACGCTAGAAATTCCTTTTGATGTCGCTTGAAGCTATGTCGGGTTTTCCCCCAAAGAGGAAGGGATGATGCAGCACAACGGTGGTAGGTATTTCCCCCAGATATGAAACCAAGGTTATCGAACCAGTAGGAGAACCAAGCAACACAATGTAAAACAGCCCCTGCACACAAATAACAACACCTCGCAACCCGACGTGTTAAAGGGGTTGTCAATCCCTTTCGGGGTACGGCGCCTCAAGATAGGCAAAGGACGTGAGGTAAATTTGTAGATGGGATAAATAGATCGCGGAACAAATAAATTATAGCAAGGTATTTTTGTATTTTTTTGTTTAATAGATCTGAAAATAAACGCACGGAAAAAGTAGATCGCAAGGCAAATATATGAGAAAGAAGACCTGGGGGCCGTAGGTTTCACTAGTGGCTTCTCTCGAGAAAAGTAGCAAACGGTGGGTGAACAAATTACTCTTGGGCAATTGATAGAACTTCAAATAATCATGAAGATATCCAGGCAATGATCATTACATAGGCATCACGTCCAAGATTAGTAGTCCGACTCTGCTGCATCTACTACTATTACTCCACACATCGACCGCTATCCAGCATGCATCTAGCGTATTAAGTTCATGGAAAAATGGAGTAATGCAATAAGAACGATGACATGATGTAGACAAGATCCGTTTATCTATTGCGGCAGATATGGATCCCATCTCTTTATCCTTAGTAGCAATGATACATACGTGTCGGTTCCCTTTCTGTCGCTGGGATCAAGAACCGTAAGATTGAACCCACTACCGGGCACCTCTTCCCATTGCAAGATAAATAAATCAATTTGTCCAAACAAACTCCAAATATCGGAGAAGAAATACGAGGCTATAAGAGATCACACATATAAGAGATCAAAGAACTCAAATAACTTTCATGGATATAAAAAGATATAACTGATCATAAACTCAAAGTTCATCCGATCCCAACAAACACACCGCAAAAAGGACTTACATCATTTGGATCTCCAAGAGATCATTGAATTGATAATCGAGAGAGAGAGAGAGAGAGAGAGAGCGAGAGAGGAAGCCATCTAGCTACTAACTACGGACCCGAAGGTCTACAAAGAACTACTCACGCATCATAGGAGAGGCACCAATGGAAGTGGTGAACCCCTCCGTGATGGTGTCTAGATTGGATCTCGGTGTTCTGTACTCTGCAGCGGCTGGATGAATTTTTTGTCGACTCCCCTAGGGTTTCTGGAATATTGGGGTATTTATAGAGCAAAGAGTCGGTCCAGGCGCACCGAGGTGGGCACAACCCACACAGGCGCGCTGGGCCTCCTAGCGCCAGGTGGGTTGTCCCTCCTCGGGACTCCCGAGGTGCAACCAGGCCCATTGTGTTCCTTCTGGTCCATAAAAAATCATCGTAAATTGGCATGGTATTTGGACCCCTTCTGATATTGATTTCCTACGATGTAAAAAACATGCAGAAAACAGCAACTGGCACTTGGCACTATGTCAATAGGTTAGTACCAAAAATGATATAAAATGACTATATAATGATTATAAAACATCCAAGATTGATAATACAATATCATGGAATGATAAGAAATTATAGATACGTTGGAGATGTATCACATATTGGGCCATTAAAGAGCTCAATTATGATTTCGAACTTGCCGGTGAGAAGAGGCTATTTGACATTAGCTCGCTTGATGAATGGAGAACCCAGGCCTATGAGAATACCAAACTGTTTAAAGAAAAAGTAAAAAGATGGCATGACAAAAGGATACAAAAGCGTGAGTTTAATGTAGGTGATTATGTTTTGCTATACAACTCTCATTTAAGATTTTTTGCAGGAAAACTTCTCTCTAAATGGGAAGGTCCTTACATTATCGAGGAGGTCTATCGTTCCGATGCCATAAAAATCAACAACTTTGAGGGCACAAATCCGAAGGTGGTGAACGGTCAAAGGATCAAACATTATATCTCAGGTAATCCCATAAATGTTGAAACCAATGTTATTGACACCGTAACCCCGGAGGAGTACATAAGGCACACTTTCCAGAACGTTTCAGACTCCTAAAAGGAATAGGTATGTGGTACGGTAAGTAAACCGACTCCAAAACAGTTCTAATAGCAATTTTTCTCCGTTTTGGAATATTTAAGAAAATAGGAATATAAGAAGCAGTCCATAAAGGACACGAGGTATCCACGAGGGTGGAGGGCGCGCCCTACCCCCTGGGCACGCCCCCTGCCTCGTGGACACCTCGTGTGCCCTCCGGACTCCATTTTCTTGCACGATACTTCTTTTGATCGGTAAAAATTCATTATATAATCTCCCGAAGGTTTTGACCACCGTACCACGACGAAATCCTCTGTTTTTGTTTTAAGCTGGTTCTGCAGCAGATCTAGAGCAAGATGTCTTCTCAAGAGTCAGTTGGGGAGAGTCGGGTATCTCATCCGACACCGGGGCCAAGAGCAAACAGCGATGCTGACCACTTTGGGCCATCAATGGAGGAAGAGATGGAGGCCGATTGAAAAGGATAGATGCCATGGAGGAGGATCAAGAAGTCACCTCTCATCTCCAAGCTAGATTTATGATGGAGGAACTTCAGAGCTCAGCAATTCCAAATTCGGTCATCGCTCCCAATGCTAGATTTCTTTCTTATGAAAATATGAAAAAGAGTGTTACTTGTTCTCCTGCAGCTATGCAACATCCATGGGTGAAAGGATCTTTAACCATCACATGTAAACTCCGTAAGGAAATAATGGACCTTAAGCAGCAAGTCAATAAGCTCGAGGAAGAGAACCGTATCCTAAGGGGCATCATCGCCAAGAATATCACATCACCACCTCCGAAGAAAGAGACATAAACACATGGGTATGGGCACTCCCCTTAGCAACTGCCAAGCTTGGGGGAGGTGCCCCGGTATCGTATCACCATAACACTTCTATCTTTACCGTTTTCTTAGTTCGATCCTTTTGGTTATATCTTGATCTAGTAGAATAAAGTTTAGTACGATCTAGCTTTGAGTTTTTGTGTTGATCCCTATCTATGTAATCGAGTCTGCGAACTATATATAATAAAGATTAGTTTTGAGTTGAGGGATTTGCTATCTTTCTATGATCTTTAGGGAATAAAAGAAAGAATAAAAAGAAATCCAAAGATCATATTGATCTTATGGAGGGTGATGGCTTCACATATAAAGAGTATGATGAATAAAAGTTGTTGAGAGTTGACAAACATAGTTTTGGTCATCGTTGCAATTAATAGGAAGTAATAAAGAAAGAGAGGTTTTCACATATAAATATACTATCTTGGACATCTTTTATGATTGTGAGCACTCATTAAAATATAACATGCTAAAAAGTTGATGTTGGACAAGGAAGACAATGTAATGGGTTATGTTTTCTTATATCCGAAATAAATTATATTGTCATGGATCATCCAACATGTTGAGCTTGCCTTTCCCCCTCATGCTAGCCAAATTCTTTACACCAAGTAGAGATACTAATTGTGCTTCCAAACATCCTCAAACCCAGTTTTGCCATCAGAGTCCACCATATCTGCCTATGGATTGAGTAAGATCCTTCAAGTAAGTTGTCATAGTTGCAAGCAATAAAAATTGCTCTCTAAATATGTATGATCTATTAGTGTGGAGAAAATAAGCTTTATACAAGCTTGTGATATGGAAGAAATAAAAGCGATGGACTGCATAATAAAGGTCCCTATCACAAGTGGCAATATAAAGTGACGTTCTTTTGCACTAAGATTTTGTGCATCCAACCATAAAAGCACATGACAACCTCTGCTTCCCTCTGCGAAGGGCCTATCTTTTATTTATCTTATACCTTATACAAGAGTCATGGTGATCTTCACCTTCCCTTTTTACACTTTATCCTTTGGCAAGCACCATGTGTTGGAAAGACATGATATATATATCCAATTGGATGTGGGTTTTCATAAAGCATTATTGTTGACATTACCCTTGAGGTAAAAGGTTGGGAGGCGAAACTATAAGCCCCTATCTTTCTCTGTGTCCGATTAAAACTTCATACCCATAAGTATTGCGTGAGTGTTAGCAATTGTGAAAGATTAAATGATAGTTGAGTATGTGGACTTGCTGAAAAGCTCTTATATTGACTCTTTTCGATGTTATGATAAATTGCAATTGCTTCAACGACTGAGATTATAGTTTGCTAGTTTTCAATGAAGTTCCTGATTCATACTTTACATTGTGAATAGATTGTTACTTTAGCATAAGAAATCATATGAAAATATATATGTTGCTTTTCTAAGAATGATCATGATGCCCTCATGTCCGTATTTTATTTTATCGATACCTCTATCTCTAAACATGTGGACATGTTTTTTGATATCGGCTTCCGCTTGAGGACAAGCGAGGTCTAAGCTTGGGGGAGTTGGTACGTCCATTTTGCATCATGCTTTTATATCAATATTTATTGCATTATGGGTTGTTACTACACATTATGTCACAATACTTATACCTTTGTCTCTTATTTTACAAGGTTTATATGAAGAGGGAGAATGCCGGCAGCTGGAACTCTGGGCTGGAAAAGGAACAAATATTAGAGACCTATTCTACACAACTCCAAAAGTCCTGAAACTCCATGAGAGTCAGTTTTGGAATATATTAAAAATATTGGACGAAGAAAGCACGAGAGGGGGGCCACCCACCATCCACGAGGGTGGAGGGCGCGCCCTACCCCCCTGGGCGCGCCCCCTTCCTCGTGGGCCACCTGGCAGCCCCTCGATGCCCATCTTGTGGTATATGGTGTCTTCTTCCCTGGAAAAAATCATAAGGAAGCTTTCGGGATGAAGCACCGCCGTCTCGAGGCGGAACCTTGGCGGAACCAATCTAGGGCTCCGGCGGAGCTGTTCTGCGGGGGAAACACATCCCTCCGGGAGGGGGAAATCGTCGCCATCATCATCACCATCGATCCTCTCATCGAGAGGGGGTCAATCTCCATCAACATCTTCACCAGCACCATCTCCTCTCAAACCCTAGTTAATCTCTTGTATCCGATCTTTGTCTCAAAACTTCATATTGGTACATGTGTGTTGCTAGTAGTGTTGATTACTCCTTGTAGTTGATGCTAGTTGGTTTATTCGGTGGAAGATCATATGTTCAGATCCTTTATGCATATTAATACTCCTCTGAGTATGAACATGAATATGATTTGTGAGTAGTTACATTTGTTCCTGAGGACATGGGAGAAGTCTTGTTATAATTAGTCATATGAACTTGGTATTCATTCGATGTTTTGATGAGATGTATGTTGTCTTTCCTCTAGTGGTGTTATGTGAACGTCGACTACATGACACTTCACCATTGTTTGGGCCTAGGAGAAGGCATTGGGAAGTAATAAGTAGATGATGGGTTGCTAGAGTGATGTAAGCTTATACCCTAGTTTATGCGTTGCTTAAGTAAGGGCTGATTTGGATCCATATGTTTCATGATATGGTTAGGTTTACCTTAATTCTTCTTTCGTAGTTGCGGATGCCTGCGAGAGGGGTTAATCATAAGTGGGATTCTTGTCCAAGGAAGGGCAGTACCCAGGCACCGGTCCACCCACATATCAAACTATCAAAGTAACGAACGCGAATCATATGAGCATGATGAAAACTAGCTTGGCGATAATTCCCATGTGTCCTCGGGAGCACTTTGCTTTATATAAGAGTTTTTCCAGGCTTGTCCTTTGTTACAAAAAGGATTGGGCCACCTTGATGCACCTTGTTCACTTTTGTTACTTGTTACCCGTTATGAATTACCTTATCACAAAACTATATGGTACCGATAATTTCAGTGCTTGTAGAGAATACCTTACTGAAAATCGCTTGTCATTTTCTTCTGCTCCTTGTTGGGTTCGACAATCTTACTTATCGAAAGGACTACGATAGATCCCCTATACTTGTGGGTCATCAGCTGTCGTTCTGCTGGAGTTCTCCCTCAACTTCTCCCCCCCCCCCCCGCCTTGCTGGATCAAGAAGAAGGAGACGCCCCCGGGTTGTACGTGTGTTAAACGCGGAGGCACCATCCGTTCGGCGCTTGGATTGGATCTTCCGCGATTCGAATCGCCGCGAGTACGACTCCATCAACCGCGTTCTTGTAACACTTCCGCTTAGCGATCTTTAAGGGTATGAAGATGCACTCCCTCTCTCTCATTGCTACCGTCTCCTACATTGTTCTTGGTGACACGTAGGAATTTTTATGAATTATTACTACGTTCCCCAACAGGAAGATGGATGCTTATTTTGGTTTTGGGAAGGCGAATACATTGATTTATTGATAGAAAGAAACTTGACAGACGTTCGTGCACTCCTTAGTAGAATCGAAGGCAATGAAGCAGCTGCATGTGCAACTAGAGGGGAAGCAACGTCTACTTCTTTAGAACCAAAGATGAAGAATGAAGAATACAAAATCAAGAATCCACAGATCAACAATGAATGCATGGAGAAGATATTGGTCCAACTAGTGGGAGCAGTTATGGAAGTTGAAAATCTTCTAAAATGCATAATTGTGGTTCTTGTTTTCTTTGGTCTTGCTATTCTAGCAAAGATTTGGTGATGTCCTATGTATCCGATGTTGTTGGAATAGCAAAGAGATGCATCATGTTGTGTCAAATTGAGGTGCAAATTTAGAATTTGCGGGCTGGCGGGAGTGGCGCCAGACCAGACCCCGCAAAGTCGACTCGTAAAAGAGTATATTCCGCGAATATCCTTCTATACAGATCCGTTTTGCAGGGTCTGCTTCAAGATCCGTCTTGCCGCCCATAAAAACGTTTTCATGAATTTGCAAACGCGTTTTGCGGGCCGGCGAGATGCGGGGTCTGCTAGAGATGCTTTAAGTGGGCTGGAAAACAGTTGGCCTCAATTTTTTTTCCCAATTCATTAAGGGGTTGATGAGGCCAACTGCAAACCTTAATTAAGACATCTATTTTCACTGGTGGGGCACACTAATATCAGTAAAGTAGGGCAACCGCAAAACGGTACTTTTACCCCATGAAGGGCATTGTGGGTCCGTAGCAGCATATCTTTGACCATGCAGATTAAATTGATGAGTTTGGATTGCCTCACACCCACCACTTTACAGAGTCACATATCCATCTTATTTCTTTCTCTTTCTCATTTTTTTTGAGAGTATGCCAATGGTGTACCATATTTTTATAGAAGAAAAGAGAGTTAATTACAAGAAGCCCGTCTCCGATGCGGACAATCTAAGACGGGTACCCACTCCAACGCCAAACTCCGAAGCACCCTAAGCTAACTCCTCACAAATCGTTGTAGACCTCCTACGCCAATCCCCGCAGCTCGCCAAAGTGCAATCTCCTCAAGCACCAAGGTCGGAAGGAGGGACGCCGACTTTTGTTGGTCCATCCTGTTAAACACCCTGGCATTTCTTTGTTTCCATAGGTTCCATGCCACCGCGCTGACGAGGGTGTCAAAGCCTATGCTTTCCACTCTAGTGAAGTTCTTCCTCTCTCTAAGCCACCAAGCAGAAAAGGTGTCCGCATGCATCGTTCCGATCACGTTGAGTCTGAGGAGGTCGAACACTCTATGCCACACTTCCCGCGTGGAAGTATACTTGGCAAGAATATGATCAACGTTGTCCTCGCACTGCAAACAAGTGTAACAGGGCGACGGATGATCTTGCAGTCCGTGCCTTGCCCTCCTGTCAGAAGTCCAAAGCCTATACTGCAGCGCCAACCAGATGAAAATCTTGCACTTGAGAGGTGCCCATCTTCTCCAAGTACAAGCCGCCGTCGGGGAACTGGGGAGGCTCGAACACAGGTAATCATAGACCGATTTAGCTGTGTAGCTCGCATTGGCCGAGGCTGGTCATGAGAAACTGTCCGGTTCAGATGGGGCACATTGCACTGTGGGGATCGCGTGGCAAAGCTGCATGCATTGTAGCTGGGTCATGAAAGAGGCTGTGATGTTGCAATCTTACATCCATCTATCTTCAGCGAGAGCTTGCTGTACAGTGCGGCTGTTGATAATTCTAGTCTGCACCGACGCTACCAGCAAAGGCGCAATATCTGACACCCCAAAGCCCTGTATCCACTTATCTCTCCAGAACAGAACTCTTTCGCCGCTGCCCACTGTAATGATAACTGTCGCATAAAAGATCGCACACGCATTGGTGTCCTCGATCATGGGCATCCCTTGCCATGGCCTGCGTGGGTCAGTTCTTTTCAGCCATTCCCACCTCACTCAGAGTGCCAGTGCTTGTCCTTTCAAGTTTCTGATCCCTAGCCCTCCCAGCTTGTTTGGCCAACAGATCTTGTCCCACGCCACAAGGCATTGACCTCCATTGGCCTTGTCTTTTCCCGCCCAGAAGAACGATCACATCCATTTGTTCATCTCGTCAAAGACCAGTACGGAGCATCCGAGATCATTAGGTGGTGGACCGGTCTTGCCGCAATGACAGATTGAACAAGGATTAGTCTTCCTGGTCGCTGAATAAGGTCTCGTTGCTAGGCTGGGACGCACCGCCGCACCTGGTCAAGCATAGGCATCCAATCTGCCCGCGTTAAACTCCGGATAGCAAGTTGCAGGCCAAGGTATCTGCACGGGAACTCCGACATCCCACATTGCAGGATTCCAGCTACCCGAGCTCTGTCCTCCTCATCGCCCCTGATAAGGATCATCGAGGACTTGCGGTAGTTGACCATAAGGCCCGAGGCCGCCCCAAAAGCCTCGAGTATCGCCCGCACCGCTGTCAGGTCTGAAGGAGTCGGCTTGATGAAGAGCGCGACATCGTCCGCGTAGATAGAAATTCTCTGAATACTTGAGATCCCATTGTACGAACTAATCACCCACATCTCGGTGGCCTTGTTGACAAGCGCCGCCAGCACATCCATGGCGATTACGACGAGCATCGGCGAGATCGGGTCGCCCTGTCTTAGGCCACAAACTTGCAAATTTTCTTTCGGGAACTCCATTCACAACCACCTTGGTACTAGCAGATTGAAATAGTGCCATCATCCATGAGGCCCATCTTTGGCCAAAACCCTTGGCTCTCATAACCTCAAACAGGAAAGGCCACGAGAGGGAGTCGAAAACTCTTGAAATATCCAACTTGAGAAACACTCCGGGCAGCTTCCTCCCATGGATCTTCCTAGCCACTTGACGCACAAGGAGAAAGTTGTCGTGAAGGTGTCTTCCCTTAATAAACGCAGATTGGTTCATCGCCACAATCTCATGCATCTGCCCACGAAGGCGATTGGCCAGAACCTTGGCGAACAACTTAGGAATGCTGTGAATTAATCTGATCAGTCGGAAGTCTCCAATCTCTTGCGCATCCGGCCTCTTCGGAATGAGGATAACGTGTGCCTTGTTAAGCTTCGAAAAGCTTCTTGCGTCCCCACAAATAACTTCATCAACACGGCCATGCTATCATGCTTGATGATGTTCCAGGCTTTTTGATAGAATGTGCCAATGAAGCCGTCCGGGCCGGGAGCACGATCCGGGGGCATCTCCTTAATAACTTGCCATACTTCCTCTTCAGTGATGATCTCCTCTAGAATGTGTAGGTCTCGTGCTTCGATTCCAAGGAATTGCAGATCCAGGGTGTGGTCTTTCTCAATTGAATGCACACCAAATCAGGAATTTGAGGCCATTTCATGGTCAATGATAACGGAGCTAACACACACACACACACACACACACACACACACACACACACACACACACGCGCGCGCGCGCGCGCACGCACGCACGCACGCACACTACCATCCCCCCTCGTCCTCAACTACTCGACTAGGCAGCATGGCACGAGATGGTCTTTCTTTTTTCCTCTCTCATCTCTTGTACTCAAACACAACACATTTAGGAATGAGAGGCCTTGGGAATAAAGGAGGAACGGAAGTATGCCTAGCAACCGTGCTGGAGAACTAAATCGACGCACGACACTACAAAAAATGATACTTCTATTCTATTTTAGCTCTATCTACATTTGGATGTGTTTGATTTTAGAGTCAACAATGCTCTAATGATCTCCCTGGGGCAGAAGTAGATGCTTGGATGGTTCTAGGATAGTACAAGGTTTAGCATCGATTTCCTATCTTTACGAGTTCCTTGAAATGGACGAGAGTTGGTTAATTAATCACACTACCAGAATCGAGTTGTTGTTCTAGAATGGCGAGTGATGGGCGCCGGTGCGCCGGCCGAAATTTCGACCGGTCGCACCGGATACGTACGATTAGCTCGTAATAGCCGCACGATGCCTACGTTTCTCAACTGATTTCGCTAGTTAAAAGAAGAAACCATGTCGCATATTTCATCCCGAGCAATCCTTGTTACCGGCCGCCCCTGGCCGCCGGCCTCGTCGTTGCCGGCCGCCGTCCTCGACCGCCCCCATATCCCTGGACGTCCTCCCGGCCGCGGGCCACCGGCTCCTCTCCAGCGTCTCGTCGCTTGTTCCCAGTGTGGCCCGCACCCTGTTGCAGCACCCCTGATTCGTCGTGGTTCTCGTCGGCTCCGCCGCATGAAGCTCCTGCCGGCGAAGGTCGCAGCTCCGATGAAGGAGTGCCGCCATTACATCAATGGTGAGATGACAGTTCCACCTTTTCGTCGCCGGGTTGAAGTTTTTCAAAAATAGGGTTGAAACTTTTCATGTCAACGATTGTAACTTTTCAAAAAACTAACCTCGCCAGTAGTAGCGAAAGCAGACAGTGGTAGATGGCGGTTGCAGCAAAAATCGTCCTCGCTGGAAGTAGCAAATTGTCTCGCCGGTAGTAGCAAAATTAGACGACTGTTGCAACAAAAACTTGTCATCGCCCCGTCGCGGGGCGCAGTATGGCCAATTGGTTGTAGCAAAAAAAAAAGTGGTCGTAGCAAAAAAGATGACGGTTGTAGCAAATCATCTCGTCGCCGTTGCTGGGCGCAGCTCCCCCATGATGAATGTATCAAAATCCCTCACCAGTGGTAGCAAAAACTGAGGACGGTTGCAACAAAAAAAGGACCCGCCGTAGTAGGTCGCAACTCTGTCGTGATGGATGTAGCAAATCCGTCGCCGGTAGTAGCAAAATTCAACGACGGTTGCAGCTTCTGGCTCAACTGGTTGCGGCTTTCAGAGGTGGCGGATTCCATGGCGGTGTGTGCGCGGCCGCGTTGTAGCAGGATGTGATGCCGGTTGTTTCCCGGAGCAGCGTCGCCACGTCTTCGCCGACACGGGTGGTAGCTTTCTTTGTTTGCTGCATTAGCTCCACAGCAACGCTCACAGCAGCGGCGCTCGCGCCGATGGTATGGCTTCTTGAAGCATGGCCGTGTAGGGGAGGTCCGCCTATGGTAGCCTCACCGGAGCTAGGATATGTCAACGTGTGCGAGAGGTTGTGCAGGCGGAAGAGCAATAGATGAAAAAAGAGGAAGAAAAGACGATGCAGGTGATATGATTTCTGTGGACGAAGAGGCTCTCGGGATAAAGACGTGCGTGGGGACCCACGTCCATGTGGCGCGCATGCAGCGGACCGGCGCAAAGTTCCGCCGGCGCACGGGTCGTAAATGTTTCCCATCGTCAATTCTGTTTGGTACTCTGCTGCTTTTTCCATGGGCGCTACTCTGCGCCGGTGCGCCGGCCGAGTCGCCCCGACGGTCGTAGCACATCCGTTAGATTCGTCCCAGTTGTAACCGTTGGATCAGTATCCTTTTAATTGTTAGGGCATGCAAAGCTGAACGCACTGAACTCAAGTAAAACTGAACGCGCTAAACACAAGCAACCCGTCATCTGCTAGCGTCAAACGTGTTGCCGTTGCCATGCGTTGCACCATTGCTTGTCGACTCGCTAAGCCTAACTCCCGTGAATGTCGCGTCCGTCGTCACAAGCTCGCCGTGGCCGCCCTGCATCGCGGTCGCACCTTGTTGCTGCCGCCTCGCGGCACCCTGCCATCCGCCCGCACAAAGGCGCTGCCGTCGATTCGCGACGCCAGGTTCTCGTGAATGCCCCATCCACCGTCGCAGCTTGTCGTCATCACCCTGCATCACCATCGCAACTTGTCTTCGTCACCTGATCACCTCACGCAAAAAGCTTGTTGGAACATGGCCTGTCACTGGTTCCATCAAATCATCTTGCCGGTTGCAGCTTGTCGTCTAGTCGGTCCCAGCAAATCATCTCCCACATAGTATTTTATCATCTCGCCGGTCCAAGCAAAAATCATAGAAAACGGTTGCAACTTAGGTAGTCGCTAGTCGGAGCTCTTCCTTCAACTAGTTGCAGCAATGCAGCTTACAACACCGGCGTTCGTAGCCGTCACATCGCCTTCAACGGTTGCAGCTTCTGCAAATGCTCGTCGTAGCTTCTACAAAGCCACGGCTGGCGCTTTTCTTACCACGGGTTGCAGCTTACCTGTGCATTGGCCGCTCTGCTGTGATTCTCCGTCGCCGGAGCACGTCCTTGTACCGGCTGGCTCGCTATCCATGGTCGCTTCAGCGAATCCCCATGTACAAATCCCACCGTCGCAAAAAAAAATCCCACGGCCTGCTTGAAGCATCCATCGACCGCCGTCGTCGTATCATCTCACACATGGTGTGTGTTATCGTGTCATCGCAGCATCAACCGCCGCATGCAGTACGCAACTCCCCTGCCCCATGGTTGCATCTCCGACGGATCAGGATTCCAACTTCATCTCCTCGTCGTCCTCCCCATCTCCGGCCTTCTTGCAGACCCATCCTCGTCGCTCGTCACTGTTGGTTTGTCGTCTCCTATTTGAAGCTTTTTGATTTGCGGATGTAACATTCTCACCTGGTTGCAGCTTTTTCAGCGATTGAGCGGCAGCCGTCGGCTTCCTCGTCTCCAGCTGAAGCTTTTCCAGATGGCAGATGTAGCTTTTTAGAATGCCGGTTGTAGCATTTGGAGATGCCGGTTGCAACTTCTTCACGCGCTGGTCAGCCGCCCTGCTCTCTGGTTCCAGCAAAACAAGACGTTGGTCGTAGCATTTGTGATACTGGTTGCAGCTCCGTTGAACACCGGTTGCAACCCTCATTTTCTCTGCATCCAGCAAAAAAGAGTGATGGACGTAGCAATTGGTGTTGCTGGTTGAAGCTTTGCCTCGTGTCGGTCGCAATTTCATCATAGCTGGTTGTAGCAAAATAGTGCGACGCATCGCACCTTGCAGCTTCACCGACCACGGATGCAACTCCGACCAATGACGTAGCTTCGCCAGCCACGGCCATATTTTAAGGATTAAAGAAGGAAATCATCACATCAATGGATTGGTAGGAGGGAGAGGATAAGAGGTGGATTCATGGAGTTTCAACGGGAGGAGCACTCCACCCGTGTGGAGTAGAAGACGAGGGATGGTGATTTTGTTGAGAGGAATAAAAAGAAAAGGATAAGCACGTGTGTGGTCAAAGAAAGAACAAGTGGGCTTATACATGGGCTGAAATAAAAACGCGTCCAGGGCTAGCTTGCCGAACCCACCTGGATCTAACGAGCAGTCAGGGACCGGCCGAAACGCTAGCCGGTCGACCGGCTACAATCGTTTCCCTTTTTCAAAGATTGATTTGCAGAGGTGCTTACCAAGGATGACGGTAGAAAAGTTTAGCTTCGGTAGCGTGTTTGGCGGCTTGAGGGAAAGGGATTGAGAGTTTATAGAAGGGAGTTTGTATGGGGATTAGGCTTCCGACGCTCGCGAGAAATAACTGCTCCCATGATCGACGGACGGGTGCTTCAACCCGGTGCTTCCATCGGCTAAAAAACAAGGGCCCATCGCCTAGCAGCTACATCCCCGCCGGCGATTTGGTCAGTATATCACTATGGACGGCAGTTGACGTCAGGCGCCGGTGACGCCCCCCGCGTCCAAGTTTTTCCACGCGCACCGCGACGATTGACACCACCGCCCAGTCGGTCTTGGCCACCCAACGTCCCTTTTCTTTACCAGTTCACGCCCCCGCCCTCATTTTCTCTGCTCCCCGAAACGCGTCGTGCTCTACCTTGCAGAGAAGCGCAAGCAACCTCCCTGTTTCCTCGGTCGCTCTCGCTCACTACCCGCCCCGCCGTGCTGCTTCCAGCGTCCCCGTCAACTCCTTCCCGATGTCGCCGGACTTGCCGAAACCGGGCAGCTGCAAAGGCAGCGACGACGACGAGTGCCCCTCTCCTCCATCCTCCCATGGCAGCCGGCACCTGGTGACCCCGCTCGTGGTCACCGCGTTCGTCCTCGTCTTCCTGTCTCTCGCGTCCCTCTCCATCTACTGCTTCATCCGTCGCAGGAGGCGCCGGCGCCGGCAGCAGTCCCTTCTCGCCGCCGAGGCTGCCAACCCCGGCGCCCAAGGCGACGGCCCCGCCCCCGAGATGGCTGGCGCCGCGGTCGCGATCGACGTCGAAGGGGGCGCTGTAGACCCAGAGGATGAAGAAGTCGTGCACCACGCGTGGCACATCCGCACCGTGGGGCTCAACGAGGCGGCGATCGAGTCCATCGCGCTCACGCGGTACCGCGCCGGCGCGGGGACGCTGGGCGGCGCCGCCGACTGCTCCGTCTGCCTCGGCGAGTTCCTGGACGGCGAGCTCCTCCGGCTGCTTCCCAAGTGCGGCCACGCGTTCCACGTCCCCTGCATCGGCACCTGGCTCCGCGCCCACGTCAACTGCCCGCTCTGCCGCGCCGACGTCGTCGTCTTGGACTCGGCGGCCACCGGCGATGCGGATCCACCTGCCGACGACGCTCGACAAGTTTCTGAAACCTTGAGTCACGAGCAGCCGGGTCCGGCTCAAGGGCAGAACGAGCAGCAAGAGCTGCGCGTACAGATCGATCGGTGCAGCCGGTCGAGGTCGCCGGAGCCACAGCGCAGGAGGATGCAGACTTTTCGCCGCGTAGCTTCCATGGACTCGTCGGTGGTGTCCGCCGGGGCCGGGCTGGTTCTGGAAGACAAGCGGAGCAGTACAGAAAACCAGGGGAACGGCGAGGCGCCATCGGGCTCTGGACGTTTGCGGTATTTGTCCGGCGGTGGTCGGCGGTCTCTCCTCTCGCGTCATCGCCGCACGAGCAGCTCCATGCTTCCGTCTTGAGTGCCTGGAAATATTTCATGGGTCGATTGAGCCAGTTCTTGAGCTTGACCAGTGCCAGTGCTAGGTTAGTTATGCCTCCGTGTACATAAGCTGCAAACTCAAATTGGAGGTTACATGTCCGATATAGCCGAATCATGTGTGAAATTCAGATGTAATGTCGGAACTTTGTTATTTCAGCTAGACTGATGGTCTGCTGCCACAGTTTCATAGTCGCCTAAGGTACTGCTTGGTGGGTTTTCGTCAATGCTACACATACAAACGATTCTGAGAACTTTCTGGGATGGTTAATCTTGATTGGTCGATAAGTGGCTGATGACCACCTCTGAAAATCAGGAAGGTTTGTGATTGGTTGTTAGATGGAAGGAGCGTGTAAAAGCGTGTAAGTCTTTGTATGTCTAGCATTTTTGGTGGGTTTTAGGGTCGAAAATGCTACACCTTTTTTGAGTTTTGACAATCATCTCATCCTTTACTCATTCACGAAGATCGTGGCATCGGTTACCATAAAAAGAATTACCGCCTCATGTGCGGGTTCTAACCAGAAGTTTGAAGTAGAAAACCTAGCAATCCTAGCTAGTTCATCAGTGACCTTATTTCTCTCTCTATTACAATGTTCAATAGACCACATGGTTTTTTTCTTTCTTGATTTCGAAAATGCTACACCTAGGTAAACCTATTTCCTAACAAACCTCTCCACCCCCTGAATTCAAGTGGGTGGGCCCCCCTCCTCTAATTTCGTCCAACAGAAAAATGCCACACAAATCATTACATCAAATCACGTAAAACTATTTACGTGGGTGCAGCATTACTGATTTTAGGGTACCCCTTACTACTTCTAAGACTATAATATTAGATCATCTCAACGGTTGATTATATGGGTAGTTTTGTCGATTTTTGGTTGGTAATTTACAAGATCCCTCGTTGTGACCACTCTTGTCTGGCTGTGCATTTGTCGTCGCCGGACACTGGAGGCACTTGTGTATAATGTACGACCAATCTGCCATGCACTCCCTCTACAGTCTGTACTCGCTCATCCGGCCGCGGTCATGTGGTGCTGCCACAGTTGTCCGTTCATCGCATATTCAGGCAAGATCCGATATGTATGCCTGAAGACTTATGATGACAGTTCCTATTCGACGCTTTAGGCAAATGGACATGGTTTGCTTCCCGGTCTACCCAATCAAGGTTAGACATCACTCTATCAACCATTGCTTTAAACAGTATCGTGTTATTTCATCTTTCATTGATACCATCATTGCAAATCGAGGGCCGACAATCCGTTGAAATCCCTCTTTTTTTTCTTCTATTTTTAACGTCCAAGAAACTACACGTTGTGGTAAGTTACGAACCACTGACCTCCTAGTCGTTGAAATGTTGCGTCAACCACCCCGCCATCCGTACGTGATTTGATCAATTACATATTCTCCTTTCTTTTCTTCTTCTTTCTCTCTTTTTTTTATTTTATCCTTTATCTTTTATCTTGTTCCTTCTTCTGCCACGGTTTTGTTTGTTTTTTTAATTCTTTTCAACTTTCTATTTTTTTGCAAAATCAAATGAAGTTTTTTTCAAAAATTGATGAACTTTTTCCAAAATCGATGAAACTTTTTAAAAATGGATGAATTTGTCTTCAAAATCAATGACCATTTTGCAAAATCTATGATTTTTTTAAATCGATGAACTTTTTTATCAAAATCGAGGAACATTTTTTCAAAAATCGATGATTTTGTTTTCAATTTTGCAAACTTTTTTCAAATTCGATGAACTTGTTTCAAGATTGATGAACTTTTTTTTTCAATTTTTTGAACTTTTTTCAGAATTTCATGAACTTCTTTCCAGATGGATGAACTTTTTAACAGTTTCGTGAAATCCACAAACTCTTTTAAAATCCATGTATGTTTTTTCAATCTGTGTACTTTTTTAAAACTCACGACCTTTTTCTAAATTCCTGAACTGTTTTCAGTTTCGGAATTTTTTATGTCCATATTTGTTTTCCGAAGTCAATCGATCACTAGTTAAACGTTTGGATAGTGAACCGATAGTACGACACAATCATTGCACGGACGAAGAAAAGAGGTGGAGCGAGCGAACAACTCGCTTGCTGGGCCGGCACATGCGAGCAGTGGCGGTGCCAGGATCCAAAGCTGTGATGTCATTTCAAATTTGTGATGTCAAATACATGTGTTTCCATCAATTTTATATAAAAATTATATGATTTCTACTTCTGTACAAACGATTTGTCAAAAAACTGTGTAGTCAATTGACCACACTCCTCTCAACGTGGCTTCACCACTGCACGCGAGGCGGCTGCCTGAGCGCCACTAGAGCGAGCTGGCGCCTGAAGACGGGACCACCTAACCGGCGCCTGTTGCGCCAGTTTTCCATCCTGGCGTACAGAGCTGCCCCGATTGGGCCGGCCCATACTGTAGCGTTTTAAGTACTGTAGCGAAATCTCCCAAAAAGCACTGTAGCGATATCAGTTACTCCGGTACTGTGGCGATTTGAAAAAAGTTTGCCCGTTGGAAAAAAAGTGAACTTGAAAGAAAGTTCCTAAATTTGAAAAGGTCCGTACAAATTTAAAAAGTTCATGAATTTGAGAAAACTTCACGAATTTGAAAAATAATCGGAAAAGTACACTAATTTGTAAAAAGTTCATCAATTTTGCAAAAAAAAAATTATCAAATTTGACCAAAAGTTCATAAATTTTCAAAAAGTTCACCAATTTTGAAAGACATTCATTGAATTTATAAAAAAGTTCATCTAATTTGAAAAACAGTTCATTGATTTTATAAAAAAGTTCATCTAATTTGAAAAACAGTTCATTAATTTGAAAAAAGGTTCATTGAGTTTGAAAAAAGTTCATTGAATTTGGAAAAAAACATCGATTTTGGAAAAAGTTCACGAATTTGAAAAAAAGTTCATCGAGTTTGGAAAAATTTCATCAATTTTGAAGAAAAAGTTCATCGATTCGAAAAAAGTTCACCGATTTTAGAAAAAGTTCACGAACTTAAGAAAGAGAAAAGAAAGGGAAAAAAGAAAAGAAAAAAGAAACGAAAAGAAAAAGGAGAGACGAAAGAAAAAGAAGAAAAGTGAGGATTGAGCACAACTCGTGTAGTGGTCAGGTGGTTAGTTCGTCATGTCGAGTACATCGAGATCCCGGTTCAACTTCTTTCTGCACACGGGCGTTTTTGTATTTTCTTCTATAGAAGAAAGAAAAGCTAAAATGGACCGGCCCGATTGCACGAACACCTGTAACGAGTGCAGAGCGCGCCGTTTAGGATTTGCCCCTGAAGCGCCATTAGGAGGTCCCACGTGTGATCATCGAGAAGCAATGGGCTGCTCACCTACCGTACTTGTGCGTGCTTGGTTGCACGAATTTGGCCCATACAGACCGAGACCTCCTAGCTGACGCTCGTTAGCGTCAAATCGACGAGGTTTCGCGCAGGATGCACGCTCTAAATGGGCCAGCCCATTCGGTGTCATCATAAAAATATCAAAAAAAAGATGTCCCATGCAGGATTCGATCTCACAACCACACGATCGCGAGTACCTGAAATTTACCACTACAGCAGCTAACCGTTTGTGCTTAGAAGCCGCGCGAAACTTTAAGAACTATAAAGGCAGCAAAATAAAAAAATTACAGAAATTCCCACCATTGAACATTTTTCTGATTTATGCTGAATAATTTTTATATACACTTTGAACATTTTTGTTATGTACGCTGAAAAGTTTTATATACACACTGAATATTTTTATGATATATGATTAATATGTTTTAAATACACATTGAACATTTTCATTATACACAATGAACATTTTTTAAAATACGTTGAGCAGTTCCTTAATATATGGTGAACATTTCGTTAAATGTATGATGCACATTTTTTAAGTACACAATGAACATTTTTGAAAATACGTTGAACATTTCCTTAATATATGGTGAACATTTTGTTAAATGTATGATGAACATTTTTGTAATACACAATGAACATTTTCTAATGCGTGGTGCCTATTTCATAAATACGATGAATATTTTCTTAATGTACAATGACATTTTTTAATACACAGTGAACTTATGTAACACACAAAAAACAGAAGAAGAAAATAAACGAAAAAGGAAAAAAACAAAGTAAAATGGAACTAAAACGAAAAAAACGAGAACAAAAACTCTGAAAACCGGACCAAATATTGAAAAACCGAAAGCAAAAAAGCACAGAAGAAAAACGAAAAAAACAAGACAGGAAACAGCAAAGGAAGAGACAGCGAACGAGGAACACACGAAACCCGTACGTGGGCCGGCCCAACTAGATGTTCCCCAACTACACATTAAGCGTTTGGATTAAAAAAACAAATATTTTTGCTCGAAATGTCCATTTACTGAGGGGGACCAAAATACGCGGTAACCGTGGTAAATCTTAAAATTTCAAGCGGTAACCAAAATCCTGGTCCAAAGCACCCAACAAACAGCAGAAAAGCCAAACCAGAAAATGCATCTAATTTGCCGAAAGATGAGTCTGCCAGCCAAGTTTCTAAGTTCAACAAACGAGCTAGGGTTCCACTGGACCCCCATCACCGATTGGGTGAAGCACCAAAACACCACCGTCGTCTCACATTTGAAGATAATATGGTATGTGTCCTCAAGGACACCATAGAGTGCACAAAGATCAGAGCCTTCTTTTTTTAGTTTGGCCAGTTGCAGGAAGTTTGCCTCTCATGGTTTACAACATATTTTTGTCTTCCAAAGATATCTTAGCTCTCCAAATATCCCGATATCTAGTGGTCACCGAACCCTGAATCAGTTTAGAAAAGAGGGACTTCACATAAAACTTCTCTCCCCCTTAGTCAGGGGTCTCCACATGTGCCCCGGTGTAGTCCGAGGGCGCATCATGCAGGGTCATCTCCACTTATAATTCCACCCACCGCAGCGGGGCTCAGACGAGGTTGATCTTCTCTCAGCGGTCATGCAAGCCGAGCGTCCTGCTCAACAGGGGATGCATCATCGCCAGCAGCTAGCGATGCTCATCAGCATTTGTCATGGTTCACGATGATTTCAGATATATAACAGGGCATATATATTTTTTTGAAAAGGAGGATGACCGCAGTGCTGCGTCGAGAGCGATGCATGCGGCCATCTTATTAAAGTCCAAACCAAACAAAACCTGTAATTCAGTCCAGCTCGCAAACAGAGCACAAAAGGTAAAAGAAAAAGGATAAAAAAGGCCACAACCGACGACGTCAGAAGGTTAGAGGACTAAACACCTAGCCTATTAATAGATCGCCATCCAAACTGGTTGTAGATAGCCCGTGCGACCGTCTCTCATCGGTTGCACCCAGTAACCAAAATCTCCCTGGAGTCCGTATGAATTAGTACGGATCCAAGCTGTAGCTCTGTGGATAACCTGCAAAATGTTTGTCTGTCAAAGATATATCATTTTTGCAGTTCCATATAGCCCAAAGTAATGCGCATATTCCTTTCCGAATACGTCTCACAATAACTAATTCCATTCCAGTAAGCCACGTCCCAAATAACATGTCAGTGCTCGCTGTAGGGGTAATGTTAAAGGTTATATGTATCGTCCGCCATAACAACTTAGCGAGAGGGCAATCAATAAATAGGTGTTTTATCGTTTCAGCGTTGTCACAAAAACAACAACGTGAATTACCTACCCATCTTCGCTTTAATATGTTATCTTTGGTGAGAATGACTTCCTTGTCAACAAACCACATGAAGATTTTTATAATACACAAAAAAAAAACATGAGCAATGTACTCACAGATAGTGCTTTCAAAGAGGAAAATGCCGGGAAGCCCAGCTTTATAGTGCAAAAGCAAAAGATTCCGCTGGTTCAGACCGGCGGAGTACAACGTGGCACCATATACTGCTCTTGCCTTTGGGGTTAAACTGGAGCTCTGAAATACTGTGGACTTTTGTGAAGTGTAACAGCTATCTGTCAATTCTTTGTCTGTCTTTCTTCATTTGGAATGCAAGCTGCTTTTATTGACCATTTGATACAAGTATAATGTATCAGTATTGTACAGCTTTTGAATAAGCCTTGGGCTTCTAGCCTCCAGGTGACAGGATGTGGGCATGCTTGTGTCAAACATATGTTGTTCATTGTGCAGAATGGGGATTTTTATGGGACACGCACCGGGCTAAAAGAAAGATGCGCAAATCCTTTCCTTACTTCTGGAGAGAAGCCTTGACATCATTATTCGTTTTCCTTCATTCACTAGTAGAAAAAGGGCTTATAGTCCCGGTTGGTGAGGGCCTTTAGTCCCGGTTCATGAACCGGGACTAAAGAGTCGATACTAATGCCCCGACGCTTTAGTCCCGGTTCAATTCAGCGGGACAGATGAACCTCACGTGGCCTGTCCGTTGAGCCAGGCGGGAGGGCTGGTCGGTTGGTGGCGGCAATAGGACCAATAAGCATCCACATGTCGGCATTTCGTAGCTGGGGTTTTTGTTTTTTTAAAAGGGGGGAGGGGGTTGGGGGGTTTGGGGGGTTAATTTAGGTGTTTCATATATTGTGTTAGTTAGCTAATTAATAGAGAGAAGTGTCCTCTCTTTTGTCCGTACTTGGTCGATGCTACGTACTATACATACGTATAGAGAGGACTAGCTAGACACGCTTAGCTAGCTAGTAAGCAAGCAGAAGATCGTCATGAACATATATGCATACGAGAAGTGATATCGACCACCTCTCCTTATCAGAGATTGGTCGAACAACAAGTTCTCGATATCTATCCGACACTCTGGCTACATATATACAATAATTATCTTTTACAAATATAATCTCCTAACATACGGACGCGTGGTCACATAGTATTCTCCGTCTTCAGCGATCACGTGGTCAAGAAAGAATGCCAATTCCTCTTGAATTGCTCGCGAGGTCTAAAGGAAGCCTTTGGTCGGTTAAATGCCAATGGGACCAATAGTGGTGGGAGAGCTAGGCCCATTAGTGGGTTAAATCCATTCGTCTCAAGGACCAAAAATCCGAATGACCGGGACCAATAGCCCACTTGGCCCGGCCGGCCCTGGGCTCATGACAGGACAAATCGCCATTTGTCGGTTCATGGCGAACCGGGACTAATGGGCTGAACCTGCCTGGCCCATTGCCCCCATTTCTACTAGTGATTTTGAATTTAGTCATGTAACCTTTTCAAAATATAAAAGCTTGTCAGGTAACAGGCCTAAATCTTTCTGCGCATAGTTTGTAACTGAGTATGAATGAATTCAAGGTGAGATCTTCACTTCGTCAGACATAGCTGTTGAACACCATGCCTAGGTATCGATGGATAGGAATCATGCTCCTCTGTATCTTCTTCCCTGCGTGTCGGGCTAACGGGGTCCGACAGTGCATAATTGCACACAGTTAATATTCTCCTCAACAAGACCGACTCTGTGGTCAGCCAACCAGCCGCGTCAGGGAAGGCAATCGATTACCCTAAAGCCTGAACGTGCACGTCGGCGGCCATGTGCGGCGAGGGCTTTCACACTCTTCTGCGTCGTCGTGCTGCAAACCAGATGCATAATGCTAGAAATCCCCGGTGAAGCGTGCGGTGAGGACTTCCCGCAGATTCTCCAGCTGGCCAATAGGCACTTTCACATAGAGCATTCACGCGGAGGAGCATGGAGAAGAAAGCCCCGGTGCCATAGCTAGCTAGAATAAAAAGCCAAAGCCAGCACTGTTAGAAGGCAGAGAGAGGATTGGTGGAATAGTTTTTTTGTTGTATTGCTTGAGCCTCGTGGGCATATATATAGGAGTACAATGATCTATTTGGAGTACAAGACAAGTCAGAACAAATCCTAGTCTATCTCGTCTTTCCTAATAAACATTATACTCAACATCCCCCGCGATCTAACGGCAGCGACGCAGACGGTGAGGCGGAGAAGAATCCGAAGGCAAGCCGACGGACACCCCCCCCACCCACAACAGAATCGGCCGACGCGATCGCGAGTCATGGCTGGAGTAGAAACCGACGAGGTTGCTCAAGCAGGCGGTAGCCCTTTGTGCCGTTTGTCGAGGTAGTCGAGAGCGTGGGTGGTGGAGCCGTGGTCGAGGTAGCCGTGTGAAGAATGCCATGGTCGATGTCGAGTCGGGTGGCGGTGTCGAGAAATCGCCGTGGAGCAGCGGCGCAGGAGGCGCCGAATTAGTCGTGGGCGATGGTGTCGAAGTAAGGGTGCGCCAGAAGATGATGTTGTTGACGACGCGTCGCGGCCAGGTTTGCCAAGCCGAGGACACATCGTGGATGAAGGCACGCACCGGTGTTTCGGCCACCGGACATGCGTGAAACGGACGAAGACGAAGTTAATGACGCCCGCAGGCTTGCTAGGCCCGAGGACACGTCGTGGAGCGAAGGCACGCGGGCGGTGTTGCCACCCGGGCATCGTGACTGGGACCTGCACGAGCTGTACGCCATGTCGAAGAAGTTTGGAGAGGCCGATGAGAGAAGGACTCGGCAGCGGTTCTGGCGCCAATCGGCGCTTGGGGCCAATGTCGCCCGCGGTTGTCGGAGTAGATGAAGCGGTCGGGGTAGATGACGGCGACGCTGGCGGCGACAGTGGTCTTTGGATGAAGAACGAAGCAGGGTGAATGGCGGCGGCGGCAGCCTTCTGAGGTAGCAGCGGCGGCGGCGAAGAAGAGCGGCGGCGGCGGCGGCGGCGGCTAGATTATGGCGGCGGCGATGCTCGGTAAGCGAAGAACCCGCAAAGCGTGGCGAAGACCGGCGCGCAGACGGTGGCGTTCAGCGCCAAAGAAGGTGGTCTGGCGCATGCCAGGAGGTCGACACGCTGCGAGGGCAGCGGTGGACCCATGGCGCTTCTGACAACGGCGGCAACGGCGGCGGGCAGGTCGAAGCGACAACGGAAGACCTCGGGGCGGTCGCGAGGACGCGGGCGCGTGCTACAACCGAAGAAGCGGCGCAGCGGCGGGCGTGGGGTGGTGCAACAGCGTGGGCGACCTCGAGGCGGCGGCGTGGACCGCGTGCCACGCTTCGCTTACGGCCCGGCAAGGCGGCAGCGGCAACGCGGTCGGTGCAGCCGCAGGGGCGGCATGGAGCGACGGCCTCGGGCGGCGGTGAGACCGGGCAGCGGCACTACGGCGAAGGGAGGCAGCGGTGGCGGGTCGGTGCAGCGGGAGAAGAACCACGGGGCGGCGGCGCAGCGGCCCGACGGGGCGACGCAGCGGCAGCCCGATGCTCGATCGGTGGAGAGGCGCGCTGAAATCGGGGACGAACTTCACTGGACCTGCGGAGGAGCGCGTGACCGACGGGCCAGGTCGGTCGCGCGGCGTAGATGAGGCGTATCGCGGCGGCGAGCGGATGATCAAGCCGATCGCGCGCGAGGTCAGGGACGCCGCTCGGCGGAGGCGTGGTGGCGGCGGAGTCCGAGATGAAGCCGGCGGCAGCGGGCGGCGAAGCGGCTATGATTGGCCGTCGCATGCGCGAGGCCGCCGGTCGAGGTGATGCAGGAGTCCCGGTCGGGCGAAGCGGTGGCAGCCAGCGTAGAACGACGGGCGGGCCGTCGTCGCGCGAACGGCGGCTGTGGCGCTCTTGACCCGATGCGACGGCAATGCGGCAGCCCGATGCTTTCGATCGGTGGAGAAGCGCGGTACTCGGGGCGATCTTCACGGGACCTGCGGGCCGCGTCCTGTGAGCAGGTTGGTCGCCTTGGCGTAGGTGAGGCGGATCGCGCGGCAAGCGGATGATCAAGCCGATCGCCCAGCGAGGCCAGGGGGCGTCGCTTCGATGGAAGCGTGGTGGCGGCGAGTCTGGATGAGTCCGGCGGCGACGGCGGCGAAGGCGGCTATGATTGGCCGCCGCATGGCGCGAGGCCGCGGGTCGGGTGATGCGAGTGCTGGTCGGGCAGGGTGGTGATGGCCGGCGCAGGCGACGGGCGGGCAGCGTCGCGGACGGCGGCCTTGAGGGCTGCCTGTCACGCGAGGCCGTCGGGTCGGTGCGACAGCCGGCCGGCGATCTTGTGAACGCGAGGCCGCCCGTGTCGAAGCGACCGGCAGACGAACGCCGCAGACGGCGAGCCGCCGGGTCGGCGAAAGTGTCGTGCGGTGTTGGAGTAAGCGCCGCAGGGTCGGCCAGCGGCGTAAGCGGCATAAAGCGGATCACATAGACCGGAAAACCAAAAAGTAGACGCCGATCAAAGCGACTGGCGAGAGAGGGAAAACCCGGATTAAAGGATCGGAAAAAAGACTCTCTAGGGCAGCCGGCCAACACGGCCGGCGGACGAACCCTAGGTACGGCGCGGCCCGGCGGCGGTCATGGAGGCCGACCGCCCGGGGCTGCGCGCAGTCTTGAAGCGGCGGCGGCTAGGGTTTAGGATCGACTTCGCGATAGATAACATGTTAGAAGGGAGAGAGAGGATTGGTGGAATAAATTTTTTGTTGTATTGCTTGAGCCTCGTGAGCATATATATAGAAGTACAATGATCTATTTGGAGTACAAGACAAGCCAGAACAAACCCTAGTCTATCTCGTCTCTCCTCCGCACACCTGCATGCTCATGCCATTATCTCATTGTGCTTCTGTTTGCTCAACTCTCAGACTTGATCTAGTGTTAGATGGCCATCCACACGGTGCTTCAGCTGCTCCTGTTCCTGCTGCTTTCTTCCATCAGCAGCAGCACCACCACGGCTAATACTCCCTTAGCAGCGCGAGCGTCCGGTTCCGGAGGTGCAAGAAACCAACAGGGCATCAGGAAATTCCCGTTTGACAATTGTCCAAACAAATGCGGCCATCGGCTAATCAAGTTTCCCTTTGGCATCGGCCCTGATTGCTACCGGAATACCGGCTTCGCCCTCATCTGCGACAACACCACGCAACCTCCAAGGCTCTATCTCAGGGACCGCGTCATGGAGGTTCTTCACGCCGACTTCGACGCTCGCAATAATGGCGCAATACAGGCTTCCTATAGCAGTAAGAGCTACATCTATCGGTTTACTTTGACACATAAATTCCTTCGCTAGTTCCAAATTACTACAAGGTTTTTACCTTTGCTTGCTTTTTCCTTTTTTTCTTGCTAATATACCAGGGTTTTTTATACGAAAAACGAACGCCTTATATTTCTTTTCGGAGGGAGTACTATATAAAGTGTTGCTAACTCGCGAGCGCTCGTCCCAACGCGCGATTTTCGACCGGCTGGTTATTCCCGATTTGGAAAGTGGCCAACATGTTTTTACATGATTAAGTAATTGCGGTGCCCCCCCCCCCCCCTCTCTATGTGGTGGGTCCTATAAGCTACTAGTAGACTGCCCGTGCGTTGCCACAGACTAACAAATGAACTTGTATACAATGCTCATTTTCCTCCCGACAAACGAGCACGTTGCACGGAATATTCACCACAACACAAATACAAACATCTTCTTATCTCTATCTTACAAACACCACATCTCCCACTAGCCCCTATTTCCCGTTGATGAACTTGTCGTCAATCACCTTCTTTATCCATACATCATTAATCCTCTCAATTTATTGCCCCTTGACTTTGCATGTACCTTCCCGACACAACATATGGTGAACAAAAAATTACTCCATAATTTTTCTATATTAACTATGGTGATCCAAACATATAAATAAAAGAGTTAATTACACTTCTAGTACATGAACTTGCATGGTGGGTACAAATTGATACATAAAGTTGAAAAATGACACAAAGTAGTCCAACAACTTGCATCTGATGTACATTTACATACATTTTCGTAAGCTGGCCATTATTTTCTCTGTTAAGTGTCTACGTGGAAAGCCACCAAGTTTGGACTCGCGTTATCTTAAGTGTGGAGCCTGCCTGTAAGTGGGGAAAGAGAAATAGAATAAAATGAAGCGCCACTGGGTGAGGACAACTCAAACTCAAGAGCTCATGTCACGCTCGTCTGCGACTAGCCAATGTGTTAACTTTCATCATATGCTCAACAAGAGAAAGACCACTTTATATAGTTTGACGACACTGCAGAATTGATTTGAAAAAGAAAATTACGCACTGCTCGCCAGCGACATTTTTTATTTATCTTCAAGCATTTTTTTAAGTATTTGCACATATAACCTGTGCGTAATATGGAGCAATATAATAGGCTCATTGGACGGCTGCACCAGGCGTTTTTTGGCAAACCGTGGGTGCAAACAAGTGCTAGAACGAGCCACATGCACGTAAATTATAAAAATGATTCTGAACATACGATTTGAAACTAGGACGCTTGAAATCATCGTTTTCAGGTTTGGCTCAATGGCCTCTCTGTATCGCCCAAGCAACTTTGTTATTTAGTTTTCAAAACTGGAAGTATTTGATCTCTTTCCATTAGGGTATTATTACTTTATTAGTAAAGAATACAGGCTAATTTATAGTGCCTAAAAAGCCAACTATTTAACCAGTAGACTGGCGGTACAACAGTGTAAAAATCTGAACCGGATGCTCACTGGTTCGGTTTTTAAAATTGTGAAGAAAGAACAAGAACAACTCTATCAATGATATAACAAGATGTCTATATCTTTGTTAGCAGTAAATAACAGTTGGTGCAGTTGGTAGCATCTCTCGCTTAAAGGAATTAGGTCGACCCATTGAGTCCTGTCGGATGCTCGTACAATTTTAATTTTCCATTTATTTGTCTTTTCCACACTTACAGGTGGGTCCCATACTTAAGGGAACATCGGCCCAGACTCGCTGGCGTGCTGAGGTAGATAGAGTTAACGGAGTGATAACGGTCAGCGACGGAAATGTATATAAATGTACCTTAAACACAAGTTGTTGGACTACTTTGTGTCATTTTTCAACTTTATGTATGAATTTGTACCCGCCGTGCAAGTTTATGTACTAGAAGTGTAATTAACTCTAAATAAAAATATTTGAACAAGAAATGGAGGTCGCATAATAATGCTAGTCTCTAAAACATACTCCCTCCGTAGAGAAATATAAGAGCATTTAAATCACTACTTTAGTGATCTAAACGCTCTTATACTTCTTTACAGAGGGAGTACATCGCATCCGCACGCAAGAAGGGCAAAAAAACACACAGCAAATAGTGGTGCCCCTACCAGCAGCAGGGGCATCTCTCCAGATCCATCATCTCCAACTCTCTCCCTAATAATTCCAATTAGAAGAGAATGGGGCACCACCTCCCTAATAATTCCAATAAGAAGAGAACTGGAAATCGTCATATAATTGTACTCCCTCTGTAAAGAAATATGAGAGAGAGAGAGAGAGAGAGAGAGAGAGAGAGAGAGAGTAATTTGTAAGAATAAAGCTCTCATCTGATAAACCAAAATTTTACAACTTTCAATGTAATACAACTAAAAAATCTATATAATAACATCCCCTTTAGTTGGTAGCAGAAAGTTCTACATGATTGATTGCTTTATCTGTATGAAGAGTAATTTGATTATCTGAAGGTTACAAAAAATAATCTGGCACAAATACAACAAAGGAAATGCCCATTTTAATATATTTATTTGTCTTTTTGGTGGCATAAACATATGTGTGTATGAAAATTCGTACTCGTATGCTACACATATATGCATGATTGTGTGTCTACTTTTTCTTATAAAAAAATCAGGTGTAGAAAATGTATTTTTGATGAAAAAAAATAAAAGGCTCCATGGAGCTGGGCCACCAAATGCACTTTCTCTTGTTCACAGGGTTTGAGTAATTTCTGTTTTTTATTGACAACAACAGGTGTATATATTAACATAGAGACCGCCATCTCAACAAGTCCCGGTGTTGAAGTGTACAATGCAACATTAAAGCCCCCCTCCAGCAATTTAGTTTTCGCTATCTCCTACATGTGGATCACCGCCTGCGGCTTCTACACTTACTTTGTAGGAAATCCAGATTTAAGTCCGGAAATTCCGTTTTGCACTGCATGCGACCTAGCAGGCTGGAATCCCGGTGCCGGTATGGTGTACGGGAAGAAATGCAACTACAGACCACTCATGGATCTCGATCTGGTTGCCAATGACCTGCAGCTCAAGTTTGTCCCGCTTAAGGAAGCCCAACAGGTGCAGCACCTGATTGCGGGGGTCGAAGCTAGGATGTACTGGAGTATAAATGATGAACGGACATGCGCCACTGCTTCGGCAGATGAGGCGAATTTTGCATGCGTCAGCAACCACGGCTCGTGCATGGACACCACGTACATGCCTGGTTATTTATGCCATTGCGATGCTGGGTACATGGGCAACCCGTATGTACTTGATGGATGCTCGCGTGATCATGGTAATAATCCGTTCACCTATATATATAGATCTACATGCTTTCAACTACGCCCTCCGTCTCATAATGTTAGTGTCAAAAACGTCATATATTATGGGACGGAGGGAGTAATATTTACATGATATTTTTGGAGTATCTTAGTATCTACAAGTAATACTCACTTACAATCATTTTAACTCCCAATGTTTCGATTGAAAAAAAAAGGTTACAATCCGGCGGCTCGACGGAATGTGAAGTGCACTCAGTCTGTGGTAAAACCAAGGTTCCATTTCCATTTGGACTAGAAGATGGATGTGCCGCAAGGACCGAATTTCAACTGTACTGCAACGTGTCAGATTGCACGCTGCATGTTGGTTTTCCAACACAGGCACGTATCACAAACATCAATATTACTGATGGGTTCTTGGACACCGAAGATACCTCTGAGAATCAATCAGAGCAGTTTCCCTATGCCCCATTCTACGTGTCTGATAGAGACTCAAGGAGACTCCAATGGGTCATCGCAAATCTAACGTGCCATGAGGCACTTCAAAATATCACCACTTATGCATGTGTCAGCCGCAATAGCAGATGCTTACACATCGACTCGACGGCAATGGGATATCGCTGTAAATGCAATGATGGCTATGCAGGAAATCCATATGTTACCAGCCCCGATGGTTGTCAAGGTGCCGCCTCCCTTGTGTAGTTTTTGATTTTTGATCTTAGCTATAGCATGCAAGCATGTAACTGCGTCATTGCCAAATTCTAGTCGTCTTTTAATATTATGTACTCCCCCCGTTCCTAAATATAAGTCTTTCTAGGTATTTCACTAAGGACTACATACGAAGCAAAATGAGTGATTCTACACTCTAAAATACGTCTATATATGGATACATCCATATGTAATTCATATTGAAATCTCTAAAAACACTTATATTTAGGAACGGAGGGAGTAGTATTCACTAACATAATTTGTATATGGATCACCAGCAATATTCTCTAGTTTATTGTCTCCCGAAAAATCTCATGCATGTTTAACTTTTATATCTTACTAGCACAAATGCCCGTGCGTTGCAGCGGAGAGATATAGCGTGTCCATAGAATAAGCACAACACAACAATAATTAAACAGTGTCATCTGGTGGCTGCAGGGAGGCGCGTAAGCGAAAGCTAGTAAAATGCATATAAGTCATACATAAAAACCATGCTACACATACAATACTTTTGGTATGAATTTTGTATGACGGTTCTGATATTACAGGATTCAAATCTTCCATATAAGGTACTATTTTGGAAAGTTGGAGTACTCTTTGGTGTTTGCACTACGCCGTGATTTTTTTTTCAAAATTCGCACCGAGCAGCAATTTTTTTTCCGGATGTTGCACCGAGTCTGAAAAAATCTAGCTAAAAGGGTTGGGTTAAGTTTTAGCCCCTCTTTCACTTCACTGGACATTAATTCATTTGTGTCGGGTAAATACCATAACAGATGAAAAAAAAGAGAAACTCGGCTCCATTTATTATTAAAAAAAGCAAACATATCTATGCATTACAATGAAAGAAAATAAATAAATATATGCTGAGTAACCTGGAAAATAATTTATCATTCAAACAATTTACTTAAGAAGCAAAAGAATATTAAAGCACTCAAAAGTATCAAGGACCATTAATGATGTCCAAACAACGGTTCAGTGCTCCTGAAATAAGTTGTCTTAAATCCCAGACTTCCAAAAGAAAATCATGAAAGAACTGAAGAACATTGAAAGAAGTGGCCATGGATGCACAAGTCACATAAAAATCATAACAGTGGCGCTGCTAGCACACTGCACTTGAACAAAAAGTACAATGGCAAAAGTCCATGTTGAGAGTTACGACAGAGCATGCTACTTCAAAGTTATTCGTAATCTGATCGCATAGAATATAGTACTCATGTTGTAATTAATCGATGAGGTAAATCATTTCTCATTCACGAGCAAGTTCTTAGACACATAGGCATGCATCCTTTTTCCCTCGTTAATTGACATGCTGGATTTCCTCCTCAGCCCTTCCTACTCCCTCCCTCGTTAATACGCCTTCCTTTTCCCTCGTTAATTAACACTGCCTGAGCTCGCCCCTCTCTTTTGTTTTTCAACAGATCCATGCCTCATCCTCCAATTATTTAATTCCCAAGAAGGCTTGTCCTTAGGCAACTTGCTCACATATTTAAACTGGTGCGACTCATTGTTACAAAGCGATGTGGGGCTATCTTTTTAATGAGTAAACTAACATGAAAAGGCTGATTAGAAGCCCACTTGGCCCTTGGTGACGTGTTGGTCTTTTTGGGATCAGAAGAGTGCTAGACTGGCCGTGGCTGAGGCCCAAAAGAGGTAGGGCAGGCCTAATACACATCATATACGGCAGGGAACAAACAGAGGAAGCTTTTGTTTACGTGCCGACCCCAAATGCGTATTATGACATGAGAAGAAAGTGTATTGTGACGGTGAACCCACAGAGTCAATCCATGCTTTATTATATATATATATATATATATATATATATATATATATATATATATATATATATATATATATATATATATAATGTTTCCTACAAGCAGTGGTAGTTACCATCACTTGCGTTTTGTATGCTGTACGTAGTATCTATTGAAACCAAGAGTATGTACGTGTAGTATGTAGTATATAACAATGATTAGGTAGTATATATAC